>CM044167.1:4375000-5000000 GCA_024222315.1 Thymus quinquecostatus
TATGATATGACGACTTTAATTTTATTCATATTTATGTCATTACGTGCCTACAAATAGTTATATCTTATACTTCACACATATTTAAGAAACATTCACTATTCGTTTAGATAGAGGGAGTATTTCCTACTTTTAATATTTTTTTTGCTTATAAATTTCAAATTTCGCGATAAAAAATCAAATCAATATTCACATCATTTTTTTCATATTGTGGATGCGAATACTAGATCAAGATGAAACTAATATAAATCCCTATAAATAGTCAGCATCCGATGCAACAAATGTAGCTAATGAAGAGAGAAAGGAGAGAGAAAGTGAACAAAAAATAATTGTACCAAAAGACCTAAAATAATTTTCATATTTCTCCACACATCGTATGGGTGAATAACTAGTAATAGATAATAGTAAGTCAGGATCTATATTTTAAATGTTACAAATGCATGATTTATGGCAAATAATTAATGTAGTTCTATATTTTAAATGTTATTTCCTATATATTGTATATCGTTGGATACAAAAATCATTCACGTGACTCACATATTCAATGTTCCTTTATTTTAGTTTTATATATCTTATTAAAATATTGATCCAGATAAGATTACAAAATAATGGAAAAGAACAATATCAAAGAAATGGTTAGAGAATTGGTTCAATGATCGACACAATAAATGAAAACTTTTATATAAGAGGCTAGCATCCGAGATTAGTCGATGTCAATTATTGTAATTAATTTAGCATCTTCGTATAAATATTGTTAATTGTTATGAATTTTAGTTTACATGTAAATAATTATAGAATAATAGTTGATCGATTTCATATTTTTGCATTGGCTGTAGGGATCATACATTAATTTTTTAATATCTTTTAATGAAAAACAAATACAAAGTCAATTTTTCGGTAAGTGGAATATAAATTAAAAAAAAGTTTAGCGTTTGGTGTTTTGTAGAATTAATTTATTAGTATGAAATATTGTACCACTCCGGTCCCAACCAGTTGAACCATTTGCTTTATACACGGGAATTAAGACGAAAATATTTAGTGTATAAAGTGTATTTTGTAGGGAATGTAATGTAGTTTATGTATTTAGACATAATTTAGAAACAGAGATTCATAGATGCATAAAAACATGTTCTTGTGTGATCTTAAATGAAAGATCGTATCAAGACCTTTAATTTGATATAAAAATCATAAAAATCCGATAACAAACGAGCAAGTTATAATTGTTGCTGCATGATTTGCATGGAGTGGTTTTATGGCAAATTTTATGTATGCGTGGAGTTGTTTATTGCGGGAGTAGTTCGTTTGATTTGGAATCCTTGTGGCTTAAGGATTCGCTTCATATATTATATTCCCACATTAATTAGAAGATTTGCATGAAGATTATATTTACCCTATTAAGGATATCTTTTCTAGATATGCCTTAATTATCTTTTAGGGTTACTCGTGCACTATATAAGCTCGAGGATCTTATTGAAGCCGCTGCGCGCCTGGAGATTTTATTGAGAGCTAGTTTTCTTCGTGCTTTAGAGAGTTGAGTTTTCTTTTCATTCATCAATTGGGGTAGTTTGTTCTTTGGTGAGTGATTGTAATATCTTGAACAATTCCTTGTTCAAGATCGGGTTTAATCTTTTCAATCAGTGAAAAGTGTTTGGGTAGACTAGAGAGAGTTTACCGTGATGATTCATTGGTGAGGGTAGAGTCGGGTGAGGAGAGAACGTTTCAGTGTGGCTGACGTTCATATATCTTGTATCCCTTATACTCGTCATAGTGAATTATTTCTTGGAATAGCTTCCCCCAGACGTAGGTGTATTTGTCACCGAACTAGGTTACCAACTTGTGTTCTCAACTGTGTTACTTTCTGTGTTACGAAAAGTTGAGTTACATATACCTACCAAAGTAGGGATTATATGCAACGTGTGGTTGCATATATTTTTGGCAATTATATATGCATTGGGATATATTATTTATTTTCTTATGATTAAAGATTTGATTTTATTAAGGGATTTATTTTCCCTTAATTATATATTTGCATAAGGATTCTTCTTCTACAAGGAAATGATATCTACAAGGAAAGAAGATATACATGAATCCTTATCTACAAGGAAACGTGTTACTTGGGCTACAAGAGAAGATCCACGACTTGGTGGCTATATAAGGAGGCTCATACACGTTCATAAGGAGCAGAGAAGAGAGAGGAGAGAGCTGATATTGTTATCCTCGCACAATGTAGTGCTGAGAGTCATCTTGCGTCTCTGTAACATCAGTTGGGACATCATGTGGTACATATAACACAGTTTGTCCCAGACTATGTTTTTTCTTGTTTTCTTCTTATATATATTGTGGGTAGATCTCTCAAGAGTAAGTCTAGATTAGGCTTGGTTAGGCTGAGGATTTAACCTCAAGTTCACTTGAGTAGAGTGTAGACGGGTGAGGAGTGAATACGTAGCGGTGGCTAGTATTCGAATACTTGTATCTCTGAAGCTCTTGATAGTGAATTGGCTCTTGGGCGTGTCCCCCCAGATATAGGTTGATTTAACCGAACTGGGTTATCATTGGTTGGTGTTATTTTATTGCTTTCATGGCTGTTTTGTTGTGCATGCTTCCGCAGCTCAAAGTAGTACATTATCTGTAACGTCATCCGTAACACGTTCAGATTTATGTCCTACATGGGTCAACGAAATCTCAATTGGTATCAGAGCAGGTCACCTAAGTTATTGGTGTTAGGTCCTGCAACCTATATGTTGATCTAGATGTGCTCTGATGATTCTTCCTCCCATGGCGTTCCAGATGCGTTCTTGTCCTTGCAGTTGGCGGTGTTCCTTTTCTTACCGCACACGAGGAGGAGAAGTTCATAGCAAGGGGGAGTTTGTTGGTGCTGCTAACTCTCGAGGATTCACTTCAGGGGGAGCAAAGTTTTTGCTTGATTATGTGCTTTGATGGATATGTGCTCGATGATGTACCTCCTGATGTCCTTGTTTTCTTAGCCGGATGATTTTGATTGCTTTTGATCGTCTTGGAGCATGGGTTTGATTAATCTGATTTTTGATCTGAATACCGTATTTTTGGCTCGATGGATACCTGTTGGAGAAATATTTGGTGCAGGGGGAGCATTCTGATGTACTGGTTGGTGTTCCAGTGATGCTTGGATTAGTGTGGTTTATTGCGTTGGTTTATTGAGTGTTGTTTGCATACATAAATGGCAAAGGGGGGGATTGTTACTGCAACGTGTGGTTGCATATATTTTTGGCAATTATATATGCATTGGGATATATTATTTATTTCCTTATGATTAAAGATTTGATTTTATTAAGGGATTTATTTTCCCTTAATTATATATTTGCATAAGGATTCTATTGGCATAAGGATTCTTCTGCTACAAGGAAAGGATATCTACAAGGAAAGAAGATATACATGAATCCTTATCTACAAGGAAACGTGTTGCTTGGGCTACAAGAGAAGATCCACGACTTGGTGGCTATATAAGGGGGCTCATACACGTTCATAAGGAGCAGAGAAGAGAGAGGAGAGAGCTGATATTGTTATCCTCACACAATGTAGTGCCGAGAGTCATCTTGCGTCTCTGTAACATCAGTTGGGACATCATGTGGTACATATAACACAGTTTGTACCAGACTATGTTTTTTCTTGTTTTCTTCTTATATATATTGTGGGTAGATCTCTCAAGAGTAAGTCTAGATTAGGCTTGGTTAGGCTGAGGATTTAACCTCAAGTTCACTTGAGTAGAGTGTAGACGGGTGAGGAGTGAATACGTAGCGGTGGCTAGTATTCGAATACTTGTATCTCTGAAGCTCTTGATAGTGAATTGGCTCTTGGGCGTGTCCCCCCAGATATAGGTTGATTTAACCGAACTGGGTTATCATTGGTTGGTGTTATTTTATTGCTTTCATAGCTGTTTTGTTGTGCATGCTTCCGCAGCTCAAAGTAGTACATTATCTGTAACGTCATCCGTAACACGTTCAGATTTATGTCCTACATGGGTCAACGAAATCTCAATAATAATTTAAACTTTCAAATTTTAAATTATATTGAACTACGTGCAGAAAAATGAGTGGATAAGATTTAAGTATGAAATGTTAAGTGTAATAGGGGTTAACTAATTGTACTAATTATACTCTAATTATTTCTAAAAAATGAAATGAGTCAATAGGTTTGGGACGTCCCAAAAAGGAAAATAGTTCAACTGGTTGGGACCGGAGTGGTATATGTCACATTAATTAATTAGCATTAATAATCTTATTTAATTGTACTTAAACAAGTGGGATAAAGGATCAAATGGGCTAAGTAGTGGATAAGAGCTCGAGGTTCGGCTCTCTCAAATTCAATGCACACACCGCTCTTTCTCTGGCCGGGCCAACTCGGTATTGGCTAGCGAGCAATGTGATGAGCCTATAAATCTAGATGAGATCCTCTATCCCCATTCTCGCGTACCAACCGTGTCCTCAAAGCATAAATTAGAAATTTTTTAAATCTGGTCCAAGCCTACTAAGTAATGGGGACACGGTTGGTACACGAGAATGGGGACAGAGGATCCCATCTAGATTTATAGGCTCTTCATCTACTATAAATCGGCCTGCGTATTGTCATTCTAGTAGGAAACGAAAACATACGCATCTTCAATATGTCTAATATATTGATTACCTATGCAATTTATATATATATAGAGAGAGAGAATATAGTAATATTGATATGTGTTTCAACATTGAACCTAAACTTTCTTCCGCCATGCTGCCGCCAAAACAGAAGATGAGAGCGACAAACAACCGGCGCCACATCCCGGCGGAGTTGGTGTCGGAAATACTATTGAATCTCCCGACAAAATCCCTCCTCCGCTTCTCTTCCGTTTCGAAAGTATGGAATTCCATTATATTCGAACGCAGCTTCGTCAAAAGGCACAGCGCCGCCTCTGGTCATGTAAGGGTTGCCATATCGCTCTACGGCGACGGCAAAGATTCGACCTTCATTATCCCTCCAGCATCATCAAATAATCCGACAGCCGTCGACACCACCGAGCTCGTCTGCCCATTCGTCAACGATGGTACGTATCATGTCGAGGCCTCGTGCAGGGAACTGTTGTTAGTTCGGGCTATGGCTCGTGGATCGATGCATCTGTGGAACCCTTTTATGAGAACGTACAAGCAAGTGCCTGAACCCGCAGGGACGACCGAGGGTTGTTTTTTTGGATTAGGGTATGATTCCGCAGTGGATGATTACAAAATCTTGAAAGTTCCAGATCGAGGCGGGACGTTCGAGTTGTATTCGTTGAGAAGCGATTCGTGGACAAGTATTACTCAAGGCTTCCCTAAAGATACTCGGGACTGTGAAGGCCCATGTGTGGTCGTGAGTGGAAAACTTCATTGGCTTGACGATCGTCCATCTCCGCTTATTATCTCTTTCGATTTATCGACAGAGAGGTTCGGAGAGATGGCGCTGCCGCCGATGCATTATCGTGAGCGGGGTACGTATGGAGGGGATGATGAGTGTTTTGAAGGGAATGTTGTGCTTGAGAGATTGTCGTAAGTCAACGTTGGATATTTGGGTGATGGAGGAATACGGTGTTGCTCGATCATGGACTAAAAAGTTTAGAATCCGGTGTTCCGAATTCGAGTTCTGCCTCCAGCCTTTGTATCTCTATGAAAATGGGGAGGTTCTTGTTTGGGTTATTGATGAGAAGATTATGATGAAAAGATTGTTCGTGTGTGATGGAACTAGTCGACGAGAGGTGGATATTAATTAGGAGCTTCTCCCAAAGCATTTGTAGTCCTTTTGTTTATGCTGATAGTCTAGTTGCACCCTCGTTGTGGGCTCAATGAGTCTTTTGTTTTAGAGAATAGTAGGCCTCGTGTACTAACTGTATATCAAAATCGATTTTTCTTAATTTGACTTGAACTTCTTCTTCTATTACTCGATATTATGATTCAATCTACTCTAATCGAATTGAAGCAAATTATTATTTTTTAGTACTCCCTCCGTCCTCCATTTAGTGGCATTCTGGGCACAACTTTTTTGGCATTTTTATGGTATAATAATAAATTAATGTGTTAAAGTGTTAAAGTGGAATAATTGTGGGTCCATTTGAATTTTTTAATATTATTAAAATGTTAAAATAATAAAAAGTAGATGTATAAAGTGTTAAAGTGTTAAAGATTGTGGGGTCTACGTCCTAAAACGGAATATGTCAGTAAATGGAGGACGTCCCAATATAGTAATAATGTCACTAAATGGAGGACGGAGGGAGTAATTTTTTTTTTCAATATTACTATTAGTTAAAACTAGAAAATTTTCCCGCACGATGCGCAGATTCAAATTTTATTATGTATTAGTATTACAACAATAATATGAATTATAAGCATATCCTACTCCCTCCGTTTTGTTATAAGGGGTTTTAGACTTTTGTTCTTATTTTTTTAATAAGGCGTTTTCACATGTCTAGATAAAAATTTAATTTTCAACTCACCATTCTTCACTTTTTCTCGCATTTTCATTATCTTTATTCCTCACAATTAATGTTTATCTATTCTTTCATAATAAATTAATGTAATTAATTTTTCTATGTACTATAGTGATAATTTACTCACATGATATTACCAAAATGTTTGTTAGTTTACAGAATGTTACACTTCTAATGCAGATTTGTTAAATTTGGATTTGCGTATTTTTTTTCAAGTTACTATTGCTTAGTAACTCATTATGCATGTTTAGTGTAAAAAAAAACAGATAGGTCTCTTTTCATTGTTAAATTGGTAGAGGTGAAGATTTTAAAAAAAATTATACTTTTCATATTCATCCTTTTATACAAACTTCCAAGTTATAAAAATTAGATTAGATACATGAATAATCTAAAAGAAATTTAAATATTTACTCCATAAATTTAAAATTCAATTGATATATCAATGCATATGATCGTTTGTTGAAGACAAAGTACTCACTTAGCGTTGACATGTTAAAAAGAGAATATATATTGAGATTCTTACATAATCAATATATCATGTAACGATTAATTACTATGTACTGTCCACCAATTTTGACACATTTATATTCAAGTAACTTGATGGGGTATTTTTTTTTAATTATGTTATTTATTTCATTGTTTTTATTAATCAGATACAGAAATTAGAAGTTGTTGTGTAGCATATGACGACAAATTGTTCATAATTTTAACATTAATAGTGATATTTTTTTTTAAACAATTTCAATCCAAAAAAATATAATGATTGATCATTATATTTTTAAAAAAGTATAATTAAACTTATTACACAACGTTAAAAATTATAGACTACACATATTTAAAAATTCTTTCCTTGTATAATTAAGATTCACAGTGGTGTATTTTTTTAAACTTATTACAAGACATTAATGATTACAATCTATACATGTATATTTATAAACTCTTTCCCTAAAAAAACGTGACGTATTAATTATATGTATTTCGAACAATATTTAAACCATAATATCTCTGTAATAAGATATTGGTCATAATTATTTCAAAATAACATAATAACCCCTGAGAGAAAATGAAAAGAGCCAAAAAAAATAAAACAATAATAATAATAATAAATAAATAAATAAATATAATAATAGAAGAAAAAATGTAAAATTGTACACCAAAGAAAACTCACACTCCTCTCGATCGGCGTGCATTCACATGAGAATTGATTATAGAACTTTAACTTGATTGATTGCTTGGACATTGGTTGACACACTTGCGTATGTTGAATGAAATTCTAATAAAGATGTATTTATAGAAAGGAACATGCCTTTTTAAACAATTGTGTCGATTAACATGTTCTTATAAACGTAATTTGAATTGGTACTTACATATTAATAGGTTTACTTATTATTATTTTTAATTTGTCAAAATATTAAATAAATACAAACTAACTACTTCGAAATGTTGTGTCTATTCAAGTATTCATAAGTTTAAAAAAAATGCAAAAGCATCAGCTTTAATTACGAAAAGACATGTTTTTTGGTTGAAGATAGAAATATTTTTTTCATAACAACCTTTTGGAAGAGATGCAACTATGCTCCATGCAAAAAAAAAAAAAAAAAAGTGTGACTTTTCGATCAAATGAATAAATTTTGTTAAATGAAATTTACGAAATTACCCTCCGTACTCTGCTTTTATATAATATATAGATATGAAGCAAAATGCTACTCCTTATTTTAAACGGCACCGAGGGATGCAAGGAATTTTGAGCGAATGATAAGTTAATTATACAATTAATAATATATACAATATATTTTGGGAATATACGATGTATTTGTATATGTGAAGGAGAGACAACATATATACTAAAGGTTTCGAATTCGAGTCCTCTGTTGGGCCTAGCCCGTCTGATGTACTTTATCTTAATAGAAACTAGAACATTAACCCGCACGAGCAATTTGTTTTTTAATTAAAAAAAAGGTGGAACGATAGGTTATCCCAAAGTTACGAGTTTCATTGACATGACGAAAGAGACGCTTGACAGCTCCCCCAATGAGTGCCCGATGGAGCATGTTAGGAAATAACAATCAAAGAATACGAAAGCAATAAAAACACGAGAGAATTTGTTGACCCAGTTCGTCGAGATGACTACGTCTGGGGGCACTACCAAGCCAGGAGTATGCATTATGATTTTCGGATACAGAATACAATGAGAAGACGGATATTTATAAGAGAAGCCGAAACCCTAAACCTAACAGGTCTCGAATTGGGCCAGAAACACGTGGCCCAATAACAGTCTCTACACCTAACAATCTCCCACCGAGAGACTGCCTTCTCATGTAACTCCTCCTCTTCACCTCTTCCTCGTTTCTTCGTGGTAGCGCCGGCCTGCAACTCAAGTACCTAGGCCAATTGAAGCTATGCAAAGCTTCAACTTCTCTAAGGTCACAACCTTAGTAAACATGTCAGCTGGATTTTCACTTCCTCGAATCTTCACAAGCTGCAGGATCTTCATCTCCAATAAATGTCGAATGTAGTGATACTTCAACCGAATGTGTTTGGTCCTCTTATGAAATGCTGAGTTATTCGCCAAGAAGATGGCACTCTGAATATTATTGTAAAGCGTGCTCTTCTTGTACTCCTTCCCAAGCTCTCCAAGCAAATTCTAAAGCCACTCCATCTCCTTACTAGCCTCGGCTATCGCCACATATTCAGCTTCAGTGGTCGATAACGCAACAACCTTCTGCAACTGCGACAGCCAAGAGATTGTTGTACCACCAAATGTAAAAACATAGCCTGTGGTGCTCCTCGATCCATCAGCGTCATTCGATGCCAAGTCCGCATCAACATAACATACCAGCTCGACATTCTTCCCATCAAAACATAAAGCATTAGAAGCAGTACCTCTCAAGTACCTCAGGATCCACTTGACTGCTTCCCAATGTTGCTCCCCTGGATCTCCCATGAATCTACTCACTACTCCCACCGCATGTGCAATGTCTGGCCTCGTACAAACCATCGCGTACATAATACTCCCAATTGCAGAGGTGTAGGGAACTTTCTGCATTTGGGCATGCTCCACCTTGTTCTTTGGCGAATCTCCTCTGGAAAGCTTAAAGTGACTACCCAATGGCACACTCACTGGCTTCGCATCTTGCATCCTGAACATTTCCAAGACCTTCTAAATGTACTCGTCTTGAGAAAGGTACAATTTGCCCGCCGCTTCATCTCTCTCGATTCGCATGCCCAAGATCTGCTTTGCATCTCCTAGATCTTTCATGGAGAACCTCTCTGACAACTGCTTCTTCAGCTCCTCAATCTCCTTAGCACTCGCTCCTGCAATCAGCATGTCATCAACGTACAATAGCAAGATAAGATAGCAATTGTCAGTCTTCTTGAAGTAGCAGCAATTATCGGTATGACATCTCAAGAAGTTGATCTCTCGCATAAACCCATCGAACTTCTTGTACCACTGCTTCGGAGCTTGCTTCAGTCCATACAAGCTCTTCTCCAACTTACACACAAGATTTTCATTCCCCTTCGCCACATAGCCCTCTGGTTGCACCATGTATATCTCTTCCTCCAAGTCACCATGAAGGAACGCCGTCTTCACATCCATCTGATGCAACAATAGTTTCTCTGCAGCAACAATACTCAACACCAACCGAATAGTAGTCAGTTTCACAACAGGTGAGAATATATCAGTGTAATCAATACCATAACGCTGCTCGAATCCCTTCACAACCAGCCTAGCCTTGTACCGCTTGCTTCCGTCTACTTCCTTCTTGATTCGGTAGAACCACTTGTAGTGTAAAGCCTTCTTCCCCTTTGGAAGCTCCATCAACTTCCAAGTACGGTTAGATGTGAGAGACTGTATCTCATCATCCATCGCAAGTCGTCTCCACTTGCGCCTATCATCAACCCTGATTGCCTCTGCATAGGACTCAGGCTCACCACCGTCAGTAAGCAGCAAATAGAAATTAGATGGGGAATACCTATTTGGTGCTCGTCTCTCTCTTGTGGACCTCTGTCTCGGTGGTGTCGATGGCTCTTCATCCCTAGCCACCTCTCCATTCTGATCCTTACTCCCACCCGAGTTAGAAATATCTAACTCCACAACGTCCGGAGTGACTCGATCAGAATCTGCAGTGCTCAATCTGTCCTTGTACATAACCTGTTCATTGAATACAACGTCTCTACTACGAATGATCTTCCTATTATGTTCATCCCAGAATCTATAACCATGATCATGACCTCCATATACAACAAACGTACACTTAACAGATTTAGCATCAAGCTTACTACGCTCAACTGAATCAACATGAACATATGCAACACACCCAAATACGCGGAGATAAGATAAATTTACCTCCTTACCCGTCCACTTCTCTTCGGGTATGCCATTCTCCAGCGTAGTATTTGGACTTCTGTTGATGAGGAAAGCTGCCGTGTTAACTGCGTCTGCCCAAAACATCTTCGGCAACCCACTCTTCAACCTCATGCACCTGGCACGCTCAGTCAACAATCTGTTCATGCGTTCTGCAACTCCATTGTGCTGAGGAGTCCCTTTCGTCGTCTTCTCCATACGAATCCCGTTCTCAGCACAAAACTTCTTGAACTCAAGCAGTTCATATTCACCTCCATTGTCAGACCGAAGACACTTCAATTTCAGACCTGTCTCCGTCTCTACAAGAGCTTTCCACCTCTTGAAAGCATCAAATGCATCGGATTTATTTTTAAGAAAATAAACCCATACATTTCTCGTGGCGTCATCAATGAAGGTCATATAGTAGGAAGCTCCTCCTAGGGACGTCACTTCTGCTGGCCCCTGTTGGGAATTGTTAAGGATCACAAGTTAAGGGGGAACTCATATGGGACACTTTGAAGTGAGTGTACATTTGTTTTGATTTGATTCCAAAACCCCTAAGTATCATATTCCCAAGCGACCCATTTTGATGTAGAATAGGTTAGAAATTTTTCTAAGCCTATACTGTTAGGATGGCTTTGTTTTTGCTTTAGTCGCTTAGGTTTTTAGACTGCAGAAATTTCAAGTGAAGGCCACTCACTTGAGAGTGTTTTCCAATCGAAGCGAGTCTACCCAGCCGAAGCGAAGCGTGCCGGAGAATAGCGAAGCGAAGCGAGCGCTACAGTAGATTCAAAGCGAGTCTGCCAAAGTGAAGCGAAGCGAGCGCAACAGTATCAAGCCAAAGCGAGTCAACACGGGTCAACGTTTACTAAAGCAGTCACTCGGGAAATTTATTTTCCTAAGTACACGCTACAGTATGACTTTAAAGCGACTCACTTGAAGCGGACGCTACATTTCTAAAGCGAAGCGAGCCCCTATCTAACAGAAAGCGACAGGACAATTCCCGCTCCATTTTGAACTGCTAGTTCAAACTCCAGTCAAGAAGAGATTGTCGCAATTAATTGCGTATCTCCACGTGTCGAATGAGGAGAGGAGCAGCGGAGTTGACTGCCAGGCCGACAAGGGCGCCGCTACAGTACTGGCTCGCTCCAGTTACTGTTGTGTTTGGAACTTAGCCATTTTCGGCAAAGTGCCAAATCTGCGCGTCTAAAAAGCAGGCAGCCTGTGCAAGGACTGTCGAGAGGAGGAGGGACAAGGCCACCTACCAAGCAACGGATCTCGGCCAACCCTCCGCCTATAAATAGTGAAGGATGAAGACGAAGAGAAGTAGAACACTACTTGAGCATTCAGCGCCTACTGCAAACAAATACTCCCAGCTTTCAAGCATTTCATCGAGTCTTTGTTTCAAGTGTTCTCCGAGTTCCAGTCTCATCGGAACTCGTCTTCGCAACCTTCCCATTCCAAATCCAAGCTTAGAGAAGAGTTCTAGCCATCTTTGCACTTGTTGTAAATAACTCTTCATTAGTGTGTCTGTCGAAACAGAAAACCCTAACCCTAAAGTTCAGTTAGGTTTTGTGTTCGTCGTCGTTAGGTTGTTTTCGATCCAAGGCTCTACTTTCCTCGATAGTAGAAGCCTCGATCATAGAGTTTAGATCCAAGCTTACACTTTCATCGATTGTGTGAAGCTCGATCGAAACTAGGTTGTAAGGAGAACCCGTAATCTCCCTGTCGTTGGACTGAAGCGAGTGAAGCTTCCAGTCCAGTTTAGGTTTTGTGTGGTGAACCCGTAATCACCCAGTCGTCGTTAGATCCAAGCAAGTGATGCTCGATCTTGACATAGGTTTTTGAAGAACCCGTAATCTTCAAGTTCTTGAGTGAAGAGAACCAGTTGCCTAGTGCAACAAGTGGACGTAGGAGTTTTATCTCCGAACCACTATAAATCGCTGTGTCGTATCTCTAACCCTAATCTCTCTTTTATTTGTTTACTGCTTTGATTATCCATTGCACAAGCATACTAAACAAACTCAAACTGCACTTTCAATTACTTAGGAAAGATTAGCTCACCGAATTTCCGCATCACGAGTAAAGACTCACTCTTGATCAAGTGCAAACTTAGGTCAAGAAGTTTAGCTAAACACTGTAGATCTAGCTTACAGCTAGGTCTTAAGTATTGAAGTGAGCTATTTACTTGTCACTATGAGTTAAAGGAAAAGAAGTTGAAAAACTTCAAAACACGTATTCACCCCCCTCCCCCCCCCCCCTCTACGTGTTTTTCCTCTAACAAACCGGGACCAACAGCCCCCAAAGGCCTGTGTGAACCAACACCAACGTCTGTGGCTTTACATCCCTTCTACGCTTTGAGAAACTGACTCGCTTCTGCTTCCCGAATATGCAACCCTCGCAGAGGCCAAGATCAACAGTTTTCAGGCCAGGCAACTTCCCCTTTGAGCACAACTCCTTTATTCCTTTCTCGCTCATGTGGCCAAGACGACAATGCCACAAATCTGCATCGTTGGTTATAGCAGCAACGTCAATGCAGTCCTTCGAGTTCGTTGTCATGTACAACGTACCCTCTTTCTTTCCTCTGGCCACCACCATCGAACCCTTCGTGATCTTCCAATTTCTGCTCCCGAATGTTACCACGTAACCCTCCTCGTCGAGCTGTCCAATTGAAAGCAGATTCCTCCTCAAACCGAGTATGTGTCGGACACAGTTCAACTTTATTGAAGATCCGTTCGGTGTAGTGACCTGGATATTCCCCATTCCAACGATTTTAAGCGGTTCATCATCAGCCAGATATACCTCTCCAAAGTCGCCAGAAACATACTGCTCCATTATTTCAGCACTGCTACATGAATGGAACGAAGCTCCAGAATCCAGAACCCACGACTCCAACGGACTACTTACGCTCAGGATCAAGAGCTCATCGCCAGATTCATCAGTAGTAACATTGGCGGACTTCTTCTCCTTCTGATCCTTCTTATCTTTGAGCGACTTCTCACACTGACTCTTAAAGTGCCCGTACTCATCACAGTTCCAGCACTGGATCGAGCTTCTGTCCTTCTTCCCTTGGCCTCTGCCTTTGGATTTCGACCCGGATCTGTCCCAGTTTGATTTCGACTTCGAGGTTGTCTTGCTCCTATTCTCTGCATTCAACGCTGATCCTGAAGCCACGCCTGATTTTCTCCTGCGAATATCTTCGCTCAGGACCAGATTTCTGACCTCCTCGTACTTTAGCTTCTCTTTCCCTGTTGAAGCACTCAAAGCAGTGACCGTGCCGTGCCAACTATCTGGTAGGGAAGACAATAGAATTAGGGCTTGTACCTCATCGTCGAATGTGATCTCAACGGCGCTCAATTGCGTCGTTATTGCATTGAACTCGTTGAGATGTTCTGTGATAGACGTTCCTTCCGACATCTTTAGGTTGAAAAGACGTCTCATGAGATGAACCTTATTTGCTGCTGAATTTTTCTCATACATGTCTGACAGTATCTGCATCATCTCCTTCGTTGTCTTGGCTTTGGTGGTGTGAATAGCAATATTTCTAGACAGCGATAGCCTGATCGCGCTCATCGCTTTCCTGTCTAGCTTGTTCCACTCGGATTCTTTCATGTCTTCGGGCTTCCCCTCCAGAGGATCGCTCAGAAGTTTACCATACAGGTAATCCTCAATCTGCATCTTCCAGAACCCGAAATCTGACCCTTCGAACTTCTCCACCGGTGGCTTCGACTCTGCCATCGTAGCTCCCCGCGAAACCTCGGCTCTAGATACCCGTTGTTAGGAAATAACAATCAAAGAATACGAAAGCAATAAAAACACGAGAGAATTTGTTGACCCAGTTCGTCGAGATGACTACGTCTGGGGGCGCTACCAAGCCAGGAGTATGCACTATGATTTTCGGATACAGAATACAATGAGAAGACGGCTATTTATAAGAGAAACCGAAACCCTAAACCTAACAGGTCTCGAATTGGGCCAGAAACACGTAGCCCAATAACAGTCTCTACACCTAACAGAGCATGCATAAACTGAGATAGTTTATTGACAGCAAAGGCAATATCCCGAATTAAAGAGGAGGCATTGTAGGCTGCCTATGGCGGTGAGATAGAGACGAATCAGCTGCAGACGCTCCATCCGCAAGAGAGAGCGTGACGGAAGGAGCTAGCAGCGTCTTTATTGGCTTTGAATCTAGTATATGAAACTTTGCCAAAATATCCGTAACATACTTGTGTTGAGATAACTTACACATAGACTCTGAACGAACCTCTATGCCAAGAAAATAGGACAACAAGTCAAGGTCCTTGAGAGAAAATTTTGACGGGAAATTAGAGGCTACATCGTCGAGAAACGATGGAGTGTTCCCGGTGAGAATAAGGCCGTCTACGTACAACATAAAGTATGCCAAAACACTATTTTGATTGTATACGAAGAGCGACGCGTCAGACTGCGTAGAATGAAACCCCATGGATCTAAGAGACACATGAAGAGCCATATACCATGTCCTAGGTGCTTGCTTGAGGCCGTAAATAGACTTTCTGAGCTTACAGATGTACGTAGGAAAATTCTTGTCACAAAAACGAGGTGGCCATTTGATAAAGTACCAAGCAAGAATGCATTATTATTGACATCAAACTGACGAAGAGACCAGTTATGAGCTATAGCAAGGCATATTAGTATGGGAACATATATAGGCGTGTTTGACAATAGGATTATACGTGATATAGTCGATGCCCGAACGTTTCGAAAGAACCACAAGGATTAATATATATTAATATAGATTTCAACCAATGATCGGACAGAATTAAAAGGAGAGGGTATTAGCAGTAGTTAGTTAGTAGTTAGATGTTAGCTGCAATTAATGTAATATTCTAGAGAATCCTAGTTCTAGACTCTTCCCTATGTAGTTATAAATATGTTGCTGTTGTAAACACAATCATTAGTGAGTGATTAATAAAATCTCTACATGGTAGCAGCCTAACAAAAAAAAGAAAAAAGAAAAGGGTTTACAGAAACCCTACCCATATTCTCTCTACAGCCGCCACTTCTCACCATGGCTTCAGCCGATCCCCTCACTTCTGAAACTCTCCCTTTCTCCACTCTTATACACATGCTCACCATTAAATTCACTTCCTCTAACTTTATGCTATGGAAAACTCAAATCAAATCAGTGTTTGAGTGCCAAGATTTGCTTGGCTTCATTGGCGGCACTCAAGAGCCTCCTTCTCCAACTATCATCGATACTAACGGCGCCGTTAGTATCGCCGAAAAGTCGAACCCAGCATACACAGCATGGCAAATTCGTGATCGTCGTATCTCCAGCCTTCTTCTTTCCTCGCTTACTGAAGAAACTCTAGCGATTGTTGTCGGTTGTGAAACTTCTCGCTCGATATGGGTTTCTCTTGAGCAAGCTTTCAGCCATGATTCAAAGGCACGAGAATTCAGTTTGAAGGATGAACTCCATTCTATGAAGCTTGGCTCACGTACTGTAAGCGAATTCGGCCGCTCTTTCAAAACCTTGTGTGATCGACTTGCTGCTATAGGTCGTCCCGTTGATGAAGCTGATAAGTCTCACTGGTTTCTTCGTGGTCTTGGATCTCGATTCGCTAACTTCAACGCTTCTCAAATGGCTCTGGTGCCGCTGCCTTCGTTCACCGAACTTCTCCCTCGTGCAGAAAGTTTTGAAACTTTTCTCAAGTCCATAGATGTTGTTTCCTCTCCCTCTGCGGCATTTGTTGCCCACGCCAATCAACGGCCCTCATTTAATCCAAAGCAATCCGCTGGTCGTTCTTCTAACTCTAATCAACCTCGTGGAGGTAACTCTAGTACTCGACCACAGCAAGGGGGTCGTGGTAATGGTGGACAGCGTCGACCTCCTCGGTGTCAAATTTGTCGTATCGAAGGGCATTATGCTGATCGTTGCAGTCAAAGATATGCCCGTGTTTCCTCAGATTCTGCGAATCTGGCCGAAGCCTTCTCTGCAGGTTGTTCTCTTAGCCCGTCGTCTGCATCAGATTGGTACGTTGATACCGGAGCCTCAGCTCACATGACGCCTCATCTTTCAACCTTAGATTCCGCTGCTCCATATACAGGTTCTGATGGTGTTGTTATTGGTAATGGCTCTTCTTTACGTATTTCACACTCTGGTCTCTCTACTCTCTCTCGTGATATTCTACTTCAGAATGTGCTCGTTGTTCCTGAGTTAAAGAAGAACTACATAGGGAAAGAAAATTAAAATTTAATTTTGGTAGGAGCGTTTATAATAATAATAATAATAATAATAATAATAATAATAATAATAATAATAATAATAATAATAATTAATAATAATAATAATAATAATAATAATAATAAATTATTATTATTATTATTATTATTATTATTATTATTATTATTATTATTATTATTATTATTATTATTATTATTAATTCTTGAAAAGAGTAGGATAACTAATTCAAATCAAGTAAGCGGCTTACTTAGCAGATGAAGGCGAGTAATAATTAAGAGGTGTATGTATATATATTACTAATTCCCTCAACAGATTAAAGAAAACAGATCCATTCATTCATTTTTATCCATAATCGAAAAGCAAACCAATTAACTGCTTTGATTGAAGCTGAAAATGGCGAAGAGGAACAAGAGGAAGAGGAACAAGGTGGAGGAAGACGACGAGAGAGAGACGCCGTCAGTGGAAGAAGTAGAAAGGATGGTCGAAGAAGAATCTTGGATCAACCAAGATTCTAGTGAGAGAAAGCCGGTGTCGCCGGTACTATTTAGCGAGAGGCTGGACGCTTCCGACGCCGACGAAGAATCGAACCGGCTAGTGCTTAAAAGCTACGTCGACGAAAGGATGGAGGCTGCTCTCTCAAATACTCAAAAGTCCAAGGACGAAGAATCTTACATTAGGGTTCTTGCGAGAGATCCACAGAAAAGTGAACACCAACTCAGATTCTCCCGAAACGACGACGGAACCTTCATCCTCCACCACGAATGGGCCAATATCGTCGACGACAACGGATTGAAAGAAGGGGATTTAGTGGCCGGACGCGGCAACTTCATCGACCACCAATTCAGACGGGGGTAATTTCTAGAGAGAGAAAGGAGAAGAACAGGGATGACCGGTTTATTTGGTTGTTCGAGAAGAAGTTGGATGGAGGAGATCAAAAGGAGTTAGTGATTGATAACTGCAGCGAGAAGTCGAAGATGTTTATGCAGCGAACAACGGAGCCCTATGTTAGGGTTGTAGCCGCAGATCCAAAGGAAGTCTATTTCGAGCTGAGGTTGAGTCGAAGCGATCAACAAGGAACCTACATTCTTCGCGGTGAATGGGAAAATCTCGTGGCTCGTAACAGACTCAAGGAAGGGGATACAGTAACGGGATTCGGTGGAATCTTGGGCCTCAAGTCCGGCATCAGGGTGGACGTCCATTTCATCAAGAATGGAAAACTGGACCGGGCAATCCAGGACCAACAGCAGTTTTTCTTCTTCGACAAGAAGCTCGAATCTCCGGATACCGACTAGAGATCGTGAGTTGCAAGGAGGTGGTGAGGGAGATTGTGGCTAGGGCGGAGAAGGTTGAAGGGAGTGATGGTTATGACAAGTATCGTAGGTACGAGCTGAGGCTGTCGAGGTATGAACCGATAGGGGGCTATGCTCTTCATCAATGGGGGAATGTGGTTACTGCCTATGGATTGATGAGTGGAGATAAGGTTACATGCTGGGGATGTTTTAATGAAGACGGTACAATTTGGATGAAGATCGACGTCGACAAGGCGCCGGAAAACGTAGGACTGGAGCCCTAATGATTGAGCTGTGAGTTCAAGGAGCTCAAGTCTTCAAGAATATGCAGTGAGGCAACAAGTGGTTTTGATTTTTTTTTTTTGGTTAGTGCATATTCATGTTGAGTAGGCGTTGGATTTGGACAAGTTTGGTCGATGATTTCTGAAATTCTGGGGTAGTGATTGTATTGCATGAGAATATGAGCTCAAATTCTTAGGTTTTTTCATGTCAATTTTGAGTATACTGTGCTTTGAATGTAAGTGAATGAAGGAACAAGGAGCTTTGTTGCATTTGTTGTGGAGAATCTGTTACAAATATATGTTTTCTGGGGTTCTTTTATTAGATATTGCGGTACCCACATGGGTATCATGTTTGCCATTTTTATGTACCAATTGTATAACACCGATTTTTTGTTAATTTTATACTCCCTTCGTCCCGTTCAAGTTGAATCACTTTTCCGATTGGGCTATCTCTTTCAAGTTGAGTCATTTCCCTTTTTGGCAAATATTAGGATCTTAAAGACATAATTAGGGACAACTAATTGTACTTTTATTTAAATCAACACCCTAATTAACACCCTTATTCAAAAATTTTAAAACTGAAAATTCAAATAAATATAAATTTTAAAAACTTTAAATTTTAAATTTTAAAAAAAATTAAATTTTTAAAAAAGTTAAAAATACAAAGTTAAAACGAAATTTATTTATAAAAATTAGAAAAATAGAAGTTAAAATTTTGTAAATTTAAAATATTTTAAAATTTAACAAAAGAAATAGTTTAAAATCAACTATTGAAAAATTATGAAAAATTATGAAAAATCATGTGACAATGCTCTGGTTTACATTTTTAGATAGCTTGAGTATATATTTTAATTATTTTATTTATTGATAATATGTCACGTCATTCGTAAGCATATTAAGAATTAATGTACACTGTGGATAAGGAGCTTCTTCTTGTTGTTGTTTTTTAAAAAATAGTTGAATAAACTTTCGGTGGATACATGTCTTCATACATGTATCTTAAGTAATAGTCCGTTGTGTACACTCTTTTATTCAAGACGATTATTCAAGTTATGTAATGTAAAACATATAGTTATTTTTTTTCCCTAATCCGCTTGTTGGGAAATTGTTAAGGATATATATTAAGGAGGAACCACCTTGGGAGTCTTAAATAAAGGACTTAATTATTTTGATTGATCCCAAAACCCTCCATGTACATCCTTCACAACTCTCCCTATTTGATGATTAGATAAGTTAGAATTTTTCACGAGTTTAAAATGTTAGGAAAACTCTATTTTCATTTAGTCGCTTAGGTGTTTAGTTTACAGGTTAAAGACTGAAGCTTGAAGATTATTCGCTCAATGTGACACTCAACATAGCGAGCTAACTCGCTTTGAGAAGTCACAACATGGAAGTTGACTACTTAGTGAAAATTGGAGTTCGGAGTTCACACTCTCATTGCCAAGCGTCCACTCCACAAAGCGAAATAGCAAAATCTCAACAACCATCCTATTTCAAACTCGAGTTTAAACTAAGTCAAACTGCAAGAGCCATAATCATTAAATGAAGATCAGACACGCGGCACTCGAAGATTGGTTGAAGAGAATTGACTATGGCCAACGGCAGACAACGGTCGCTCTCTCAGGAGCGCAGATCTTGTTAAACTTAGAATTTAGCTATTTAGGAAATAAGACAAATCCGGTTTTCTAAAAGTTGCCGATCAAAGGCCGTAATGTTGGAGCATGAATAGACAATATCACCAACCCTTGCAACGGACTGATCTCCCTTCTTCCACTATAAATAGGGCAACGCAGAAACAAGAACATTTAACACTTCCTTCAAATTTTCAAGAGCAAAATCGCGATATTCAAATCAATCTTTTCTCGAGTTCTTACAAAGTGTGTTTCACCTAAAAGTGCTCGCAATAGAACGAGATCTATCGTAGCCTAGTAAGCTAAACCCAATGTCGAATCTCAAGAAAGACTTAGCAAGACATTCAATTATGTGGCAAACAAAAACAAATAAAATCCTAATCTAATAAAGCAAGTAAATAATTTGGGGCTTTGGTTTTTCTAAATCATAGGCTTAAAAGTGAATATGCAATGAAAATAAAGAGCAAATAAATTAACCTAAGGACAAATAAATAAATCTAAAACTTAGAACATGATTAAACTAAATTAAAGCATGTAAATAATTTAGATGAAAGCAATAAATCTACCTAGGCATAAAATCTTAAGGAAAAGAAAGCAATATACTACCTAGGCATGAATTAAAAGGAAAAACAATAAAAACTAATCTAGAATAATTTAATCCTAACATGCTTGTAAAGAAAATTAATCTAGGAGCTTGTGAAATAGTCAAGTAAATCTAAGAATCTAATCTAATTAATTAAGGCAAGAAGAAAGCAAATAAACAAAGCAATCAAAGCAAGTAAAAACGAAATTAAAGAAAGCAATAACTTACGAGGAATGATCGAATGAAATAAATGCAGAACTTGAATTAAAACTTGAATCTTTAAAAGCAATCTTGTAAAGCCCCGGATTTTTATCGAATGTATAATTATTTATTTAGTTATTTAGCATATAAAACTAATATGGTCTTTGTTTGGGCTATAGCCCATGATTTAATTCATTTGTAAAGGTTCGTATTTATAAGAAAAGACTCATAATAACCCATAAAGTATTGCAGCCCATTCATTCATCATTTTCCCCTCATCGAAAATTGACGGCAAACATTCAAATTTTGAAAGTGCCCTAGTAAAACATTCCTTATAAAGGAATAAGGATTTGGAATTAATGATTCCCTTGATTTTAGTTGCCGTTTTGTTTGCACTTAATTGGGGTAATTACCTTTCACTGAGCACTCATCCAAATTAAAGACCCCAAAAGCTCTAGTATAAATAGACACCCCCTCCACCATATTTTTCTCACACCAATAGTAGGAAGAATCAAGATACTTGAGAGGTATCTCCTTCACAATTTTTAAACATTGTCTTTCTTGCTGTTCATTTTTCTATTGTCATCCTTTTTCTCTTGTTCTTTATTAGACGAAAGTCCACTATTTTCTTTTCATTATTAGATTGTACTTATCTTATTGTAGATGTGGGATTAACCAATTGATGATTAAATCCTATATCTATGGTCGACGATTTTCTCGTACCTCTCTGCCAAACTAAAAGAACTAATGGTAGTACATAATAGTGTGCAATGCATGTTGTGAATTATGTTTAAAACAAAAAAGATTATAATATTTTATTTTCATGGTTGACTTCATTAACAATGTACTAATTCGTACGTATATCCTCTAAATAAATCATCAAGTATTATGTATATTTATATTCCCTTTTAATGTCAGTAAGAAAGTAAACTTATAATTTTTCTTATTCTTAAAATGTAAGGTCATTGAATCTTAAGAGTATGCATTTATTATTATTATTATTATTATTATTATTATTATTATTATTATTATTATTATTATTATTATTATTATTATTATTATTATTATTATTATTATTATTACTTAAGAAATTAGACCCCTTTGTAATAATTTAAGAATGTATGTTAATATTTTTGTATAATACTCATGGGATCGGTGCACGAGACTCGAATCGTTAATTGCAGTTCGTGATTTTTCAAGCAAGAAGGGTTAAGGTGGGGTAACTGTTACATTTATTGTATTTATCCTTATTATACGTTTTGCCCAATTGATACTTGTTATAAGCAGTAAGCCTACGGGCTATATTAGAAAAGCAGATAGCCTTCAG
This sequence comes from Thymus quinquecostatus, assembly GCA_024222315.1. Classification (NCBI taxonomy): domain Eukaryota; kingdom Viridiplantae; phylum Streptophyta; class Magnoliopsida; order Lamiales; family Lamiaceae; genus Thymus; species Thymus quinquecostatus. Next base: position 4,397,350 of record CM044167.1, read on the forward strand.
GGCTATATCAGTAAAGCAGTTAGCCTTCGGGCTATATCAGTATAGCAGTTAGCCTACGGGCTATATCAGAAAAGCAGTTAGCCTTCGTGCTATATCAGAAAAGCAGTTAGCCTTCGGGCTATATCAGAAAAGACAGTTTAGCCTTCGGGCTATATCAGTAAAGCAGTTAGCCTCGGGCTATATCAGAAAAGCAGTTAGCCTTCGGGCTAGCCTTCGGGCTATATCAGTAAAGCAGTTAGCCTCGGGCTATATCAGAAAAGCAGTTAGCCTTCGGGCTATATCAGTAAAGCAGTTAGCCTTCGGCCTATATCAGAAAGGACAGTTTAGCCTTCAGGCTGTATCAGAATCACTTATAGTTTATATACTTGTATTTAATTGTTGCAATTCATATAATTCGGATAAATGCAGCCCCACTGAGTTAATAGTATTCACCCTTAAACTATTACTCCTTTTCAGGAGTAGACTCGGACGATGGGCAGCGTGGTGAATGATGGTGGTCAAAGGGAGGATTAATATAAAAGAATAATTGTATTACATTTATAATTACGAGACAATTTATTTTAGTTTTCAAATAAATGCCATTAGATTTTTGTTGTTATTATTCAGACTATTAGTATTTATTTAATTTAATAAAGGAATACAATAGAATTTAATGTACCAATTTAGGTTAGAAAAATAGGGGTGTTACAAATCTTCAATCCTAAAGTTACAAACTACTATTAAACTAAAGAAAAGTGCTCAAAAACTAGAGAGAAGAGATGTTGTTTTCGTGTCCCAAGCGTTTGTATTTATAGTACGTCTAAAACCTAATTTAAAAAGGAAAAAATCAAAAAAATGGGCCCAGTCGAGCGCCCGCTCGGAAATTGGCTCGCTGGAAATGCGCTCGTCTTTCTTGTTTTGGCCGTAACTTCCTCGTCCGAACTCCAAATTGACCCTCATTTTCACCCACATGCTCCTATCGAACCCCTCTCTATATTATATATTCATTACATCCAAATCAATCTTCTTTCAAATTGTGAGAGGTTAGAACTTGGGCTCAATGATTACTTAAGAACCTTTCTTTGCTCGTTTCACTCCATCTTCTCGAATTTTAGTTCCAAACAATACCTAAGAACATAAAACTCATAAAACAACCAAATCATAGCGAAGTACAATGGAAAGCAATCGAGACATAAAGAAAATTGGATTCGAAACCACGACTAAAATAACACAAAACGAGACCAAACAAAGTGTTCCAAGCTTTTAGCACCATCAAAGCTTGTGTTTAACCCCCAGCTCCACTCTAAGTCCTAGGCCCCACTTAAAAATCCAAGCCTAGTTCGTAGAAGAATCCTAGCTCCTTTATTATTCTCATTGTAAAGGATTCTTCAAGTTAGAGTCTTAGACACCAACCCTACCCCAAACCCCAATTCTTTGTCAAGTAAATATTAGAGCGTGTTTTGTTGTGTTGGTTTTTGTGTTGTTGAGTTTTAAATATCCAAGTATTTGCTTTCCTCGATAATGAAAGGCTCGATCTGGTTGTAGTTGTATTGTTTGATCCAAGCTTGCACTTTCCTCGATAGTGTAAAGCTCGATCATTGTGTAGGTCGCTAGGGAACCCGTTGTAATCCTAGCAGAATTCTTGACTGAAGAAAATTTGTTCCAAGCGTGGAACAAAGTGGACGTAGGAACTGTTTACTCTGAACCACTATAAATCTCGCTATGTCGTATATCTCTCCTTAGCTTTTACTTTATTTAGTGCTTTGATTATCGCATACTGCACAAGCATTTAAAATAACATAATACGAGATTTTTATTAAACAAGAAAATTACAAACTCACCAAAATTCTGCATATTGTAAAACGTTCATACTCAAAGATCAAGCTTACACTTAGGTCTTAAAGTATTAGCTCAAGCTTAATTTAGATCGAGCTCTCGCTTCGGTCTACATATTAACTAGCTCTGCATCGAAAAAGAAGTTAAAAACTTCTACTCACGTATTCCCCTCCCCCCCCCCCCCCCCCCCTCCCACGTGTGTCTTGCTTATCAAAACCGAGACTAACACGGCTTCAGGAACTGAGTTATTAATTATATATATGAAGATACACTGCTGAAATCATCAGAGGAGGGAGAAGCTCGATCACCGGCGGGTGATGAGGTAGAACAACCTATTTCCCAATCTCCCCAACCCCAGCCACAAAAAGAGCCAACCTCACTAACCCAAACTTCCGAGCCAACATTCCAGCCAAGACCCCATCATCCCAGAAATCCTCAAGGGATCTTCAGTCATCGTGGCACCCTATTCGAACACGATGATGAAGAGTCCGCCAGCACCAATCCTCTACCCGACCTACCAATGCTCAACCCCGACCCAACCGCAGCCTTCACTATATATGAGCCTACCCAAACCACACAAGCCATAACCCAATCTACCATCCAAGCTTCTACCCCTAACTCCCCCCACAAACACAATCGATTCCACTCTCACCCCTCAAATAGCCATGCAACCACCCCCTATATCCCCAGCCGAAAAAGCCCTCAAAGATATAAAGCTGATTGGGAGCAGGCCGCTGCGAAGTTGCAGAAGCGGTATCCCAATCTACAGATGGACGAAGCCTTCCGCACCAAGGCCACTGATTTCCTCACCTACATCACCTACCGTGGAACTGAATATTACAAAATCTTCGCCCTCAGCCAGGCTTTTGCTGAAGATTCAATAGCAATAAAGGAGACTGAGATGCTCCAATTCGTTGGAGTGGACGGTTTTAAGAGCAATAAAGGAGACTGAGATGTTCCAATTCATTGGAGTGGACGGTTTTAAGGCCCTGCTGAACAAGGCCAAGTACTGGGAGCTGTTCGATGCAGCTGTGAAGCGTGTCTACCCGGACGCAGAGCTCCTAGGCAGGAAGCTTTCCGAATATGAGCAGAAGCTGGTTGAACAACACGGGGCGGAGCTGTTGAAGAAAGACCAGGAGATTCTTACTCTCCAAGGTGATATAATGAGGATGGAGGGGGAGATCGAGCAAGGGAAGGAAAAGGTCGAGAGTCTACAGAGAGACTTCGACAGTGAGAAGGACGAGCTTGCTGGAAAGCTCGAGGAGGAGGTGAAGCGAACGGATGATGCCAAACATGCGCTTGAGGAGGAGAGGAGCAGGTTGAAGGAATTCACCTCAAAGCTGGTCGCTTTGGAGGGTGAATTGAAAAGGACGAAAGAAGATAGAGCCTCGATGAGAAGGAAGCACAGAGAGGACATCTCGAAGGCTTATCAAGCTGTAGAGAAGAAAGAGAGTGAGCTCGCAGCTAAAGAAGGCCAGATCGTCAACCTGCAGAGTGAGCTCACTCGCACCAAGCTGGCCGCAGCTACACTAGAGCAGGAGAAAGCGATTATCCAGAGCAAATATGACGAGGATAAGAGCGAGCTGGAGAGTCGTCGTAGGGAAGCGAGAGCTTTTGACTTGAAGCATGCCAAGCTGGCTGTCACCCTCGACAAAGCTAGCAAGGATGCTGATAATCTCGCCGTGCGCATTGGAGCTGCTGCCTTGCTCAACACAAACCTCAACATTCGTGAGAGCGGTCTTGCTGCTCGTGAAGCGGAGCTCACCGCTTCACAAACTCACTTTGATCTGCTTGTGCAGGAAAAGACGAAGCAGATCCGAGCAGATATTGAAGCGGAGCTTGACGCTCGCTTCAAGGCAGTTGAGAAGCTCGAGGAGAAGGAGAGGTCTCTGGTCGAGCGAGAGAAGCAGTGTTCTCTGCTGCTCGAAGAGATCTCGGAGAAGACGGCGGAGATGGTGCTAGCCAAAGAAGGCCTTTTTGCCGAGCGCACCGATGGGTCGCTTCGTGCTCTTATCAGTGAATTCGCCAGCCTCCGCCATGCCATCTAAGCAAAAGCCATAGTCCCCGTTCCCTCTGGCAAGCTTGATGATGCCAAAAAAGGAAGGGAAGAAGAGTGTCGAAGGGAAGGAGATGGTGGAAGGGAAGAGCGGGGGAGGGAAGGAGGAAGGTGAGAAGGGAGAAGGAGAGGAGGTAGAGAAACCACATGGAAAAGGCGTTGCGGTTTTCCAAGAAACGCCGAAGGTGAAGCCGAAGCTGCTAGCTTCATCGTTTCCTGCTGCTGCCAGATCATCTTCACACGTCGCAGAGCAAATCGCCGTCGACGCCATTCTTGCTACAACTCTCCAGATGGAGCAAGCCTTCGAATTGATGGAGAAGGGAGTGACTGAAACTCCACTTGTCCAGCCGCTTCAAGAGATGCCATCCCAAGCGGCCCCTTCTTCATCTGGTCAAGCACCCGCTCTCACTGCACCTGCTGCTGAAAAATCAACACATCCCCCGGCCGAAAAAAAGAAGATGACCCCTCCACCACCACCAAAAGCACAGCCCAAGCGAGCAGCTCCTACTGAACAAGACGAGGATCCCAAGGCTAAGCGCCAAAACATCCAAAAAGATTTAACTGCAAAAGCCACTCGCTTTGTGAAGATTCGTCCGCAAATTCCATTATGGAATATTATATTCTTGGAGGAATTATTATATCTTTAGGATATATTTGGTATGATATCTTTAGGATATCTTTTGGGATTCCTTGTTCCTCAAGAATTAGGGTTATATGCAAGCCTATATATATGGGGCTTGTATTCGTTATTTGAGCGTGGGTTTTGGTGAGAGCTTAGCCGACTTTTGCGTTTTGTGAGCTGAGAGATTTCTCGTTTTCTAGTTACTTTCGGGTTTGCGGAATAGAAGATAGGTTTTCTTCTTTGAGTGTTTTCTCCATTGTAACTTTGTAATCTCTCTCGTTTAGTAGATCATATTCAGTTGACCCTCCGTGGACGTAGGCATTCTGCTGAACCACGTAAACTGCTCGTGTTCTTGATTTACTAATTCGTACTGCTCTCATATCATCCTCATAGATATTGTTATCTCTGGCGTTACGAGTAGTGTTCTGTGTTGTGTTATAACTTGTGTACCGCACACAGAATATTGTTGTTAGTATACCTAACAATTGGCGTCGTCTGTGGGAATCGGATCTACGATGTCTACCATGAAGTTTGACGCAGAGAAGTTCACAGGGGTGAACGATTTTGGTCTATGGAGGATTAAGATGAAAGCTTTGTTGACACAACAAGGCTTGGCGGATGCTATCAAACCTGAAGCTGATTTCGTTAAGGCCGTTAAAGAAGAGAAGAGGGACGAGATCAAGGAGAAGGCGCACAGTGCCCTCATTCTGTGCTTATCAGATAAGGTTTTGAGAGAGGTCGCCAAAGAGAAGTCTGCTGGGATATTTGGCAAAAACTGGAGAGTCTTTATTTTACTAAATCTTTTGCAAATCGTTTGTACTTGAAGCAGAGGCTGTATTCCTTCAAGATTGTGGAGGATAAACCCATCTTGGATCAGATAGATGAGTTTAATAAGGTTCTTGATGATATGGAGAACATAGACGTCAAGATTGATGATGAGGACAAGGCCATCATCTTGTTGAATTCCCTTCCGAAGTCCTACGAACACCTGGAGGATGCTATGATGTATGGTAGAGAAAAGACCATTACATTGAGTGAAGTTCAATCTGCATTGAAAGGCAAGGAGCTGCAGAAATCGAACGAGGTCAAGCATCAAGATCAGGCTGCTGAAAGCCTGAACGTCAAGAAGAACTTTTCGAAAGGAAAGTTCAAGAAGCCTTTTCATGACAACAAGAAATCTGCCAGTGAGAAGGACAAAGGATCGAAGGAGAGAGAGACCAGGAGCTGCAAGTATTGCAAGAAGCCCGGGCATATCGTCAAGGATTGTTATGCCCTGAAGAGGAAGGAGGCCCTCAAGGATCAGAAACCTGATAATGCCCAGGTTACTGAGATGGTCGAGAATGCCGAGATGCTGAATGTGTTAGATTCTAACATATGTGATGAGTGGATTCTTGATTCTGGATGCAGTTTCCATATGAGTTCACACAAGGAGTGGTTCGAAGATCTTAAGTGCGGGAACTTCGGATCTGTGTTACTCGGCAATGACGAGTTGTGTGGCGTGAAGGGAGTAGGAAACATTACTCTCAGAATGCATGATGGCTCCCTCAAGATTCTGTCCGAAGTTAGGTACATTCCCCAGCTTAAAAGAAATCTTATTTCTCTCGGCGTGTTAGAAGCGAAGGGGTATGTTTTTCAGTCTGGCAATGGTGTACTTCATGTTATGAAGGATTTGAAGGTTATCATGAAGGGCATTAGGAACCAGAGTTTGTATTACCTTGATGCAAAGCCGGTGATTAGAGAATCTGAAGCTAATACAGTTGACGATTCCATGTTGTGGCATATGCGGCTAGGCCACATTGGAGAGAAGGGATTGAATGAATTGTTGAAGCAGAACTTGCTACAACATTCTGGCTCATTTAAGGTTGAGTCTTGTGAATATTGTATCTTGGGCAAAAGCAAGAAGTTGCCTTATGATACTGGGAAGCACACCTCGGCTGCACATTTGGAGTATGTCCATGCGGACTTATGGGGTCCATCTAGGACCGAAACCCAAGGAGGAGGCAGATATTTCATGGCTGTCATCGATGATTTCTCAAGGAAGCTATGGGTTTACGTTCTGAAGAACAAGTCTGAAGCCTTTACAAGGTTCAGAGAATGGTGCAGTGAGGTTGAAACTGAGAAAGGAGTCTCGGTCAAGTGCTTGAGGACAGACAATGGATTAGAGTTTCTGTCCGATGAGTTCCAGGAGTTTTGCAAGAAGAAAGGGATTAAGAGGCACAAGACTGTTCCTGGGAATCCACAACAGAACGGTGTGGTGGAGAGGATGAATAGGACATTGCTCGAGAGAGTGAGGTGTATGTTGCTGAGTTCCGGGCTGCCGAGGAAGTTCTGGGGAGAAGCAATCAACACGGCGTGCCATTTGATAAATTTGTGCCCTTCTTCTGCAATTGAGTTCAAGGTACCAGATGAGGTGTGGTATGGTGTTACCCCGAGTTACAAGTACTTGAGGGTTTTCGGTTGCAGAGCTTATGCCCACATTAAGCAAGACAAGTTGGAACCTAGAGCTTTGAAGTGTATACTCATAGGCTATCCCAAAGGCGTGAAGGGATACAAACTATGGTGTACAGAACCTGGAAATCAGAAGGTCATCATCAGTAGAGATGTGGTGTTTAAGGAGGATGTCATGCCTTATTTGGAGGAGAATGGCAAGCCACGTGAAGTTGTTAATGATGACATTGGCACTCTGAAGTTTCAGGTGGAGCCTGACGAACAATCTGCGCACATCGAAGGTCACACCAGAGAGTACACTGATCGTGACATTGACGAGGACACTGGTGCGGCAGATTTGAGGAGTTACATGCTTGCGCGAGATAGGACCAGAAGGAACATTACTCCACCTTCCAGGTTCGGACATGCCGACATGATTTTCTATGCTTTGAATGTTGCTGAAAACGTGGAACATCAAGAGGAACCTCGGAACTATAAAGAGGCAGTGAGTTCCGAGGAGAGCAAGGAGTGGATGCTGGCCATGAAGGAGGAATTGGAATCAATGGAGAGGAATGGGACATGGGTACTCGTCGATAAGCCCAAATCTCAGAAATTGGTGAGCTGCAAGTGGATCTTCAAGAAGAAGTTTGAGGTTGTTGGAACCGAGAAGGTTCGATACAAGGCAAGGCTCGTAGCTCGCGGTTTCACACAGAGAGAATGTATTGATTTCAATGAAGTTTTTTCGCCTGTGGTTAAGCACTGTTCCATTAGATTCTTGTTGGCGATGGTGGCTCAATATGACATGGAGCTACATCAGTTGGATGTCAAAACAGCGTTCCTTCATGGAGATCTAAAGGAGACCATCTATATGACCCAGCCTGAAGGGTCTATTCTGCCCGGAGATGAGGACAAGGTTTGTCTATTGAAGAAGTCCTTATATGGCCTGAAGCAAAGTTCGAGGCAATGGAACATGAAGTTTGATGAGCATATGAAGGACATTGGTTTCACTAGATCATTGTACGACAATTGTGTCTACTTCAAGAAGGGAGAGAACGCTGCTGCAACTTATCTACTATTGTATGTAGATGATATGTTGGTCGCAAGCAAGGATTTGGCTAAGGTGGAGCAGCTGAAATCTGATTTGAAGTCCAAGTTTGAGATGAAGGATTTGGGATGCGCCAAGAGGATTTTGGGAATTGATATTTCCAGAAATCGAGATAGAGGAGAGTTGTGGCTTACACAACATGATTATGTGCAGAAGATATTGAAGAGATTCAATATGCATGAATCTAGGGAAGTGACGGTTCCCTTGGCTAAACACTTCAAGATGTCTGAACAACAGAAACCCGGTACACCAGAGGAGACATGGGAGATGATTCAGGTACCATATGCGAATGCTGTTGGGAGTGTTATGTACACGATGATTTGCACGAGGCCGGATCTTGCTCATTCCATAAGCGTCATAAGCAGATACATGGCTAATCCAGGGAGGTACCATTGGGAAGGACTCAAGTGGTTGTTCAGATATCTTAAAGGAAGTTCGAGGATTGGCATTTTGTACAAGCGCCGATCTGATGTGCATGGAGATCCATTAGTTGGATATGTTGATTCAGATTTTGCAGCAAATCTGGATACGAGGAAGTCTCAATCAGGTTACATTTTTAACTTGTTTGGTTCTGTTATTAGTTGGAGTTCATCTCTTCAGTCTATGGTAGCTTTGTCTACAATGGAGGCCGAATACATGGCGATGACTGAGGCCGTGAAGGAGGCAGTTTGGCTTAGAGAGATCATTGGAGAATTTGGAATTGATCAATGCACGGTTTCTATAAACTGTGACAGCCAAAGCGCGTTGCATCTTGCCAAACATCAAGTGTTTCATCAAAGGTCTAAACATATTGATGTTAAGTATCACTTTGTGAGGGATATGGTGAACAAGAAGGAGGTGGAGATGCGGAAGATTTCGACTGAAGAGAATGCTGCTGATATGCTAACCAAAGCATTACCAACTGCGAAGTTTAAGTACTGCTTGGAGTTGGTTAGTGTGCTCTCGAGATGAGAGACTTGTGTACTGCCCTGTGGTGGGGCATCGTTTGAGGGAAAACTGAATTCGGTAGAGATCTACTGTCATTTGCGTTCGAGGTGGAGAATTGTGAAGATTCGTCCGCAAATTCCATTATGGAATATTATATTCTTGGAGGAATTATTATATCTTTAGGATATATTTGGTATGATATCTTTAGGATATCTTTTGGGATTCCTTGTTCCTCAAGAATTAGGGTTATATGCAAGCCTATATATATGGGGCTTGTATTCGTTATTTGAGCGTGGGTTTTGGTGAGAGCTTAGCTGACTTTTGCGGTTTTGTGAGCTGAGAGATTTCTCGTTTTCTAGTTACTTTCGGGTTTGGGGAATAGAAGATAGGTTTTCTTCTTTGAGTGTTTTCTCCATTGTAACTTTGTAATCTCTCTCGTTTAGTAGATCATATTCAGTTGACCCTCCGTGGACGTAGGCATTCTGCCGAACCACGTAAACTGCTCGTGTTCTTGATTTACTATTTCGTACTGCTCTCATATCATCCTCATAGATATTGTTATCTCTGGCATTACGAGTAGTGTTCTGTGTTGTGTTATAACTTGTGTACCGCACACAGAATATTGTTGTTAGTATCCCTAACACGCTTGGAGGAGAAGAAGAAGGAGAAGGAGGAAAAGAGGAAGAAGTCTGAGAAGCAGGAGAAGCTCAGACTTGCTAGGATTAGGAAAGTGGAGGAAAGAGCTGCTAAGCTGTGGGATGAAGTTAGGCTGATTCAGTCATGCCTTGTAAGAAGCGCCTACATTCCATTCACCCTAGATGAGTCAGAAGCTTGCGCCGTTCAAGCTGATATTGATGTGTGCCGTGTCACGATCAAGGAGATGATAGATTCTGACCGATACACTCCAGACGAATATGATATTATTCGCAAATGCATCAACCAGAGAGCTCCTCAATTCAATTCTGTGCAGAGTGAAAAGTTCAAGCGAGTGATGAAGGAGTTGACGGAGAGATCGGCGGAGGAGATTGAAGTTAGGAGAGCCAACAACCCCGACGCTTGTGAAATTGAGAATTTCATATCTGACGAGCTGAAGGACGACTGGAGCTTGTGCAAAGAGAAGTTCATTAAGGCCTACTACTTCTGGCAAGTAGTTCCCGGCCAGGAATTTGTCTCCAAGTTGGACGCTCTCAACAACTTCATGGTAATGTGATGGGAAACGCTGCGAAGGAAAATTTTTATTGAGGCAGAGCTCGCTGAGCCAAAGAAGAAGATTATCATTGTTCCTGAGCAGAAGCAGTTTCCTATGCCAACCATGCCAAACTCTGACGTTCCTAATCGGAAGATGCTTGAAGCCGAGATCGATGAAGCATTGGAGCTGGATAACACACACAGAGAAAACACGGAGACTCTCAAGTCCATGAAGCCAAAAGTCTACGCTGCTCATTTCTCTAAGAAACCATAAATTACTCTTGTGTGATATGCTTAATTGATCTATCTATATTCATTTTCTGTCAAGCGTGCCTCGTATATATGCTTTATGTGTTTTTATCTTTTATGCTACAAGACTCACATTCAACCATAAGAACTTAAAAAAAATAAAAATTGATAAGGCTGAAAAGGAATCAGTCGCTTGAAGTTCTTACCGTGGTTAGATTGTTGGGTTTTGGCATCATCAAAAAGGGGGAAATTGTTGGGAATTGTTAAGGATCATGTTAAGGCCGGGGGAACTTAACGGGACGCTTTAAATAAACTGCATATGTTTTTTATTCGATCCCAAAACCCTCTATGTATCTTATTCCCAAACAACCCTATTTTGATTTAGATAGGTTAGAATTTTTCTAAGCCAATAATGTTAGGAAGGCTTGAATTTTACTTTAGACGCTTAGAATTTAGACTGCTAGATTTTCAAGTGAAGGGCCACTCGCTTGAGTGTGTTTTGAAGTCAAAGCGAGTCTGCCGAAGCAAAGCGAAGCGAACACTACAATAAAATCAAAGCGAGTCTGCCGAAGCGAAGTGAAGCGAGCGCTACAGTAAAGTCAAAACGAGTCAACTTTTACTAAAGCGGAATCTCAAGAAATCTGTTTCCAAGCGAACGCTACAGTAATACTTAAAGCGACTCACCCCAGCGTACGCTCGAGATACTAAAGCGAAGCGAGCCTCTTCCTAACTGAAAGCAACAGATCAAATATTCCCGCCCATTCAAACTCGAGTTCAAACTCAAGTCCAGTGAAGATCAAGACATTAATTGCGGATCTCCACGTGGCAATCGAAGAATGGAGCACGAAAGTTGACCGCCAGACCAACAGAGCCGCCGCAACAGTACTGGACGCCCCAGTTACTGTTGAACTTGGCTCTTAGCCATTTTCGGCAAAGAGACAAAGCGCGCGTCTGAAAAGCTGCAGGTCAAAGGCGAGTATTGTCGAGTGAGGAGGGACAAAGCCACCAACCATCAACGGCTCATGTCCATCCCTCCCTCTATAAATAGTGAAGGTCGAAGACGGAGAAGAGCAGAACACTACTTGAGATTTCAGCGCATACAGCAAACAAGCACTCACAACCTTCGAGCAAATTCTTCGAGTTCTTGTCCAGTGTTCTCCAAGTTTCAGTAACATCGAAACTTGTCTCCGCAACCTTCACTCTCCAAGATTCTAAGCCTACTTCATATATCCGAGCTTAGAGAAGAACTCTAACCACCTTTGCACTCACTGTAAAGAGTTCTTCATTTAGAGAGTCACCAAAACCAAAACCCTAAAAACCTTGTACAGTCAAGTTAGGTTTTTGTGTTGTTAGAAAGGTTGTTGTGTCAAAGATCCAAGACTCTACTTTCCTCGATAGTAGAAGTCTCGATCGTAGAGTGTAGATCCAAGCCAGCACTGTCCTCGACTGTGTGAAGCTCGATCTTAGCTAGGTTTTTGTGGAGAACCCGTAATCTCCCAGTTGTCGTAGTTGTGGATCTAAGCGAGTGAAGCTCTTTTTGGGGAACCCGTAATCCTCAAGATTCTTAGTGAGGAGAATATGTTGCAGCAAGCAACAAAGTGGACGTAGGTGTTTTACCACCGAACCACTATAAATCTCTGGTGTCTTATCTCTTTACTCAAGCTTTCCATACTTTGCTTACTTTGATTATGCATATTGCACGTGCATCATAAACAAACCTAAATCGACGCTTTAAATACTTAGGAAAGAATAGCTCACCTAATTCCGCATTTCGCAAGTGAGTCACTCTTTGATCAAGCTCCAGCTTAGGTCAAGAGTCAAGCTTCCACTGTAGATCTAGCTTGCGGCTAGGTCTTAAGTTTCTGAAGCGACCCCCATACTTGCTACTCTGAGTTAAGTGAAAAGGAAGTTAAAAAACTTCTTACACACGTATTCAACCCCCCCCCCCCCCCCCCCCCCCCCCCCTCTACGTGTGTACCGCTTAACAAACCGGGACCAACATAGTCAATCAATAACCTTCATGACCAAAATAATAATAATAAATAAATAATCACAACAAAACAAAACAAACGCAAATGAGCAAGAAATTTGTATTATAGTAGCTCAAAAACTTAATTGCCCACTTCAATGACGTCTTTCATAATAATCCAAAACTCAAAAGACAACATTGATCAGACGAAAAATCATAAGATTCATCAAAATCAAGCTTAAGAGAAATGAATCAGAATTAATGATTATATGACCTCATTTTGTTGCTCCTTAGCTTCCTTGGATAGAAGTTAGCGTATAAAAATTTTCTTTACAAAATTTGGACTAATAAGATTGATATAATTTTGACTATTAACATCTAGAGGTGCCCACGGTTCCGGTTCCGGTTCTAACCGGAACCGAACCGCCGGTTCCGGTTCCGTCGAGGGAGGAACCGAAACCGAACCGCAAACACACGGTTACGGTTCCGGTTCCGGAACCGCCGGTTCCGGTTAAGGTTCCGGTTCTAACCGGAAAAAACCGGACAATTATTTATTTATTTAATTTTAAACTTTTTTATTTCATAAGGCTTTGAACATTCTTTCAATTTTATAGGTGTTCTTCATGCAACTCTTCTCATAGTTGGAATGTGTTAGATATCACATATCAAATAAATAAGAAGCTTGAAAAGTGTAATACACTTATAAAAACAATAAACATACCTCACAATGAAGAAATAACAAATGAGTGTTTGAGAGTAACACTTATATAATTGAAAAAAATCCAAAGTATATATATATTTAGTTATTATTTATGAAGTTTAACAAATAATGTTATATTTGTTTATAAATTATAGTAAAAAAAAATAAAAAAAAATATAATTTATATAAATTGGACGGTTCCAAAATTTGGAACCGCCGGTTTGGAACCGGAACCGGAACCGAACCGCCGGTTACGGTTCCAAGCCTTAGGAACCTTAACCGAACCGCCGGTTCCACCGGTTCCTTTTCCGGTTCCGAACCGCCGGTTCCGGTTCCGGTTAAAAAACCGCCGGTTCCGGTTACGGTTACGGTTTTAACCGCCGGTTCCGGTTCTTTTGAACACCTCTATAACATCTCCTACAAAATTGAATCACCAAGCGAATATTATATACATTCATTTGAATCGCAAAACAACCGAACATGGATATAAAATAATAAATTGATTATAATAGTTTACACGCAATTGAGGATTCTAAATTCGTAATACACACAAATATTTAAAGCATAATTTTTGGTTTGATATACAATTGCATAATTGAAGGAAAATAATAATTATAAAAAAAAAACAAAAAAAAAAAAAACAAAGGAGAGATCCCTCAAAATGATAATATGTATATGTACTCCCTCCGTCTAATTAACTTGGGCCATTTTTTATTACAATGAAACTACTGTATTATTATAATAAAATGGTTCGAGATAATCTATTATTTTCAAAACATTTTTCTACCCGGGGATCAAATGATTGTATAGCATTCAACATTAAAATTCTATGTGTTCTAATAATTCAAATTCAGGGAAAAAATTTAATCCTCAAACATATTAAAAGCCTGTATTGAAAAAAGAAACGAAGAGGACGGCGGCGACAACGAATTGGTGGGAGAAGAAATAGGTTGCTCGTGAGAGGCGGACTTCATAAATCTATAGTGTACAGGTACAATTTTGGTAAGGATTTTGTATTTGTATTAGGGACTAAGAATTTTACAAAATCGATGACATATTAGAGTCCAACATATTAGAGTCCAACATATTTTCAATATCATTATATTTATTTGAATATATATAAGCTATAAACTTATAATTGAATACCAGCAGTTATATAAGGTTTTGATATGTTGAGAGCTCGATATAAGCAACTTTGTGAGCGATGTAGCCATGTCAGAATTGATAATTTATTCCTTGTTTTTTCTCTTTCAAGTTTGTTAGTTCATGTTCCTTATCTTATCTTTCTCTCTATTGCGCTAATGTTCGACCACTTATTTTATTGGTCGGGCGTCAACTCATCTGAAATTTAATCAAGTGTTTAATAATTTCCACTTAGGGTTAGGGTTAGGGTTTATGTTTACTAATTTCTACTTAGAGTTAGTAATTTATATTAGTGCTTATCAGTTTCATAGTACAATTGATTAAAAATAAGTTAGTTAAAGCAAGAATAAAGAGAATCATATTGTGAAAAATATTGTCAATTGTACATCTTTGCTTGAGAGAATCTTAGTTAACGGAAGAAGTAGCCATTACCAATTCACCATTATCGATATTTAAGAGAAATTAATGAAAAGTCATGGAACATAAGATGCACTGCATAATTATGTATTGCTCGTCAAATTAGGAAAAATAAAATTGAAAATAAGGAAGAAATACTAACATGAAACAGCAGCTCACAATCATAACCTAACCCCAAAATAATAAAATCGTCCGTGATTAAAATTTGAATAAAATAAAGAAATAAACTCGTGATACCTTATTTGATTGTGATCTTGACACGTGTTAGGTGTTTATTTAAACCTAACAATTTAGTGATTGCCGTTATTAAAATATTAATAATTGGTCTGTTTGCATAAATCATTTTCCCAAAATCAATCTTTGATTCCTAAAAATTCAAAGCCCTAATATGTTCATCTTTCTCCTTTCTCTTCTAGACCGACGACACCGGCGTCAGCTTCGCTACCGTAACGCCGGCGAGTTTCTAGCGGGGCGCATCGATGATCGGTGGTAGGGTTACATTATTAGATAGTCATGTAAACTCAAAGCCCTATTATTATGTAGAGTGCATATATAATCCCTATCAGTATCAAATATACCGAACATTATTTTTTGTACATCCTTTTATATTTAAACAAACAACGTACAATAATAAAGTGTTTTATACATATCATACGCCGTCGTTTAAATAGTTCGATTTGGGAGGTAAAGGATTTTGATTTCTTGAACAAGATTAGAATACAATAATCACAATAAAACAAAATTGATAAAAATAGTTATGACTTAGGTGGATAATTAATAGACTTTAGTAACTTGTATATCACGCCTACGTAACATGTTAATTACCATTTTAAGCGGGTTTAACGTATCAATTCACGTGCTATATGTACTTTTTTATTACTACTGATATTTTTATCTTAGCCTTCGATTCTATGCTTATATATATTATGAATTTGTATTATAATTTCAAATGATTGGCCTTTGTTACTTAATGATTAGTTCTCCTATATTGAATAGGGACGAATGTTGGATTCTATGGAAAATTATGTACACGTTACTTTAATTAGGGTCAAAAAATTTCTAATCTCGTCGAGATATATATATATATATATATATATATATATATATATATATATATATATATATTTTTGAAGGGTTTTCGAAAATAATAACGAATGTAAGATGTACAACATACATGGATTCATTTACCATTCAGGGGCATTTGGTAGGGGTCGTCCGAGTTTTTATTTAGGCTCGCGACTAAATCATTGATCACGTTTTGTGGACACGTAGGTGGTATTTGAGCCCATTTATTATCGGGGATAGATACAGTAAAGCCTGAGCAATTATGAAAGGACAAAAATGCCCTCACATTGCATCGAGAATCAAGAATCGTGAGGGCTTCTTTGGTCATTTCAACATATATTTTGGAATTTTATCTTAAATACCAACCAACAAGTATAGACATGTGCTTATTTATACTATGAAAACACAAAAGTTAAAATTTATTACTACTTCATGTATTTCAAGATCGTTATATGAACTTTAATCTCGAGCCACGTATCCCAACATTCCTACTAAGTGAGCAATTAATCGTTTACCATTTGAGCTACGTATACATCTTATACTAGGACTAATATGAAAAGTAAATAGTAACCACTACTAGTGTATAAAAACAATACTAGTACTATAATTCTAGCTATACTTAACATGTTAAGACATTTATACCCTTAACAAAATTTTCGTATATGAACCCCACTATCGATTTATGGACAACCCTGTATAGATCACGAGCGATGTCATGCCCCCGGCTTTTATACATATTTCATTATTAGTGACTATTTAATTTATCGACAATGTGATATTGCGATATTTTTTCTTTCTTTCTTGAAACAATCGTCTCGAATCGGAAACCTTGGGTCTAGAAACAGTAACCCCTTACTGCTCGATCGAACACAAATGTTTGGACTACTCCCTCCGTCTTTAAATAAGTGTCCCGAGCCGTCAAAATTTTTGTCCTTAAATAAGTGTCCCCACACAAATTTCCTAGTAAAAATTACACTAAAGTACCAAAACTACCCTTCTCTTGAAAATCTAAAATAACACCCCTTTTCTTGAAAATCTAAAAAATTCAAGGATTTTAAGGGCATAAATGTCAATTTACCCATCTCCTTGGTTTGCACAAAATGGCGGCTGAGGACATTTATTTAAAGACGGAGGGAGTATACATTATATTTTCACTTCCACTTTCCACTTTTCATAGGGAAAAAAACAAGAAAGAACTGAGTTACCGAGTTGGCGAGTTTCGACCAGGTTTAACACGAGAGAAGCTTTGAATCTCTCTCCTCGAAATCTTTCATGGAAGCACCACTCACTTTCCCTCCAAAACCTCATCTTTCTATGTCCCCATCAATCCCCTTCAGACCAGCTCAGTTGCTCCTCCTCCGCTTCACTCCTGCCCCTCTCAGACTCTTCGCTTCCGCCTCCGCCACCACCACCCCTCCCGCCGCCTGTGAGGCGGAGATACTGACAATTCCGGAGCCCTCAACTTCCAAAACTCCGAGGTCTAATAATGGCGCCACAAGGAGCGGCGCCAAGTGTAAGAAGGTGGCTATAGATGCACAGCAGCTGAAATTGAACTGGTTGGAATCCCTCTCTTGCCCTAGGCCCGAAAATGGTGGAATTCGGGCTGATGAGGACTCCGGGCCGGGCTATGCGGACTCGAGGTGGGTCGTCGGAGTCGACCCGGATATCTCCGGAGCCTTGGCCGTTTTGAAGCCCGATAATTCTGCCGAGGTGTAGTACTGGTTTTTGCATATGATGTACCTCTTGCATTGAAATGTGTACCATTATGTTCATTCATGCATATTTCTTGTTTGGCTTCGATTTTGTATGTGAGGAATTGTATAATGCCGTAATTCACCTCTGCAGCTCTACATAAGCTCGAATTCTTGTTGAAGATGCCGAAATTCGGTACAATTAACGTGCAATTGGTGTTTGAAATGTTGTTGTTCTTAGTTTCAATAGTGAGATTAGGATTGGCTGCTGCATATCAAGACTACTTTACTGATCCCTGAGTTCTTACTGCTTGACTACTGCAAATATTTTGACTATTACACATTCGATGTTTTACATTTTCAGTACTTTATGTCCTCTTATGCATTGTATATCATTGGTGATGGATAGTAGACTCTGTTTCAGTTTCTTGAGTGGTCAAGCATCCTGCATCATTACTTCGAGGATAGGAAATGTTCCGTCTTTAATTTTTTCTGGTTGTCCTAGTCTCCTTTTGGTTACTTATAAGATCTTTCGTCACTAATGCATATTGATTTTCATTTATCTGTTATTCGTGCCTATTAATTTGGCTCTTCTATCTTGTAGGTGCATGATTCTCCTCATTTGCCTGTATTGGTTGGCAAGAGAGTCCGGAAACGTTTAGATGTAAAGTCTATGGTTCAATTGCTTCAAAAAGTGGATGCTCCAACTGGTATGGTTATACATTAATTGTTTTGTGAGATTGTCAGTTATGTTGGTCTGGTTAGAGAAAGTTGGCACAAAATGTGTATGTTGGCTAGAAAATCACTAATTGAAACAAATGCCTGTGAACTGTAACTTCTTCCTTGCCGAACTTCCATTGAACTGAGTGTGCAATTGTTCATTTCCATATTATGAATGCAACTTTTGTCTTGGCCTGAATACTAGGAAGGCCATGGAACTTTTAGTGCATCCTTGAAATGAATTGCTTGAGCAGATTTGTCAACTGTTTTGATCCCTATTTCTGTTTTCTCTTTTACTATAGGAACCACTGTGTATATAGAGCAATCAATTCCATACCCCCAAGATGGTAAGCAGGTTAGAATCTCTCTATAAGATGTTGTGGTATTTCCCAAAGAAACTGTGTTTTTTTTTGTCTCACTTTATGGTTTTATCTTCTGTATTTCTAGTTTCTGATGCTTTTCTTCTGTAATATCTTGATAAACACAAGTGAATTACTTGAGTGGTAAATTATCCAATATGTGTAGTTTTTCCATTTATGCTCTATGATGTTTCCTGGTTATATCTGTTAGTAATTAGCAAGGGTCAGTTGTATCTTTACACATTTTCTTGGTAATTCAGCTGATGTATTTACCTGTCCGTTCCATCCCCTTGAGCATATGAAAACCAAAATACTGAAGCTGGTATTTCTTAGCCAAGTTCTTTGTGCACTGTATATTTCTTGATTGCCATGGCAACTTTAATGAGTACTATGTAATTTTGTAAATAATTGATGCATTGATTAGCAACTGTATCTTCTGAAAATTCTAGTGTTAAAAAGTAGCCAAGTAGGTGCATTTGCAGGTTGAGGGCAATGAAAGAACCTAATCCAACCCTATTTTGCATGTCTTTAAATCAAACGCTTGTACTATGACAAGGTTATCATGTCTGCTGAATCAGGGTTAAAATCGCATCAAGGTTGAACTATACCATGTTTCTATGTGTTTTCAATAAATAAGAATTTTATCAGACTCAGATTTTCGAGCAGTCATATGGCTCATGAAATGATCATCGTCATTGGCTGAAATTATCTCCCCTGGTTTCTGCTGGTAGAACTACATTCTATGTTACAGTAATGGACCAGACACCTTTAAGTTTAAGTTAGAACATGGTTCTTGATTTTCTATGAGTGATTATTGACTGATGATAAATGCATTGCTCCTCGGGAAGGCCCCACTTCTATTTGTAACATTACAGTTAACCAATATAAAGGATTTGATTGATTCTACATTGACCCATATAAAGTCAACTTTCAATGTCAACCTGGACATGACTCGAGACTCTAATGTGGTGTATATAGATGGTGGGAAGCAGGCTAATATGTTATTTTTTGGATTATTTTTTTTATTTATAGATTAATTGTGAGTATGCTTAGTATAGGTACTTAGGTATCTCATCAAAAATAATGTATGTAGGTAGTTGATTGACATTTCCCTGAAAGCTTGGGGTTTTCTAATAGGTTTTTGACATGGCATGCATTTAAAATTGATTTTTCTGCATCTAATGGATATCTTAACTATATATGCTTGTACACTCTGCTTTTATTTTTATTTTTTTTAGTCTATATACTTCGCTTCTATACATCTGTCATGCCGATGTCATAGTCTCTTACTTCCCCTATTGCTTTTGGCAATGGTTTCTTAGTCTATTTTGTTTCTATATATGAATGAAGGGATGGTGGAGTGGAGGATTTGGGTATGGACTATGGATAGGAATCCTGGTTGCCTCAGGGTATTCTGTTGTTCCAGTTCCATCGGCATTGTGGAAACGTAGGTTCAAACTTATAGGAGGTCGCTCTAACAAGGTGAACCTGATCTTTATTGCCTACATTTTGGCTAGGGTAACAAGCTATACTTGTTTTATGTTGCATTGCAAATTTTAAAATGTTTACATCTAATAATGTTCTGAGATTTTTCCATTCACTCAAAATTTATAAAGTTTCTTATAATTCTATATTGACATTGATATTCAGAAATAAATAAATTATTCATTTGTCACCTATTTGGATTTTCCAACAGGACGACAGCAGAGAGCTTGCCACCACTCTATTTCCCTCCATGAGTTCCTTCTTGAAACGGAAGAAAGATCATGGTAGTGTACTGAATGAAACTTGTCCCATCTTATATTAGAGTTGGACTATGGATTTATGCTTGGATTTGATACTTAATACAGTTTTAGTTTTGGCAAAATTTGTGATAATAGTTACGTTCATTGAATATGAAAGAAGCTCGGGGAAGAAAGCCAGCTCTAAAATCAATATTTCCTGCTATCATGTGTTGGCTCGATTATCTCAAGACATTATAATGAGAATGGATGATATGCCAAGGCTAGGGATATAAGTTTTCCATTCTCTTTTGATCTAAGTGGAGAATGAACTATTGTAAAGCAAAAATCTTATTGTGTATGGTATTAATTTGTGGATGTTGCAGGTCGAGCAGAAGCTTTGCTAATCGCTGCCCATGGTAAAGGGCTGAAAGTGGATATCGACTCAGACTCTTCATCCATATCTGAAGATCTGGTTCCTTAGAATCAAGAAAACCTCTCCGGGCAGTTTTCTTGGCGCCATTGATCTCTTCGTTAAACATCGGGAGTACTGTGGTAAGCAGTATGATCAAAAGGCAGAGCATTTAGGGAAGACACTGATTGATATATTCAAAATACTGGTGGCTTTCCTCTAATTCTTAACTAGCATGCTAATTTGTTTAGGGGGTGTATATTATCTCTGGCCCCTTCATTTGATGATGCAGAGATGTTCTTGCACCATTTATATCTAGGGATTTGTAATATTCAATTTGCCATAATTTATTTTTTTTCAAGAAGCCACCACCATCCTTTTCTGTTAAAATTACCCATAGAGACAAATGCCCTTGTATTTTAATGAATGTTGGGGTCTTTCTTTTTATGAAGGTAAATATTTTCTCCGTCCACAGTCTTTAGGGATTATTTTTTTCTCGTCCATCTATAGTTTTAGGGTCTTTCCATTTTAGGCAGTGGACCGTCACCAAAAAAAATTATAAGTATGCCATTTAAACATCATTTTAACACATCACCATAGTATCTTAAACTTTGTGTCAATCCCTTAAGACTCTAAAGATCATGGATGAAGGGAGTATAGTTCTTCACTGATACTCCTTTTGTCCCACCAAAATGCGAATATCCCACCAAACTGTGAACTGAAGGTGTTTCAATATTTTATATTTCATATATTCATGAAATACATTTATTTCGGTTGGACGATTGGAGTAGTTTTGATTGCAACTTGGTATTATTATTGCAATATATTTTAAACAAATATTAAAATAGCACCATAGTTTGGTTTTTGTAGTTGAACAAATCGTGTAGATTGGGCGGATGCTATTAAGTGCATAGGGGTGCAGTTGCACCCCCAAAAAAACAAAAAATTTAGGGAGAATATCCAAAAATAGCCAATTTCATAAGACAAAAGTCTTTTTTTAGCCACATATAATAAAAAAGTCTTTTTTTAGCCACTTTACATATTTTGTGACAATTATACCCTTAATAATAATATTAATTACCATTGTTAAATTAAAAAAAAGGAAAAGAAAATTAAGAAAAAATCAACCTCCGCCCTCCCGTTCTCTCCCTCTCTCTCCCTCTCCGTTCCTCTCACACCGCCGCCGATGCAGGTGTTGCCGCCTCCGCCTCCGACGACTTTCTCCGACGACTTCCTCCTCCTTCCTCTCTTCGCTTCCTCCTCGTTACTGCATCTCACGTCGTCGTTGCCGTCGCCATCTCTCTCTCTCTCTCTCTCTCTCTCTCTCCCCTTCTCTTCGCTGAGCTGATGTAGGGTGGCCGTCGGTGAAGTCTTTGATGAGGAAGATGGCTGAGCAGCACCGCCGCGCCGCCAACTACATCACGGTGGAGAACAGCGGCGATGACAGTTTGTTACACGACTAAGTTGAGGGTTACACGAATTCAGGATTACTCGTGTTCGTGTGCACGAACGGATATTCACGACATTTTTGTTCATGTCCGTGTGCACGATCGAGTATTCACGACAGTTTCGCTCGTGTTCGTGTGCACGACCGAGTATTCACGACGATTTTGCTCGTGTTCGTGTGTACGACAGTGTTCTTCTTCGATTTGTCGGAGAGGATTCAGTCATGGAGCTCGAGCTGACCTTCTCCGGTGGTGACAGCGACGGCGATGGTGTGCTCGGCGGCGGCGGCTATTGGCGGCGCCGGTCGGAGGATAGAGAGAGAGAGAGAGAGAGAGAGAGAGAGAGAGATGGAGAGAGAGAAGAAGAAGGTGAGGAGGGAGGGAGAGAGAATGAGAGCGTGGGGTGATAGTGTGCTCGGCGGCGGCGGCTATGGCAGCGCCGGTTGGACAGAGAGAGAGAGAGGGAGAGGGAGAGAGAGAGAGAGAGAGAGAGAGAGAGCAGATGAAGAAGAAGGTGAGGAGGGAGGGAGAGAGAAAGAAAGTCGCGGGGTGAGGGAATTGGGGGTTAGGGTTTTTCTTTTATTTTTTATTTCCAATATTTTTTTAATTTTAGGTAGTAAGGGTATTATTGGTAGTTCAGGTCCAAAGTGTCTAGAAAAAGACCTTTTTATTATTAGTGGCTAAAAAAGACTTTTTTGTTATGAAAGTGGCTAATTTTGTCCTTGCCCCAAAAATTTAATATATATATATATATGTATATGTATATATGTATATTGTATATATGTATATTTTCATTGCACCCATAAATATATTTTTTTTTAAATATATATGTATATGTATATACGTATATTTTTTTATCCCTATGAATTTTCTAGTATTGATTTGGCTATCTTGATTGTCAACTTGATGTATTCATAGCGGGTATGAAAAGAGACAATGAGTGTAAAAATCTGCAGGATATTAGTTCTCTTTCCATGAAATGACTTATATCAAGAATAAAGAAAAAAGAGACGATGAGTGTCAAAATCTGCAAGTGTGGAAAGAGTATTTTCCGAAATAACTTATATCAAGAATAAGTTAAGAAATAGCTTGGGAGATCAGTTTTTGAATGATTGTTTGGTCACTTACCTTGAAAATGACGCATTTCTTCAAGTTTCCGAAGACGAGATTATCAATCGTTTTCAATAAATAAAGCCTCGTCGAAAGTTAGATTAGTAACTATGTATTTTTTTTTAGTACATTTTGAAATGTATTTGACATTATAGTATTTTAATTTAAATGTCTTTCTTTTCTTATATTCGTAATTTATTTTTTCACACCCCCGAATTGAAAGTTCAGGATCCGCCACTATCATTGACCTTCTAAAGGGGAAGAAAAGTTTGGTGTTGTTCCAATATGAATTGTTCGTACATATTTGACTTTAATGTAATGAACTTTGAGTGGTTGAAGTTGAAGTGGGGATAACTACCTAAATTTGTCACAAGTTCAAAAGAATTGAGCTCATGATAGGCTAGTGGGAAAGCTGTCGTGGTGCAAAAATGAACACCATCTAGTTGGTGCGGGCTAATGGATCACGAAGGTCGGCTTTCCTTTTAAAAAAATTAAAAATCTTCAGGCGCTTCTATAAACTCGTTTAGTGTTCGATAAGCTCGTCCTCTGGGCTTCAATTAGTCACTTGTAGAAATTTATCTTCAACCATCATATTGTGTAAGATAATACAAATATACACGGCCTAAGTAGTCGCACCGACCTCTCTAATATTCCCTAACGAGTACTAAGAACTCCAAAGACTCTTTCCACATCCATGCGGGCAGACTCTTGTTTATTTGCACGTATACCTCTTTTGGGTGAGTCGGACAAGAAAGAGTCTCCGGAGGGTCGACCAATCATGATAGGTGTTGTCAACGAGATAGTAGCTCATCTTGTGTTAGTTGTCGATGGCTTAGAAAAAGACTCCCAACGCTCTACCTTTCATAAGATTGATCTGCCGTTGTTCTATACATTACATCAAGTACAATAATACATCGTACCACTAAATGCAATATAAATTTTACCGTACTATCTACTTTTCGATACATTAAAACACGTGTCAAAAGATTCCAAGCACAAAAATAGGCATCAGAGGGAGCATTCTTTCTCTCCCACACTATACATTTCTCTCATACTTTTTGTATCGAAAAGAAACAAGACATTATTAACGAAACGGAATAAAAAAAAAAAAACATGACATTACAAACGATAGGAAAAAGATAAATAAGTCAACGTAACAAATGATCAAATTCAAGCACACGCTATATTAAAAGAAACAATGCAATAATTAAGCATTAGATTTGAATCTAGAGATCCATACCTTTTTGAGAGACAACTCAAAGTAAAGTAAGCCCTCTTTCCAAATTACTCATTTGATATTAAATTAATTTGATTAGCATTTAATGTTGAGTCAACTCAAGAAAAATGATTTTTGGATGGCGGGAATAAAAAATTTCCCTTGAATTTTAAGGTAGAGTTCTTCTTCAATCTTCAACATACTTGCAATAGTCCTCGAAATCTGTAGCTGCTGCAAATAAACAAAGTTTTTAACTTTTTTATATTTTTTAATTCGGAGAAAAAGCAGTTTGTGATTCCCGCAAATCTCAAGCAAGAAATTGTACTTTTGGGGTGTTGCAATTTTCAGAAAGAGGTAGAAATTTATGGACTTTGAAAATTTTCTTACTCGTTTCTGCCTTTGACTCTTCCTTCCCCTCTCTCTCTCTCTCTCTCTCTCTCTCTCATATTTTTATACTCGCCTTCTCTAAGTTCTCTTGAAGTAAAATAGCAGCTGAGTCGAAGAAGATTCAATCTCGATCGGGTCCAGAAACATTCAAAGCTTTTGGGTAATTTTTAGTGATTCAATCGCGGCAAACTTTATTCTTGTTTTTGAACGTGAAGTGAGATGGAATTCTTGTTTTTGTATTTGCCCTCGATTGGATTGCCTGAGAGGGTTGAAATCAAGATGGGCAACCCAGATTTTGTGCTGTCGTTCATTGTTACTCGAGTCTTTCGGCTGCTTTCCGTATGTTTCATGGGTATTTTTGAACCAAGTTGGTATTGATTGTATCTCAACTGAAAATGATCAAATCCTTTTGGATTCTCAGCATTTTTGTTGTTTTTGAATTGAGTTTCATCATAAGATCATGGGTTCAAGATCAGTTTGGTTTCACACATTTTAATGTTTCCATATGGCACTGTGGAATTGGATTGGCTTATTGCAGAATGGGATGGAAATGTAATAATTTGAAGCCCTTCTTTCTAACTAGGTGAATTTTGGGAGAACCCTTCTTTGTGTTTTCAGCTCATAGAGGTGAACCGTGAACGTATAGTTACCGAAAGTAACTTACTATGTCTTGACATGTTAACTGTAATCGATTTGTTGTGCACGTCTGACATAGAGCCCTTCTTTGTGCAATGATTGTTGTCAACTGTAACCAATTTGTTGGACCCATTCTGATGTAGGTTTTTGTTCAACTTTCTTATAAATTTTGTGGGAACTGTTCAAGTTAGTCTCGTTTGCTTCTGGAGAATTGTATCTCCATGTTATAATGAGAATACTGTATTATTAGTTTCGTTGTGTCACTTTATTGATGAAAGCATTATACTGTTCTTTAGGCCTTCAGTCGACGTCTAATATTACAATTCATAACGGTCTCTGATGGTGATGCTATCTAATTTTCCTTTTTATAGAACATTATCAAGAGGTGATTCTCTGGATGCACTTTGGAGAAAATAACTGTGGGCTAGTGGTGAAATAAGGTTAAACCTCTTCAAGTGTCCTGCCCTGTGGAAGGAGTAGTAGCCAACTGGTATGTTTTTGTACTAGCAGCCACAAATCCATTGTTTTAGGGATTTCACTTAAAATTTTCAGGCTACTGCTTATCGTGTACTCACTTCAGGAGTACATTTGACATGTTGTTTCTTGCCCTCTTGCTCTTTCTAAATGGAATTTGTTCAAGCATTCATTTATGTCGATTGAATTCAAACACTGTCTGACCATGCATAAAGCTCTGCATTTGTAATAGTTATCCTTTTTTGTAAGAAAATTACACGCTAGAGCTTTATAGACCTGTAAATGTACTTTTAAGAAATCTTGATTACAATTGAAACTTAAGCTTTTATTTCCCCTCGGATTCTTCTGTTGGATGAAGAGTTGTTGCATGCTCCTTGCTTCTCTGCAATTGAGTTGATGCCCAAATAAAATGTAGGTTTTCTTCTTAAGGAATAATCATGAAAACCTCTCTCCTAGTATAATTTTAATAAATTTTGGTTTCAATTGAAACTGAATACTATATTCTATGAGTGGATGCTTCTCTTGCATGCAGAGCATGTTTCTTTTGATGTTGCGTTTATCACATTGCCCTGCTTCTCTTTATCTAGTTGATATTCCAATTGAATGTAGAGTTTTCATTACATGGGAAAATCCCTCCCATTTTACTGAAATAGCCATGTTTAGAAATTCTATAAAGACACTTCAGATAGCTGTGTTAGAAATTTAGATATTAATTATATGTGAACAGATTGAATTATACTTTGCTCGATGGGGCCAAAGGATCTTATGGCAAAATCAAAATGACAGAGACCCTGAATTTGTTGCCAAAATTTTTCAATGTCCATCATATGTGCAAAACAGAATACCACCACCATGTTTGTTTAGAAATAACGAGATTTAAATTTAGTACATATGTGAAGAGATTGATAATCATTTTGGCGCAACCAATTGCAAAACTTGCCTTGATTGAAGTTTCCAGAGCTTTGTACTGTTACTTTTTAATGTCGTCTTTTGACTGGTGATGACTAAAGAAGTGGAAGCATTAAGACGTTTTGTGCTTTCAACTGCTTATTTGAGATTCTTTCTTATGGAATACGATGCTTTGTTCTGCCCAAATATGAAACTTTAATGGTTATAGAAAAAAAGTCTTGAGGCTGATTTCGTTGCATATTACAACGTATTGACATTGTGCTTCTTTTTTTCAGACTCTTGGGATGAAGACTTATAGTAATAATGATGAGATTGATATGGAGAGCCGGAGAATAGAAAAGGATAGAGAAAAAATTGTGCGAAGTAAAAGAGTGATTACAATACATAATCAGGCCCTGTTGTCTGGTTTCGCATATTGTATCTCGTCCTGCAGCATGATACTGGTTAACAAGTATGTCCTCTCCAGTTATGACTTTAATGCTGGAATATCTTTAATGCTCTACCAGGTTATCTCCTATATAAGACTCTTAAATTTCTAACCCGAATAAATTTTAGCTATAATTATTGTAAACTGACTTCATTCATCTAATCGAAGACAAATTCTATTTTCTTGGACTAATACGGGATATCACTAATGCTTGCAGAATCTTGTCTCAGTAGTCATTGTTTCTATCCTTAGTATCCTTGGTGTAGTCAAGACTGAACCACTTACCTGGAGATTAATCAAGGTCTGGTTGCCAGTCAATGTTATTTTTGTCGGGATGCTAGTCACAAGTATGTTTAGGTAATGTACTTTCTATATTTTATTTTGTTTTATGTGAATTTCTGTCTGAAGTATTTTATTGTTTTGTTACCATTGGCTAAAATCTGCCTTCTGTTCTGGTGCTTGATTCTCCTTTGTTAATATTAAATTCATATTTGGTTGCTTATATTCTTTCGTTAATTCTCCATAGCTAGAATCTTGTTAGGACATGCTAATCATCATAAACCTCATTTGGATTTATACCACATAGCTGCTAATATTAGTCATTGGACCACCTTGTTGTCTATTCATGCCATGCTAGGTTTGTTATTCTCCCACACGCTTCGACTTTGTTCCCTTTATTTCAACTGCTTACTCAAATATAGAAACACAAAGAAAGAATAAGAAAAAGGAAAAGAAAGAAGAGTTTATTGAAGGCTTTGTTACTCTGTGACTTGATTAATATGTTGCAGAAGAATTTGCATACGATGACCTCAATGTTGCAAGAACTTGCATTTTGCAAGATTCTTAACAAGAACTGTTCTGTTCATCGTTATTGAGTCCTTTATACAAAATTTCCTTTACCTGTTCCTTGAATTTTGTCTAACACAGACTCATGATCTTTTGCAGTCTAAGATACATAAACGTTGCCATGGTCACAGTTCTGAAGAACGTAACCAATGTGATAACTGCTGTTGGTGAAATGTATCTGTTCAGCAAGCACCATGAAAACAGAGTTTGGGCATCTCTTTTTCTAATGGTATGTCTATGGAAGCAATGTTTACGGATGGTGCATTAATTAATTGGTGTATCATTGAGTATGTGTAGATTACTCATCATTACATGTGGAGGTTTGCTAGGACCTATATGCTATGAACTGGTTATCTCAGTCTTGGTATCGAATCTTTTAGGTTGTAAAGGGTTGTATCTTCACTTAACTGCCTTGCTCTAAGCAGTAGCTGGTATTATAATGGGATTATTGGAAATCATTTACATAGGGCTAAACTTGTGATGGGTTCAATTAATCTATAAGGTTATTCATTTACGGTATGCAGATAATTTCAGCAATATCAGGAGGAATCACAGACCTCTCGTTTCATCCTATTGGATACACATGGCAGTTTATCAACTGTTTCTTGACAGCATCATACTCTGTAAGTAATTATTTATGTAAATGTCGATTCCTAATGACTGATGATGACCGATGTTTCTCAAGTACTTATATTCTATGATCTTTTATGTGTGGTGACCCATCTTCGTTGTATTATTGACAGTTAAGATATCTTGTAATCATGTACTTTGCTTATAGCCTATGATTGTTGATCATGTTCTTATGCTACAGTTGACGTTGCGGCGGGTCATGGATACTGCAAAGCAAGTCACTAAATCTGGAGAGCTGAACGAGTTCTCGATGGTCTTGCTAAACAATACCCTCTCCTTGCCCTTAGGGGTTTTGCTAATTTTCGTTTTCAACGAGGTCGATTATCTTTCACAAACGTGAGTAAGAATTCCTGGTATACTATATGAATTCAGGCAACTAACGATATGATATCTCTTGATACTTGTGTGGTTAAAGGGGGGATAGTGTAAAAAGATGATGTTCATCTATCTTTTACCCCGTCTTATATGGTTTCTTTTATCGGAAATTGCAGACCGCTATTGAGATTGCCCACGTTCTGGCTGGTGATGACTTTTAGTGGATTCTTGGGTTTGGCAATCAGTTTCACGTCAATGTGGTTTCTCCATCAAACCGGGGCTACTACCTACAGGTAATCCACTCGAAGCCTTCCGTTTTCTCAGCAGTGTTTTATTTTGTGCATATAACATATGATTGAGTATTGGAAGCATTAGATGACAAAACAAGTGCAAAATTAATCAATTCATCGAAGGAAATGGTACATTAGCCTATGTTGTTTTTACCTAGGTATCACATCATCCAAAGTAAACACCCCGTTAGCGAATCTAACTTGGAACACGAAACTCAAAAAATGCCGACTCCCACAACTTCTAGTGGTCATGCAAGTAGAAAGCCAAACAGATCCTTGCATATATTTGAAAACCAGTTAGGGTTTGTTGGACCAGTCCTACATACAAGCACGGTTCATCCTAATATCCGTAATAGAGTTTCTATCGTTGCATTGACTTTGAATGTAGAGTTTCCTTAACCTTGTGTATAAACTGTTTTTTGGATTGACTGCATTGAAGCATCGAGTTTTCTTCTCTGCATTCAATCGGTATAGTTTTTGTTGCTAACTCGTTTCATGCCATAATACAGCCTCGTGGGGTCGTTGAACAAGATACCTCTTTCTGTAGCCGGAATCCTCCTCTTCAAAGTCCCAACAAGTTTGGAGAACTCTGCTAGCATTTTCTTCGGTAAGCTTCCATTAATCGATTGCTTCGGACCTCGTCGTAAATCCTTCAACCAAATTATGGTTCATATTTGTTTTCTTTGCTTGCAGGGCTGGTGGCTGGAGTGCTTTTTGCAAAGGCCAAGATGCGTTGAAAGTATATATAAATGTCTGATTTTTTAAGGGTGATCAATTTCTTGAATCTAATCCTTCAGAGGTTTGTAATCTTGGTAACATAGTTGTAACTTTTCTCAAAAGCAAAAAAAGAAAAGAAAAAAAAAAAAGAGAAGAGAGAGAGAGAGAAGAAGAAAGAGGACTGTAAAATCATTTTGAAAGAAAAGAAAATTCAAAGTCATGACATTTGAAAAAGTTTTTCTTCAATTAACTTTGAATGGATTAATTTGGATAGGTGGAAATTGTCCAACAAAAATTAAATTAAAGCCCTTGATCAGTTCGAATCAAATTTATAAATTGGACCAAAATTTATACGCCCTCCGTTTTTTTAAGTGTCCCCAGTTGCCAAATTACACATGATAATGGAGTACTATATTATTGTGTTCTAGAATCTAAAAAAATGGACCGCAGACTTTCCGACTCCGCCGTTTCATTTTCTTCCTTCACTTCTTGTTTATCAAAAGACATCATCGTTCAATATCTCTTTATCAGTAGATACAGTTAGTGATAACTGTCGTTATGTTAATACGAGATAGTAGTAATAAAGAGTCGTAGTACTTTCAAGGGAAGAAAATAAAGGGAGAGTTCAAGGTCAAAAGGTCAATGTTCAAGCATGACTTCTTTTTACTTAAGGTTGCAATCTCTTTGATGCGAAATAAAAGGAGAAAAAAAGAATATTTTCGAAAAAAAATAATAATAAAAATAACTGAATTTGAAAGCTTTTCAACCTTATAAAGTTCAAATTCACATATCACTAGGTTAATTGGGAGGTTATGGATAGTATAATTTATTTTATTTTAATTTTGTTCGATTGTTTTGTAACTTTAGTTTAACAATTTCTTTTTTTAAAGAAGTTTGATTTGATTAGTTAAGTTGGACTTGACACATATTTTTAAAATAAAATTCATAAGAAGTTCAAGCTAGATTTTCTCAGCACAAAATAAAATCCAATTTAGCCCCGCTCACATAACTTGGATACAAAAATTAGTAAATAAAATCGATATGAAAATATCCCAAGATGTTCAATATTTGTATGTATAAACTAATAAACCTTCGGTCCTTGGTTGGTAAGATTATACTCACTCCTTTCGTACCTCAACTTTCTTCCTATGTTGCCGTTTTGGAATGACGAACTCATTATCAAAATAACTATTATACCATTTTAACGTCACATATTTATTATGTTTATTCACTACTTTACACTATAATAAAGTGATTGGACTCAATCTCCTCTACCACAATAAACAATAGGGTTATTGTCAAATAAATACATGAACTATGCCTAATTGACGAGTTCATACATGAATTTTGACTCGGCATGAATAAATACATGAACCTGATAATCGGAACAATTTTGTCACACATTCAATTTCCGGTTGAAGGGGATTGCTGACGTGGAAGGGAATTGCGGACGTGGCAAGTTAAATAATGCAACGTGGATAGTACATTGCAGACGTGTAAAAAGAGTACATCACTAACAATTGATTAAGGTAAAACGACGCAGTTTTACTCAAATAATTGGGTAATTAGGTTAATTAGGGGGTAATTAGGTTTAATTAGTGTAATTAGGGTTTAGGGAACGTCGTCGTCTTGAATCGATCACTAACACAGGTAGTCTTTGACAAAATCGCAGAACCAAGAAACAAAATCCACAATTCGAGTGAAGAACCCTAATCCCTATACCCAACCATTCACTGAAATCCACAATTTTGGTGGTTCGATACGTCGTGTTGGTCGAATTCGCACAAAATCGAGGGTGAAGACGAGTGAAATCGAGGGTGAAGACGAGTGAAGGCGAGATTATTTTGTTTCCTCAGTCGGTGGTGGACCCAAAATTGTCGCGAAGGAGGTGGTCCACGATTTTGGAGTTGCCGCCATGGCCGCGAACATGGGCAACAGGTAGGACCATCTCTTGTCCTTGAAAAGCTTGAAAACTAATTGTTTATTGTCTTGTCAGCTTCAAAATGCATGTTAGGGTTAGGTTTTCATGTTTTCCTTTGTTTATGTTCGAAATCTGCTTGAAAACAATTATCTGAACTAGGGTTTTTTTGATACAGTGATAATCATTTTGCCATTACCTTTAATCATGGCGGTCAGTTTATGAAAAGTGGTGGGAATTTGATGTACATTGGTGGGAGCATGACATCTTCATTCGACTTAGTTAAAGACTCGTTTGCATATG
Source organism: Thymus quinquecostatus (assembly GCA_024222315.1). Lineage (NCBI taxonomy): Eukaryota > Viridiplantae > Streptophyta > Magnoliopsida > Lamiales > Lamiaceae > Thymus > Thymus quinquecostatus. The sequence continues at coordinate 4,429,559 of CM044167.1, forward strand.
AAGATTTGAAGTTTGAGTTAGAAATGGTAGGTTATATATCATGGAAGAAGCTGTATTATAAGGTCCCAGGTAAGGAGATAATACAAAAGTGTAAACAATGATTCTGAGGTTATGCAAATGTTATCTTATTTGGATGTAAACCGTAGGGTGATTCAAGTCTTTGTAGATGGGGGGAAATTGGGTAGAGGAGATGAGGAGGAGGAGGGGAGTACACAAGTTGGTGATAATGGGGTAGATGTTGGTGATCATGGGGTAGATGCAAGTGCAATTAGCAATAAGGGAAAGGAGATGCCTGTAGTGGAGAAGCAGAATAAGGGTAAGTTGAAGATGCAACCTGTAAGCAGAACAAGGCTGGGAAGGAGAAGACTGTAGTTGAGAAGCAGAACAAGGGTAAGGAGAAAAACTGTAGTTGAGAAGCAGGACAAGGGTAAGGAGAAGATTGTAGTTGAGAAGCAGACTAAGGGTAAGGAGAAGATGCAGTCTATAAATAACAACAAAAGTGGCAAGTCTGTTTTCATCACAAGGACAAGGAGGAGATGGTTCCTCAATTTTCAGATGAGGAAGCCTATAATTCATCTGAAGACAGTGATTATGCACCCCAAGATAGTGAAGCTGACTATACAGATGATGATTTAGATGATGATGATTTACAGGCTGATGAAGAATACTCACAAGCTAGGAGGCTTTTGAGAGAGCAGCATGTGATTGGTATTTCTGATGAAGATTTTCAGCAGCAAGACATTCAACAAGATAGTGGGGAAGGTGCATTATCAGATTATGAGGATGTAGATGGTGATATCTACACTAGTGAGACAGATGAGGAAGGTGACAATGTGAGCAGAAGGAGTAGGAGGATTGTCTATGATCCTAGGATAGAGCACAGGGACTTAAGACTGGTATTGGGGATGAGATTTGCTAATGGATTTCAGGCTAGAGAAGCTATCAGACAGCACTGCATAGCTGATGGTAGAGATGTGAAGTTTAGTAGGGTCTGTGCAGAGATGATGGGGGCCAAATGTACTGCTTGTGATTGGAGGGTGTATGGTGCCATTGTGAAAGCCACTGGCCACTTCATCATAAAGAGTCTGTCTCAGTCATCACATACTTGTCTTATGGCAATCATGAACAGGCAGGTGACATCAACATGGATAGCTAAGCAGTACTTGAATGTACTGAGGAACAGACCAAACATCATAGCCAAAGAGCTATCTACTGATATCCATCAGAGGTTCAACTGCCATGTGAATAGATGGAAGATATACCATGCCAAGGCCAAGGCCACTGTGATGTTGAGAGGGACAGTGAAGGAGCACTATGCAAAGCTGAGGAGTTATTTGCTTGAACTGAAGAGAGTGGACCCTGATGGCAGGTTTGAACTATACTGTAACACAAGTTCAGTATTCAAGGGTATTTATGTTGGTTTCAGTGCACCGAGGAATGGTTTCAAGGCTGGTTGCAGAAGAGTGATAGGTCTGGATGGGGCCTTCTTGAAAACTTATTTGGGAGGAGTGTTGCTATATGCTGTGGCAACAGATGCAAACAAAGGGATGTTTCCCATTGCATGGGCAGTTGTGAAAGTGGAGAACCATGATAATTGGAGGTGGTTCTTGAGGATCCTGGTGGATGATTTGGGCATATCCACAGGTGCAGGGTTCACATTCATCTCTGACCAACAGAAGGTAAGTTGTATTTTCATATTTCTTCATTGTTTAATCTTAATTTTAAATGTTCAGTCTTCACACACATAATTATGATTGTTCTCTTCATGTATAGGGTTTGCTGAAGTCTGTTGGAGAGGTTACTCCATTTGCTACACATAGAAACTGTGCAAGGCATGTGTACATGAACTGGAAGAAAGGCCTCAAGGTGGATGATCTGAAGGACATTTTTTAGAGGACTGTGAGAAGCACCTACCTTCAAGAGTACAATGCATCACTTGATGAAATGAAGAGAGTGAATGCAGCAGCCTATGAAAATTTCATAGCAAGAGACACCACCAAATTCTGTAAGTGTTTCATAGATCCTGGAACAGTTAGTGATATGATCATCAATAACATCTCTGAGACCTTCAATGGATATATAATCAAAGCTAGGGGTAAGCATGTGATAGATATGTTAGAAGAGGTTAGAACATCTCTCATGGAGAGGTTGCATAGGAAGAAATCAGAACTGATTGGTTATGAACATGGAATTTGTCATGAAGTTCATAAGGAAGTAGAGAAGATTAAGAGAGCTAGCAGATATTGCATGGTCTATGTAGCCTCTGATGTGCAGTTTGAGGTTCAACATTATGCAGACAGGTTTATAGTTGATGTGGACCAAAAAACCTGTACTTGTAGGGCATGGGATATCTCTGGTATTCCTTGTGTTCATGCTTCTGCAGCTATCTGCTACATGAGAAGAGAACCAGCAGAGTATGTGAGCTCATGGTACTCAGTGGAGAAGTATCACGCCATATACAGTCAATCACTACCACCACTAAATGGAGAGAAGCTCTGGCCTGTATCAGAGGGTTATCCTGTTCTTCCACCACCGGTAAAGAAGATGCCTGGTAGGCCAAAGAAGAAGAGAAAGAGAGATCCCTGTGAGGCAGATCCCACAAACCCTACGAAGCTCAGAAGAAATGGTAGCACAATGACATGCTCAAACTGCCAGAAGCAAGGCCATAACAAGAGGTCATGTAAAGCTGCTCAAACTGTGAAACAACCTAAACCTCAGGTACATGTCTACCTATTATGCCATTTATTTGTCATTTTGTTTCAATTTTTTGGTCTCACATTTCAAGTTCATATTTCATGTGTTTAGGGTAAAGTTGGAAGACCTAAAAAGAACCCTCAAGGCAATGTGACAAGTACACAGACACTCACATTCACACATGCTAATGAGGGCTCCACTTCTAGAGCTTCCACAATCATCAACACACAGACTGCTGGCAGTGGGAGTGGGAATGGTGGTACCAAGAAGAAAGCAAGAAAGCAGTTGAATGCAACACAAGAAAGTCACAGCTGATGCCTGTTTCAAACAATGTTCCATTGGGTGTAACTTAAAACAATGTTCTATTTGGTGTGGATGATACAATGTTTCATTTGGGTGTGGATGATTTAGACAATGCTTGCTTTAATTTTTTGTTGATCACTGCTTGTGGATGATAACAATGTTTCACTGTTAATCATATGGTTATGGTTTTTGTAGATTTCTATTATTCTATTATGTATCTAATTCATGGTTTTTATGCTACTCATATGGTTTTTAAAGATAGAAATGAACACTGCCATAATATATCATATATCATGGCAGTGTAACCAGAAACAACACAAATATTGCACTAATTAGGGGGGAAAAAACTACTAATTGATTTTTGATTGACCAAGATGTAGCTTGCTTCAGTTTTAGCAACATAATGAACTTCAGTACATCTAATTCATGGTTTTTATGCTACTCATATGATTTTTAAAGATAGAAATGAACACTGCTAAACACTGCTCTCTTATAACATTTTCTTATCTTATAAATCAAGCTTGCAAAAGATAGAGTACACACCATTCTAACTACACAAATTAATAATCAATCAAGCTTGCAAAATGATTGATCATGTCACTTACTACTACTAGAAATCTAGAATTGTCTTACTACTACAAACTACACATCATTCGAGCTACCAAATTACACGAATATGACACAGTACACAATCACAACAGCCACAACAGTGCTTACAACAGCACACCATTTCTTGTACTCTTCAATTTCAGCTACTGCCTCCTCTAGTTTGGCATTTAAGATCGGCACAATGTCTCGTGTCCCTCTCACGCAAGAAGTTAATGGTTTCAGCTTTGCTACGCAACAAGCGCTCATAGTTGTCTTTCTCGACTTGCAGAATCCGCACGCAGTGGTTGCGGCAGTAGTTGTGTGCAGCTGGGCCATCAAGCCATTCAAAGAAATGGCAATCATCCTCCTACAATATGAAACAACCCCCAAAAACATTAGCTGTAAAAAAATGGGGCTTTTACAAATTAGGGTTTCGAGAATCACCCTGCGGAGTTGACATCGGAAGAAACGCCGACCGGGATTGGCCTGTGTTTTCGAAGTGAGCATGTCCGCCGGCACACCATGCTCGCAATTTGAAGCCCATAAAGGCCTCCGCACGGAAGTGCTTGAGCTTGAATTCGAGTCAGCTGCCGCCATTACTGGAAGTCCTTGAATCGCGAGAGAGAGTAAGAGTTCAATCGCGGAGGAGAGAAGAAAATCGAGGGAGAAGAGAAGAAGCTTCAAGTTCTTGAACTCTAACCCTAAACAATTAAATTTGAACGTTGCAGTTTAATTTTCCCATTGAAACGACGTCGTTTCCTCGTTTCAACACGACGCCGTTTCATTTAGACCGTCGTTGAAGTCCACGTAGATTTTCCGACTGCCACGTCGGACAAAATCCAACTCGCGGGCGAACTCAGCAAACTCGATAAATTCATGTATTTATTCATGCCGAGTCAAAATTCATGTATAAACTCGTCAATTAGGCATAGTTCATGTATTTAATTGACAATAACCCTAAACAATACAAGTTAATTATATCATTTTAAAACTCCGACATCTCATCAATTGGTACAAAAACGAGCCCATAGCAAGCTCCGACATCACTCTCATCTACTCCACTACGCAATTGTAGACAAAGATGGATTCCAACATATCAAAGGTTCATATTAATGATCAGCCCCTTAATACACTATCTATATACACTAAATTTGCATTTTTAGTACTCGTGACACTATCTCTATACACTAAATTCCATTAAAAAAAATGGTGTTCAAAGGAAAGTAGGTATTTCAAAAAACGACTTTTTAAGAATTTTTAACAATTATGTCACGCATTTCCACGCTTCTTGACGATGGGTTTTGAAATTGACTTTTGAAGAATTTTTTATTTTACATGATACTATGATAGTTGTAGTATGCCGTAAAAGAAAAAATTCTTCAAAAATCAATTTCAAAACCCATCGTCAAGAAGCGTGGAAATGCGTGACAAAATTGTTAAAAAGAAACGACTCAACTTAAAAAGACCGGAGGGAGTATGGAGGGAGTATGAGTATGATATTATGGTATGATTTATGAATTGAATAAACAACTCATATATTTTTGGTCAATCGATTGCTAGAACCCATATATTTATTGTTCTACCATTTTTCTTGTCCTATGCAAGAATTTTTTTTCTTATTTAAATTCGTGGGCAAACATTTTATTTTTTTATTTTTTTGTGTGGTGATTAACTTTGAAAACATTAATCACAGTGTCAAGTCATGTTATTTATATCTATTGCATAACTAGGGTGGCAAAATCGTGCAATTTGGATTGTTATCTTGTCTAATTAATAAGCTAAAATCTAAATACGACTTGTTAGAGATCTGTTGAATTCGAGTACGAGCCTAAATGTGACACGTGTTGATGAAATATAAATGTCATTTATGTTGCACAAAACCGACCTATATCTGACAAAAATCATAATCTACGTAAATTATTGGGAAAAATGCATTAAACTAATAAAATTTGATATTCAATACTTGATACACGAAAATGTGCATTGCATTGTACATTAGTTTGAAACAATCTCCGTAATCATGTTGTTCTTCGTTGAACGAACTAGAACTTCATCTCATAGTCAAAGTCAAATAAGTATCTCCTTCGTCCTCTATTTATCGACATTTTACTAATATATTGACACATCATTTATTCACTAAACATTTTCATTTTAGGACGTAAATCTTACAATCACTTTAATACTTCAATACTGTTAAAAATGAGACGAGTCCACAATTATTTCAACGTAACCCTTTAATTATGCCTTAAATACTTCAATGCATGCACGTCTATTATAATATTGCAAGAAAAAAATGAAAGAATTTGACCCAACTCCAGCTGTGATTGTAGAGCCACAACTTTAATTCGATACGTATGCATTTTTGCCTTATAATTAATTCCAGCCTTAATAATTCCTCATTTTATTTTATTTTTGGTGAACAGCTGAAGCTGATAGCTAGCTACCACCCAATTTAATTATTCTGCTGTTTTTTTTTTATTCACATGCAGTCTACCGCCAAAAAAGCTTCTAGATGCTCAATTTCAAAAAAAAAAAAAAAAAATCTCATTTTAATTAATTAATCTATTCTTTGGCTATTAATTCTGAGTAAATTCTCTAAAAAATTCGAGTCAAATTATTTATCATAGAATTTAATATTTTTTAAAACGATTAAGAACAAAAATATTAGTGAAATAATAATAATAATAATAATAATAATAATAATAATAATAATAATAATAATAATAATAATAATAATAATAATAATAATAATAAATGAAGTTGTGGAAATCGACCAACTTCCAACTGAAAAGTACCTACCACCCTTCCCTCCCTCCCTCTCTCCCATCATTCCTCTCTCTCTCTCTCTCTCTCTAGAATCCTAGTGCTGGTCGTTGCATTCAAGTCCCAAACACAAGAAATTTGGGAATCCCCCACACCTAGAAAACCCTAGATATCATACAACTTCCCCAAAATCTCACGCAGAATCCGAACGAGTGAAGTCGATAAAGTGTTGTATTCTTCTGCTTTTTATATACAGAATTCTCCGTCACGTTTTGTGCGGTGCGGTGCCATCGTTCGCTATTCTGTCTGTATTCGCACCTACCAACACTTCCCCCTTTCCTTGCCTGCATCGATACGGCACCTTCGCGTTTTTTCGATTCTGCTCAAATTTGGGTGGGAATTGGGATTTTTTTCGTGGTTTGCTGAATTGATTCGTTCCCAATTTCAGAAGCCCGGATTTCCTGTTTGTTGATTTTAGGTATTGGATTTTCTTTCAAGATGATGAGATTCTAGTTTGTTATACTTGATTTTTTTTTTGCTATTGAGGGAAATGGGGATATGCATGTTTTTGGCCGAGGAGAAGGGAAATTGAGGTTCATTTGACTTTGATTGTTGTTTTGGGGGATGGAATTGTGTGCGGTTTTGATTTGAAGAGGGGAGGTTTTAGAGCTTTGATTGAAGTGTTCCTTTGATGAATGTTAGGGGTGGGGATGAGTTTGTTTACACATTACCTCAAAATGAAAGTTAAGTTACTTCAATCTCAATCACGAAAGATTCCTTCTTGATCTTTTGAAGATTGAATTCATGGAATTTACGTCTTGAGTCGTATGGAGTAATCCATTGAATGATCGTTTATTTAAACGCAAGTGAGAGTGCAGTTTTGGGGACATTTTCACCAGCTGTGTTTATCTCCTTTCTGTTTCTGAATCTTGTTTTGATTTCATATAATGTCGATAGCAATAGTGGCATCACGGGTTAAAATACTCTGCGTTTTGTGCTTGTGGAGGTTTCCTGTGTAGGATTGTGGTACATTTCTCTTTACCATGTTATGCCTGTTCATTATTTGTTGCACACGAGATAGTGTGTGAACTTTACATAAATAAGCAGTAAACAGTGCTTGAATTCAACCTTTATGCAGCCCTTAAAGTGATTACAGAAAATTTATGATTTGTCGTGGGATGAAAAGAAGCAAGAGTAGTTGAAATTTTTCTGTGTGCATTCATGCCTTTGTTTATCTATGCAGTGCTCCTATGAAAAAGTTGTTGGGGAAGTATTTTGAGTTTCGTGAACATTTTTAGTGTACGTGTTAAAATAGAACATGGTGTTTTGCTTCTCCAGTCTCATGATCCTCAGAAATACAATAACAATTTTGCATTCTTGATTGCTTTTATACATAGCTCATCTTGAAGTTTACTGAACTTAGAATCCAGATATCACTCTGCAAACAATTTCCTTCAAATGTATATTTGAATTTGTGGCTCTGACATTGTGCTTATGGATTCACCATGTATCATTAGTAGACTGTTGTTAGCTTCTGGCTGTTAGATTTTTCATGCATCGCTAATTAATTAACAGTTGCCGTCTGTTAAGCCTTGAATTATTCTCAGAGCAAACTATTTCTTGTTGTGGCTTCAGTTACAGCTGCTTTCACTTGCACAACAATGTCGAGTTTGGAGGAGCCTCTTGGTCTTGACAAGCTGCCAGCTTTGAGCAATATTGACCGAATTTATGGGATCTCATCCAGTGCATGTAGGCCTATCCCGGAAGATATGGGAATGGGAAATTGCTGGATTGAATTGAGAAATTGCAGCTCATCGAATAGCTGCAGGTAAGTGAACTGTATTTTTTTTGTCTTTTTCTTGTAGAGATGGTTTATTGCTTCTTCATGTTGCTTTGGTACGTGGGCCTTGTTTATTGACGGCTTCTCCTTATTTTTAAGCATTCCCACACTTTTCTACAAAGTCACTAATTAAATTGTTCTAACGCATAAATGCTGCCTCCTGCTTTTAGCCAAGCTATTTAAATAATGTATATATATAGCAGCATATCAGAGTTAATGCTTGTGGATCAATCTTCAGCTAATTGGGAAAATTGTAATCGAAAAGGTTACTAGTATCAAACTCGAAACGCCATCTGCTTTTTATATTTGACCAATTCTTCAAAACTATCTGAGTCTCTTAATAAGCTATCTTGGCTTACCCTGTCATATGCAATCTTACTACGATCGTTATCAGAGCTCTTAAAATCAAAAGAGCAAGTGGATTTTGGTGATAATTGTGTCTGGTTTTACTTTCAGTGAAGATTTTGAAGAGTACGAACAAGAGCATGGTACACGGAGAAGACAAACAAGAAACTCGTTCACAAGAACTTCTAGTCTAGGTAGAAGTTCTGTGGCATGTGGAAACATGAGTGAGTTTCACTACTTGTCCAATCTTCAATGTCCATCCTGCGGGGACAATGATACAGGGGAATCAAAATACAAGGTGATCCATCAAGCCAAAAAAATTCAGCTTTTACCTTCCACTTCTGGATAATACTGCAGTAGTTAAAGAAAACATTGTTGCAAATAGCACATTAAATATGTTTTCTCATATAGAATCTTCTCTATTCTTATTAAACAGATTTTTATGAAATCCTTTCCTATAGTTTATCCCCATGTTTGCATTGCGGAACGCATTTTAAATGTGTTTGCTCATTTCATAGAATCTTCTCTATCATTATCAAACAGTTTTTTAGAAGTTATTTTCTGCATATTGTTTATCACCATGTTTGATTGAATTAGCAAGAATAGCTGCTTCAGTATGCTGCTCTTTTCATAGAAATCTTCTCACAGACAGCTTTTTGTGAAGTCCTTTCCAGCGTCTTTGTTTATCACCATATTGTCAGTGGATTTGCTAGATTATCTTTTAAGAGACAAATATTTGGTTACTGCAGCTTTTCAAAAGCTTACCAAAATATGTGAAGATAGTTGAAGTTGGCCCGAGGGATGGGCTACAAAACGAGAAATCAGTTGTTCCGACCTCTGTCAAAATTAAATTGATCCGCAAATTAGTTTCTTCTGGATTGCCAGTTGTTGAAGCTACAAGTTTTGTTTCACCGAAGTGGGTACCACAGGTACTATTTTTTTATAAAGCCGTTCTTGCCTATTTGCTCTCATGATATGTCACTGGTTGGCTCCTATAAGCTATTAAGCTGACATATAATAACTTTCTTCGGGCCTTTCAATTGTTTAATCCCCTATCTTTGCTTGACTAGCTGGCAGATGCAAAGGACGTGATGGAAGCTGTTAAGAATTTTGAAGGGGTTAGATTGCCTGTTCTGACTCCCAATCTTAAGGTGGGTTAGATTGCCTGATCTGAGTCGCAACCTCAAGTTTTATCGAGGCGTTTCTTTATTATGAAAATGAGAAAATATGACTTTCCATATTGATTTTGATAGGGCTTTGAAACTGCTGTTGCAGCTGGTGCAAAAGAAGTAGCTATATTTGCATCAGCTTCTGAGTCATTCTCAAAATCGAATATTAATTGCAGTATTGAAGAGAGCTTGGCTCGCTATCGAGCTGTAACTTCTGCTGCCAAAAAGCTCTCAATTCCTGTGCGTGGGTATGATTTGTTGTCTACTACACAGTCATCCCCTCACCTCTTTTCTTCATATTACTAGTAGAACTGGCAGAGTGAAAAAAATAAAGTCTCTTAAAAAAAATATATTCTTCTGGCTAACAACTCGTGAATCAAGTTTGTTCCGTGAAGTTCACGTTGATAACTGCTGAGATAATGATAATTTACTTGAGCTACATATATGATGTGATACCTTATCAACCTTAGACAACTATGGAACTTCGTGAAAGCTCAGTCAAATGATAAATTCTACTAGTATTTTTATAATTATGTAATCACATTTTGGAAAAGAACATCTTTTGGCACAATCACAGGTTGAGTTTGGATGAAGTATTGATGTAAGTCTTCAACAGGTATGTCTCTTGTGTTGTGGGCTGCCCAGAGGAGGGATATGTTCACCCATCGAAAGTTGCATATGTAGCGAAGGAGCTTCATAAGATGGGCTGTTTTGAGATCTCCCTTGGGGATACAGTAGGAGTTGCTACACCCGGTAAAGAAGTTTCTTCTTTTTTCTTGGTTCTCCTTTTGTGAATGTCGCATTGAGTACCTTAATATGTTTATTGATACGTATGTCTGTCTGTATATTTATATGTGAATTATACATATACATGCATTTGTCGTTTTAATGTTACAGTTGGTTCAGTTTTTTATTTTATTTTTTTGTTGCTATGGTTAGTTATTTGTGAGGTCTACCATCATTGTAAACTTGGACTCCTTTATCATACAAAATCATTCGACAAATTCCGTTTCTCCTAATTGCTTGATCTCTTGGAGAAAACTAAAGGTTATGTTGGCACAGGTACTGTACTACCTATGCTGGAAGCTGTAATGGCTGTTGTCCCTCTCGAGAAACTTGCTGTTCATTTCCACGACACCTATGGGCAGTCTCTACCTAATATCCTACTTTCTCTCCAAGTGAGTAACTCCTCTGTAACACTATCTCCATCACCGCATAAAACGAACAAAGCTTCTATCCACAATTTCCTCACAACTCATACATTATGTCCTAAAGGCATTGTCTTTTCCACGGTTGTATGTTCTTGATTGATAGATGGGAATCAGCACGGTAGATTCATCAGTATCAGGTCTGGGAGGTTGCCCTTATGCAAAGGGTGCTTCAGGGAATGTCGCCACTGAGGATGTGGTGTACATGCTGAATGGACTTGGTGTGAAGACTAATGTTGACTTGGCTAAGCTCTTGTCAGCTGGAGAATATATCAGCCAGTTTTTAGGGCGTTCTTCGGGTTCCAAGACAGCCATTGCAATCAGCCGTCTCTCTGCGGATGCTTGCTGCTGCTGAGACTGAGAGAGAGAGAAAGAGATGATTGATATATTTAGTAGTACTAACTACTAAGATATAAAACTGTATACTAGTTGCATTTGTAAGAGAAGGTAAGGTGTGTATTGGGGATTGAGCTCCAAGTAGCAAACTGATTATTATTGCATAAAGAAATGAATGGCATGTAATCAAAACTCCTTACTACAGTACTATTTATCTACATTTTAAACCTTTCTCTGTTGCTACAAATAATAGAATGTTATTTTATTTTTTTAGATTCATACACTGAAATATAAAGGTTGGGCCACCGAGAACTCGAACGAATTCTGAGATCTTTGGTCAATGGCATGTGTTGATTTTGTTTACTATACAAACAAACAGCAAATGGGATCTTTCCTTTTCCGGTCAAAAAATGTAGTATCCCCTTACATTCTGGTTCACTGCTTTTATATTTTTAAATACATATATGTTAAGTATACTGAACGAGATAAATGGAACAGGACGTAATGAGTAATGCTACCATTTTAGTGATCCTTTGGAAGGTATTGAGTTTTGGTTTTTCTCTTTTGAAGTTGTTGAGATTAAAAAATAAATGAAATATCTCATTGAATTAATCAATACACAGTACTAAAGAAAATGAGAATAATGTGGAAATGAAATGGGGTTTCATACTTTCATCCAAAAAAAATAAAAATAATAAAAATAAAAAGTGCAAAATGTGAAATTACGGAAGTAGGCTTGGCCGCTTGGGTGCATAGAAAGAAAGGGGGAAATTGAGATTCGGTTGAAAGCGGAAAACTCGAATTCCGATGGACGAGAACGAATTCCGGCACCTCCTCGACCTCTTCCCCGTCGTGCGATCTCCCGATTATCACGTACCTCTCTCTCTCTCTCTCTCTACACTCACAAACACACTGACACACGAGTAGGTGTTGCCTCTCATCTCAGCCTTGCGCGTGTATGTGCAAATTCTCTACTCGTCGCTGAAAATATTTTTGATTTGAGCCTAGTTAGGGAACGCGACGAACAAACGAGTTCAATTGAATTTCTTTACAGTTCATATATTTTATTTTTTTGGTAATTTTTACTGTATTCCGTCGGTCGTTGCTGAAGATTTTGTCAAGTATTTCCTTCTGTGTTGATCATTTCCTCAATTGCTCATGTTAGTTCGTCTGCTGATACAAGTAGCCACTTGCTTAGCTTCTCAAAATGTTTTTTCAATGATAAAATCACTGTAAATATTGTTTGTAATTATATGGGGTATTGTACATTGCATCGGCTGCAAGGGTAATGTGCATCTTTTATATGTCCTTTTCGAGAATTTGAACTGTTGATGTTTAGTCAAGTTGTACTTTCAGGCTGCTCCAGATTTTTCGAGGCAATTATCTGGTTCTCCTCCTAGTCATGGGGTACTAAGTAGTTTTTTCTGCTTATCGCTGTTAAGTTTGCTTAATCATTGCTATCTAACATCTGGATATGCTCTTAGGTGAAGGAATGGCAAGATGCATCGGGTGCTGGCGATAAAAATGGTATAGTGATTCAATCGATTCATATATTTGCTCCTTGTTGGTTCCCTTATATTATAAGGTCTGACTGAAGAATCTGGTTATATAGCAAGATGATTAATTCGACCATTAGAGTAATTTAGTTATCATAAATTTCTCTGAAGTAGTTGATCTAGTCCAAATGTCTGGATGATACTCTAAATGCTTACATTGAAGTTTATGAATGATACTCCATTTTCATGGCCAAGCTAGTAGTGGCTTGCAACATATGATAATTTCTATGCATTTGAGTATTCCAAATTTAGTTATTATCTGGAATTAAGTTCTCAATGCCATAAACTAGTAAAGTTATAGCCTGATTACCTCGTCTTACATGCGATCAGACCCTAATTGGTTTACAACTATTACATACACAGAGTATTATCTGCCATTGAGTCTAGAGAATTGATTATGGCTTGATTCAAGAAATTTTGACCCTTCTATGTTCCTAGAGCTTTTTATGAATGACGACTCCTACCCCCAACTCTTCAAGCTAGTGAAATTAGAGGTTTACTTACTCGATTATAAGAGTAATATATTATTTTGTGAGGTACTCGTTCATCTCCATGTCTTTGTAACATGAAGTCTTGTCTGATTAGAAATGCTCAAAATATGTGTTGTTGGTTCAATTTACTGTACCTGTTCTCAAACTATAGTCTGTCACCCATATGCACCCACTCCTAGCCTATGTTGAGTGTCAGAGCTCGACACTAATTTCAGAAGTTGGGTGCCAAACAGAATGTGAAGGATGTCTTAGTTTCCAAAAAAAATGAGAATTTGTTTCGTGAGAGGAAATAAACAGTTGATTGGGTTTGACAGACACACTAAAGCTCTTGTTCAAATAGTTTGCATTATTTTATCTGTCCTATCCTGTAATATAAATACTACATAAAGATTTAGATTCAAATAGATGAGGAAAAGAGAACTTATACTCCATTCATGAAGCTCTTCTAGCAATCAAGCATGAACTTGCTTCGCTGTACAAGGTGAAGTTTTGGCCACCCTTGCCTGACCTCCACGTTTGTAGTCTTTCTCTAGAAAGGCATCATTCCACATTCTTTTGAGAAGATCCTAGCCAGTTCTAGTATTGTCGGACAAGCTTAAATTTATTTTAAGAGATTAAATACTTGAACCCTCTTGTATAAAGAGTCATGACAGATCATGTTTGTGTTCATTGCAATTACAGAAGCGTTTTGGGGAAAGCTAAAGGCGGCTGCTGAGCAGAAGGTACATGTTGTATTTTAACTATCCTCGTAACTGAGACAAAACTTTGGGATCTATATCATTTACTGCGTTTGAATCAGCATATACATACTCCCTCTGTCCCTTTCAAGTTGAGTCATTTCTTTTTGTAGTTTTTCGGCACGCTTTTCCACGCTTCTAGATGATGAATTTTAAAATGGATTTTTGAAGAAAAATTTCTTTTACGGGTTGTAGTATCCTGTAATAGAATTATTTTTTAAAAAATACATCTTAAAATTCGTGATCTAAGAGCGTGGAAAAGCGTGCCGAAAAACTGCAAAAAGAAATGACTCAACTTGAAAGGGACGGAGGGAGTATAAGTTATAATGCTGCATTAAACGAGATGGGTTTAAATTTCCTGGAAAACATGATGGCTAGCCTTGTGGTGTATTTGTCAAATTTAGCCGTGGTTCATATATCTGTCTAAAATGAAGGGAAAAGTTGAATTTAGTACTTGTAACATCTGAAGTAATGGACTTAATATTATTATACTAAAAATTTCCATTTCTCAGGTGGGTGCAGCTGATGCAGAAAAATTCTGCAAGGCATTTCAACAAGTGTACAAGAAACTAGTAAGTACAGTATATCGTTTATGTTCTTTATTTTAATTTTGCTACCTTGAAGTGTCCCAGAAGATTGAAGAACCGTGGTTCATTTCCACAAATTTTCAGGTCTTTGAAGAATTGACAACTGATGCTGCTAGGAGAATCGTAAATTCAAGGACGTCCTGAGGGGTATTATTTATTTTTGGAAAAGGATATGTAAACCAATGCTTTGATGCTACCATACACATTATGCAGTAGTAAACATTTAGCTTTTGGAATATGGGTTCGAATTGATGACTGATAACGCCGCTTAGTCGTTGTATCTTGGAGGAAAATGTGTGCTTCTGGGACATCAATTGCCAATCTCTTTCTCGCTTTTTGTTCATGAGTATTGCCTCACATTTTTATTGTCTCTCTATATATTTACTATGTGTCCAACCTTATGAACTCATATATAGGCAGCTGTATGTAGGAAATCTCAGACTAATTCATTCGGTATACTCTGAGATTCGTTGCTCGTAAGATAACTTGCGGCTTATAATCTGATGTTAGGAAAACAATCGAACTCCTGTCGTGTTCCCTCGTCTGTTATAATTTGAACATCGGAAGGAATTCACTCGATGGACAGAATTATGTTGGTTTAAAGGTTTGTTATGAAACAATATATAGTTTTGTATGAATTTGATTTGAAAATAGCAGTATGTTTTAGTGCTCACTGTACAACATGCTGGGAGGCATGGATTCAAATAAACACAGAACAATCAAAATTCGAACTTCGAACACATAAAATGGACGGAGAGAGTATTAATTAAGTAAATAGGTAAGAATAATGTGCAAAAGTGGAAAACGAAAACGAAAATAGGACAAAAAAGCACAGTTCAAATTTCCAAGTATCCAAAACAAACTATTGTTTTCTTAGAATCTTATCACTATATTTCTTCTGGCAAGAAAAGGAAAAGTCCCAAAACATGAACAGACAATCCAGAAAGAAAGAAAAAGAAACACAAAAAATCAAAATCACAGGCTACCCTTCTTGCTTGAGACATGATCACCAACGGTCAAGAAAACATGCTTACCCGACACCACAGTTACCGGAGGCAGATCCTCGATGCAGCTCACCGTTATCTTGCCTTCTCCACTCTGGAATTCCGCCTTCAAGTTCTGGTGATCCCTCATCAACAGGTAGGCTTTCAACCAATTTGCGAACTTGGTGTTCCCATCATACAATGCAGCAAGGCCATCGGAGTCGAACATGAGAGCAGGCCTCACCAAGGTGATGGAGAAAGAGAGGTTTGCGATCCCATGGAAGCTCTCTTCAGCAAGGACCACTGCATGAGAAGGAAGCAAAGAATGTGGAAGCAATGGCGACCCGATAGCCTCTTTAATGTACACTTCCTGCGATTTCAAAATCTCATAAGAAGTCTTTGCGTCTTTATCCAATGATTTGAAGAAGACTTCAACAATATCAGTGGGCTCGAGTGCAGCTTTCTTCCTCAGTTTCTGGATCCGATTCACAATCTCACGAGCAACTCCAGCCTCGTATAAAGACTCGTCACCACGCAAATCTAGTACAACTAAGACATCACCATCACCTTTAGCATCCATATCTTCAGCTGTTGCATTATCAGGAACCTTGAAATCCCTAATAATCTTGATATCACTGA
This sequence comes from Thymus quinquecostatus, assembly GCA_024222315.1. Lineage (NCBI taxonomy): Eukaryota > Viridiplantae > Streptophyta > Magnoliopsida > Lamiales > Lamiaceae > Thymus > Thymus quinquecostatus. The sequence goes on from CM044167.1 coordinate 4,445,798, forward strand.
GCTCCAAAACATGTGCTTCGATAGTGACCTTTCCTGCTTTTTCAAAAGCCAAGATTTCTTCGGTTGTCATGGCCTTCACTGCTGCTCCTACCTTTGACATTGATTTCCCAAGCCTTTTCCCTAGCACACTCAAAACCGGCTCTGCACGCAACTTGGCATACTTCAAGGGGTCGCTGCATGGAACCAAAGACTTGACATTGAGCTCCTCGAGCACATATTCTCCCAGCCTCTTGTCTATATCGTCCAAGAAATCTGCATCCGGATGAACTACTACCATCTCCTTTAGTGGAGTCTTGAGAGGTTTGTTATGGCGCTCACGGATGTTCCGACCAAGATCAATGATTGTCATCATCCGATTCACACTTTCTTCAATTCTTTCGCCTCTCTTCCCTTCCACTGTAGGGAAACTGCAATAGTGAATGCTTTCTTCAGATCCATTGGCTACTTTTCTTAGATTCTGATAGAGAACCTCCGTGAAGAAGGGAGTGAATGGAGCCATGGATTTGCATGCTGTTAGAAGAACGTAATAAAGAGTCGAAAGAGCAGTTCTGCAATCTTCTTCCCCAGTGCGACCCTTCAGCCTCTTCCTATTGAATCGAACATAGATATTTGTCAAGTTGTCCAAGAACTTCAAGAGATAAGGAACCACCGTGTAGAGCCTATAAGCATCCATTTCTTGACGTACAAAATGGACTAAACTCTGAGTGGCCGAATTGATCCATTGGTCAAGGACATTTGAGGACTTCTGAAGGATGGATTGATCAACCGGTGTAAATGGTGCGAGCCCCTCAACTTCAAGTCTTTTAGCATTTTGCACAAGGAACCTATAAGCATTATACCACGGCAAGAATACATCTCTTACCACACCATACACTCCATCCTTCTTGAAACGCAAGGGCTCAGCTTTAACAACTGGAGAGTTTATGATGTACAATCGCAATGCATCAGCTCCGTAGTCATTAATCACTTCAGACGGTGGAGGATAATTCTTCAATCTCTTACTCATCTTCTTCCCATCCTCGGCCAGCACAAGCCCATTACAAATGAGATTTCTGAAAGCAGGTTTTCCAAAAAGTGCCGTGGAAAGAACCATGAGAGTGTAGAACCATCCACGAGTTTGATCCAGGCCCTCAGCCACGAAATCTCCAGGGAAATTGTTCTCAAATAGCTCTACATTCTCAAATGGATAATGCAAATAAGCATAAGGCATAGATCCACTCTCAAACCAACAATCAAACACATCTTCCACCCTGCGAAGAACACCAAATTCCGGACCACGTTTTGAAGGGATGGTGATATGATCAATTTTATGACGATGCAAGTCAGTCACCTTCTCACCACCAAGTTTTTCCAGTTTTGCAATGGAATCCATAACTTCAATCTCTTGGCCATCATCACTGATCCATAGAGGAAGAGGCGTGCCCCAGAACCTACTTCGACTGACAGCCCAATCTCGAGCATTCTCAAGCCAGTTATGGAAACGTTTTTCCTTCACAGAATCCGGCACCCAGTAAGTCTGTTTGTTATTCTCAACCAACTGATCCTTAATCTTTTCCACAGCTACAAACCAACTGGGTACAGCTCTGTAGATGAGGGGAGTATCAGATCTCCAACAAAAGGGATAAGGATGCACATAGCTTCCGGTTTTGACGAGCCTATCCTTCTGTTTCACAGCCTGAAGGATGTCTTTATCAGCATCCTTCACATAGCGGCCCCGAAAGTCAACAACTCTCTCAGTAAAACATCCATCATCATCTACTGCTACGACCAGGGCTTCCCCCTTTCTGATTATGCCATTCTCCAAACAGACACGGTAATCATCTTCACCAAATGCAGGAGCACAGTGAACAATTCCGGTACCATTGGAATCGGTAACGTAGTTATCTGATACGACTTTAAAGGCCACATCAGAGTACTCCTTGAAGTAATCAAACAACGGAACATACTTCTTCCCCACCAGAGAAGCCCCACTGAACTTCTCCAGAATTTCATATGTTTCGCTTTCCTTACTTTTGGCACCAGATTTGGCCTTTGGATTCGCTTTTTCAGCCGCATTCTTCTTCGCCTTCTCAACTGGAAGCTCCGACAATCGAGATTCAGCAACCACATATACTTTCCCGTTGATCTTGTTCCGGACCTTAACATAGACAAAACTAGCATTGACACAGAGTGCAAGATTACTAGGCAGTGTCCATGGAGTAGTTGTCCACGCAACAAACGACGCACTGTCAGGATCATCAACCATAGGAAAAGCAACCATTGCTTCTGGATCAGGAACATCCTTGTAGTTGGAATTAGCTTCAAAGTTCGATAATGGAGTTTTACAACCCGTACTGTACGGCATGACCTGCATAAACAATATCCCCAAAAATTCCAGTCAAAAACAGCAACTAGTGCGCATCAAATTTCAAGCAACACACAATTAAGAACAAGAAAGAACTGAATTTGGCGAAGACAAAAGCTGTTAGTACCTTAAATCCCCTATAAACCAGACCCTTCTGATACAACTGCGCAAACACCCACCACACACTCTCCATGAAATTCAAATCCATAGTCTTGTAATCATTCCTAAAATCGATCCACCTCCCCATCCTCACCACCGTCTTCTCCCAATCGTTGACGTACCTCTGCACAATCCCCCGGCACTCCTCGTTGTAATTCGCGATTCCCATCTTGATCACATCCTCCCTCAGCTTAATCCCCAGCTTCTGATCGATCTCATGCTCCACGGGGAGGCCGTGGCAATCCCAGCCGAACCGCCGGGTGACGTGGTGGCCGGTCATCGACTGGTAGCGGGTGACGATGTCCTTGATCGTTCCGGCGAGAATGTGGCCGTAGTGGGGGAGGCCGGTGGCGAACGGCGGGCCGTCGTAGAAGATGTACTCGGGGAAATGCTTGGTGCGTTCGAGCTGGGTTTTGAAGGCATCGATTTCGTCCCACCATGAGAGGATCTTCTCCTCCTGGGAGGGGAACGAGAAGTCCTTGCCCTCGCAGACGTCCTCCATCGTTGGTTGCTTCGCCGCGGCGGCGCCGCCGAGGGTGGTAGTATCTAGGGTTTTGGGAGTGGCGAGGATTTGACTGTGGAGTGTTGTTTGCGTGGAGATGGCGTTAATCTAGTTTGGATTGGTTATAGATACAAAAATGAAATGAAATGAATAAACCACAAAACCTATTTATAAGTTCCATTTTACACTCGACTCGTACATAATTCGAACATAAATAAACGTAGGTTCGATGCTAAGTGCGACTCTTAAAGAGTTCTAGTATAAATATATTAAAAGTGAGATTTTTAATTATTTTAATATTAATAATAGATGTGTATGAATGTGTGAGGGAAGTACATTTAGCACTTGATCTCGCATTAGCAAAATCATTATTCTTTACGATTATACTATCTCTATCTCACTAAATTAGCCAAATTTATTTTATTGACTTTTTCGGCACGTGTACCTACGAGACTTAAAATATAATTTTTTTTTTTTTCATAATACTACAAAGATAGTAGTAAATTAATGTCTAGTCTTCGTTTCTTTTAATTAATTGTAAGAAATCAAAAGGGTGACTCTTGAAATTTTGAATACGTCTTTGACATAATACAATGTTTTAGGAAAATGATAGTCATAAAAGAAAATGAATGTTTTATCTTTGAAACTAAATCAATTAAGATAGAAAGTGGTTGCCCTTTTAAAAATAGATTAAAAGGAGCTAATTTACAAATTTTGTACAAAAATGTCGTTAAATCAAATACTAATACGCGACACGCAAGTCATGTAAAAGTCGCATTACATGTAATTATCATGTTAAATTTATACAATCACGCAATCGCGCAAAGTCTAATCACACAAATTTAAACCATCATACAAGGTAATAGAGATGGAAGGTACACAACTAAAGAAGTTACATTCTCTTACTCTCTTGACAATAGTGTAAGATGTGGAAGGATTTTGTTCCTCCTAAAGCCACCTTAACACCTTGGAGAGTGATTTGGAATTGTCTTACATTCATGCAGCTGCGAGTTCGAGTCCTCCGTGATACGGCTTTTAAAGTTTTGTTGTTTTTTTAAAAAAAATCTTTTGAAAAAAAAAAACAAATCTTTTCCTAAAAAAATAAAAAGAAAAAACTCTCTCTCTCTCTCTGGATCATCATTCCTCCCTCTTCCTATCTTTCGAATGTGGCCAATCGCCGCCGCCAGCGCACGACGCCACCGGTGAGGTCGTTCTCAGTTTCTCCAGTTCTCCCCAACACCAGCATGGGATTCGAGATATATGGTGTGAAGGTTTTGAGATAGGGGGAAGAGTATGATTTGGTAAACATGGAGAAATTCCTACTGGATTGTAGCTTATATGGATGGAAAATCTTGACAATATGCATGTATAGCTGGAATCTGAGGCTTTTTATAGATGTTTCTTTGTATCTTGGATGAATGTTAACATGCTTTAGATATTAAGTATGGATGCATCTACCAAAACTTGATTTGGCCTATATTAAGCCACTTTATTCGAAAAATTCCTCTTCGAATTTATTGAAACTTCTGTAGATCACATTATATGCTAACGGCAAAGTAGTTATAAAGTAATTGCGCTTGAATAATACAGAACCTTCAAATGATGCCATTACGTGCAAGTAGTTTGTTTTTTATTTTGAGTTGCTTTGATTTGTATACTCCGTCTGATAAATCATTAAAGTTAACATTCCGGACGTAGTTGCCAAATATTGTTAGTCAATCCGGTCCGTGTTACAACCTGATTCAAGTTCCCTAATATAGGTGAGTGAAGTACCTTGGTATCTTGTTTAGTTTAAGAGATTATGGGATCAATATGTCAACTTTCTAATTTATTGAATTATTGTTTTTGGAACTTAGAGCTGAGGGTGTGTTGTCATGCTGATGAAAATACTGATGCTCGAATTAGATATGCCATAGAAGTATAGAGCTGAACATTTTGTGTGTATTATTAGTTTGCTTACTACTTACTAGATACTCTAGACTGTCCTAGACTATAGCCTTGATCCCAACATGCTATATTTGATGAATTCATTGAATTATGTTAAATATGTAGTTTCAGGATTTACACTTCGGTATGCCATTGAATTGGTCAATTTCTCATTTTGCTGCATAATGCAATATGCACTTTCTGCAAATGAACCGAAGAGAATTGAGCAAGAAGCGAATGCGACTTTCTTTTCATACTATTAATTAGACCTTTTGCCTAATTCAGTTGATGTTTCCGCTGCCCACAGAATCGGGACTTGTCTTAAAAGTCAGGATGTAGAGCAAAAAAAGATTTAGCATAATCATTAAGATTCAGTCCTCAGGCTGTAAGTTGTTAATTCTTTTTTTAATGAAGTCCTAACATGGATAAGACGCGATGAGATAAATAGTAAGAGGTGGCGTGCCATCGATTTAAATGGGATAAAAAGAATCACATTTTAGTAAACAGAACCTGACTTCGGGATCATTAGGGAGAGGAATAGAAGTCATACGATAGACACAGAGCTCAACCACACTGTCAAATAGTCTTGGGTTGAATCTCTTCTTTTCATCTGATTCATACCGATGCCTTCTTTTTTCTTCCACTCTGATTCATACCAATGACTATTTTGTCACAGTTCTAACACAACAAAATTGGTTTCTGTTGACCGAGTATTTGTGTAGGTAATTATTCTCATAAGTTTCCATCATTTGAATTTCGTTATCTTATGCTTTCAGAAATCATTGAGTTAGATATAAAATGTCAGAATGATATGCAGTTAATCCTCTCCATAATGTTTATAATTGTATCAGTTTTCAATGAATATTTCCTACTTGTTTGTAAGTTTCCCCCATCATTTGTCAGGCATTTTGAAACTTTAGTTTTCCTAAGGAATTTTCATGGCAACTCTTACTACATTATTGGTGAAGTTCTGCCCAAGAAGGTCTAGCTAATGAATCTCACAGAGGTCTTTGTGCTAAGACTCAAGCTTGTTAAATATTACTCTTTCAAACTGATCACACGTCGCATTTTGGTTGTATTCTCTGTTTTAATTGTCATGGTTTTGTATACTTATATATGTAGTCTTTTGTATTGTTATGTAGGAAATTGTAGACTCTTGGTAAGGACTTCCACCCCCAGTTTCCCTTATTTTTCTCGTTTTGAGGACAATTTATCGATACTTTTATACAAACTTATTTGGTGCTGGCTGCAGACCGGGCATTTGGTGCTCCCCTGTCCTGTATCAGCCATAGTGAAAGGTTGTCTTTGTTTACTCACATTGCTTTGAGTGATATGAATATGCTTTAAGTAATTCATTCAATAGATCTATCCATCTGTCCTAGCTGATTTAGAATGTTGTATTGAAGAAGGACCAATTTTGTCGGCATTGGTTTCGAAGAAATCTGTAGTCATACGCCTCCATTATTACACTATCCAAAAGAGTCAAGTTTGGGCAGTGTTTGAAATATGATTTTATTTGCATTAATTAGTAAGCGCATGGTACAAAGTTATAGATTAAGAAATCGTGCTTTGATGGGAAAAACGAGGTATAGAACCGTAGTATATAAGGGCCGCAGTCTGTAGGGTTTTAAACAGAATCTAGAGAGGTGGGAATATAGGGTTTTCGCCGTCACAGCAGGAGGACAGATTTTTCCATTCTATTCCCATCCGCATACCAGCAACAAAGAGGTACACTATTCTCCTTTTTTTAGTTCTTTATTTTACTATTAGCTTGTTTGATGTTCTTATTGAATTAAGCAGTTATTTATATTATGGGTTTCTTCTTTTGGAGAGAAGAGTAGGATCTCTTTCCTTTGATAATTGGATCTTTTTTTCAATTGTTTTTGCCAAGACATTTTGTTCTGCCAATTGTGCGGATCAATTTATGCATTAGAACCATAATAATACTTTATTTTAGTTAGATCTGAAATTCATGTTATCATGATTCATGTGGTGTTGGTGTCATCTTATCATGCTTCATTTTAGCAAGTTTAATTTAAATTATAATTATCTAAACCAACAAGTCTTTTCTCTAAAATTGGGGATCCTGAGTCTTTCTGTTCTTTCAAGTTTGATAAAAGATGCACGCACCTTATCAATAGCATTTATCTTTATATTCATGTTTGATTTTGTATTTTTTAGATCATCTTATGTTCACGTATCAAGGATTTTATACTTAGCATGTCTTGAACGCATCTCATGATTAGTAATCCTTCTAAGACTGTAAAGAAAGCCAACTTAGTCGGCAATTCATGTCTGATTTTGTCTTGTTTGGCCATGCTATCATTGATTTGTCAAGGATTGCCATGCCTAAATGTGATATTCGTACAACTGCATGCTTGTTAATAACATCGAACAATGTTGTTACATCTCAAGGAACTAATGTGTTTTGGACCCTTTAATATGGTTGAGGAAATCCATTTTAAAGTGTAAAGAAAGCCAACTTAGTTTGCATTCATGCACCATTATTACGGATAACTCTTATGATAATTGTCGCATTATGTGTTTGGATGTCATCTATATTGTTGGTCTTGTTGTCAATTTCCCGATCAACTAGGCCAAATTACTTCACTTTGCATTGTTAGCTTCCTCTAGTTTGCAAATTTGTATAAAAATCTGTTTCACCATAATTGAAAATAATGATGCCCTTCATCCTTTTGATTTCCGTCGCTCGTTCTTATCTAAATAGATGGCTTTCTTATGTGTATTTTTTCTTTGAGTAATAAGTCATTGCTTCTGTCCTTATGTTCCACAAGGAAATTTTTTTAATCGTGAAATCTAACTTTTGTTGGCCTTGATTTGAAAGAAGTTGAAAGAGGACTTTCAAAACCATTGGCAATGGATGGGGAAGAACGCCTTGATCACTTTGCTCGCATCCCAGAGGAACTGCTTGTGTCTATATTAAGCCGGTTGGAAGATCTAAAACATATCTTTAGATGCTCCCTTGTCTCGAAACGTTTTGCGGCTTCTCTTATTAACCAATTCAAATCTGTTTCTTTGACTCTATCAAGTACTGAAAGACCCCCTCCTGAATTCGTGGATGATATTGCCGAACTTTTCCCCAAGCTGGCTGCGTTTACCGGTGAAGAAATCCTTAGGTTCATTCAGTCATCATCATTGAAGGAGTTTAAGTTCTTCACATTCCTTCAAAACTTCAGGGAACTCAGATCAATCTCCTTGGAGTTTACATGTACTAGTGCCATCTGCACTTCCTCACTTTTCTTTATCAGGGTACTTTTCAGTAATGAAAGAGCCATCCTCCAAAAATTCGTGTCGTTTATACCTGAGTGTTTGTACAAGGAGACTCGAGAGGGGTTTGATGAAGAGCTGATCTACTATGGAGACCACATAATCTCTGGTACATTCTTACCCTATGGATGCTGCACTAATTGGTTACTTGCGCTATGTTTGCTCGTCAAATGTCACCCTTTCCTCGAGAACATCACCATCACAAACAGCAAGAAACAGGGGACACTAGTCCTGAAAGGTGAAGAAATCGTTGCGTGGAGAAACAGCTTCCCTGGAGGATTCTTTAATGATTTCACTCCCTATGCTCGAACAATGGGTCTGGTCTCCGAACTGCCAATGCCAAACGTGGGAATCACGATGAATGATGTGGGTTATGTGATAGCGAGGTTCGTGAACACAAAGAAGGCTGATTTTGATGCACTCTCTTGGGACTATATGGGGGGCGATACTCTGTTTGAAAATGCAGTGTGCGAGTTTATACGAAGATATGGAAATGGATTGATCATGTCTGAATTATTGGGTTGATTCTTGCTAAATGTGGATATGCAGTGTTTCATTTCGAAATTTGATGGTAAATTGTGCCTATTTTCGCAACTTTGTGCACATTCTTTCAATTTCGTGCATATTTTTGCAATTTTGTGCATTCTATTTACAGTTCCTTACTTTCCTTCCCTACATGTTATTAGCAACAGAATTTATTATATTTACATAGTTTTAGTTTCTTTCTTCTTTTTTTTTTTTTTATAAATTTTATACTGGGAAAATTATGAATTGGGATTATAAGAAAAGGAAAGTGTAGACTTGTTGGCTTGTTAAGAATTTCGTAGTTTGTAGAAAAATTTTACCATTTTATCCATGTAATTAAATATTCATTTTGTCCCTTTCAAGTTAAGGATTTTTTTTTTTTTTTAAATTCATTTTAAAACTCATCATCAATCGTGCAATCTGTTTATTTTAAAGCACGACACATAGCAATCTTTTGTTAAAATCTATGCTACAAACAAAGCTATCATACTTCTATTATAGCGCTTCTAAAGAAGCAAAATTGTACAGTACTTTGTATAAGGGAAGTTCATACAATATATTCTGCAAATGGGAAGTTCACCCTTTTTGGTTTCTGTAAACATATCAATCAATTGTAGAAAGAGTGAAAATGAGGAGAGATATTATTACCAAAAATTTGGTCAGTTTTTGACATCACTAAGCGTTCCTATGATTTCGATGCATTTCTTCAACAACGACTTTGCTTGCTCGCTTTTTTCGATTTGGGAAAGTTCTACAAGCTCACTCGTGAACTCGACCTCCCTCCATGGAACTGGTGGAGCTGCCTTCAACTCATTCGTCAATTCCAGTAGGCATTCAGCAGCAGCGATATGAACCTGCACATCAACACATCGATTAATTCAATTTGATGCAAAATCCACACGACATTTTTTTCCCTCAGTCAAGTAACTTGCAACATTTCATACTAAATACGAAGATAATTTTCGAGAAAGAAGAGAAAAATGGGGAACTGGAAAATATCTCACCTGCCCGATTTTTACTGTGCGCAGGGATTTGAGCAATTCAGGAGACAGAGTGTAAAATAACTGCAAATGTGTAGATGCCAGATTAGAGGACGAAAACTACGTTCTTTGGTGTGAGTAAAAACTATGTGACCTATTATTACCTCATGAATAAAAGCAGGTATGCTGGTTTGCAAGGATACATCTTGCGAGTCGTTCAAATTACTATGAAGCTTTATGCAAAGCTCTTTGATAGAAGAGAAGGCTGACAGTTTAACTGTCGAACACATGAAAGAGATGCAGCATGAGTAAGGTAATTTGAGTAGACGATAAACATAAGCGACATATTTTGAGTGGAGACAAACCTGTCCATGAGAATTTAGGCGATAGAGATAATAAATACAGATCTATGAAGTTCTTCTGTTGTTGGATAATATCAGCAATGTTGGCTACTTGGATGCAAGCAGTGGTGCAATTCAATATTTTTTCTTGTAAAGAAGCTGGTGAAGTATCTGCCTCGTCATCTGCAAAAGGAGTGATTAGGTTAGTTACACGATGCCTTCATTTTCAGGCAGAGAGATACTGTGTCCATGTCCTTCGCAAAGCAAAGGAGACAACGTATTAATGCTCATTAGTGCATCATTTTAGAAAGAAAATTCCCATAGGCTGCATATTTTGAAAATTTAATAATGAACATGATGGTTTCGGTAGATCATTTTGACATGAATCAAAAGCAGTGAAATGCACTCCTACTTTCGTAAAGAAGCTTATCAGTACATAAGAAAAATAAGACTGCCATGACACAACATTAAAATATTCAAGAAAGAAGATGATTCTGCAAGGACGAAGTATTGAGAAAAAAATTTAAGGTAGTGTTTTAAAGTTCTGCTGTTCACTTCTCATTATAAGAGTAAGAGGGACTGTCCTAGGACCTGGATTTTCTTACCTGATTTAGTATTGGCGAGTGAATTGCCCATCTCCAGCAGAGAAGGTATAACCATGTTAAAGAACTCGGGCTTATTGAATGCCTTGATAACCTAAAAATGATATGATAAAGAGAAATGTTAACAAGAAATAAGACTGCCAAAAAAGAAACTGAAAATATAGAACAAAATATGCAATGCAACATGATACCTAGAGTCGTACTGCATGCTTTTAACTGTAAAACTTCTCATGATTCTCTTCGTTTTTCTAGCCAAATATTGATTTCTTTTCAGATGATCATTTATACATCTCTTAAAAGAACCTCACCACTACTGATACAGTACTATTGCTTTGTTCGAGTGTCTTTGGCCAGAAGGCCAAGTGGTTTGATGCTATTTGTTCATGCAATAAACAGTACAGTAAAAGAAAAGAAAAGAAAAGTGACTTCAACACTGACGGAATATGTGATATAATTCACCATTATCGAAGATGCTGGAAAGAAGTTACAAAACAGCCACAGCAAGGTAAAGAGTTGAGGACTTGGAATAGCAATGAGCACACAAAGATAGCTTGGCATACGCATACCTTCTCAAGAGAGATAAAAGCTGCTTCGCGATATTTTTGTGCTTTCTTTGTGCATGCAGAAGATATAAGACTCAATATAGCATTGGGAGCATCAGGACTGGACGCAGATATTGCTACATGGCAGGAAGAACAAAGGGCAGATAATGCATTCAACATAACGTCCTTTCCCTGTTATGTACAGAAACATACAAAGAGCAAATTTCATAAATACTAGTATATCACAGATAGCTGGCTTGCTGATAATTTGTAGCTACAACAAAACAGATGAGCCGGCAAGGCTGGATATCCAATAAAGTTGAATGAAAAGTATAATAACATATGAACAAAATATCACTGACTGATGATTAGCTTATCTAAATAATAGTTCGTTGCTGCCAAAAATAATAAGAAAAAGGATTGTTTCCACAAATTTAGAAACTATTGGCAGCTAAATTGTTCGTAGAAGAGGTCACACATTTGTCCCCTTGCTTTCGGTAAGTCCAGGAAAAATTGATGAAATGATTGGCCATTTAAATATCAGGTGTACAACTCTTTGCTCAATATATTCCCACAATGATCCAATGCATCATCTTTCTCTCAGGCTCTACTCCCCTCTGAGGAGTCCACTAACAATCATTTACTGCTTGCTAGGAAAGGTATACTTGTTTCATCAGTTAGATAGAGAAGCCTAAACGTTAATTAAATTTGATGCTCCTAAAAAATCCATGTTTCTTGTAACCCCGTTTATAAGGCTAGTAACTAGAGACTATTATCTTCACGATCATCAAATTGTAATCGTAAGCATAACCATTTATCTTCAAAAAAGAACAATTCCAAAACAATCAATACCTCCCATAAACGCCCAGGAATTTCTTTCATCAAAGAGGTCAATAAAACACCATGATGTGAAGATAGTGATTCACCAAGGACTTCACTGAGCTTACATATCCCCAGCGATGCCTGCTCATTCAGAAAGATGCACTATTACTATTCAAACTTTTCCGATGCAAATAAGCAAACTAACAATAGGAAGTACATATTGTGACCACACAAGATGACTTCTATTATGTGATTAGGAAAACAGAAGCTTCACTAGGGAAGGAGAGTCGTTACATGCCTTTTTTTTACTTGCCCATGAGGATGACATGATTCCTTCATTGATGAGATCAACAATTTCTCCCAAGAACAGTTGAAGCGTAATTCTCTCATTGCTCATATTTTCATCCCATAAGTCCTCGTACAAACTAGAAATAGTCTTATCATCCTCAAATCTGCATCATAAAGATGTAGATTTTGAAGATATGGGTATTGTAAACAAAAAGATGATAAGAATGTATCTCGATTTTATGAGAATAACTAAATGATTTCTAGTCTGTAACTGTAAGATACAACACTTAAACGACTTCATTTTCTAACAGGTTTCAATGATTGCAGGATCATATAATCCCACAGATGCTGAATCCTATAAATCATTTAGTATTACTTTCCCTTAGAAGGACGATTTAAAGAAACACAGAAAGTGAAACATGCCATTAACCAAGCACAGAAGCCGCGAATGCATGATTATGTGCTAATCAGAGAATAACTATCAGTTGCCCATACAGGAGTAAATACAGGCATAAGATTTACAATCTCTGAATCAGAAGCCTTCAAAGTTCATTCCTCAATGATTTATAGTTAAGATACGCCTAAGTTGAAACTTAAATGGCTTAAATCAGTCTACACGAGATGTGTAAAGTGGCAGTCCAGAATACATCTATGTATTTTTCTGTAAATTCAAATGTCAACCAGTCTACCAGCCCTCAAATTGGAACTCATTATTCCATATCTATTTTTACAATTAAAATCAGGATGAAAAATAGCAAAACCTTATTCTAGTTTCCATGTTTTATTTGCTTTGTATTTCCAGCTACAACAGAAAGACCCAAAACGGTGATCCAACTTAGCTCAACATTGGTGGAAAGTAGTAAGATTGATTTTTCTACGAGAGTTTCCCTCATATCGATCTACACTTGCAGATCATTTTTGAAACATAGACATTATAGTTTATCACAGAAGGCTTAGAAGCAATATTCAAGCACATTTCGTTTTTTGCTTTGAGGAAGATGCATGGGAAGGTAGACACTGTTCTGTCCATCTATTATGAAAGGAACTTCATGCATTCCCTGATATCTTTACTGTACACCACGAATTTCCATGTAGGCATGGAGACGTGTCGTCTGTAAAGGTCTATAGAGGAACCTTTTTAGACCATAATAGCAATCATGATATAAAGAAGAGGCTGACCTTGAAACGAAAATAACTGGAACTATAACGGCTTGGTATCCATTTAATGTATCAGCAGCTGTGGATGCATAACTTTTCAATAGCATAGCACATGCAATCTGATCATTCCTATCACCAGAATGCAAACGTGCTGTATCTTCAATCAATTTCTGGGCCTGGGAGGGAACAGCATACTTTAAAACAATTGCACAAGCATTCGCAAAGGCGCGTCTTGATGAAGCACTTCTTTCTTCCTTGACAACAGGAAGTAAGAGCCTCAATAGCATACTCGTGAATGGTTTGATGTCAAGACCAACTTTTTGAACTAGCTGGCTGATAAAGTTAGCCACACCAACCCTGTAAAAGGTAGTAAATAGGATATGTAGTAATTAGAAGATATCATGGCAGTCCTAGTATAAGACCCTAGAACCCATATGCAAGGGTTTATATTTCCTAACAATTATAATCCTCTCATAGGTTTAAATTTTTGTGAAGTAGAATTGGATGATAACACCAATTAGTAATTTAATCAAACTGTTTGCACCAAAAAACATCTCAAAACATATACTCCCTCCGTCCCCCATCTCTTGAACCTGTTGAGTTTTTAGCTGATTTCGAAGCTCTACAATGAAGGATTTTAGAACAGATATTTGAAGTACAGTACTGTGAGTGTCATAGTACCTTGTAGAAAAAACTATATTTCAAAAATCTATTTTAAAATCTATCACTACATAGCCTCAAAATCAGCTAAAAAGTCAACAGGCTCAAGAGATTGGGGACGGAGGGAGTATATACATGGGACCATATCAAGAATCACTTGACTTATCAGTATATAACAGAGAGAATGTTTAGAGCTTATAGATAATATCTTATAGCGTAAATGATAGACAGAATGGTATAGCCGGTACGAAAGCAAGGTTCCCCAGGATTTACCCAGCAGCCCAAGATTACGAAACCGAAATAAAATAGAAAATTAAGGCTATGTTCGTCTCAAGTACAATGGTGAATTAAACTGAATGCACAGATAAATAATTAGGAAAATAACAAAAAAGAAGATTCAATAAACATTTGAAAATCATGGAATAACAGTGGAAACTCCTTTTCAAATTCACAAAAATCAACCTCTAAAAAAAATAGTTCGGCGGAATGATTTATATGACAAACATTCATGGCGTAAAGTGGTGAATTCAGGTGTTTGCGGAATAATGATTGAAGACTGTGAGCTAAAAGGAAGAAGTGTTGACTTTGAAAAACAAGATATGTCTTGACATTCTTGTGAAGTCCCTAGACTTACTAATATTGAGTTTATGCTGTCAAACTATATATCTCTCATCTCTTGCAGTAAATGGCTGAAAAATATCTCTTTGACCTTTATTTAAATTCTTGTGAAGTCCCTAGACTTACTAATTTGAGTTTATACAGTCAAACTGAAATAATCTTTCAAACTGCTGAAAACATTTCTTTGACCTAACTGCACCAAACTCCCAAAAGTATCTCAAGAACAAATAAACAGCAGTTTAACTGAGCATGTATGGCAACTGAAGCCTAAATATACGAGTTCTTAAATGTAGAATTATTGGAAAAATACCTCGTGTTCAAGCCAATGCCTGAACGAACCAGCTGGGAAAGGCGAGGAACCAATATCTCTAAGGAATCGGAATCAACAACATCTATGCAGAATTCAAGAGTTTCCCACATTGGAGATCCTCTGGCAATTGATATCCTCAAGTTTTCTAGTTTCTCAGTCTGTATCCCCACATTTTCTGCATGCATCTAGTACACAGCAAGAAAATAGTTGATATAATGTAAGGGTGAAAAGTATAGAAAATCAATTAAATGTCACAATTCAATGTCATCTAGATCATACTCATATCAGTAAAATCCTCCACAAATAGCGAAAAGAGAAAAGGAAAAATGACATTGAAGATAATTTGTATTGGTTAATGGCACAATTTGAGTGTTCACAAGATATTTAATCACCAGACCTCTACATAATTCATTCCTTGATCTTCAAGGCTTGACAGGCTTTCCAGCATGCAACACACAAGATCACTCAAGTATGGGCGAATTGCAATTCCCGCACCCTGCACATGTTATTAAAAACATGAGCTCAAAAATAGGTTATGAGAATACATCTATAATGTGAACCTACCATGAAAATACAAGAAAATCAATTAGCCACCAAAGAGGAAAAGGTAAATCTAAAAATCCATTCAAGCTCAATAGCCATACAATTCTGTGAGAAGGCTCTCCAGGAGAACAGAAATATAAGGATACTATCTTCTCCGGAAGGTGCTTAAGCTTTGCCCTTAGATAAAAAGGTTCCATATACAGGTGCAGGACCTAACTATACATAAATGCTGTCCGACAGACCAAAAGTATAAAACAAGAGGCCGCCAGCGATACTGAACGAAATACGCGAGATAAGAGGCAGCACAGAGATCTTTAAGAAACAACATCATTATATAGTTGGGAAGTATGGTAGCAAAATCTTCCACGTTAGCACTACGGCAACTTAGCTGGGAGATGACATGTTATCCATATATGTGCCTAGACTAAATGATACAAACCGAAGCACTACGGCAACCAAGAGTGTTACAAATTTAAATTTCATTATGCTTTTCAGAGACACATGATTTACCTTAGCAAGCTTTGTAACCATACCGATGGAAGCCTTGCGAATACTATCAACCTTACTCATTATGCCTTCTGTCAACAACAAAGGCAAAACTATAGCCATTGTCTGTCTTGCTTCCGGAACTGGTGTGAGGGAAACATCGCACAACCTCCCCGTTAATGATGAAACAGCACGGAACAATCTGTCACCTGCATTTCTGACAGTTTCTTTTATGTCATCCATGGCCCGAAAAGCAGCTGTCCATATACTTTTCAAATGTTTCTCAACCTATAACAACAGCAGAGAAGTCTATAAGTAAACAGTCTTATCAACATCCCTCAGGATAGGTCATTCCAAACTAGCTGACAGTTATATGACAACTGAGCCTAGAAAATACTTTGGGGACAGTGCACAAGACAGAAAATCAACAACGAAGCTACTCCAGCTGACAAATCGCATTAATGATCATAATAAACCGAGTCCAGGTTGGTGACTATTCAAACAATTCAGCAGAAAGCCAGTTGCATGTTCAGCTAATACCATTAACCTATATATCTATGCCATGAAGAAGTGCAGAGCTTTGGGGAAAATATAGATCACAAGGATTCTGATGATGAACCCCTTACATGTAAAGACCTTTAAGAATCAATTTCCCTGCATCAAGACATAATATTACAGAATTTTAGAACTCATGTTTGTTCCATGCAAATTGTCTTTGCCCAGTTGCTGGTTTCAATTTTATTCCACAGTTACTTAATTGTATAGGTGGAACAAGAACCAAAATACCATATATAGGGTTATAATTGCTTGAGCCCAGCTACTTTTTATCCATCGTGCTTGGATTGTAAATTTGTGCTTGGTGCTTCTAATTTGATTTACAAGAAATAGAAATCAACAAAAATAAAACAAAAAATCCAAAACCCAGAGATTTAGGAGCTGATATAGTCTACTACATATTTCAAATGCAGTATTCAGTATCATAAGGAAAACAAAACCAGAAGTAATTGGCTTTGACGAAATAATCTTGATGGACTTCTCACCTTCCGGTAGCCAATTACTCAAGATATAGGAAACACTATTCAAAAACATAAGTACACAGATGAACTTGGTAATAACCTGGTCAAATTTTCGTCCCTGGAGGATATCTGCAAGAGCAAGACACGAAGCCTCTCTGGACCGCCAAAGCCTAGATCCGCATTGTACCAAAAGATCATCAAAAATAAGGCCCAGATGTTCATCAATTGCTTTCTTTGAATCTGTTATCAATGATTTCCAGATGTGTGCCATAGCATCCTGATTAAGCATACAAAAAGTTAAAGCTTGAGTCCATCCACCAATATGAAAAATTAAGAGAAAATTCATTAGCAATGAAATCAGAGGATACGGATTTGTTTGGTAAGTAGTATCAGCTAGTCTGATAAATTTCAAAGATAACATCGAAATAATGCTCATCACATTTACAAGTGTTTCAATTGGCCTAGGAGGCTAGGACACTGAGAGAGATTAGCATTTAGCACCTGTACATTCTTATCAGGATCATACTGATAGCGAACAAGTCTAGGAATCAAAGCACGGAGGTAAGGTTGTAAGGCATCCCCAGCCAATTTGGCTATTTTGGAAAACCCAAACGCGGCACCTCTTTTTGAATTAAGGGAAGCCTGGTAATTGGCCAAATCCATGAATTTATAGATCAAGTCAGGTTGTCCCATCTCGTTAGCAAGGTTACAGAGCTCCTTGTAAGTGCTCAGTTTTCCTCCACTAGGACTTTCACCGAAGGCACCCTCTTGAAACACTTCAGTGTCCTCAACCAGCTGAAAATGATACCATAAGAACGTACTAAGAAAAACAAGTCGGAAAATATGTCATAAATCATATAGAAAATTCAAGAAAAGGGATCATATAGCCATGTGTCCAACCTTAACAGCTCTCTTCCTCTTTCCTGAGCCAGTTAGAGTTCCAACAAGTGCATTAACCAGATTTTTCTTTGTAGAATCATCACCCAGTTCATAAACAATACTAAGGCCCTGGGATGCCAACTCTTGTGTAAGTTCATTTTGCTCACCAATTAGGTGTGAGAACGCTTCCTGTATTACAGAAACAACTTTTAGAAATCTGGGAGCTATTAGTAGAGTTTCTCTTCACAAAAACATTGCAGCAGGACGATGGCATATTTCAGTTAAATATCTATCGTCTTAGATCAGATGCAAATTCGCAGTAGTCCATATCCTTAAAATTCATAAAGTAGAAACATACATTAGCTGGGAGAATACAACTGATTAACCTATGGGCTGGAAACATATAAAAGGAAAAGAGAGAAAGGAGACTACTAAACCTTTGCTTCAAATATTTTTATTTGTTTTCAAATATTTCAGAATGTCATTGGAGACTACTAAACCTTTGCTTCTCACCACTTATTTGAACTCACTGGTAGAGGTGAAGACACTCTAAGATAATAAGCACACCAAGAGACTAAGCTCTGCGTCTATTCAGGTTCAAACTAACTTAATGATTTTCATGATTAGATTAGAGAGCACATGACAACCCCAACCTTATACAACAAAACAATGAAGCACTAAGGCATCCATTGGGAAAGAATAAACGGTGGCAACCTCAAGAGCGAAAGCCAGTTCAAATTATATTTTGGGCAATATTTGAATTACAAATGCTTAAATCGCAAGCTTGAGAAATACCAATATGTGCAAGAACCACCTTGTGGATATAGCATGATCAAATAACAAGAAACTTCTCCAAATATTTGCCTCGTTATCATCCTATAGTGAGCATAAACTATGTATTGTAATTTGTAGCCACAGAGAGCAGAACAAGAGACTCCAAAGAGACAAAGAGTTACAATTCCAAATGCAGCTCACATGAGAAACCAATTTGATATTGATTGCAATGAAGAAACCTATTCCAACGCCGATTTGATATTAATTGCAAGATATTTTGATCTTTTGGCATAAAAAGTAGACTCAAACACCTTCTCAAACTCAAAACAATTATTCAAGCACAAACCTGGATATCTGGAAGCAATTTCTGAATGCTTGCATTATGGCCACAATATATTGTAAGTGATAGTAACCAGACAGTTCCGGCACAGCGCTCCTCTTTTCTGTTGCTGTACAAAAGGACATCAAATAGTTTTCTGGTAATAGCATCTCTGACTGCAACGTGGTAATCTTCATTATTTTGGAATTCCTCTGAAGGGGGTCTTGGCAGAGACGAGGATGTCTCGCCCATTAAAAAGTTAGAGCTGAAGGATAATGAAGAATAATTAGATTTGAGAATCACATCAGTAGTGACAGGAACGCCTCCCCACATAAATGAAAGAGCTTCTCCAGCAGCAAACAGTATATCTTCAACCTGTTAAAAAAATCATGGAAGCCAAAGAGTAATTTAATTTCCGAACAACTGTCCAAAACCTAAAAAAGTGCTATGCTACAATCTCATAAGAAATTGATTTAGCAGAGGAGACAGGATTGTCAATGCCACAAGAATACCAATTCTCTAACAATCATCAAAATATCTCACCCACCTTCGATCGGGAAAGGCTGAAAATCAGATCGAGGGCAACATTTAGATGTGATGAGGATGATTCTTTAACACACATATGCCCCAAAGCAATCACAATCTTTTGGACTGCTTTAATATCATCACCAGAAAGCAGCTTGCTTAATTTTCCTTGCAAGAGGGTCCAAGTTGAAACTGCGGGTTTATATAACAATTGAATCACTAAGTAATCATACCAAATGCACCAATATATCATGTAAACTGAACCAGAACACATCATTTCACCTTCAGTAGAGTCAATACCCAGTGGAGGCAGTGGGGTGCATATTCCAATGTGTCCCAAGGTTTGCATTGCCACAGAAGCTAATGTGGAGGTCTCAGTATTAATTACATCAACCAGACATTTCAATACACTTTGAAGCACCGCATCGGAAATCTGGTGAAAATAATAAAGGGCGTGGTCGCATAGAATAAGATTAGGGGCAAAGGAAACAAACAAACAGCTAATATTATGATAAACTTCATGGAGTGCTCAGTGCCAAAGAATAAATTATCAACTGAAACTCTTCAGAGAATCAGAAATAAAAAGGACTGGCTGCGTGACATCGTCTGAATTTACATTTGAACATTTTCATTAGGAAACTGATGAGTGATGAATATTAAATACTCACAGGATCAATATCAAATATTACAACCCTACATCTTGGTGTGAAAGCTTAGAATCTATAATAAATTGAGAGGAGCACATGAGGAAAATAAGGGAATCAAGAAAGCAATCCAGGTAAAATACAAAGCTGAACTTGGGAGGCAGAAAACAAGGTCCAAGATGACGTAAACCTCACCAGAATAATATATTTCAACATAGATATGTGTGTCTGTGTTCATATGATGAGAAAGTAATCTTTCATTGATATCTTAAAAATTCTCAGTTTTCTATACAGAGTTCAGAGTGAGAGCTGGAACAGATTCATTTACTCCCAGCAGAGTAATATGTAATACCTTTCTCCCTTGGAGCTGTTGTGATTCAGAAAACTTTTAACAAACAGCTCTCGGACCAATAAAGAATCATCTTCTAGTTACGAATAAGGAGTCCTATAATCTAAGGAAGGAGGTCTTAGATGAATATTTAATTTTCGAGTTCAGTACGCCATCTAACTTTCTTCCATAGAATGCAGTATCACCCACAGTGTACAAGCTCACTTGAATGTCACTATCCTCTTGCTTCACCATATGAACCATATCATTTCAAGCAATTCGAGAAACAAATCAAGTAAACAGAAAGAAAAGCTGACATATGTGATACTCTACATACCGCTGATTTGGAAGAGAAATAACCAACACAAGACCTAAAAATGACTAGCAAAAGCATACCAAAACTTAAAAGGTCAAAACCATTTATAAAAACAGTACGGAGACATGAAGATCCATCCAACACATCTTAATTACGAAGACCTGCAACTAATGCTAACCATATCCAGAGATAAACACCCGCATTCTATATAGGCAAATATGTGTCCCTCGGCATTGTTTATAAAAATAAGAACTTACAGGAGGAGCTCTCAACAAGCAGTTTGCTGTAACATATCCTAAAGCACATAGCAGGCCATGCTGTGCTTCAAACCTACAAAACACTAGAAGTCAATCACCATGAAATCATAGTAGATAGAGCCAATGGAAACCTAAGATGAAATACACTTAGATGAACCTCAATTTTTGTGTTCCGCCAATTGAAGATATCACTTCACTAATAAGTTCACTTGCAACAGGAATTGGAAGGGCAGAAGACGCAATTCCAAGTAGACGTGCCATAGACTCACGGGTGTCATAGTCCACATGACTCAGATATTGTTTAAGCCATAAGACCTTTTCAGCATAGCGTGATGCAATCATCTGTCATCCAGAGAAGGCAATCAGAGAGTGAAACCACGTTACTTCTTCTGCAGAAAATGTAAGACATCTACCTGGGGGAAATGAGATCCCAAGGTAATTAGAGCCTTAGAAGCTGATGCATGCAATTCAACAGAACCTTCATACCTCATAGCATGTTCTAATAATAAACAGAGTCTTTCCACTGAGTTTAAGAACCCAGATTGTTCAGATAAGCTAATCAACTTGATCTGAGCAACTTCTGTTTCAAAACACTTTAACAAAAACTTCACCATGACCACATAAGTCTTGGACTGGAAAAGAAGCTTTGTATCACCAGCCCCAGTAGACTGTAGTATGGCCGGCTGCTGCTCTAGAATATAAGCCAGCATATCTGAAAGTTTGGGGTACTCGACTGAGACGCTCTGTGATACTGAATTCCTAAGCTTTTCACCAGGAAACAACCCTTCCAATGCCATCTCTCTATGAAATCATTAAGTTTGATAAGAGAATGCTATATAACTTCAAACAGCAAAGACCACTTGAATTTCTGGAGAGAGATGAAATGTTTTGAAAAGAAATTTATCAATTTAACTTTGCCTACTATTTTCACTGAGCCACCTAAGCTCATTTACTTAGTTACTTTTTTAGCAGGTGCCAATTTTGTAATTGATTTGGTTCATAAAATGCCGAGAGTATTGTTCCGTATGGGACAAAACCTTTTGAGAGGATTCATTCAGTCATTCTTCGGATATTTTGTTACGAGTACAAGAATCACTAATTAGTGATCAAAATTGAATTATTAAAAGAAAAGACCATGGCCTGCAGCTCCGACATTGATTTCCTGAACACAAACATCAGTTATAGGAATTTACCTTATGTCTAATTTTGTGTCTGCTGCTCCAAGCATGCAGATAAACCTGCTTGGACAATGCTTTAAATCAAATAAGGACATCGCCCATCTCACAGCACAGAAGCGTACTTCATTTTGTTCCTTGTGAAAAGATGAAGATAATTTAACCTTTAATTAATGATGCAAAACCACCAAAAGAAGAAGACGGAATTAACCGTCCATGTCAACAAAGCATATTAATGCATTTACCACTTGAGAATTTTGCAACAGCAGCAATTCTACATCCTTTAAAACCTTTGGAGGGGCATCCTAAGATTAAAAAAATGTCAGCATTAATACAGGATATGAGGAATGCAGGTTAAGCAATAAAAACAAAGTGGTTACAATACCTTATATGCAACAGAAAGAGTAGCTGTTGCTTCCTGAACAATCATGCGAAGATACTGTCCCTCAAGCTTCAAAGCATCAAAGAGCCGAACAGCAACATCAGTCTTATCCCTGTGAGTGATAATCGACAAAGGAGCAGTAAACTTATAAACTGAATCACAAGGCAGTACCAGATGGACAACTACCCCCTCCCACCACAAAAGAACAGTAAGGGGGAAAAAAAAAGTTACCTGAAGAGTTGAGGCATGCGCTGTGAAAGCAATCCAATTGCTTGAAAGCAGAAACTTCTAGTCTCCCTAGCAACAACGTCTGAATGAGATGATGATAATTAGCAATGCCGAAATCATGGCAATAACAATGCAGTTCTGATCCCTACTGTAAGACAACATAATTTTGCAACAACCTCATAGGAACTGACCTGAATCTAGAGATGAGACGTTATCAAGAGTCTTTAGAATTCCCGTTAGAATTATAGGGCCCATAAGCTTCAATTGTTCTATTCTAGCCTACAAAGTACAATTATGGATCCAGAAGACATTATAAGCATGGATTTTGCAGCTACATAAGCAAAAAGGTAAACTGAATAAAATATCCAGCATACAAGAAGACAGGATCTAACAAGTGACCCATCAACTGATTGACTTCCCAATAAACATACTAAAATATTAAAGGGTAGATAATTAAACAGGTATTGAAATATGATTCACGAATCTAAAATTGAATCACACACACTCTAACCAAACCTCATTTCACTTGGATACTTCCTCTCTGTAAAACTTAATAATATGCCATTCACTTGTGTAATGTTGCTAAAGGTGACTGGGACTTAGGAGTTCAACTGCAGCAGCCCATACATATTACTAAGGAGTTTATATAACATTTTGAGAAAAAACACAGATTTTTAAGGCCAGGGAAAATTGACCGGCACTTAGAATGACATTCAAAATCATAGCTGAAAACTTGAACCCCAAATTAGGGACAGAACAGAAAAGTGACACAACGAGATTTCCTATCTGTGGGTTCAACAAAACATGAACCGCTGCCATAAATTAAGCTGATTTCTTGTTATTCTGTTCTAACTATTCCCATACCTATATAAGATGTTCCTTTCAATGCACATATGACATCTTGCATGATAATACGAATGGATGAACATACAAATCTGAATGAGTAAAATTATTGCCCATTACTTACATGCTTGAAGACCCAAACTGTAAACTCCATACCAGACTGCTTCAACCTGGAGGTGGCATCAACCCCTGAGTAATGCAGGAATATTAAAATCAAAACAGCAGGAATATTAAAATCAAAACAGCTAGGGAATTCAGTTGAAGAAAGCAAAAGTAGAGGAAGGACAGAGTATGACTTCATAAGAGTATATTTATTTGCACGAAAGTCTTTCTTTTTTCGTGATAAAATTCACATAATTACTAGATGATAAAATGAAAGTTTACAACAAGAGAACAACGTAGCCACTCTGGAACCTTCCAGAGGTTCCAGAGTCTGAACATGCACTCAGGAAAGGGCCCACTTCCAATCTCTGATGCTCCTGAACTCAAGACACAAGGAAAGCTTAATTCTATCCTAGCACAGCAAAACAGGTTCTTCATTATCATTGAAGATCATCTTGTTCAATTCCAAACCAACTGAAGCAACTGGAAGCACTAAAAATTTAAAAGATATCATCTAAAAGTTAGACCAAAAGGCTGGATGGGACAAGTATGGAATGACTTTTTTTTCACCCATCCCCAGAAATCAAATTCCATGTCAGTTTACCACAGAAGTGAATGAGCAAAGTTTAAGTTGAACGTTCATAAAAATAATCAAACTCATTAGCTTTTGTATAAGAACATCCACCAATTAATATATGCAACCATGAGATCAAAAGCAATATATCCACCATGCAGTGCAACACAGATTTGATATCCATGATTGGGATATTACTTCAAAAAGCCTTCACCATTCATATTACAACACACTACAAAGAGCTTCCACTTTCCAGCTTACCAAATATGCACCCAAAAATGCACTGCAAAGTTGAGGGGAAACTGTTTGCTGCAGTAATTGATCGGCAAAAAATAGACATCAGCCTCACTCTTAGGGACAGATTTCCAGGATTTACTTTGGATTCTGGAGCAAGGTTCTCAGAGCCAGTGGTTCCTGCATTTCATGAAACAAAGACTCTGTTTACATAAAGCAGTGCAGAAAACGAAATAAAGTGCAATCCAACATATAGGTGACTTCAAAATCTAAAAACTCGCTAGAATGCTACTCCCGACATATTTCCAGATGTAATTTAGACTTGCTCCCAAACTATTCTATACAAGTAGAAAATAATATATGAGACGTACCATTAAATAATAGAAATAGTTTGCTGATCAGATTCTGGTCATCCAAATTCACACTAGATGCATTCTTCTTCAGGAGCTCCTCTCCTTTTTTGATAACAGGCTCATGACTGTTGGAGAGTAAAATCCAAAACACGTGTAAGTGCAGAAAAGGAGTTCAGAAAACTCTGAAGACTTGTATGCCTTTCAAAAAAAGTCCAGCTAATTTGTACCTGTCCGTGCAAGCAGCTATATAGATAGGATACACTAGTTGAGAAGGAAGCTCCAACGCTTCAATTATATTAAGAATTCCTGTCTACAGAATACAGATAGTCAACAGCTATATTTTCCGAAGAAAGAAAAAATAACAAGAAGATCATGTGGTGAAAGGACATGTTAGAGGAAACACTATTTTGAATGAATTACGGATAACTAGTCAGTATTGGATGTTTCAGTGCTTCATACCTTCCTATTCCTTAACTTGTCATGATCAGGGGGGTCGTTTCCAGTAACCCGTTGAAGTTGAATTGTTGAAAGCCCAGCTGGGCGTCCTCCACTGCAAAGGCAGCAATCATAGGTCAAATTCATAGCTCAATTAAGTTATGAAAACATGCATCAGAAGAAAAGAAAAAATAAATAATAAAACTGATTATATAGCAACCTCTGAGAAGATGGCTGATACAAAATTGTATGAAGACAATATTCAAGAAATATCTCTAGGTCCTTCGAGCCTACTAATGTCCTATATTTTTCCAGAACTTCATCACTGACTTGAGATGTATGACATTCGCCAATAACCTAAACCAGAGAAAAATCATCATCAGTCCATGCAATAACTAAGGGATGCAAATAAAATTAGTACTGGTGGCTGCAGAGTGCTGCATGACCATGCCTTTAATAAATAAAAAATGTGACTCCCTTGTTATAGGCGTCTTTCTAGGAAACTACAGAACCACTAGCATATATTTGAATGAAGAGCTAAGGGGAAACATAAATTGAACGCAAAAAGGCATGGAGACTATACCGGGAACTTAGCAGCTCCTCCTTTCTTTCTTACCTACCCCTTTAGTCACCCCTATCCCAACACACATTCCCCAATTCTTTTGCATAAATAGGCAGGGGTTGGTAGGGAAGTTTGGGAAGGGAACGGAAAGGGTAGAAAAATTTAATACGTGTGGACGAACCCAGACGCAATGGTGATCCAAATACTTCCCAAATAAAGGGAATGACAGTTACTATATCTTGTTCCTCACTATCATTATTCACATTTCAACTTCATTGTCAAGTCCCCCTTTTGTATTCTGTTATAAGAATTTACGAAGCTACAAAGAAATTATTAGTGACCTTACATGTGCAAAACTGGGCCAGGAGCAACGAAAAAAATATTCCAATCTCTTGGTGTAAATAGAATTTTTGTCCAGTCCTACAGTATCTAGACAAAATAATTTCCCTGGTAAACGTCCAAGGTTAAACACAGAAAACACACAAAAAACAAACACCAGCGCCCAATGAAGCAAAGATGTATTACATGCAGTAATAGCTGTCCAGGCACTTGCTTTTGCAGCAAGAAAAAGGCTTTATGCATTCTGATCAATTCCTCTTACCATTGATATAAAACACAATCAGAGGAGCAATAGACCTATATTTAGCCCTAATATGTGTTGATTAGAAGATTTCTGGAACTAATAAAAGAAAAGTACAAGACTCAGTTGAACATCTGAAGATTTATGAACATCGGCACACAAAGAAGCCCAAAAATCCTATTAAGTTCACTATGAAGCCCTATGATAACAGAAGAACAATAAATATCAGCCGCTCAACTGTTTGCTAGATGAACATAAAGAATCAGACCAACCAAAGCATGGACTCGTCCACTTCTCCATCAAAGAGGCTATATGGTTCTCAAGAATCATATGCATAAAGGTATAGGAACGAACACAAATCTGAAAATAGAACTTTAAAAGAAGGCAGAAAAATACCTTTGATATGATCTTCAGTAATATATCTTGGTGTTGGGAGGGCAGCTTTGAAATGTTGGTTAGAAATACAGGAGCTATTACTTGTTTTTCCTGCAGGTTCATGTTTAGACTAAGTAAATGTTCAATAACTTCACTAAAGAAGGTCAAACACCCAACAACAAAGACCTACCTCCTTCTGCACACGGTCGATTGCCATCTCTATGTAAACAATGCAGAAGTTTCTAACCATAGGAGCAGAACTAGACTCCATATACAATTTCCACAAATCAGATAGGGGTAGACCAATTACTGGCTGGTGCTTCACTCTCTTGTTCACATGGCTGAGAATTTCGATAACCTGATAACCATGCAGGAAAAAAACCACATACATAAGCTGACACTTATTACGGAAATAAAACGTCCAGAATGCAGAAGCAGAGTTAGCACCTAAGCAACTACTTAAGTAATATTGATTCCACATTCATTTATCAAAGCAAACATTAGCCATTAACCACAGATGGTAAGGTGCCTTCAAATGCATCCAGATTCCAGATTGTAACTTAAACCTACCAAATAAAACGCATATACATATTCCCTCAAGAGAACGCATAAAGAAGTTTGTTGTTTCACATCACCATAAATACAGAGTAAGTAGGGGGAATTATGACTAAAAATTCCAGGCCACAAGGAGATGAACAAAACTATGATCACCAACAGCTTTCTTTGAATAAAAACTTTTCTTGCAAACGGACAGATAGTGGCGTGGCACGGAACTTAATATGAAACGAGACAACATTCATCCTGTCAGGAGCAATGCAACAAAAAAGGCACCAGAAAACCTCCGAAACATCTCTCATCTACGTTTCTAATAAAATATGAAGTTGCCTAGAAATCAATATAATCCCTAAAACCCTACTAAGATGAAAATTCATAATCCAGATGACTTCCAGTCCAGACAAGTAGACTGATCCCATCAATTTCCAATTCTACACGCATATTTACAGAAGTTAAAACACAAAATTTTCAATTTCAAACATGAACTGCACCAAAATTCGATTCAACCGACTCTGCACTTCCTCAAGGCGCAGATAAAAGAGTTGGTACAAGCAGGCTACATAACCAAGTGAACAATTGAGCATAAGATAAAGGTTTTACAGTGCAAAAAAAGCCATACTTTATTGCGAAGAGGAGCGGAAGCGGAGGAGAGTGCGGCAATGGAGAGAGGGAGAATCTTGGCGAGCAAGTCTTGGAGCTTGGAGTCGTCGCACAGCGCCAATCGCGTGAGCATTCTGTCGAGGAGCTCCTCTTTCTCGTCATCGGACTTTCGGGAGAGCGCCGAGGACCAGGCGCCGGCGCCGGAGGTGGGCAGCTCCGCCATATTTCAGAGTTACCGTTGGTGGTGGAGGTGGAGGTGGAGTGCAGTTGCCGCTTTCTTGGAGAACAAGTGCCCAAATTTTGAAGGCTAAATTTTGTTTTAGTCCAAAAATCAAGATCGAAGTGCGGTCGGGTCTCATTTTAACAATTTTCATTTCATTTTATTTATTTTTCGAATAATGTTCACATTAGTCCCACACACACAATCACGAAAGTGTAAAAAAACTCGAGAACCGTTTACCTAATTCATCTTATAATTACGTCTGGGGTGATAGTAAATTAGGGATTGAACTTGTGTTATTTCCTACCCAAGTCCAATTTTTAAGAGGTGAAAAGTTGTTCTTCATATTGTTATAAGCATTTCTGAGTCGATTTTAGATGATGTCTAATTTTTTCATTTAAAACCTCACATTTACATTCATTTTTTTTTTTTCCAGTCATAACGTGACATCCTCCGTTATTTAATATGGGAAGTTCGCGCGATCAATAAAGCAACCTTATATACCTCAAATTACAAATAAAGGGGGGTTGGGTCGATATATGTTTTTAAATACAATGAACGAAGTTGTGTTATGGTGAGACAGTTGCACCAAACTATAGTCGCGCTCATGACGAAAGGGATGAAAGTATCTAATTTATTGTAACACGAATACATATCTAAAAATTGTAGTCTATCGTTTCAAAAAGTCGTGACAAAATTGCAAAATTGGATAAAATGTTGTGGATCCTTTACTATATTCTAAAGAGCTCATGCTTTGTAACAATTCTTGCATAACCAAGAGAAGTTCTTACCAAAAATGTTTGTTTTCTTTTTTTCAAATTTTGGAAAAGGGAAAGGAGTAGCACATGTTTGGCCGAACGGTAGTAGTTAAGTTTCAAAACCAAATGTCTTGAATTCAAGCCGTCTGTGATGCGATTTTTAAATTCGCTGTTAGCAGGAATATATTGGGCCTACTAAAACAAAACATGGGCTTTAAATTAGATTAATGGGCCGAATTTAGGATAGTTTGGGCCTAATATTCAAACAATAATCACATGCAACAATTTCAAAATATTACAAGTATTTCATTTTATTCAATTTTTGTAAAGTATAACAAATACCACCTATATAAAACCTCTAATGCACCCCTTATACATAAGCCTCCATAAAAAAGAAAAAATAATAATAAAACACAAATTATAAAATCCCAATAACTATTAAAAAATCAACAACATAAAATAAAAAACCCAACCACAACAAGCAACCCATGCAATTGAACCCCAAACATCTTACAAAATGCCAATAGTGGTATAGAATTGGAGGGCTTATTATCTTCTTCATCATCACTAGACTCCTTAGGGTGGTCAAAATTGTAGGGCACCAAAATGTCTGGCGTCGAGTCATCGTCGCCAGACTGGGGGCTGATCGGGCCCGGGGAGCCGTCGTCGGGCGTCAAGCTCGGGGGCAGCCCCTGCCCGCGCGTCACATTGATCTGGAACCGCTGCCCGTTCTGACACTGCTCCCCGTCATAGTCCCCCGAGAAGAAGTACGTCGTCCCGACCTTCAGGAGCGGCACCGCGACGGTGATCGGGACCGTGGCGGTGTTGGAGGGGTTGGCCGACGACCACTGAACGGTGTCGTTGTCGAGGGCGTCGTCGTAATCGCAATGATCGTAGGTCGTGAAGTTGTTCGTCTGGATGACCGAGTGGTTGGTGTCCGTGTTGAAAACTAGTACATCATTAGTTAGCATAATTAATTATTAACCAATAATTTGTATAGTAAAGAATTATTATAACTTTTTAGCATATGATGTCTAATTAAACAAATGGAATCAATAGTTGCCCAAAATGCAAGACATCCCTCATGTTCTTCACATGAGATGCTCTCTTTACCAAAAACTGACTCAACACTATATTTTATTTTCTTTTTAATTTAATTTTATACTCACTTCATTTCAGATCAGCTGTCTCATCTTATTTTAACATAAAAATTAGATACAGTGTTAAAAATGAAAAAATATTAAGTTAAATTTTTTTATTTTAGAATGACCCGATTAAAAAAGTATAATAAAAAATGAGACGGAGTATTTTATTCGGAGAATTGAAAAAGTGACTAAAAATTAATAAGATGATGAACATCAATTTCTGACTGAAAAATATCCAACTACATATACAGCTGTCAGAACCACTCACTACTTTAATTTAATTTAATTTAATTTAATTTATACTCTAAAATATTTGAATTTTATTTGGACAATACATCTCACCTGCCTCCAACTGTAATCTCATTTCTTAATTTCTCTCTTTTTTAATTTCATTTTTCATAGTAATAAATTAATCTGTCACACATGCTATGATTGGTACTTGATAGAAAGAATATTAATAATCTAAATAATCTATTTACCCCCAATGATTACAACATAAAGTCTGATTATTCTTCCCTAATTGGTGAAATTAAATTTATTTGCAGGAAAAAAAAGTTACAAATTTCTTGTTCTGCACTTCACATAATATCCCAATCTTCATATCAAATATGGCAATATATCCATAATAGTGAAAATATATTGCCAATTTTCACTTTTGAAATGTGCATACATAATCAGACAGTACACCTCCATCTCATTTTACTTGAAATACTCTATATGTAATGAATGATTTTCATTTGGTATAAAAATGGTTCAAACCGTTGAAAATATCCAAATAAATATTAAACTATCGATTTTTTTATCAATTCTACCCTCGGTCCAATTTTTTGAACGGCATAATATCCACGTCGGACATGAAGTATTTAGTTGTGATACATTTTGAAATAAAAATGGAAATTAGAGGGTAGAAAACAAATGCTTGGTTTTGATCAAGTGATCGAAGAAGAACACAAATCATGAGAGAGAGAGAGAGAGAGAGAGTTAACATACTGAGGAAGTCGCCGAGGGAGAAATTCTTGCCGGCGGTCCAGTTGTGGTAGTCGACTTTAGGGTTTTGGAGGGCGTCGTACCAGCCGAGAGAGTCGCCGACGGTGTAATTGGTGTAGGCATTAACACTCACAGAGGAAAGAAGTATGAGAGAGAAAGCGAAGAAGATGATGATCGAACCACTCCTCATTTTCATTATTAATTTCTTCCTTCTTGATTTGATAGTAGGCCTCAATATAAGTGTGTATATATATATACTCGTACCTCTTTTATAAAAGTCAAATGGGATTGCTCACTTTTTAGCACCCAACTCTCTTATTATTATTACCCTCTCTCTCTCTCTCTCTCTCTTATTGTGTGTAGACTCGAGATTCGGTTTAGATGGATGGTTTGTAAGAATATAGTTGGACGCCTTAACTAACACTACACCACGCGGTATATAGGAGTATATATTTATACTTCTTCAAATCCATCCCAACGAAGTTGAGACGTTTCTTTTTCTCCTAATTTCATGCTATACATTCATGTAATGTGAAAATCGGATGCCCCTCGATCTAACCTCAACAAATTGGTAGTTTGGTGTCAAACAAGAATGTGGTTCAGTGATGCGCCTAGCAGTCCTAACGAATTAATACGATTCAACTTCATTGACGAGGGGTGTGATAGTTAGAAAAATTATGTTCTACATACAGTAATTCAATCCTATATTTCCGAAGAAACCGAACTATTTCCAATTTCACATGCACACAAAAGCTAACTAAATAATCTATATTTTATTATAAAAGGTGTGTTGTTTACAAAATATGATTGCCTATTTTGCCCTTATTATTATAATAAATCTTTTAAAATAATATAATCATTAGAATATTTATTTCGGATATATATCAGATTTCGCCTTTATCATTAGAATAATTATTTATAACATTAATATTAACATTAAAATATTTAATCCGAATATAAAACATTATATGTTAGACCAACATTGCATATCGCACGTAATCTCAGCTAGTTCCATATAAAATCGTGTAATATTGAGTGTGTGTGTGTAAGCTAACGTAAGGGGGCGTTTGATAGGGTAGAGAAGGCCAGATAAGGATTGTTATTGGGCCTTATTCACATGTTTGATAGACTAGACAAGAAACATGGCAGTCCGTGTTTGTTAACCGACCCGGATGAGAATTCACTACACTCCTATTTCTCTAATATAGTTTGCTCTAAGCGTTTGGTGTTTGAAAGGGTTAGTTTCACCCAAAGAAATTAAAAAAGGCCTAACATCAACCCTTTTAAACATGTCACTTTGTTTTTACCCAAAGAAAATACATGTCAATTTGAAGAACTGTTGTATGTGACGAGATCTACAGTTGTAATCGATTTGCATACCTTGTCTACCAGCCATGATCGTGCCTCCGTTGGAAACGCCGGCGGCCTCTAGTGTGAAATAGGATTCTTGGAGTTTCTCCTCTCGGTCAATTCTTTTTCTTTTTTTTGAGCAGAGAAGATGTGCACAATTGAAAGGGAGGGAAAGGGAGTTTATGGGTTTTAACAAAATGAAAATAGCGTCAACTTAAATTTTATCAAACGAAAATAGCGCCAACTTAAAATTTTAGGGACATTTTGGTAAAATAACCCTTATCTTATATTTAGACTACCAAACAACCAAATTAGATTGGAGCTTATCTGCACTAAGCTACCAAACAGCCACATTATGAGAACCTCACATGGCAACCTAGATAACTATCTCTTCTCTTATCTAGCCTGTTCTTATCTAGTTGAGGCTACCAAACGAGGCCTTAGTGGTTAAGTTTTAGGGTTAAAAGTCCCGAATTCGAATCCTTCATAACGCGACCGTTAAATTTTTGTTGTTAAAGCTAAAAAGATATTACGTAATATTAAAATCAAGTGTTAACCTAAACATGAATGTATAGTAATATTTTGGCTCTAGTGTCGACGTGAGTCTTTGAATTTGTAATTACACTATGTAAGAAAGTGATTTGGCCCCAAAAACGTCGTCGTCCCGAGTAATATATGCGATTAAAAAAAATGACAGTAGTATATATATCTCGAGTTGTCGTTGTGTTCAAGAGGGAATTGAATGAACGTCCATAGCAAAAATTAATTTTAATACTCTAACTTCAATTTCTTGATTTATGCGTGTCATCCTTGCGCAGGGGCCATGCTAATCTTCTTAGTTCTCTATATCGTTTCAATTAAGCATATAGAAAAAAGAAAAGAAAAAAAAAAGAACATTCATATCAGCTCTATTTGACTTACAAATATTAAAATAATATATTTTTCATACGATCTGGTCTTGAGATAGGGGCTTTCACAACAAGAGATTTAGGACGATCTGGTCTTGAGATAGGGGCTTTCACAACAAGAGATTTAGGAAGAAGATAGTACTAGTTATTAATACATGGTCAAGTTAATCATCTTTTGCATTAGTGATTGATATATTTTTCTTATCCATTTCTCGGATGATATCGTATGTTTCGAATTTGGTGTCTCAAAACTCAATATTTATTATATTTATATAGATTAGTCGATCTTTTATTAAAATTATTTTTTACCTTAACATGACAAATCATACTATACATTTGGAAACAAAAATTAATTAATTATTTATTTATTATCATATACCCTAAGTTTAGACCTTAGTGAACCCTAAAGAAAAAAAAATTAAGTATAAAGTCAAATTAAATCATGATAATCAAAATTACCATGAAATAATACTGTAATACTAAAAATTGATATCATAAATACGGTTGAAACACCAAACATGGGATAGAGGATTCCAAATGTCAATTTTCATTTTTCAAGTTGTTGCATTTAATTTAACGCCTTCAAAAGTAGTGTCATGATATTAAATAAATCACAAAATTATTGTTGCAAATTTATTTTACAAAATTGAAAATGGACAAAAAATTGAAAAAGAAAAGGATAAGAGTGTGATGGATGATGGAGCCAAGCAAGAGTATGCATGATTCTTATCTTCTTTTCCTTTCTCTATAGTAACATGACAACTTTTGTGGAAAATGCAAATACATAAATAAATAAAAATTACTTTATAGTCCCTATGTCCACCATTTACTGACATTATTACTGTATCAGGACGTCTACCATTTACTGACATTTTTTATTTTAGGACGTAGACCCCACAATCACTTTAACACTTTAACACTTTATCCATCTACTTTTTATTACTTTAACATTTTAATACTATTAAAAATTTTAAATGGACCCACAATTATTCCACTTGAACACTTTAACACATTACTAATTTATTACTATACCATCAAAATGCAAAAAAACTGTGCTCAAACAAGAGTGTCACTAATCATGGACGGAGGGAGTATAAAAGAAAAAAGAATTACTCTATATAAAATAAAATTAAATTAAAATTAAAAAACCGAACAATTTTCGAAATATTTTCGAGGACAAAAAACATATGGGCTATGACTAAAATAACGAAAAAGAAACCAATATCAATAAAATTCAATTCGCCGAATCGTAACTCAATTGATAAGATAATGTTCTTCGTATTTATATACTATTGGAATTGGGCAATTTTAACAGAAGGATTATAAATATATTATGTTTCAATTTTCGTCTGGTTTGTTTTTATTATTATTATTATTATTATTATTATTATTATTATTATTATTATTATTATTATTATTATTATTATTATTATTATTATTATACGTCATATTCACTTTCAGGTTAAGTGGAATGATATACAGAATACAAAATGCTTACTCAATCTCGTTTATGATGATTTATTTTAGATTAAGATATATTTAAAAAACACGTTATCTTAAACGGGGAGATATCAAAGTGTTTATCAAGTTGATAAAGAGGGAGCACCCGATACAGGGGCGGAACCAGGATTAAATTACCATGGGGGCTAATCTATAAAATTCGACAAAATATACACTGAAATGTAATACGAATAAAAAAAAATCGAAAAAAATGCACTGAAACGTAGAGATTCCGACGACGACCGTGGGGGCTTCAGCCTACGCTAGCCCCCACCTAGTTCCGCCACTGACCCGATACAATTATAAACAATAGCAGGTCGGTGTTAATTTTAGGAGGGGTTAAGGTAAAAGCAGCAATAATGTTATAATGATTCATTTGTGGTTAGCTTAAGATCATAATTAACCCCCCTAAAAAAGGTCATTATTAAAATAAAACAAAAATTAGTCCCTTCACTTATCATTTGTTATCACTGTTAACTTTTTAACTTGTTTTGAGACGTGTAATGAAGGTTTTTAAAATGAATTTTTAGAGTTTAATTTAGTGTAAATAGTACAACAACATGATAATACCTGACAAAGAAATAGTAGTATACTCCAACAATTAATTTAAAATTACAAAGCATGAAAAAAGTACTATTAAAAATTCAATAATGTCAATAGATGGAGGGAAAAAAATACTAGCAAATAGTAACTCAGTTTTACATTCTCTAAAAAGTACTAATTCATTAAAAAAAAAAATTATGACTCGCTTGTCTCACCTTTCTTATTTTTTTTTTTTTTACTATAATAGCAGACTCGTTTGAATAAAAAGTAAGACGTGATAATTGGAACGAAAGAGGGGATGAATAATCCTAAAGTAAAGCATGTCGGTGGCGGCAGAGACATGTGATATTGTGATGTGATGAATGGCGAAGTACTTTATTAAATTAAACTGGCTTTCGTCTCGACAAGTGTCCACACATCATAACTTCATCGCATACTACTCATGTGGCGTCTCGTTTTTTTATAAGCTCCGTTCCATTTAGTTAGTCTTTTTTATTTTTAATATAATGACTGTTTCATAAAAATGAACGATTCCGCGCAACGCAATTTGAAACGATATCGGTTGATTCCTCGTTACTGCTCAAAGGGGCAGTAATAGGTAGGGATCCGGTGTAGCCGGTTTTCTACAGTGGTTAATAAAAGAGCTATATCAATATGAAAACCTTAGGAGTCGATATATTATATTAAGGATCGCATCTCGCGAAATCAGATCTACTGGCAAAATATCCTATAGGGACGCCAGTGATTTGTTAGCAGATGAATTCTCAAGAGTTCCCTTTTCAATGCCAGGTAAACTTCACTAAGGAAATTATAGACAGGTGAATAGGAGAGTTTTAAAATGTATTTGTTTGTTAATTTATTTTCATTTAGGAACTGAGGTATATGTGACCTAATAGAGTGAGATAAATGGAATATACGCATGACTGAGTGGTAGGAGGTAAATACTTAAGGCCGAAAATTAGTGTGAATTTTCCATAATACGACCTTTAAATTTTATAGTATAATAATGTACTTTTAAATTACCCATTACGTCTACAGAACATGCATTTAAAATCTTTCGTCACCAATTAATTTTTACAAGTGAATGTAAAAGAGTATCGGGTACCATTTCATGTGAGGGACTTGTTAAAGGAAATAATTGATGACAAAAGTATAATAATAGCAATAAATAATAATAAGGTTGCATCAAGAAATGTAAAGTGTAATACAAATTTTTATAAAATTGTGTGTGTTGGCTAATGTTAGGAGTTAAGTTTTGGAATCGAAAGTTTCGAATTCGAGTCCTCTATAACACAACTTTTAAAATTTCCTGTTAATTATTTTTAAAAAATCCATAAATATCCGTAAAGAGAAAAGGTATATTTTAAACAATAATAGTTCGACATGAAATTAAGGAATACGTGATGAATATTTTGAAAACTGCATTGCATACAATCTCTTTTACCTTTTCTTTTATTATTATTATTCATTTTCTTAAAAATGTGCATCGGTTTGTGAACTAGTGAAAGCAACATATCAACAATTATAATAGTTGTGTTAATTAATAAATTGATTGAAAATTTCAAAATTAATTTCTAAATGAGTTTGAGTACTCTCTTAATCTCATTTCAATCGTTATAGTATTTTATTTAGATCGGAATTTTATGTGTATTGTTAAAAATGAAAGTTAGCGCCTTAGCGGTCTATATTGGAGAGTAAGAGTTAATTCTTATTCTTACCATTTATAAATAATTCGCGTGGAATGATCCGATTTGAAAAGTAGGAGAATTGAAGTGAGACATAGTAAGTTTATGTCTACTATATATGATAACACCATATTATTTCTTACGATAAAACTAGGATGTACTATAGTAACAACTACTCTGTTTCATTTCATTAGTCTCATTTACTAAAATTACAAAGAATGCTTACAACTCTTTCTCTCTCCTTAAAATTAATTATAATTACATATCGATCCTTCCTTGATTTATATATTCAAACGTAATGAAACAAATAACAAGGGACGGAGATATGAAAATGACATTGAATCAGTGCGAGGATGTAATTGAAAGTGTATTTCTTAAGTTTCATACATTCAATTAAAAAAATGAAGGAAAATTAACGAAAATGACATTTTGAATCAGTTCTCAGACATTAAGTAATACTCGTATAATATTTTTTGCTTCAATATTTTTTTAATATCATTTTTCAATCATCATAATAAAAAATCACGAAAATAAAAGTTGTTACCATAAACAAACCATAACAAAACCTGGCCTGATAGGCAAGGCGTTGAAACTATTTGTCTATCACACGTCTTAAAATTTATGCATCATTTTACGCAATTAAATCATACGTCTCTGTCTCACTTCAATTGTCTTGTTTCTTTATACGAGATTTTAGGTACAAAAATATAAGTGAAAAGTAAAGAGTTCAAATTAAAATGTAAGGGTTAATTCTTCCCATTTCATTTCAGGAAGCACGACAATTCATATATGACCACACGATTATGAAAACAAGACAACTGAAGTGAGACAGAAGAAGTACTAGTAATTAATTACCATAATATTTGTACTCCCTCCGTCCTAATTCATAGTCTCGTTTCTTTTCGGCATAAGGAGACGACGCTTTCAACAACAATATTTAATTTTAGGAATTTTTTTGATTAATTCCCACAATGATTTGAGTTAATGTTACCTTATTAAAAACAAATGAGATAAATATGTGGATAATATTTGGATTCAAATTCTAGCCCTTTTCTGCTCCCATGCTTAAACAAGAAGAGGCATCCAACACTAGAGATTATTAATAACTTTAATTAACCCTTTCCCAAACCAAACAGAATCCAAAAACTGCAGAATTTACATTGATAGATTATTCTTGGAGTTTACCTCATTTATCACCACATAAAAAACATCACTTCAAATAATTCATTAGACCCATAATCTGTTCTTCAAAGTGAAGAAGGATGGCAAAAATACAAATCATGGAATATTATATTCTATACTTCCAATCAATTTGCAGAGAGAGAGAGAGAGAGATGCATAAGTGAAATGTATATGAATGGATTCAGATTATGGGATTTCAGTGTGAAATTGAGACTCAGCTGTGATTTCCTAAGTTGGTATTTCACCTAATCATTTTCATAATATTAGAAAAAATAAATAATACTACTACTGGTAACTGATAGTATTTCAAAAAATGCTGAGCAAAAATGAAGATCAGGGTGGATTCAGGGCATGCATGTTTGTTTTTGGTAAGTTCAATCCAGAAATATTGTAAACTCATAAACATACTTAGTGTGGTTCGAAATAATTCAATAAACGATGTCGAAAATGTATAAAAAGTTTACCTTTTGTTTATATTTTTTTCTGTCACAGTGTTGGCAATGCTGGAGAACATTGGATTCGTAGCAAACATGTCGACCATGGTTCTCTACTTCCACCACTTCTTCGACCTCTCATCAGCAGCCAACGCTCTCACCAACTTCTTAGGCTCGACGTTCTTGCTCACAATCCTCGGAGGCTTCATCTCCGACACCTACTTGAACAGGCTCCACACCTGTCTCATTTTCGGGTTTCTTGAAATCCTGGTACAAAAAGGCCCCCTTCGCCTTTTCCCTTCACTTCTTCGATAAACTCATGCTCAAAGCTTTTGTTTCCCTTCGTAGGGTCTACTGTTGATGACGATCCAAGCACACTCTATGAGATCGAAGCACGATCCCTGCAACAAATCGAGCTGCATCGAGGGCAGTGATGCAGCCATGTTCTATGCTTCCCTATGCATCTTAGCTTTAGGCTGTGGCGGAGTAAAGGGATCTGTGGCTGCATTGGGTGCTGATCAATTCGATAGGAACGAGATTGACGGTGCAAAGGGTCTGGCCAGCTACTTCAACTATTACCAGTTTAGTACCACAGTCGGATCACTGATAGGAGTGACTGCAATTGTGTGGATTGCCTTGGATAAGGGTTGGCATTGGGCTTTCTTCACAGGTTTGGTGACTGCATTCGTTGGCTTCGTTGTGCTTGCACTTGGGAAGAACTTTTACTTGCTTCAACCACTTGGTAAAAGCCCCATCGTTAGGGTTTCACAGGTCTGTCTCTGCGTTTCAATTCACCATCTTCACCTGTACAAAGAATACATGAGCTTAGGAAATAAATCGACAAAATTTAGTTGATGCAATTTTTTTTTCAGGTGATCATTACTGCAGTGAGTAACAGAAAACTGAAATTACCCGAAACAATGGATGAACTTTACCGGGATGATGATAGAGAGAGAGACGCCTCGGAAGAGAAACTTGCGCACACCAACCAGTTCAGGTATACTGATGAAGCGTATCCATTTTAAGAATAACTCGACATGGAATTGATGCAATAACATCGAATATCATCTTCTCTGATTTGAACCTAGGTTCCTAGACAAAGCTGCTATTTCCAGCAAACCAGATAAAGCTTATTGCACTGTTACACAAGTCGAAGAAGTGAAGATACTGATCAGGATGCTACCGATATTTGCCAGCACGATCATAATGAACACATGCTTAGCGCAGCTGCAGACATTCTCAGTCGTTCAAGGATACTTCATGGAGCCTCACTTAGCCACACTCAAAATAGCATCTCCTTCGATACCTGTAATCCCTCTACTTTTCATGATGATTCTTCTCCCACTCTATGAGTTCCTCTTCATCCCATTTGCTCGGAAGATCACAGGCCATCCTAATGGAATAACTCAGCTACAACGCGTAGGGATTGGGCTCGTCCTCTCCATAATTTCAATGGCCATAGCTGGTATAGTCGAGGTCAAAAGAAGGGATCGAGCTCTCGAGAATCCATTGAAGCCCATTAGCCTTTTCTGGCTCTCCTTTCAATACGGAGTCTTTGGGATTGCAGACATGTTTGCCATGGTTGGACTGATGGAATTCTTCTATAAAGAAGCCCCTTCTGGAATGAGGTCTCTTTCTACTTCTCTTGCATTGCTGTCACTTTCTTTCGGCTATTTCATGAGCACTGCCTTTGTAAACATTGTGAATGCCGTCACTGAGAAGATTTCGGAGGATAAACAAGGATGGCTTCAAGCACCAGAGATGGAGCCACCGCTGAATCATTACAAGCTCGACTACTTCTACTGGTTTCTAGCCATTCTCAGTACCTTGAATTTCGCCAACTATCTCTACTGGGCATCATGGTACAAGTATAGATCAGAGGTAAAAGTGTTTGAAGAAGATAATAATAATAATCCTTGGGAGTAAAGTAGCTGGGCTGTTGCAATAAGCCTGAGTTATTGATGAGTTTTGACTCACTGTTTCTCAACCAATTAATAATATGGAGTTTCCTATTAATTAAAATCACCTGTACTTTCCTTTTGAGGACTATCGTAGCAATTAGCCTTAGTTATTGAGGTGTTCTGACTATTGATTTTCAACCATTCAACTAATAATATGGACTATGATCCTATATACTAATAAAATTTCATGTGATTGATTTCAACTTAAGAAGGTGTTCATGTCAAAGTAATGCAGTGGCCAGCCACGCAAAGTTCGAGTTCATGTCAAAGTAATCTTCTGATGATTCCTTAATTTAAAATTTACGATAATTTATCATAAATTCAAAGTAATATAATACTGATGTTAGGCATATAGTAACTAAAACCAACTCATCCTTTTCTTTTTTGTTGTTTCTGTGATCATATGTAGAGAAAGATAAGAACAATGGATGCACTAGCTATCATGAAAACAAAATGTAATCTTGCATTTTCTCAAAAGAATATGTTGTACATAAGCAAAAATGGTTACAATCTCATCTGCGACTTACTTGTAGTCGGAGCTTGAGAGGTAGGCAGGCTTACTTCTGCTCTCTCCAGTAGGTTGAGACAGAACAAAGCATATCCATGCCAGAAAGCACAAAGAACTGTTCAATCCATGGGAAAATATGCTCAGACTCTCTAATCGAGAAAACTCATACACCAAACTTAATTTACTTCCAAAAGTAGGAGCCTCGTAGAGAGAGGAAGATTCTTCATTCGGAGATTATGATCTTTCCTTTAATGTTCCTTTAATGTAATGACCTCTAACTACCATAAACATCATAGCATTGTTGGTCCAATCAAAACTGTCAAGAAATCAACGAATGTCTTCTATATTTCCGAATGATCTCCTTTACCATCGGCAACTGTAAACTAGTCTCCTGATGTTAACCAGTTAGAGAATTGTGAACATCCTTCGAATTCAAAGAAGTGTCGGACTATTCACTACAGAAATCACCAATGCTATGATGGGTGACACACAACTGAAGAACACGATGAATCACCGTCCAGAAACCACGAATCCAACTCAGTAAGTTGCTTCTGTAATATATCTAAGCCTGTCTCAGAAGACCAGATAACAAATTTCTCGTTACCGTGAAACGAGGTTGAATTAGCTTGAAGAGTGCTCAAATCCAAGCCAAGGTGCATCTCATCAATGTTCTTGAATTTGACATTCTGCTTTTCCAGTGATTTCTCAACAGCATAGGAAAAAATGGGAGTAGAAACCGATGGCTTTCCCAAAGTTTCCATGGATGAAGCAATCTTGATAGGGAAATCATCAGCCCAAATCTTCAAAGTAGAGGAAGAGCTCCGTACAAAAAGAAGCCTACTAGCCTTCCCTACATACAAATCGTTTTCATGGTCAAAGGTATCCAAAAACGATTGATTATTACGCGGAAGCATGTTTCCATCAAGCACCCAAGTGCTGTAACCAAGTTCCAAATTCTTCCCAATCACAGATGCCAGCACTAGAATTTCTTTGAACAGTTCCATAGTCGAATCTTGAAAATTGACAGACTTGGAAAGTTTGCTATAGTCAGAAAAGTTGCCAGCATCAATCACTGGGTAACCCCTTCTCGCAAGATCAAATAGGAAATCAGATGTGGGGCCAACCAAGATGTAATTTTGAATGTTTAACCCCTCAAAGTGGCAGAGCATATTCCTGACTGCCATCTCTGGTACTCTATACAGGCTCACTAGTATAACAGCCCTTTTTCTTTGCACAGATTGAAGAACATTTCCAAGTTCATTTGAACTCCTCACAATTCTGTTGATCATTACTTGTCTAAAACAGAAATCGTACCACTTGAGATCATTTAGAGGATATAGTCCCAGTAAGTTAGAAACGAGAGAATTTTCATCCAGTAACTGAGAATCTGGTCCTGCTGTTTTGCCATAATTGACCCCTGCATCCCTATGAGAGACGCTCAATGCTCTCTCTTGATGAAAATTGGTGTAGATATTAAAATACCCTCGAGATTGGATAAATTTGATAAACCATGGAGTCCATATCTTCTCTCCCAGCTTCTTGTACCACCCGTTTGTTACCTATGATCATAGCATTGAAATATAAATGGAGCCTATACCACATTAATTGGAAAACAAAAAAAAAAACGTAAGCAGAAAAGCAGATTGTGCTTGTTTGAACTAGTTACCATTCCATCTAGGAAAGGCTTTACACCTTTGAACTTATGCACGTCGTACCAAAGTCGGAACTCTTTCCAAGGTCTAGGGAACAGAAGCTGGCCCCATGTTCCAACTAACTGATATAAGAAAATACGGGATTCACGATCTAGTTGCATTTTGTTTCCGTGTTTGCCTGCAGAGAGAAACCAAAGGCAAAAGACAAAAAAAAAATGAGAATTCTTACAATTACAAACTTAGCACTGAAAAGACTGGCATAGAAACTGAAAGTGATAGAGCAAGTAAGGATGAAGAGTCTTATAAAAAAACGGAAAAAGAAACGTAATGATGAAGTCAGAGCATATACTCTACTCTAAAGTATCATCTAAGACACATACTGATCCATTATTTGATAGAAGTGAACCATACAAAGGAAAATGACAGTTCAAATACTGTGTTTGTTGAATGAATCTCTTAAGATTGTTTTCTAACCAATATCATATCACTGATAAGCAAGGGAAAACCGCGGGTCATTACACGTTTCAAGTGCAACACTATCTTCCCAAACTTTATGTACATGAAGAACTACCAAAATGCAGATAAAGTCCAGAAGCTTCAAATAATTTTGAAGTTGAACAACACAAAACCTACACCATCATCTTACTCACAGTAGAAAGGAGAGGACTGCAGCAACACAAAAATGCTTGTCAAGGAAGGATTACCGAATCCACTTACACGGGACAGTGAGAATTCTTAGTTAATCATTAACACAAACATCATACCCACATTAAGCATGCATTCACTCGAGCAAGCCATTGAACAAAATGCACACCAAAATGTATACAGTTTGAAGAGCCTATTCATAGTTAGTAAAATACTGAAATCTAAAACAACAATGCACATCAATCTCAACTACCCATCACAAGAAAAGGAGGACCAGCAAATACCTGGTACGAACCTAGGCCGCTGCAACGACGCTCCGTAAATGGAAGGACTGTAATTCGTAGCATTATAGTAATAATTCAAGATCACCGCCTTCAGAAACCTGGCACACCATATACAGATTCAAGATCTCGAAGTAAACATCCATCACACTTCAACCCAAATAGTACAGCATGATATACAAACACAAAATCAAATTCCAACGAATCAAGAGCAGTGAAAGTAAATCAAACCTGTAGTAAAGAGGCGAAACCTCGAGATCATCCTCAACAACAAAAGCGAACTCATGATCCGAAGCAGGCCACCATGCCTCAAGCCACTGCGCCTGCAGCCCGGCATTCGAAGTCCGATAATGCACCAGCTTCTCTCCGAATCTCCAATCGAACCCATCGACGAATTCAAGAATTCTCTTCGAAGTATTCAATCTCTGGTCCAAATCCGCAGGCCCAGCTGGAGAATCGAGTGGGAAATGGTCGATGTAGATGTGGAGATGAACCCTATCGGCGGCGTCGTAGTGGGCTTTGGAGAGAGAGTTGAGGCAGCGGGAGAGGGAGGAGAGGCGGTTGAATGTGAGGAGTTTGATGAGGAATGTGAAGTTGGGGGGAGGAGAAGACGAGGTTGGGAGCGAGTGGAGCGGCGAGTCGATGCGGGGGGTGGGAGGGGAGGGGGAGAGGAAGAGAGAGGAGAGAGAGATGAGGAAGAAGAAGAGGAGAAGGAGGAAAGAGAGGAGCCTTCTGCTCGGAGCGGCCATCATCGCGAGTTCTCGCCACAGCTATGGCATGATCGGAGTTTTTGTGCAACGAGAGTGAAATAATACTAGTGAATTAGACCTCTAATTTCATACTCGGTCTCTTCTAATTAGCATTACTCCCTTCGT
Source organism: Thymus quinquecostatus (assembly GCA_024222315.1). Taxonomy (NCBI): domain Eukaryota; kingdom Viridiplantae; phylum Streptophyta; class Magnoliopsida; order Lamiales; family Lamiaceae; genus Thymus; species Thymus quinquecostatus. The sequence continues at coordinate 4,490,582 of CM044167.1, forward strand.
CCCATTTATATGGAGGTAATTATTAACACGAAAGTAATAGTGATAGATAAAGTAGTGCAAACGAGTTTTAATGGTTTAAAATTAGTGAGACAAACGAAAATAAGATGTATCCATATATTAATAAAACAGACGTCACATATAAAAGATGACTAATATATCTCTATGGTACAATTGATAAATCTTAGGTTAAAAATGGAATACAATAAAAACATACTTGTGATGGCCATGAAATGACCTACCTATCCTATAAGTTTCATTTTAGTATACCCTAAATTCTTCGGCTAAAATCAAGCTATTGAAATCAAATTTATGCCGAAAAGCATATTTGCATCTTCCCTCGTTGAGATAACATGTAAGGTAAGGATAAACTGCAACAAACAATATTGAATAATCTAGCTAATTCATCTGCAAATGAATTTGAGAATTACCACTATACTGTGTGAAGACTACATAATCCTGCTAGAATTTGTTAGGCATTCTAACAACAATATTCTGTGTGCGGTACCTAAGTTATAACACAACACAGAACAATACCCGTAAAGCCAGAGATAACAATATCTATGAGGATGATATGAGAGCAGAAAGAAAATAATACGGGCAGTTTACGTGGTTCGGCAATATGCCTACATCCACGGAGGGTCAACTGAATATGATCTATATACGAGAGAGATTACAAAGTTACAATGGAGAAAACACTCAAAGAAGAAAACCTATCTTCTATTCCCCAAACCCGAAAGTAACTAGAAACGAGAAATCTCTCAGCTCACAAAACAAAATCGGCTTAGCTCTCACCCCAAAAACCGATGCTCAAATAACGAATACAAGCCCCATATATATAGTGCTTGCATATAACCCTAATTTTTGAGGAACAAGATATATAGTGCTTGCATATAACCCTAATTATTGAGGAACAAGGAATCCCAAAAGATATTGTAAAGATATCATACCAAATATATCCTAAAGATATAATAATTCCTCCAAGAATATAATATCTCATATATATCTATATGGAATTTGCGATCAACATCCACATAATTGATTTGTTTTCCAACACTCGTCAAAGTCATGCAAGCATTAAACACATAAAATATAGAGTGGAATATGGTTTTGAACACTAAAACATTATGGAATGTTAGTAAGCTTCTCATAAGCAGTAAACATGGAGTAATATATAGCTTTGATGATTTGTTTGTTAAAAAAAAATTGAGAAGCAAAATTCCTTACAATTTCTAATACACTTCATAAAAACACATTTCTTTCTTGATTTTATCTCCGAATAGATATCATGACTAAATGCGCAAGCATGTTGTTCATGTGCAAATTGAGGAATTTAACTATTGGGTATTGGAAAGTAAGGATTCACATTCTCATTGATGTCGTTGTTGCTAATTGCAGTATGTATAGAGTAGTAGGTAAAACACTGCAAGAGAGTGTGCATATATTTCATACTTTTTGCCAAAGTAAACCATCGTACTTGTAACGATAAGAATGTATTTTGTTGAGAATTCTATTGTATGAATACGTGATTCCTGTTTTAAAAAATGTCAAAAAATTGTCTAAGAATTATTATATTATGACAAAATGCCCCTTCTTATTGTGCAACAAACAAACTTATGAAGTTGTTGCAATTAAGCACTGCGAAGGACTAAGTGTGATGCATGTGTTGTCACTCTAATGTTTTACTTTGTTATACACTTTATTACAAAGATGATGAATAAAGGGAGTGATAAATTGCATATAATACACTTGAAGTTTTTTCACACCTATAATGTTGCACCTTGTAAAACCAAATGTAAATTCAAATATTGGAAATATGTCATAAATTCGAGATTCGAGGGTAAGATTAAGATTTCTTTTGTGCAATATCATTCAACTAACATGCTTCAATGAAGCTATTGTTATTTATACATCTTATTTGTAAATGTTAATATTATAATCTGAGTTCACTATAGACATTGGATTACTAATGTTAGACTAAAGGGGATACTATGTACTTGAATGCATATGTGTTTAACATCGGGCCTAGAGCCTCATACACGGTTTCTAAGATTTTCGAATGTAGGAGTATTGTATAAGTCTATACAATACAATAAGGTTGTAGTTGGTAATTGAGATATGATATAGAAGGATTACTAAACCTAAGATAGATCTAACATGAATAGTAGTAAATATAATGTAGTATCTTCATATTTGTTTGATGACAAGATTTAAAAGGTGAGATGACCATTATTACTATTTGATACAATTTAAATCATATATTAAAATGTAAATTGATAATAACAACATTGTGAAAACACGAGGATTGATACTCGAATTCTTCCACCAAAAAATAAGCCGTCATTTTCATGAAAAACGTATTTGCATTTTCCCTCATTGATAGTGAGAAAGCAGGTGAGATAAGGTTTAATACACAATGTTCAGTTAAACAATCTGGCCAACTAATATCCCTTCTAGAACCAAACCCCCCTACGTCGATAGGGGAAAGCTGATCGATGTGAAACTTACTGGAAGGAAATTTACGTGTTTCAGCAGTGGCGGGAGATGTAAAAGCAGAATTGACAGGGCTCTTATTAACGAAAGATGGGCTGATGCATGGCAAGCTACGGAACTCCGAGGTTTTCCCAGGAATGTCTCGGATCATTGTGCTCTTGTTTTATGTACTAAAAATCTTGATTGGGGACCAAAACCTTTTAGGTTTCTGAATGCTTGGCAATTTAACCCCAGGTTTAAGGAGGCAGTGAGAGAGTCTTGGCAGGAAGAGGGTATTGTGGGGTGGGGGAGTTTTGTGTTCAAAGAAAAACTCAAGAGACTGAAGGGAGCATTGAAAGAGTGGAACAAAAGTCATTTTGGAATCATTGAAGAAAAGATTGCATAAGCTAGAAGTTTGGTCCATGAGCTTGACAGGAGGGATGAGGAGTTTGGGATCTCAGAGGAAGAGGCTATCAGAAGAAGCGAGGCACAAGCTAACTTAATGCTTCATCTCAAAAACAAAAAGAGTCTGCTGGCTCAAAAAGCCAATCTGAGATGGCTCAAGGAAGGCGATGGAAACACTAAAATCTTCCATGTGGCGTTAATGAGGAGACGAAGTAGAAATGGGTTATTGAGTTTGGAGATTGACGGGTTTTGGATAGAGGAGCCTAGGACTGTTAAGGATGCGGTTAGAAATTACTTTCAAAACCAATTCAAAGCGAAGGAGTCGGGAGGTATTGAGTTACCATTGGAGTTGGCAGATAAAAGATTGGACGTGGACGATGGGGAGATGTTAACGATTAACTTCTCGGATGAGGAGATAAAGGAGGCGGGTTGGGATTGTGAGAGCTCAAAAAGTCCAGGCCCAGACGGCTTCAACCTCGGGTTTTGCAAAGAGTGCTGGGATATCGTGAAGGTTGACTTGCTGAGGGTGTTGTCTGACTTTTCCGAGAACGAGAAATTGGACCGCGGGTGTAATTTTTCCTTCATTGTTTTAATTCCAGAAAAGGAAGGTTATTGCAGCCTACAGAATTTGCGACCAATCTCTTTGATTGGGAGTTTATACAAGATCATTGCTAAGGTCTTAGCCAGAAGATTGAAGCAGGTGATGGGGAAGATTATTGGAGAATCGCAATCTGCGTTTTTTCGGGGTAGAAATATTTTGGATGGCGTCGTGGTGCTGAACGAAGTAATCGACGAAGCTCGTAGATCGAAGAAGAGTCGGCTCCTTTTCAAGATCGATTTTGCTAAGGCCTACGACACAGTGGATTGGTATTATTTGTTCGATATGATGAAATTACTCAATTTCCCAGAAAAATGGATTGGATGGATGAAACAGTGTGTCACTACAGCTTCGGCTAACGTTCTTGTGAACGGTAGTCCCTCGGGTGAGTTCCGCCTGGAGCTGCTGAAGGCTTCAATTTACTTGTCAAGAAAGCAGTTAGAGAAGGGCTTCTCAAGGGTGCAGAAGTTGGACGTGATAAGATCATGGTATCCCACCTCCAATATGCCGATGACACGATTTTGGTTCTTGATTGGAATGAAGATAATGTCAATGCAGCAAAATGGCTTCTGAAGAATTTTGAGGTATTATCCGGTCTTTCTATTAACTATGATAAAAGTTGTTTATTCGGTATTAATGTGGATGAAGGGGTGGTGGAACGGGTGGCAGGTGATCTGGGTTGTAAAGTGGGAAATTTCCCAATTCAGTATCTCGGTCTGAAGTTGGGACGTCGTATTAATGGATTAGTTGAGTGGACGGAAGTGGTTGAAAAGGTGAAGGAGAGACTGAGGAAGTGGGAGGGGAAATTGGTCTCAATGGGCGGGAGAGTTACCTTGATTAAAGCAGTCATCTGCGCAATACCTATTTATACTCTTTCTTTTCTTCCATTGCCTATTAGTATTCATAAACAGCTCAGATCTATTCTAGGTGGATTTCTGTGGGGTGGAAAAATTATGGATAAAAAAGTTTCTTGGGTTAAGTGGGAAGATGTGTGCAAATCTAAGGAAGCAGGTGGATTGGATGTTAAATATTTGTTGGTCTTTAACCGCGCTTTACTATGCAAATGGGTATGGAGATTTGTTAGTGAAAAAGAAACTCTGTGGGTGAAGGTGATTAAGTCGAGATTCGGGGATTTAAGTTGGGGAAGGGAGGGGGAACAAAGAGAGGAAATTAGGAGAAGACGGGTGGGGTGGTGGAAGAAGATTATCGACGGAGTGGAGGAAAGAAAGGGAGAGTGGTTTTGGAGGTGTATGGAACAAGTGCTGGGGGATGGCGGTAAATTCAGTTTCTGGAATGGAACGTGGAATGGAGTTCGATCTCTTAAAGAGAGGTTTCCGAGATTGTTCCAGTTAAGTATCAACAAGTTAGGGAAGGTGGGTGCCATGGGGGAGTGGGAGAGAGGCAGTTGGCATTGGGGAGTGAGGTGGAGACGGGAATTACGGGATCCGGAAAAAGAAATGGAAGCCACTCTCAAGAATCAACTTCAAAATATCAATCTCACAGAAAGTATGGAAGATACTTGGAGGTGGAAAGGATTGACAAATGGGATTTATTCTGTCAAAGAGGCTTACAAGGAAATTAATTCTCATTCCCTCAATGCTCCTGTACAACGAGGGAGATCCAACTTTACCAAGATTTGGAGATCCTTTGCTCCCGTCAAAGCGAAGGTTACGGCATGGAGGCTCTTAAGAAACAGGCTACCTACAAAAGACAATCTCCGAAAGAGGAGGATAATTGGACAAGAAAATAAGTAATGCAGCTGTCGCGGAGTGGAGGAGGAGACAACAATACATTTGTTCTTTGAATGCAAGCAGGTGTGTGATTTTTGGAGGAAAATGATTAAATGGGTTGGGGTGAGCTGGGCGCCACCGAAGGGAATTGAGGCTCATTTCTCAAGCTTCTCTAACCTTTTGGGCAATAATAAATGCAAACGAAGGCTAGGCGGTTTGTGGACTTGTGTGATTTGGGTGGTGTGGAAATGGCGGAACTCTGTCACGTTTGAAGGCAAGGAGTGGGATTTTAAAAGAATGGATATAGAAATAAGAGCTTGATTTTGGAATTGGTGTTTAGCGAATGGTGACGGAGTTACCAACATTAGATACGTAGATTGGGCAACAAATTGTTTGTATAAGCAATGGAGTGTTTAGCTTTTGTAAACGGGTGGTACCCCTTGTACCATCTTTTATTTATCATTACCTTTTCCGATCAAAAAAAAAAATAAAAAAATCTGGCCAACTCAACTGCAAATGAATCTGGGAATTACTAATGTACTACGCAAAGACTACATAATCCTACTAGAATTCACCAGTTTTCGAACCCAGAATGTTCGACTTTAATCAGGAAACTCGGCGATCGTCACCACCTCCTTCGAAGTCAAGTAGCTGGACAAGAAGAAATTCAATTATCCCAGAAATAAGTTTGCAATGTGAGGCATGCCTCATGAACATTAGATAGCATTGCATATTCAGTGGATAATAGTTTTGAAAGACAATAGATTTGCTTTGACAGTCATACACTTCACTAATGCTAAAGTGTATTTTGACCCAGATAAATTTACCTCCACAAACCACAACTGATATATGCATGCAAATATGTATTTGCTTATGTCTAGTCTTTTGAGGCCCAAGGCTAAGTCCTTGTCAAATTGACAAGGATAAAATCTTCATCATTTGGAGATAGTCAAGATATAAAGGAACATTACACGATACACAAAATTATTTGATGATATAATAGCTACATATTTCAACTTTATCCATATAGTTAATGTTATATATAAGGCGGTGTGCAGAAAAATAGAATAATAAGTAAGCTTAAAATGTAAATTTACACGTTTTCTTAATATTTACAATTTGTTGACCAAGACACTTAAAAAAAACAGAAAGGTATATAATATTTGAAAATTTCAATTTCCATTTATAAGTACTATTAAATTATGGATCATAGTATTTATTGTATATTTTATTTTTTATAAAATAAAAAAATCTATATACTAATAGCAGCACCGGCCTGCCATTTTTAGTAATTTCTAGATTCTATAAATAGTAACTTTTATTTTGTATTATTTTTAATTTTTAATTTTTTTAAAACAAATTTATTGATGATAGTATTGCAAATTATTAATTTCTTTTCATTTATTTTAATATTCTTTTATCAATTTAATTGTTCTTTTAAAATTAAATTTTTTATTTTTATTTATATAATGCAATATTTAAACTATACTAAAATGTATCGATGATATGTATTGCAAATTATTAATTTCTTTTCATTATTTTAGTAATATTTTTTGTCTAAAATTTAATTGTTCTTTTAAAATTGAAATTATTACTTTTGTTTATATAATGTAATATTTAAACTATAAATTAATTTTTAGTATAGTATTATTACATAGACATAATATTAGAAAAAAAATGTGAGTTTTGTTAAATTATCCAATTTTGGAAAATATGGTTGGTGTACCATCAAGTCTTTTAAAACTCATTTACTATTTTACAACATATGCAGGAATTAATTAGTGGCTCATAAATACTGTTTAAAAATTAACTTTCTATATATTCCGTTTCTTTTTTAGTGATCTCTATTATTATTATATACCTCATATATGAATATAAAAGTAGTTACTTAGGAAGAGACGAAGGGAATAAATAGTAACTTTGTATATATTTATCAAGTCTTAAAAATCAATTATATTGATAATTAAAGGGTTAATGACTAGAAAAACCCCAAACTATTCCTATTTTATCAAAAATACTCTAAACTATTGAAAATAACCAATTAAATCCTAAACTATCAATTCTTTATCAATTCTATCATCATCATAATTTTTCGGGACGGACTACACACATGGCATGCCGGAAGCCACGTCATATTTATTTATTAATTTTTAATTAAACTTTAATGTCCACGTCACCACCTTCGGGGTGGGCGGAAGCTCGTCTTCGACCGGAAAGAGGCTTCCGGTGAGCACCTTCGCCGGTTCCAAAAAAGGGAGGAAGATCGGAGTTACAAAAGGTGGTGACGTAGAAATTAAAGTTTAATTAAAAATTAAAATATGACGTGGCTTCCAACGTGCCACGTGTGTAGTCTGTCACCGGAAAATTATGATAAGGGTAGAATTGATAAAGAATTGATAGTTTATGATTTAATTGATTATTTTCAATAGTTTAGAGTATTTTTGATAAAAAAGGAATAGTTTGGGGTTTTTTTAGTCATTAACCCGTAATTAAAGCATAAATTTATAATATTTTAATCCACTTCAAAACATCAAAATATAAGAATATTTATAACTATATACGTTACATGCATTGTACTAACATTAATTATAATTAATTTTACAATAAACGTTATAGAAAAAGGTTACATACCTTAATTAAATTTCTTACTCTTACCATATATTGCACAGTTGCATGTACGGTGAAGCAACCCCTCCCACAAATTAGCCGTATGATATGCTCAAATGAATTCCAAGAAATTAATTCTCTTTTAATTAACCTCCACAATTATGACTCATTTTTCTCTTATAAATAGATGCATTGACATTTAGTTCTCTTAAGAAAAATGTGATATTCTATGCTCTACAAGAAATCTTACTAGAAATCTCACTCACGATGGAGGTGATGGGGACAATTTCCCTTTATATACTGAACATTACAGTATATTCTTAATATTAATCTAGGGTTGTATTTTGTTCAAATGTTTTTGTTTATCAATCCAATGTTGACCGAGTCGGCATGCCAGTCATCAGAAACAAGTTCATTTGCCCGAAAGAACCAATAATGAAGATATAAAGAATGTTCTTTATAAAGAAACAACGGTGAGGGGTTTTATAGATCGATTTCTTCCTTTCTTTTAAGATAGACCTGTATTTTGTTTTCCTTTGTGCAGAACTAACATTGTGACGTTCATCATTTATTTTCTTTTAGTACAAATGAGTATATAGTTGGATGTAATTTTCTTTATCAAAGTAAAATGTTACAATAAAAAAAAAAAAAAAGTTTTATAAATGCAATTGTGTAATTTCATGTGTAATTAAATTTCAAGTGTTCTTGCTGATAATTATTTCTGTAAGTATTTGTTCGTGATGATATGTGCTCCAAGAGTTAGCTACGTACCTTTGAATTATGATATTGCTGGATTAAATAATTAGGTAATATCATTCATCACTTGCAAAGTGTAGTGTTGGTTTGTCCAAAAGGGTTGCATGATGTAGCAATAATATAGTTCACGAAATTAAAAGAGAGTTCATATAAATATTTTAATCTAAGAGGAAATGTAGTGTTTTACCTATTCTCTTAAGTGTTTTTACACTTTTGTTCAAAATATAAAAAAACTACCAATATACCCACTTTTTGCAATTGTGGACCAAAATACCCCTAGTTATATATGAATTCAATTTGCACCTTCTTCTCTCTATTCTCATATCAAGACCAGGGTTTATCTTCTTCCTCTTCTTCCTTTCTCTTCCCAGCTGACGAACTCCATCTTCCTCATCTTGTTCCTTTTCTCTCTTTCTCGCGGACGTCCAGACGGTGGAGGTAGGGTTCCGACGCCGGTAATTTCTGGTTTTTCCTTTCTCTTCGCGTACATCCCGTCGCCGGAGGTATGGTTGCGACGCCGGAAAAATGAAGTTATGTGTTTCTTCCCTTTCTTCTTTCGGAAGCTCTGTCTTTCTTCCTCGTTTTTAGTTTCCTCCGGCGACGCTCTTCACTCGTAGTTAGGGTTTCGTCTCCGGCGACTTTCTTCACTCGTAGGTAAGGTTTCGCCTCCGGCGACGGTCTTCACTCGTAGGTAGGGTTTCCCCTCCGGCGACGGTCTTCACTCCGACGATGTACTGTTGATGTTGATTTTTGAATTTCTCGTTTTTTGGTTGGTGGGCGGGGTGGTTTTCAGCTTTTTTGTTTTTTTTTTTGAATTTTTAAGGTTTCACTGACAAATGTCAGTATATTTCGTATATTCTTACTTACTGTCGTAAGCTAGTATTAAATGTGAAGTAATAAATGCTAAAGATGGTTGTGAAAAATATTTATACTTTCTTACCAACTATATTCATACTAAACAATATTGTAACCATATTCTTACCAACTAAGGCTTGTAATAAATTTTTTAATCATATTCTAACCATATTCTAACCATATTCATAATAATTAACTTTGTAAATATATTCTTACCAAATAAGTTTCTGATTGTCTATTTGTTTTTTCATCTAACTTTTACTAACCCATATTCTTACTGCAATATTCGTGCAGAAAAATGCCCCCTCATGTGATTTTTGTTCATGGTGGTTTTTGGTGCAACAATATCTACAAAGGCGGTACCAAAGAGTACATACCCATGCCAGTTAGTGGATTAAGGTATATAGATTTGCTGTCGAAGATTGAAGATCGTTTAATGAAGGACCAATCAATGTATCAATTCGACATAGTTGCATTAGTTAAAGATGAAGAAGGTGAATTTATGAGATTTAAAGTGACCGACGACTATGAGTGGTCTATCTTGTTGGATACGATCGAAATTCCAATTCTATATGTCGATGCTTCTCCAAAATGCATTCCATCCATGCCTATTCCCTCAAATGATCTGCTTGCTTTAGACGTTCGTGGTTATGACCCATTGGCTTCTTCATCTGTTCCCAAACGTGTATCCAGTCAGGCCAAGAATGCTGGTTCACCGGAACTAGCTTTGTTAAATCATGTTGCAGTCCCTATTCGATCATATCACATTGACACTGACCAACTCAAGTCCGGGACATTTTTCAGGAATAAAGACAGCATGATTTCTGCAATACATTCTTACCATCTAAAAAACCATGTTGAGTTTCGTACCAATGTTTCAGATTTACGTAGATATCATGCGCAGTGTAAGTACGAATTAAGTTGTGTTTTCTCATTGCGAAGTAAGTCATTTGGGCGTATATGGAAAATATATGAGCATGTGGCTCACACTTGTATGAACTGTCCTGGGGTCGAGCCTAAAGTATCTTCAAGAGCTATAGCTGATTATGTTGCGCCTTCCATGACAAAGGATGGTTTCGTTTTGAGGCCACGTGATATTCAGGGTCAGTTTTTAAGAGAGTGTGGTGTTCGATTGAAATATTCAACAGCTTTAAAAGGCAAGAACCGAGCTTTGAAAAAAATATATGGAGATCATAAGAAGTCATTTCAAGTAAGAAATAGTCAGTTCTAACCTTTTTTATATAATAGTATTTACCAATTAGTCTTTTTCTTATCATTTTTTGTCCATTTGTAGGGTGTTGCCAAACATCTTTACATGCTTGAGCATATGAATCCCGGATCTGTGGTTGATTTACAGACGCTTGAAGATTCGTCATTCCAGTATTGTTACTTTGCGTTAGCTGCCTCAATAAGGGCTTTTCGTGCATGCCGTCCAGTAATTGTTATTGATGCAACACATCTAAAGGGGACATATAGGGGTGTTTTATTTGTTGCATCTACTAAGGATGCAAATGAACAGATTGTGCCGTTGGCATTTGGTGTTGGCGACAAGGAGAATGACGAGTCATGGATATGGTTTCTCGATCATGTACGGAAGAGTTTTGGAACCCCGAAGGACTTGTTGATAGTGTCCGATCAACATGTTAGTATACACAACGCCGTTCAATTTGTGTTCCCAGGTAAGATCATACATTACATTCTTACCAAATATAGTTATGAAATTGCTTCTTACATCCTGTCACATGAAATAGTTAATTTCTTACTGTATAAGGTAAGATTATAATTACATTCTTACCAAATATAATATCAATGTTTTTACATACATGCAGGTGTCCCACATGGTTTGTGCACATACCATATTCAGGGTAATCTAAAACCTTATGGTGTGGATGCCATTGAAATATTCCAAGCTGCTGCCAATGCATACAAGGAAGAAGATTTCAAAGATATTATGGATAATTTGAATGAGTCCTTTCCAGGTGCTTACGCAAAGCTTATGGGCATCGGTCCAAATAAATGGGCAAAGTGCAAGTGTCCAGTTCGTCGGTATGCATTTGGCACATCAAACTCTGTTGAATCGTTAAATGGGCGTCTGAAATGGGCTAGGAAGCTCCCCATCACTGCCTTATTGGAATTCGCAAGTAATCTCACATTAGAATGGTTTTGTCAGCGTAGGATCAAAGCTGGTGAGAGGGCAAACGAGTTGTCTGAAAAAGCCGAGGAAAGATTGGGATTTTCAATTGCCAAAGGGAATTCGATGAGAGTTCAACCATTATCTGATTTAATATTTAACATTATCTCTGCTTGTGATAGGAATATCGTGGATTTAGGCAAGAGAGAGTGCTCGTGCCAAAAATTTCAACTGGACCTTTTTCCATGCTCGCATGCTACCGCAGCTATTAGGTAACATTTATAACATTGCTAACCTAGTTGGTAAGAATACTGTTAAGGAATATAGTTAGAATGTACACTTATACTGTAAGATGTTACAAATCTCCTAATACATTCTAATTTCACAGGTATAAAAATGAAAATCACATTGGTTATGTGAACGCCTATTATTCGCCAAAGACGTTGCGTGAGATATATGCAGGAATAATCATTCCTCTACCCGATGTTAAGGATTGGCAGATTCCTGAGCCAATTGAGTCTAGGGCTATAGGTACCCCTGAAAATCCAAAGCAAGTCGGAAGGCCGAGGGAAAAAAGGATGTTACCTGGAGGACAACCCTTACCACAAGGGGCAAGTGTAAAGCGACGTCGCAATCCCAAGAAATGCGGTATATGTGGTATTCTTGGGCACACTAGTCGAAAATGTCAAGATCCTCGTAGGTTTGAGTAATGTATGTAAGAATTATTTTTAATCTTACCTAGAACATGGTTATTTTTCTGACGGATGTGCAAGCAGAATATGTGAACAAGCTTGTCACATATTTTGGTACGCACCTCATTTTTGTGTAACCACTACATTTTAGTATGGTTACTTTTTTTTGTGTTATATTGTTATATGTAACCTGATTATTTTCATATTAAACAAGTTAATTTTGTCTCCATTCGAAGAATCAGGCATTATCAAGGATGTTGTAAGATTGTTAAGAATGTTGTAAGATTGTATCTTGAATCATACCATATCCAATAGGCTGTAACTCATACATGATATCATGCATGACTTTATGTATGTTGTAGTTGGTAAGATTCAAGAGGAAGTTTTACCATCTTGATGTACAAAGAAGGTAAGATTGTATAATGAATCTTACCATCTACAACAGGCATAAAGTCATGCATGATAGCAGGAACGACAACAAGAATGAGTTGTATCGTGAATCTTACCATCTCTAAAAAATTAAAACTCATGCATGATAACAGATACAACATAACGTAAGATTGTATATTGAATCTTACCATCTTGATGTACAACAGGATGTAAGATTGTATCTTGAATCTTACAATCTCCAATAGGCAGAAAGTCATGCATGATAACAGGTACAACAGGATGTAAGATTGTATAGTGAATCTTACCATGTTAATGTAAAAAAGGAGGTAAGATTGTATAATGAATCTTACCATCTATAACAGGCCTAAAGCCATGCATGATAGCATGAATAAAAGAAGGTAAGATTGTATCGTGAATCTTACCATCTCCAACAATCAGAAACTCATTCATGATAACAAGTACAACAGGATGTAAGATTGTATCTTGAATCTTAACATCTTGATGTACCACAGAAGGTAAGATTATATCATGAATCTTACAATCTATAACAGTCATAAAGTCAGGAACAACAAGGACGTAAGATTGTATCGTGAATCTTACTATCTCAAATAGGATGTAAGATTGTACCTTGAATCTTACCATCTTGATTCGCAGAAACTCATTCATGATAACAGGTACAACATGATGTAAGATTGTATAGTGAATCTTACCATCTTGATGTACAAAGAAGGTAAGATTGTATAATGAATCTTACCATCCATAACAGGCATAAAGTCATGCATGATAGCAGGAACAACAACAAGTAAGATTGTATCGTGAATCTTACCATCTCTAATAGGCAGAAACTCATGCATGATAACAGGTACAACAGAATGTAAGATTGTATCTAGAATCTTTCCATCTTAATGTACCACAGAAGGTAAGTACATATCGTGATCACCATTAATTATAAAAAGTTATCACTGTACCCAAAAACTACGACGGTAACATTCGTAAGAATATACAAATTCTTACGACATTTACCAAGTCGCATACAAAAAATTTCATGTTTTCCCTACGACTAGGGCAGATCTACACACTTGAGGGTTTGGATTAGTTTGTCTTCAATTTACAAAAAATACTTCAAACCATGTTTTCATGAAGATTTAGGAAGATCATCCAATATCATTGGAATTGTTGTGGCATCCGTGCTGTTGGAGTAAATTGTTTTTGCAACGTGGAAACGGTAGGCTTTAATCTCCTCCTTGGTACGAAGGGCATGAGTTGTGTCAGTCCTACTTATGAATCTCTCCACATACTTCAGGCAGCACAGAGCAGTATCCTCCTTGAATTTTGCACGGTATGCATTCCTACCTGAAGAGGGGCCGAAGGTGATTTCCCACTGTGCATATTGTGGGGTACTCATGTTGTGCTTTTCGAAGTACCCTATTTTCTTCATCATCTGTGGCACCAATCGAGCCATCGGTAAGAATGTGTTTAGCCTCATTTTCTTATCTTCCTTTTCAAATGTGAATGCTCTTGGATCATGAATGGTAAGAATCTGCTCTTCCATGTCGATCACCACTGTCGCCCAATCATTAATTCCATCATCATCATCATCATCTTTATGAGTAGATCCAAAGCTGCACACAACAACGACCTAGACCCAAAAAGTTATATGCCTTGGACAGTACATATTTTCTATTATATGTCATAGTGTTCGTACCTTTTCGTATTCAATCCACTCCTTAACGTTCTCACCCCATGCTGGGTAAGAACCATTAGTAAATACGAGGAGCCTCTCCATTTCCTCATCCGGGATATTTTCTTCGACACTTGGGTCGAACAAATCATAGTTGTACTCCCCCGATTCAGGTTTTTGATGGAGTGTTTCAAACACACTCTCAACCTCACACTGCACAAAACATCAAAATCATATTTATTTTGTCAATACAATAAGGATGTATACCTTACACCAGTTTTACCATAATTTAATCCTTCTTACCATGAAAAAACAACATGTCACGCCAATACTTTGGTCAACTGTGCGCAACCCTGCAAGTGTTGGGTTTGAACAGACTACTCCAAGGTAAGAAGTCACGTGGTCCTCCAAAAGTACGCTGCATTCTTTTAGAATTTGCTCGAAAAACCCCCTGTCAACATCATCGTGCAAGCCCACGTTTCTCCTGTGTATGTGTTCATCTTTTTGCATTATGAAACACGTCAAGGTACCAATCCAAGCAATACTATATATGCAAGCATGATAATAAACTCATTTGTAATGTTAATGCTAAACTTACAACTCATTTGCATCTTGTAAGAAGGTTTTGAATTTGTCGGGAGCTGGACGCCGGTCTTCCCTTAGGAATGGACTACGACACACTCGGGAAGGATACATGATCCTTGTCGGTCGAACGCTCTTTGTGTGCCCTTGCAAGACAGGGTGCTGTTCCACAGCTTCTACGATCTCAAGTTTATCGTACTCCCGATCTATCTGTGTGTCCGTCAAGAAACTTTCCTGTTCCAGAATTCCATGCCATTCTTTTAATACTCACTCATTCCATGTTGGTAAGAATTTAATGAGAAATATTTCGAAGGAAGGTAAGAATTAAATTTAATTCTTACCATTCCTGTTGCAATTCTACGGTGCGAATGGTAAGAAGTAGTTCTCCGTACCATTTAGCGCACCACATTAATAATAATGGGAAATTGTGATATTGGTACGAATGATTACATTCATACTATTCGTACGTTCGAATTATAATGCAACAGGAACTTACATGTTTTTACGAAAAAAAACATACATAACGGAAAATTGTCCAAAGAAACATCCCCTTCGGAATAGGAAAAAAAAAAAAAAAAAAAAAAAAAAAAAAAAAAAAAACACAAATTGAAATCATTGTTTGTCCTTAAACCCATTATAAGATTCACTAATTTATACCTGCTCATTGACCTCCGGCAGAGGTAATGGCATCCCTTGGACCTGCTGCACTGCTGGTGGGGCTGTTGCTGCTGTTGGGGCTGTTGGGGCTGTTGCTGCTGTTGGAGCTGTTGATGCTGCTGGGGCTGTTGCTGATGGGGCTGCTGCTGCTGGGGCTGGCGCTGGGGCTGCTGCAGGGGCTGTTGCGATGGCTGGTTGTGGCGCCTTATCTGATGTTTTCTCTTGAGTTAGACCCAAAGAGAACATAGAAGGCTCTCCGCGTTCAAAAAGTTTTGTAGGTTGAACAGGAGTATTGGCCACAAATTCATCCAGCCCGCGTGTAACCCCTTGAGCCGCAACAGGTGTATCCTCAATCACTTCGTCCTCCCCGTAGCCAACACCTCCTTCGTAGTAATTGTGTGGCTCGGGTGCATCCAGCAGAATTTTACCAACCTCCTTGGCAACTTTCTTGGCAAGCCCCTTCAGCAGATTTTTTTCAAATTCACCAAACATGAGCTTCATCTGCTCAAGGCTCTTACCAACGGCATTAGCAGCTGCCGTGTCCGCAGCTGCCGAGATCTGAGCATGGCTCACAGTTGCCAATTCAGTTGTTGGTGCTTCCCCATCCTCATCTTCTTCCCCTGCATCTGCATCATCTCCCCCCCTCGTCCTTTTCTTCAGGGCATCACTGGGATCATACTTGAAGGCAAACGGCTTAGTTTCTGGATCATTAGACAAGGATATCCAGAATCCTTCAAGCTTCTCATCCTCGGTTGGCTTCAGCCTACGAACAAACCCCTGCAAAACACATTCATACCAATAATCACATTAAGTGACAATTTTTTATAAACACATTCTTACCACAAACACCACATTCTTACCAATCATAAGAATTTTGACAAATTTTTACAAACACATTCTTACCACAAATACTACAATGAGCAAATACTACAAACACATTCTTACAAACACATTCTTACCACAATTTTTTACAAACACATTATTACCACAAACACTACAATGAGCAAATACTACAAACACATTCTTACAAACACATTAATTTTTGACAAACACATTCTTACAAATTTTTACAAACACATTCTTACCACAAATACTACAATGAGCAAATACTACAAACACATTCTTACAAACACATTCTTACCACAATTTTTTACAAACACATTCTTACCACAAACACATTCTTACCAT
This sequence comes from Thymus quinquecostatus, assembly GCA_024222315.1. Classification (NCBI taxonomy): domain Eukaryota; kingdom Viridiplantae; phylum Streptophyta; class Magnoliopsida; order Lamiales; family Lamiaceae; genus Thymus; species Thymus quinquecostatus. The sequence goes on from CM044167.1 coordinate 4,507,323, forward strand.
AAATCATAAAAAATTTGTCAAATTTTTACAAACACATTCTTACCACATAAGAAATCACATTCTCATGGTTTGATTTCCGATAACAGTTTCTTACCACAAATACTACAATCTTACCAAATCATCAATAAATTGTCACATTTTTTAAAACACATTCCTACCAAAGTTGATAAATCACATTCCTACCAAACTGTAAGAAATCATATTATCATGTAACAATTTTACATCACATTTTTTTTACCATTAACAACACATTATTACAAGTAACACATTTTCATGCACATTGCATGCACATTGCTATTGTAAGGATTCAATGTCTACCCAAACAATCTGATTATAAAGTCTTACTAACAAAACATACCTCTTTGATTTCGTCGGCCTTCGGATAACGTCTTTCCTTCACGAAGTAGTATTGAACGAAACGAGGGATCTGCGTATCCTTGCCCCTGAGGCCAACAACCTTACCAAAGGTTGGAAATGCCTCAAAAATCCAAGCCTGTTCACCAAAAAAAAAAAAATAATAGCAGAAGTTAGATAAAGCACCTTTTATTAACTAATGTAAACAAAAAAATAACAATACTCACACAAAAAGCCACTGTATTCCCCTTGATCCCGTAGTTCATTTTTTGCTTTCCCCTTCTTGTCCTTCGGGATACCCCTTATAGCCTCTAGCAGCACCTGGTAAGATAGACTCCCCCATGGGAAGTTTTCCCACTCCTCCTCATTTTCAAGCAACACCCACATCCAAAGCGGTATTTTTTTTTTCGTCGTATCGACCCCAAGGGCGAACCCCAAGCAAAGTAGCAGCTTTGATAGCTTCACCCAGTCTTCGGGCGTTGCCTCCACCTCTTTCCCTTGAACGTTCTTTCTATAAAAGCAATACGGACATCACAAAGGCGTGTCCCTGGTTTTGCCCCAAACAGTCGTTCGTAAGTAGAGTTAGGGGGCAGTGTTTGCTCTGCGTATGGATCGAAGGTAGAAGACCCGAATTTGAGTCCACTAACCAAAGCGTATTCGACTCTTGAGAACCTCAAAACTTTCCTCCCAATTTTGAAAAACAAAGACGTTGGATCAAAATTAGGCTCTGGAACAACCTGGTCAGAAATCAAGAAAGTAAGAATCTTTTTCTACTAAAGTAGTATTACCAATAGCATGGATTAAATTATGTATGATTAATGTAAGAATATGAAATTATTATACCTGGTGACAAACCACATAGTGCATCATTTTCCCGCACCGTATTGTTGACGCATCCAGCCTAGTGAATTGTCCCATACATGAATTTCTAATTACGTTTGCCATTCTCACACTCAGTTTCTTTGTCAGCAATGTATTAACCTCCCCAGCCAACAATTCGTACCCTGCTGGAATAACCTTTCTAGACATAGAAAGAAGCTCCAACCTCTCATACCTCTATTCGACCTACAACGTTTTACAAAAACATTCAGCACACAAAAACAGATTCTCCTACATTCTTACAAACAAAAACAGATTCTCCTACATTCTTACATCATAAAGATTCTCCCTATAGATCATAATATGATGTAAAAACCTATATTCTTACCAATAAAAATCTACATTCTTACAAAAAAAAAAAAAGATTCTCCCTATAGCAACTTTAACATTCATACCAACAACATATTTACATCATAATATCACAAATTCTTACCAGAAAAACCTACATTCTTACAACCAAAAACATATCCTTCTAATAAAAACTTCTACATTCTTACTAACAACATATTTACATCATAATATCACCAGTTCTTACCAAGAAAACCTACATTCTTACAAACAAAAACAGATTCTCCTTAGAAAAACTTATATATTCTTACTAACAACATATGTAGATCATAATATGATGTAAATACCTACATTCTTACCAAAATAAAAGATTCTCCTTATAGATCATAATATGATGTAAAAACCTATATTCTTACCAATAAAAACCTACATTTTTACCAAAAAAAAAAGATTCTCCCTATAGCAACTTTAACATTCATACCAACAACATATTTACATCATAATATCACAAGTTCTTACCAAGAAAAACCTACATTCTTACAAACAAAAACATATCCTTCTAATAAAAACTTCTACATTCTTACTAACAACATAAGTAGATCATAATATGACCAGTTCTTACCAATAAAAACCTACATTCTTATAAACAAAAACAGATCCTTCTAATAAAAACTTCTACATTCTTACTAACAACATAAGTAGATCATAATATGACCAGTTCTTACCAAGAAAAACCTACATTCTAAAAGACAAAAACAGATTCTTACAACCACCAAGAACATCACCAATAAGAACAATTTTTTTTATCAAAACAAACGAACATAAGCTTCCATTACCAGCAAATATATGCAAATTTTCAACATGCAATTAGTAATTACAAAACAACAAAGCAAGAACAGCAGATACAGTAAACCCTAGGAAGAAATCAAAATAATCAAGCAAGAAATCAAAACCCAGGAATAAATCAAAATGCATACAAGAAATCAAAAACACCCAATCAAGAACAAAGGTCGGAAAACAGTAAACCCTAGTTTTTGCACACCAAAATTCAATTTCGGAAATCAGAACCCTAGTTTCTTACCTCTTCATCAATGAACGGGTATCCGCTTTTCTTCCGGACCTTCGTCGTCTCCTCCTCGACGGGTTCTTCAGTTATCTCCGGCGACAGCTCGACAATTTCAGCCTTCCTCTTTCGTTTGCTTCCTCGAGTTCCGCTTGACATTTTTGGATGGGATTATGTGTGCACCGGTGTAATCGACAGGGATGGTGCTTGGAGAGATAGTGGTGGACGGCGATAGAGAACTGGAACAACAGAGAGGAGAGTAGAGAAGAAGAGAGGAGAGAAATGAAGTTCAATCGCTGGCGGAAATAATGAGAATGGGAGTGGGTAGTTGGGGTTAGTGGGGGAGGAGTTAAATCGTCTCTCACGGTGCCCTAGGTGAGAATCTGATTTTTGAAATCAGATTTTCCTTCCAAAACTGATAACAGGGGTATTTTTGTCCCATTTGGCAAAAAGTGGGTATATTGGTGTTTTTATTATAGTAGGGTACATTTTAGTTTTTCTCTTAAGCATAATAGGTATATAGATTTTTGCCCCTTAATCTAATACATTAAATCTAAATTGAATATTCTTTAATTGCGGGTTTGTTTGATTCGGACAATTGATAGAAACATGGATCAATAATTAAAATTTATAAAGTTAATGTAAAAGTCGTTTTCAATATATTAAAGTTAATTATCCTTCAATTTTGTTGGATTATTTAGCGCTTTGTTTACAAGTAATTTTCCATTGTATTCACTTATTTATAGACGTGTGTATTTGAATTCATCTTACGTAGAACATTATTTTTTCTCATTCGATTTTGTCAAAATGTATTAAGTTTGGCTCAAATAAATATTACTATTAATTGAATTTCTCTCTAATAAAGAAAATTTAAAAGCAAGAATAATGGCAACAAAATATTAGATTATTGTGACATAATTTACTTAGAGTGATGCTATTCGGCCATAATGTGGCCGGCCATAATTTAACTTGTTTTATTTTTTATAATATCAAATAATTTATATATTTATGCCAAACTTTTTTAGATTATAAAATACTCAAAAAGTGATACTCCGTATTTTTTACGTATTTTTTAAAATTAATCCTTTAATTATTTGATAATTTTTACTATTTTAAAGTATTTTTTTACCTTTTTTACCTAAAAAATGAAAAAAATATGTAATTTTTGGGGAAAAATATTTTTAAATTAAAATATGAAATTAATAAATTATTGTTATCATTTACAATTTTTAAAATTACAAAAAATATGAAAAATATTGTTGTGTGGCCGGCCACATTATGGCCAAATAGCATTATTGATTTACTTTTTCTTTCCGGTAATGACATAATTTCATTCCCCCCCCCCCCCCCCCCCCCCCCCCCCCATTTGGGTGATTGCAAATTGAGAATCAACAATGATGCATTTAAATCATGTAGAAAATTGATACCAAAATCGATTAATAAATCTTTGTAGTATAACTAAAATCAATTTAGAACACATGATTTGAGGAATAAATTTTCTAATTAAGAAGACCTTATAATGTATATATTCCTATAGTGCAAATTCACCAAAGAAATAGGATTATGTCGAGATGGAGTTTAAAATTTATGAATAAATTTGGAGAATACACGGGGATGATGATAATTTTTGGACGAGTCAAAAGATGTTTGAATTTGGGTATCATTTGTAACATTAAACAAGAAAATAACTAAAGACTCGGTTAAAAAATAAAAAGATAAAATGATATGATAAAAATTAATTCATTATTGTTGGGCGGCTATGACAATATATGGGGAGACACAAGTTCTTCAAGTTGTGGCAGCATGGACTGGCAGTAAAAAGTCGAATGACGAAGTGTAAGAATTACGAAAAATGGGAGGAGGAGGGAAAATAAGTGACGAGAAATAATCATGTTTTGATGAAAATAGAAAATATAAATAGAGAGATAATTAAAGCTGAGAGATGAAAAGATACGGTAATTTTTTGAAGAGAGTTGAGAGGTGAATAGAGGTGAAACCGTGAGAGGTTAGTTGTATAATTTGCACTCAAGTTTATTTACTTTTAGAAAATCCTTCCTTTATGTAAATTTATTCATGGAGGAATGACTGATAGTGCTAAGAAAATGAATGGTTAATCATAAATTTTGAAAGATTATGTTATATTTATATAAGTAAATTTGTTAAAGATTAAATTAGACCAAAGACATTGTAGAGTAAAGTATTTTTTGGTTGAAAATAATAACATATTCTGTAAGCTTAGAATCTTATGATTGTTAAATTTATGTAAACAATGTTATAGCTTTCATTTTATAAGTAAGAATAAATTTGCTATATCTTTATAATATAATAAAAAAAAATGTAAAAGATAATTTCATTGAACATACGGTAAGAACAAAAATAATTCAAATATATCAGTCGATCCCGTGCGTGGCATGGGGGTGATACTAGTTAATATAATACTTGGTACACGGTTGTAATATCAAAATTAAGACTAATGAAACCATTTGTAACCATAAATACAACTATTTAAATTCCCCAAAAACGAAAAAAAAGAATTTATTGTATTGCATAAAAACGGGTGACGAATAATGTTGCAGCAGGAAATCGTACCCTAAAACTAATTAGTTCTAATCATATACTCCTTCGTCCTATTCATACGGGGATAACTTATCTTCGATACGAGAATTAAGATGGGGTGATAGTGGTGGATAAAGTAGTGTGAATAAATTTTAGTGGGTTAAAATTTTATCATTTTAGGTAATAACTCTAACTTCTCGTCTAACTATCACCCTCAGACAGATGGCCTATATCAATAAAACGGATAAAAATAGAACTATCCTTATATGAATAAGACGGAGAATACTTATACATATGTAAATTAATGGCACATATAAGTCAAGGTCAACATAGGCCGTTATTTTTTGAAAATTAATAATGCAAATTATGCAATTGTTATTAGTATACAAATATATATGTAGTTACAAATATTTATTGATAGACAATATAATGCGAAACCGTAAATAACGTTATTTCATTTATTATAATGTCTTTTGTAACTTGTTCATATTAACACATGCAATTTAAAGCTATATCGTTGATTCGTTACATGTTATTTTCAATTTAATAATTCAAATTTATCTTATAAAAACACAATTCGTACACACACTCGTCACACTCGTCCAGGGTAACTCGAGCTTTCCACCTTTTAATTGAAGGGGAAGCCTTTTAGCTCTCGTGATTTTGAAAATGTAAATTCCTTAAAACTTGTTATTCAGTCATCAATACATTAATCAAAAAGATTATAAAACCAAACATCAGTCCAATAATAATAGTACTAATAAAAATATTAATAATTAGCAAATTAAACACCCTCTTTCTCCAACGATCCTACACCACCAAATTAGGTTTTTATTGGTATATCCAATATATACTATATAGAATAATATATACAAAATTAGAATATTATACTATTAATATTATATATTAATAGATATATTTTCTATATGTTGAATTGTAAATTTGACGCATATTACTAGAATAAGATAGCATATCATTACAATATACACATTTTAATTTTTATTGGATTTTTTTTTTTTTTTCCCTTGAAGGAGTGACCCGGGTTCGATCCCTTGTGGGAGCGAATTTGGGAGATATAAGGTGGGCTTGGAGAAATTCTAGGAGTTATTGGGTACTTGGCGTACTAACATCTAATCTAACAACTAACATTTGCCCGATCAAAAATAAAATTTTTTATTGGATTTTATTTCTTGCACTAACAACATTCGCCTAATCTTTATTAAAATCCCTCCACCCTAATTTAATTTCCAATGGCTCCAACACTACCAGATATATTATTTCAATATTGTACACCTAAGATTATATTCTATGATTTAAGATAGCTCGTACATCCGAGACACGTATAAATAAAATAAAATAAAATAAAATAATAAAAGTATACAAAATGCTACTCCCTCTGTCCCTTTGGAGTTGTTACACTTCTTTTCAGCATTTGTCTCAATCATTTTCGAGCGTCTTGATAGTAAGTTTCAAAATATCTTTTTGTGAAAATTTTAAATTTACGGGATACTACAAGTGTTTTAGTATCTCATAAAAAGAAATTTTTTTTAAAAGCTATTTTAAAACTCATCATTAAAATTCTCGAAAACGCTTGGGACAAATACTAAAAAGAAGTGTAACAACTCCAAAGGGACGGGGGGAGTATTCTATTTTCGCACGGAAAATCAGGCGATGGCAACTTCAAAGAAGACTAACAATAATGGAAAATGTCAGCTTTGCTTAATCAAAATTTATTTATTTTCTTTACAAAATTATTATTACTATTTATATATAAATAAAATCTTGTTATAGTTGACCAAAAACCTTATTTTATTCCGAATATCCTTTGAAATATTTGAAGTTCCAACTGCAACAAATGATTAAGGAAACATCACAATCCGCCAGTTGGGAAATTAATAAAATACTTGTTCATTCCGATTAATTGTCTTGTTTCATTTTGATACAGAATTTTAGGTGTAATGTTAGTAAAATGTTAAAAGTGAAAGTAATAAGTTCACTTTAAAATGCAACGTTCAATCTTAATCGGGACGTACTATTTGGATTGACTTGTCTCTAAAAATAGAAAGAATTAACTCTTACTTTTCAGTATGAACTCTTACTTTTTCAATTTTAACAATGCGCATAACATCTCTTGCCAAAATGGAATGGAACAAACTAATTTAAATGTAGGGGTGAAAACAGATCGGATACGGGCGGATGGTGCTATTCCCGTATCCTATCCCATATTTTTTTCTCGGATTCGGAATCGGATACGGGAAAGCCGGATCCGAATACGAATTCGGAATATTCGGGATACGGACACGGGACGGATATAGGACGAATACGGACCGGATTCGAATAATATAATCGGATAATATGTTTCATACAAAAATTGTCTGATATGTGGACTCATTTATGTATTTAATAACTCGATATGTGTACTTATATATTAAGTTTACTTATAAAAGTTGTGCCAAAAAAAAATTCAACACATGAGATAAAATTAGTGTAATAAGATTATTCTTGAATTTATTAAATAAAATTGCAGCTATTAAAAAGTATATGCTACATATTATATAGTATGATAGAAAAGAATCATAATTAGATGTGAATGCATGTTTTTATTGTGTTTTATGTAATATATATAAAACTAAGAAAAATTAACGCAATGATTGTTGTAGACGAGTTGGTTATGTTTCTTGTCTTTCATCCGGGAGGTTAAGGGTTCAATCCCCCATCCATGCGAAATTAATGTTTTACTATATAAAATAATGTATATTAAAAAAATAATTGGAAAAATTCAAAAAAAAAAAAAAAAAAATATATATTTTTTGAAAAATCCGGATATCCGGATTTGTAATCCGGGTAGTATCCGAAAAAATACGGGAAAATTTCGGATACGGGCGGATATTAGCTAATCCGAATCCGAACTCAACTATCCGGATTCGAATCCGGATCCGATCGGATACTGATTTTTTTACCCGAATTCGAATCCGACCGGATTCGGCTCCGGATCGGGCGGGAAATATCCGACCCGTTTTCACCCCTATTTAAATGGGACGAAGGAAATAGTACATTTTAAGAAACATAACAATTTATATAGAACGATTCAATAAGTAAGACACGACAACTGAAATACCACGAATGGAATGAAGTAGTAATAACAAAACTTAAAAAGTTTAGTGTGAAGTTCAAATCAAACACCCAACACGAATGAATTCTCCCATGGCCTATCCAATTTCAATTAAATAAATAGCTAAAAAAATTAGTTTGAAAACAACGTAGGAAGGAGTGACAACCTGCGTAATCACTCAGTCTCTGTCCTAAAAAAGCAATCTTGCTAAAGATTTCAACTCCCTCCCTCAAAATCACTGTCACAGATTTAGTTATTCTTGTAATCCAATTTACATAAAAAACAAATCTTTGTTTTTGATGGTAAAGTTTTGCTGGAAAAAGCTCGCCTTGCTGTGTGTGTGTGTGTGTGTTTGGTGTGTGTCAGTGTGAGCATGTATATTGTATTTAGGGCGGCTTTTTCTTTCTTTGATTAGGCCTTTGAAAAGCATAACAAGAAGGCCATTATTTCATTTCTTGCCTTTATCTTTCTTCTCTTACTTCTCTGTCCCTTCCTACATTCATACTCCTCTCTCTCTCTCTCTCTCTCTCTCCCTCCATTCAAAAACTGCTGCTGTTTGGATACCAAGGTGTTGTTTATTTCTTCCTTTTTTGAGGGTCCTAGCCAGTTTCTCGTACTGACATGATCTGTGAGTTAATTTTCTTGCTCTGGTTTTGGGTTTATACTTTTTGATGAATAATGTAGTATGTGTTATGTTTCTCCCTCCTATTCTCCTACTTAATCATCGTTGTTTTCCTTTTCTTGTCTCTTGAATTGGGCAGTTTTCTATGTTTTTCAACGCCCTGTATAGTGTGAGCGTTATTTCTTGTATTCATTGAGAAGATTTTTGGGCTAAAAAACATTAGTATTTATTATTTTCTTTTCTTGTTTTTTTTTGGGGGGAGGGGTTGTATATTTTTTGTTTGATATTTGGATGCTCATGGTTTGTAATTTTGGGGATTGATCATCACTAGTAAATTTTCTCTTAGTTTTTTTTTTTTCTTTTTCTTCCCATTTTCTGTTGGACTTTGTCTCAATTCTGTTTATGTAAGGTTGAAAAGAGAAATGTGTCAAAACTCAGATTAATTGCTTAATTTATTTGTGCAAATATCAATTTGTGGTTGCAGAGCATAGACTTATTCTAAAACTGCTGTTTTTTTGGATATTATCAAGGTTTTGGATTAACTGGTAAGTGCTAGGTGTATGTTTGTGTGTAATCCTAAATGCATTGACTATTGCATATATTTCTCTCCTTTTGTTCTTTATGTGATTTCACCAATACTCTGGATTGCTGCTAAAGTGGATTTCGTTTGTACTGAATCTAGGAACATTCAATTATGACGAGGTTAAGCCATGATTATAGCTACACAATGGCAAAAGATGCAGTTTCTTCGGTGTCCACTGATGTGTTTTTTGCCACAAGTCGTTTTCCAAATTATAAAATAGGCGCTAACAATCAAATTGTGGAGGTAAAAGAAGACTCCGAAATGTCATCGATGAAAGATTTGGTTGCTCGAGAAACTGCCCTTTTGCTGGAGCAGCAGAAACGACTTTCAGTTCGCGATCTTGCCAGCAAATTCGAAAAGGGTTTAGCTGCTGCTGCAAGACTATCTGACGAGGTCTTTATATTCTACCTTCACACATAGAGTATATTATAAGCTCACTGGAAATATCGTTTGGACTGAGCAATATATAATTTTAGTTATATGACCTTTAAGTATCCTTCTCTTAAGGGCACATCCAATTTCTGTATTTTGTTCTCAACATTAGTGTTTTGACGTCATCTTTTTGTATTCCAGGCAAGGCTAAAAGAGGCCGTCTCACTGGAGAAGCATGTGCTTTTAAAGAAACTAAGGGATGCACTTGAAGCTCTTAGAGGTCGTGTTGCGGGAGCAAACAAAGATGACGTGGAAGAAGCTATTGCTATGGTTGGCCATTTTCCATCTCTAAATGTTTTCGTCTCTTTTGGTTTTTTCACCGTCTTCTTTCCTAACTGATGATATAGATGCTATAATACACTGATCTTTGGTTTTGATGTTTCAGTATTGTTTACTTTAGAGATTCAGATGAAGTTATTATGTATGTGTCTTCCTGACCAGTCTCGTTTGTTGACTTTTTTAACGTTTTCAGGTTGAAGCTTTAGCAGTTCATTTAACTCAGAGAGAAGGGGAGCTGATTCAAGAGAAGTCTGAAGTGAAAAAGCTTGCAACTTTTCTGAAACAGGTGGAATAACCGTAGATCTTTGTTCTATAACGAGCTCGTTTCTTTCCATTACACTGGTAGAGAAGAAATGAAAATATCATTGTTTTTTGCTGTCTCACATATCTGATGGACGTAACTTCAATAGTCTCAAATTATATCATATGACAATATACTGCTGTGTTTGGTGAAATGCTGTTCCGTTATTATTTCCTTGCTGCTGTAGTGCCCATTTATCTTCATTCTCATCGTTTTCACCTGCTAGGCTAATCATTTTTTATCTACAGCTATTTCAAATTTACAGTTTTGAGCTTCGTTTTCCTTGAATAAAATACTTTAACTGGGAAAGAATAACATTTAGATCTCGTTTTTTGAACCATATGATTTTGTAGGCTTCAGAAGATGCTAAGAAACTTGTTGATGAAGAGAGAGCTTTTGCACGGTCCGAAATTGAGAACGCTAGAACAGCAGTCCAGAGAGTAGAAGAGGCTCTTCAGGAACATGAGCGAATTTCACGAGCTTCAGGAAAACAGGTTCCAACAGAATTCTTGCATTTTTTATTGACAAAAAAATATGTGGTTTGGCTACTTGGTTATGGTACTGTAGATCTTCAAACTATGATCTTGTCTGAGTATTAATTCAACGAAAAATGAACTTACAAGATGTGTCCTTGCATCTAGGTTTCTTCTTAATGATCAGCAAATGCATTCACCTACTTGTCGTTGTATATATATATGCAATAACGTGAAGATATCTTACAATGCATTATCATAACATGTGTATATACTGTTAATTATGAATCCGTATAGCTTTGGAAATGGTCATTTTATGTATTTGGTGTTTGCTGAGAACTAATTTATCGTGCTTGCATATAGAATACTTAGAGAAACTGATTGGTATAAGTTTGTATAGTTAGGTTTTGCGATATATCATGCCCTATTATAAATCTAGTTGTACTGTTGATGATATGAGCTGTCTATCTCTCTGTTTCCATAACCAGGACTTGGATGAATTGATGAAGGAAGTTCAAGAGGCTAGACGTATCAAAATGCTACATCAGCCTAGTAGGGTAACACATCCGTTTCCTTCATTCTCTCGATCATAATGCTACAATCATTTCAGTCAATACATTATTCACATGTTGGCCGATTCAATTTTGACATATAACTAAAAGAGTTTTAATGGAATCATTTCCTATAACGCGTAGCATTCTACTTACATCATAATCCAGATGACATTCAAGTTTGTAATCATGTGTAAAAGTTCTTAATTTTTTGGCTTTTGAAGTCTTTTCTTGTGAAGATATTCTTTTGTTTATACTTTACGGTAACAATTTTATTTTTTTCTCTTTTACATAGATCTTGTGTATATATAAATATATGTATCTCACACGAGAAACATGTTATTGTCTCAGGTCATGGATATGGAACACGAGCTTCGAGCTTTGAGGATCCAACTTGCTGAAAAGTCAAAGCATTCACTACAGCTTCAGAAGGAGGTGCTTTAATTTTCCCCCTTATTTTTGAATACCAGTACATCTTCGTTAAGTTAATTTTTTATTATCAGCCATGTGTCGTTGGTGATGGGGTTCCCGAGCACCACCACCGAACCACATTAGTATGATATTGTCCGCTTTGGGTAACAAAATTACTAATTTACTATTTTTGGTCCGTTATTTCTTCATTAATTGCCAAAGTTTATGGCTAATTCATGTTGTATTGGGAAAAAAAAATTACTGTTAGAGGAAAGATTTAAAGACAACTCCAATCCGCTAAATTTGATAAGTTGCACCGATCTGTAGAGGATATAAGTACAGCATGGCTTGAATGAATATTCGTTGTGTTTCACTGTGTTTCAAGAACTGTTACGTTTGACTGCCCTTTACCTTTACAATGCCATAAGTTCCCCCAATAGTTTCCCCTTTCGAAATAAATGGAAAAATCACATTAAACTTCAAGTACAATATCTAAGCTCAGATAATGAATGAGCTTGTGATCAACAGAAATTATGAGGGTAGATTGATCCATGATGAAATGTGCTCGTCGAAAAGTGTAAGAAGTTATTTTTGAAATGTACATATTTCTATTCTACTTCCGACGTTATGGTTGCCATACCTTTTGACACACAGTTTAGGAGTAGAGCTGAAGTGCAAGTCCTGTGTATCACCTCACAGTTGATTCGAACGAACTGCTTGATAAATTCAATTGTGAATTATATAATTATAGATGAGAGAAATCCCCAATATTCCAATTCCAACAGCAAAATAAGTTTAGTTATAAAGTCAATAAATCTGCAATTACTAACTCTTCGTCTTCATATTAATGTGTCTATTTCATGATTAATTCTCTAATATTAATGAAAATATCAAGAAGTATGCATCGGGTTTGCATCTTAAATGTTCTTTTGGTGAATGTTTGCAGCTGGCAATAAACAGGAAGGGTGATAAAGACACGCCTCATTTGTATGCCATAGACGGTACCGAGGCATTAGGTTCATATTTGTTTATATATCGATGTTCTGATAGTGCTCCAGAACTCTCCGAGTGTGCAATTCAATGGTATCGTTCAACACCTGAGAGTGGCAAGAAGGAACTTATATCAGGTATATGTACTACTTTGTACATTAATAGGGCCATTCGTGTTAGAGAATCAGCCAATAGTGCATGATAATTAGCAAAAAAATGCTATCGAAATAGAAGTTCCCTCTAAGCATTTGTTTCTACTCCACACTACCTTTCCACCACCATTTGTCAAATGGTCCGACTCTGCATTAATTTGTTCGAAACTGTCACTTTTGCAGATTTGTCATGTTCATTTATTACATACCTCTTGAGTAAATGTTTTCAATATAACCGACCTTTTCTGATGGCAGGGGCCACGAAATCTGTATATGCTCCAGAGCCTTTTGATGTTGGACGAATACTCGAAGCTGATATTTCGACTAATGATCAAGCAATTACGATAACAACCGCTGGAACTATTGATCCTGGTTTGTCAGTATTACCTTTTCTGTCAGTTGGAAAAAAACTATAGGGCTTTTGAATATTGAAAACTGACTTCGTTTTCTAATAACAGCGGCAGGATTGGGAAACTATGTAGAAGCACTTGTGCGAAGGCACGAGACTGAGTTCAATGTACGTAAATTCTTGCATTCCCATAGGAAAATATGGTAGTCAGCTGCTAATAGTTTGTTTCGTTTCTCTGGTGGCTGCATTATATCCATGAGAAACATATCTATACCTTAATTTTAGGATGAATTCAGTCTTTTGATAAACCGAAAGCATGAAAATGAAGACTTGAACCTAACCGACTTTACTCTACCAAATGTTCGTTGTGATTCCAAAATAATTTGTTCCCTGTTGTTACTCAATGAATCAGATCTTGTGATCTATTAGGCCTTCAATCCGTAAGGGACGATCTTTTAATTTGTCGCAATTGGTGACTTGTCTCTGTGTTTTTTCACAGCCACTGATGTTTTTGACGAAAAGCCTTGCAGGTAGTGGTGATCCAGATGAATGGTGCGGATCACAACTCGTCTGCCATACACGTACTGCAAATTGGGAAGATGAGAATGAAACTTTGCAGAGGGAAGACGACGCTTGTGAAAGAATATTATTCCAATGCGATGCAGGTATTCATCTTCGTCTTGGAAGGATCCCTTTATTTATATTGGAGTCTGATTATAGGGTACATCGAAGGCTCTGAGATACTATGGAGATGAGATCACTGATAGGGTTTAGATCCCCTATCAAGATCGAACGAGGTGTTCGATGGAAGAACGGAGAATAAAGACGGTCGCGGGCTCTCCCCGACGATCGCGTCGGCGCAAGAAAATAATAACGGCGAAGAAGAAAGGAAATTAGGGTTCTATTATTGATCACGATAATGATAATAAAACCTAATCTCACAATATATAAACTAGACCCTGGTTGGTTCGACTCTTACGATCCGGGAAAGAACCAACAAGAAAACCCGAACGGAGCAAAATAGGCTCGACTCGACTAATACTAACGGGCCAAGCCCAATAATAAATAATAACGACATGAAAAGAAAATAAAGCATGCAGCCGCATGCCTAGTGATAAGTCACGAATCCTTCGAACCGCCTCGGCTCGCGCGTCGTCCTCTTCGGGCGCGAGCTCCGTCCTTCTCCATCACTCTCCTCAACCACAGCCTCCGTGGTGTCAAATACCTCAACCATCTCTTCCTCAACATCCTCCTCGCGACCTTCCTTCTCATTAGAGTTCATATCAATGCCCTCGGAGTTAGGGTTCGTATCAACTCCTCCCCCGTTAAAGGCCTCCTTGGCCTCAAGGAGGAGCGTCGGGAAGCGCCTCTCAAGCACCTCAATCGGCTCCCACGAAGGAGACGCCCCATCATCATCATCCCAAGACACCAACCCCTCGTCCACCAATACTCCATTCCTCGTCACACATCTGCGCTCCAACAAAGCAACGGGGCGAGCCACGGCTTTTCCCCTCGCGAAGAACGACGGGAACGGGGGCAGATTCTCGGCCGCACACTCCACGAATGACCGTAGAAGACTCACGTGAAACACATCGTGAATACGGCTCTCTGTCGGCAGCTTCAATCTATAAGCGACCGGACCAATGCGCTCACACACCTCGAAAGGCCCGTAAAAACGCCGCGCCAACTTTGGAGACAAAGGTTTCGCCACCGAATGCTGACGATACAATTGCAGCTTCAACAATACCTTATCGCCCACGCTATACTCCACATCCCTTCTACTCCGATTAGCCGATTGACGCATGCGTTGTTGTGCACGTTCAAGATTTCTCCGAAGCCATAAAAGCAACTCTCCCCTCTGCTTGATGACTTCCGCCACAGCAGCCGGGCACGACGCCGCCGGCCTAGGAGCTAACAAAGTCGGCGGCTCCCGACCATACAATGCCTGAAATGGAGACATTCCTAACCCCTCGTGGTGGAAACAATTCAAAGCGAGCTCCGCCCATGGCAAGAAGTTTGTCCATTTGACGGGGTTGTCCGCCACAAAAGCCCGTAAGTACTGCTCAAGCCCCCTATTACGCACTTCAGTTTGTCCATCGGATTCCGGATGGTATGCTGTCGTGAAATTGAGCTTCGTGCCACTCATACGAAGTAAATTCTCCCAAACCTCGTTTAAGAAAACCGAGTCACGATCAGAAACGAGCTTAGTAGGAAAGCCATGATGCTTAACGACTGTTTCCACGAAGGAATTAGCTACCTTCCATGCATCAAATCTCGGAGGTAACGGGGCGAAGTGCGCATATTTAGATAGGCGATCCACTACTACCATAATCGCCGTGAATCCCCTGGACTGCGGTAAGCCTGTAATGAAGTCCATCGAACATTCTTCCCACACTTGCCACGGGATAGGGAGGGGTTGAAGTAACCCCGCAGGCTTCTGCGTGGAGTACTTCGTAGTTTGGCAATCGTAACATTCCGATACGAATTGCTTCACTTCGCGCCGCATGTAGGGCCAATAGAACAGTTGAGCAAGACGTTTAAACGTCCTATCGATGCCGGGATGACCTGCTGATGGTGTGGAGTGAAACTCATACATAATGGCCGGCTTAGCGGTCGACGTCGAGGCTACTACAATCCTTCGGCCCTTGTAAATCAAACCCTCCGTAAGCTGAAATTCACTAGGTGCCGTCCCTCTCTCAATTTCCGCCTTCAATTCCACCAACTCGTCAATGGAATCCACATCACTTCGCAATATCTCGAAAATCTCAGGCATCGGTTGAGACATGGCGACGAACAACTTCGCCTCATCCTCGGTTGGGAGGTCCTCAGATTGCCTCGACAAAGCATCGGCCGCCTTGTTCGTTGCCCCCGGCTTATATTCAATTTGGAATTTAAATCCCATCAACTTGCGCGCATAAAGTTGTTGGTCTGGTGTCTGAATAACCTGCTGCAACAACTCCCGCAGACTCTTCTGATCCGTCCGAATAATGAACTCCCGACCGAGCAAGTACTGTCTCCATTTTTGAACTGCCTCGACAATTGCATACAACTCCTTATGATAAGTCGACGTGAGGCGCCGCCGAGGACCCAATTTCTTGCTGAAAAACGCCAATGGATGCTTGTCCTGCAATAGAACAGCACCAATACCCGTACCGGATGCGTCCGTCTCCACAATAAACTGCTTAGAAAAATCCGGCAAGGCCAACACTGGGGCCGATGTCATGGCCCTCTTGAGCTCGCCAAAGCTAGCCTCGGCGTTGTCACTCCACTCGAATGCTTCCCGTTTAAGTAAATCCGTCAATGGCGATGCAATGACCGCATACCCTGTGATAAAGCGCCGATAATACCCTGTCAAGCCCAAGAAACCTCGCAATTGTTTCACCGTCTTCGGGCGAGGCCAAGCTACCATAGCTTCAATCTTTGCCGGGTCCGCGTGAAGCAAGCCGTCACAAATAATGTGCCCTAGATAATCCACCTTCGTACTACAGAACGTGCATTTAGATAATTTGATGAAGAAGTTGTTCTGCTGCAAAATCTCTAGAACCTCCGATAAATGCTCCACGTGGGTGGCCAGTGATGGGCTGTAAATCAAAATGTCGTCAAAAAATACTATGACGAAACGACGTAAGAAAGGCCTGAAAATATCGTTCATTGCTGCCTGAAACGTCGACGGGGCGTTGGTGAGGCCGAACGGCATAACTAGGAATTCGAAGTGGCCGTCATGCGTCCGAAAGGCCGTCTTAAAGACATCCTCATCCCGCATTCTGATTTGGTGATATCCAGAGCGAAGATCAAGCTTGGTGAACACCCTAGCAGCGCCCAATTCATCAAAGAGTTCATCGGCAGTGGGAATTGGGAAATGATCAGGGACGGTGACTGCATTCAGGGCCCGATAATCGATGCAAAACCGGAACGACCCATCTTTCTTTCGGATCAGCAGCACCGGAGATGAAAACGCACTGCTGCTGTGACGAATAATACCCATATCCAACATTTCCTTCACTTGACGCTCAATCTCCGATTTCTGGAAATAAGGATAACGGTATGGCCTCACGTTGACTGGTTTAGTGTTCGGAAGGAGGTGTATTCGATGATCGAACACACGTGGGGGCGGGAGGCCTGAAGGAACCGCGAAAACCGAACGATGGCGGAGGAGCACTTCCTTCACTGCCGGAGAAATATCCGAAGGAAAATTCCGGATCAGATGGACGCAAATCACTATCTGAAGCCGCGGCCGGGTCGGGCAACGCCACTATCTCGAAAATCGATGCCGTCTCGGACTTCAGGAGAAATGAAGCAAACTTATTGATGGATATCTTCTTCGAAACACGAGGTGTGACCCTCAAGGAAACCGAACGCCCCCCCTCCATGGCGAACTCCAAAGTCCCGTTGTCGTAGTCCGTCGTAACACGATGTAGGGAATGTAACCATGCCATCCCCAAAATCACGTCTTGGCCATGCACAGGCAAGACAAATAAATCCACCTCGAACACGTGATCTTGAATGCACAACTTCGCATTCGAACTCGAAAATGAGCAAACCAAAGATTGACCGTTACCCATATACACACGGAAGGGCCGAATCTTCTTCAAATTGAGACACCCCTTTTCTGCGATCTTCGGATGCACAAAATTGTGCGTACTCCCGCTGTCCACAAGAATGAATACATCCGCCTTCCCCAATACTCCTTGTAACTCAATCGAAGACGCCTTCGGACGACCATCTAGCGAATACATGTGAGATAGGTCCGAAGTGACCACTCCCGGCTCTTCAATCACCTCGTCTACATCCCGGCTCTCGACATCCTCCTCATCGATTCCCATATAGGCCAAGACGGGAGTCTTACACGCGTGGCCTACGCTCCATTTGTCGGGACAATACCAACACAAACCTTTCGATGTCCTGTCCCGTTTCTTTGCAGCTGATAATCTAACGATCGGAAGGCGGGATAAATCCTTAGAACGGCCCGAAGACGGGGCCGAAGTCAATGGCTGGGGAGAATCAGCACTCGCTTGGGCCGATGAAGGCTGTAAAGATGTGGGTTTATTCGACCAAGATTTCCGCACGTACGGGCTGCTCCTCTCGGCTGTAGTCTCTATCTCGGACGCGAGGGACATCGCCGCCGCTATCGATGTCGGGTGTTGCATTCTCACTTGGTTTCGGGTAGACTGCCGCAACCCCCCCATGTAGATCGGCAATAAAATCGATTCCGGCACATTTTTGAGATGATTGAGCATCCTATCAAACTCCTTGTTGTAATCGCTCAAAGCCCCAGTTTGCGTAAGCTTCGCGATTAACTCCATATAATCCACGTAGTAATTTGGATCGAAACGTCTCCTCACATCATCCAAGAATTTCTTCCACGTCGCGTGTGGGTTCGACGCCCTATACGAAAATATCCAGTCCGATGCGGGCGGGGAAAACAAAAGAAGAACGTAATGTAAGCGATGTTCCTCCGGTAACATAATATGGTCGAAATAAAAATCAATACGAGTTACCCAACTTGAAGCATCGGATCCATCGAACAACGGTGGATCCATCTTGATGTGGCGAGCGGGGTCCGATGCGGACTGAAACGACCCCCCCCCCCCCCCCCGAAACTGTGGTGGTTCCCACGCCGACTGCTGCTGCCTCGAGTCCCCTATCCTCGGCCTAGGTCTATCCCACGCCGTGAATGGCGGTGGATCGAAGGGACGGGAGAATACCCCGTGGTGGCCGAAGCTAGTATCATGGTTCTCCACATGCGGCCACGTAAGGGCTGTTGATGAAGATGGTGGCATGAATGGGACTGTCATCGTCACCGCCGGAGTTGAGATGCTGCTCGTAGTCCAAGACGGCGCCTGCCCCCCTGATTGCAGCCCATACAATAACTCCTGCTCCGGGCGCGACTGGACGAACGTCTCCGGCTTTGGAACCACAGCATCGAGCTTGGCTTCCATGCGCTGTAAAACTGACAGCAGCGTATCCATCGGAAACGTCTCCGATGCGGAAGATGGGGGCCGCAGCGCTGACGTTGTGTACGGCGGTCGAATCCCCTGATTCGGATTCCCCGGTCTGCGGAAATGCATCTCCCAATAATATGAGTCCACAGCAATGAAGGCACCAATTGATAGGGTTTAGATCCCCTATCAAGATCGAACGAGGTGTTCGATGGAAGAACGGAGAATAAAGACGGTCGCGGGCTCTCCCCGACGATCGCGTCGGCGCAAGAAAATAATAACGGCGAAGAAGAAAGGAAATTAGGGTTCTATTATTGATCACGATAATGATAATAAAACCTAATCTCACAATATATAAACTAGACCCTGGTTGGTTCGACTCTTACGATCCGGGAAAGAACCAACAAGAAAACCCGAACGGAGCAAAATAGGCTCGACTCGACTAATACTAACGGGCCAAGCCCAATAATAAATAATAACGACATGAAAAGAAAATAAAGCATGCAGCCGCATGCCTAGTGATAAGTCACGAATCCTTCGAACCGCCTCGGCTCGCGCGTCGTCCTCTTCGGGCGCGAGCTCCGTCCTTCTCCATCACTCTCCTCAACCACAGCCTCCGTGGTGTCAAATACCTCAACCATCTCTTCCTCAACATCCTCCTCGCGACCTTCCTTCTCATTAGAGTTCATATCAATGCCCTCGGAGTTAGGGTTCGTATCAATCACAAAATACATTGTCGAAACAATCATCTTCCACGTTTTTAGTTTCTAGTTGCAATCTGTCTTAACCCTCATTTGCTGTTACATCTGCCACTCGTTGCACCTCACTGTAAAAGTTTCGTTTTTTAAGATGTACATTCTAAAGTTCGATGCAACAATTTCAACACAATTTTCTTCCCGTGTTCAGCTTTGTGGAGTTAGAGGCGGTGGAAATGCTGCAGCACAATCTGTATACTGGCAGGCAAAAGAAGGGAATTCCTTTGTATTAGCATTTGAATCGGAACGAGAAAGAAACGCAGCTATCATGCTCGCTAGAAGATTTGCATTCGACTGTAATGTAAGTACCCGATTCCTGAGAAGAAATGCACAGAAAACATATTATCATGATCTTGTTCGACTAGTAATCCTCGTTCGCTCTTACCAACAGATTACGCTATTGGGGCCGGAGGACAGATCTTCTGCCGGAACTTGAACATATTGCTGGAAATGTAACCGTAGCCATGCCTTGATGCAATATCTGCATCAATTCAAGTGCTGACTCTCATTTTTCAATTTTTTTTTTCTTGGTGTCAGTTGCTAGGCCTTTTTTCAGTTGCCTTGATCTGATTCTCTCTCTCTCTCTCCTCTTTTTTATTATTTTTTTTTTTTTATGTTTTTTTTTGTTTTTGGAATCGAGTGTATCACTGATCTATGGGAGAAATGTGATTGTGAGTAGTGTTCTTCAAGTGAGGGATTTGAATCATTTATATGTGGAACGACTCAACATTGTACATAAAACAAGTTTGGAGTTTTATAGTGTGGTGAATGGAGATTGATTTACTGTCGTAATTCTTCCGTCTCACATTACTAGTCATGTTTGTTGTTTTGAGTCGTCCGACTTCACTAGTCTTGTTTCCTATAATGGAAATAATTAATCATTCCTTTCATTGTTGATCATTTACTTTTCGCTTTTAACACTTGTACATAAAATCTCATGTCGAAAAGAAACATGACTAGTGAAATGGGCCGGAGGGAGTATTTTGCATTATAACTTATACTATTTTTAATTATTAAATGAAACACGTGCCCGAAAAGTCCAAAGTCAAACATGACTACTTTCGTGAGATGGAGGTAGTATTATAACAATGATGATTGAATCCTAAAAGTTGCAAAATTTTAATGGTGGGTAAAGAATACGTCAAAGGTGGGGACAAAGCTAATGAAAAAAAGTGTGGAAAATTGGAAATAACAACTACTCCCTTTACACACTGCTTCCAAGTTCCACCAAATTTAACCGATGACGGCAACATATTTGTTCATTCCGTCCGTGATCTTTGCGCTTCGAATTTTATGGTATGATTATTTAGTTTTGTACTGATTGAATTTTATGATGGTTGTCGATTCCCTATTGAATGGAGGCGATATTAAAGTAAAATGAATATTTTAATAAAATTTGAATTAGTTTTTGAAGTGCAAAATGAACAAGGTATGGTGGTTCAACCCACACATGAGGGATATAATGATCCCTAGAATTCGTAGCTAGAGTACGAGCCACAAAGTTGGTATTTTACGGATATGAGCTATGTGAAATGAAGGTCTTTCCTCAAGAATTACTCTGCAACCTCTTAACATGGTGCCAAATTCAGAAAAAGGTTCATTGCCTTGGAGCCGAGAGTACCAATTACCAACTATCACTTTTTAAAATGACCTGAGAAAATCCCTACTCCTTGAATCTTGATCCATGATACTCATGGAGCCCAACCGTCTCTCCTTCCACACGCGGACAACCGAGAATACATAAACATGCACAATGTTAAAACCTCCAAAAGCATCCTTAAGAATAATTCATACACCGGTTATTTTAGGGTTATGAAAGAAAGCAACATATGTCATTTTGTACATACCGTTCAATTTCCTCCCTTTTACGCTTCATCACTCTTCACTCGAACTTCTAACCGTTCGCTCGAATAATTTCGGAATTAAAAATCACAAAGATAGGGAAATTTGGAAGTTTTCTTTTTAGTTTTTCTTTATTCTACTATCTAAAAGGTCGAATGGGTAAATTTTGTGGCGGCCAATATAAATTGCTTAGTTTTATATTTTGTAATACTATATTTGACGGTCTTACTTCAATTGTTATGTTTTTATACGGTATAAAATTTTAAGTATAATGTTAAGATTCAGAAGTAGGAGGATTAAATTGAAATATAAGAATTAATTTTTTCAATTTTAGTAAACATGACAATTCATGTAGAAAAGTTCAGACTTGAAAAGTAGGAAAAAAAAAAAATTGAACGGAGAAAGTAACAAAGGGGTTCGATCTCAAATGCACATTATCATGGCAATGAGTGCAACTTTGTTCTTTTACTCGATTATCAGTTCAAATTTAAATGCAACACATCCTATAATTAATTCTCTCTGCATTTAGCCTTTCCATAAACTTCAAAATAGTATAATATTCCTTCCGTTATTTTAAAGCATCCTTTCGTTCTTATTACTCAATCCTATTTTTAATAAGTGTCATTTTAGACATTTTCACACATATTAAGGAATAATTTTTTTGCCTAAATTAACTTTAATAAATGCTTATTAACTCTTTATATTCTTGACTAAATTGTGGACTACTTCTATATCTCTCTTCATAAATGGCTGGAAGAATAAATGAATATGATGGGCAATATTGGAAAAAATTATTAGAAGGACATATATTAAACAAATAATGAAAAATCTAAAATGACACTTATTAAAAATAGGAGGGAGTATCTTTTAAGTGTTTTATTTAAAAATGTAATAGCAGTAATTAAAAGTTTAATATATTATCTCAACAATTAATGTTATAATATAAGTTGATGCAATAAATAAGAGGAGAAACGATACTCCGTGAGCACCTTCGTGGTCGCTAATTGTCGTTTGGTCATTTTAATATCATTTTATTCGATCTTTTCGATTGTTTAATATTTTAATATTGAGAACATTAAGTTTACAAAATATTTAAAATTCGAGATTTGATTTGTCATTTTATTAATTTCTTGAAGTTAGAGGCTGAAAAGCACAAATTGAGTTTCGATTTTTATATATTTTGTAAATTTTATAATTTCAATATTCATGATTAATAAAGTAAAATATAAAAAAAATTGTAAACAAATCGAACATAATAATGCTAAAGTGAACGAATGACGATAAATTTCCACAAAAATGTTCACAGTTTGGGAGTGTGGTATATCATTCCTCAAAATAAATGATATTTGGATATGTGTAATTTGATAATCCCTCCGTCTTTCTTTAAGTGCCCTAGTTACTACTTTTTGTTTGTTTTTAAGTGTATTATTTCGAAATTTGATGATATTATAACTACGAGAAATGATATGCTAGTCACTTTCGTGGGCACCTTTGTGTTCGACATTATTTTACAATTTTCCCAACTTTATCCTTATAATTAATGTTACATATACGGTGGTGCGCAAAAAAAGAGAATAATAAATGAGGTTAAAATGTAAAATTTCACATTTCCTTTACATTTACAATTTATTGATTGAGACATTTAAATAAAAAATAGAGGGAGTATACATTTATAAAAAAAGATGGAGGTATATAAAAAGGTTTGAAATTAATAGAAATAATGACTTTAGAGCTTGAAAACGACATATTACTACGTGTCCCATGACTCCAATACTTTTGATTTGACCATAATTTTGAAGATTTAATTTATAAAATAAAATACTAGTAGTACAATATTTCTAGAGACGCGCGTGCTCTCTAGATTTAATATATTTTAATGCAATAAGTAAAGTGGAATATTATACTACATGAAATGCCAAATTCTTTGGTTAATTGTAGGCTTTGTAGCTAGTAAAAATAAAGAAAGTGCACCCCACACATATGTTACAATAAATCTTGTACATAAAGGAATGCTAGAGACAGACGCACAAATAAATGCGACACAAGAATTTAACGTGGTTCGTTGATAAGTCTATATCCACAATAGAAACGGCTGAAAACATAACTAAACCAACAACAATGAATACACGATTCAACAATAACTAATTAACTCTCTCTACTCTCAAGAAACGACTCGCTCTATCTCCCACTCTCTTGGTTTTATGCTCTAGCTCATCCATCGCGCAAAACCAATTACCCTCCCAAACACCCTAACCCTTTGGGGATTCTACTTCCTTATATATAGATTAACATGGTAAAAAAATAAACACGGAAACAAATCAATCAACAAAACCTAAGCATAATCTCCATATTTTGGGTTGTTGATCAAGCCATGAATAGGCCCAAGATCAAAATGTCCATATCAACGCTGCCACAACTGGTTCAACAACCTCCTCGATAAAGGCATTCATGAAGTCACACACCTCAGGAAACGTCACATGACTGGAAACTTAAAAATTGTAATTTAATTCCTAATTACTAGACCAACATATGTACACATGTCTAAATCTTTTAACTTCTCATCCTCCTCATGTAGTGGATTCAATGAATTGAGGAAAAGTAAGCCTAGCAATTTCTAAATTTTCGTCTTCAATATTAAAATATTTGTCTTTGTTTTTCTTATGTCGCTAAATATTATTCTTGTTAGAGATGTCATTTTCATGCAGGAATAAAAAGTAGGTTAATTATATTTTATATGTGTGATATTAAGTCGTGGTTTTTACTCGGTCCAAAGATTGAATACTTAGTAAAAATACTCTTTATTTTTAATCAATACGTATGGCTGCGGATCTATATATGATTGATTAAGCTATATATTAATTCGAGGAATGCTGACATTCTTAATATATCTACGGATGACGCGACATACTATTAATGGGTCGAAGATCTAAATATATATATAGTCCCTAATCTATCTAAAGAAGGAAACCCTAACACCGTCACACCAACGGTGAGCACATTAAGAGTACTCACGGTGAGTAGGAGAGTGCTTCTCATATTAATTCATAGTTTTCTATAGTTTAATTAGCAAAGTTTAATAAGTTTTCAATTTCTTACGAATCAAATGGGTTTGAATCAAATACGATGTATTGCTCCCGTTAATTGGTTCATTAGTCGTGTCTAACATTAATGTTTACTTCACATTTAGTATTATTGAATGTAAGACACTTAAGTAGGAATAAATTAATGGAGTAATGTTTTTTTTAAAGACGCCTAATATGAAATTTAAACATCGTTACATTATTGTGAATGGCACGAACTTCAGACGTTTTAAGTAGGAATAAATTAATGGAGTAATGTTTTTTTTAAAGACACCTGATTGGTGTCCAGATGTTAGGTTTCAGTCGTCTTTTCGTGTCCGTTTTCCCTTAGTTTTTGTGTGTTTTCGTTGTTTGTGGCAATGATTTGGTTGCTTTGGAATCTTTGGTATTGTAGGATGCAAAGGGCGGAAACGAGAAGAAAGAAGCATTACATCGAAGAGGGGTTCGATAGGAGCATGTAGGCGAAAACGGAGGTCAATTTGGAGTTCGGACGAGGAAGATACGACCGAAACAAGAAAGGCGCGCAATCGTCCAGAGTTGGACGACCGTCCAACGTACGTTGGACGACCGTCCAAGGTTTTGAAGATACAATGCGAGTGCTACGTTGGACGAGCGTCCAACGTTCCGGCTAGCTGTATTTTCCTTGTTTAACTAGGTTTTCATACCTATTATAAATACTACTCCTTGTGAACGAATTCTACAACCTTTTACCTTAGTTTTAGCTCTAGTTTTCAGCACATTACATTCTAGTTTAGTTTTCCTTTGTTCGATCCGGATCGCTACTTCGTTCTTCAATTAATTCAAGTTTTTACTTAGTTGTTCGTTCTTCGTTTAATCTCGTAAGTTCTTTATTGCTTTCTTTTATTTGATTTAATTGTTTTCCTTAGTTCTAGATTTATTTTCGTAATTGCTTTGTCTAATCACGTTTGTTTAATTTCGTTAGTTCTTAGTTTAGATTCGTTTTTCTTAGTTTTTAATTCCTTCGCTTTCAAGTTTTCGTAGTTAGATTTATTTGCTTAGATTTTCAGATTAAGTTTAATTCATGTCTAGATTCGTTTTTGTTTCTTTCGTTGCTTTCTTATTTGCTTTCTTTTCGATTCTTGCCTAGGTAGTTTATTTGCTTTCATCTAGTTTAATTCTTAGATTTATTTCTTGCTTCTAGATTAGTTATTTATTTGCTTTAATTTATTGCTTTGATTTATTTTCTTGCCTAGGATTTAAAACAAAAACCCAAAAATATTCTTTACTTGCTTTCTTAGTTTAGGATTTTACTACATAATTATTTGCCCTGTAAAGTTTTCCTTGAGATTCGACTTAGGGTTTTGCTTGCTAGTGCTACGATAGGATTTCGTTCTATTGCGAACACTTTTTAGTGAAACAACACCTAATATGAAATTTAAACATCGTTACATTATTGTGAATGACACGAACTTCAGACGTTTTTGCTATAAAGGTCTCGGATATTTATTCATTACTGCTAAGCCAACGCACTCCAAAATCAACTGTTTTTTCAACTTTTAAATGTGAGCCAGAAAAAAAAAAAAAAAAAAAAAAAAAAAAAAAAAGAAAGAAAAAAAAGTGAATGAATTGCATTTCAAATTGAAAGTGTCAATTTCATATTATTGTTGATGGGTCTCAATTAGCTTTCTTGTTATATATATATAGTTGACTTCCA
Source organism: Thymus quinquecostatus (assembly GCA_024222315.1). Lineage (NCBI taxonomy): Eukaryota > Viridiplantae > Streptophyta > Magnoliopsida > Lamiales > Lamiaceae > Thymus > Thymus quinquecostatus. The sequence continues at coordinate 4,534,009 of CM044167.1, forward strand.
CATTTTATGTGCTAATTCAATTCATTTTTCCATCTTTCAATCTCGTGTTTAAGTTAATTTATCCATGCGTCTTACGGCAAAATACAACACAGTTGGTAAGACGTTTCTCCTCCAATTTATTCGGTATGTATACATTTGTCTCATAAAATAAAATCATGTGTACTTTCAATATTCTAAAAAATGGTCTAGGCGGCCGCCTAGACGCTAGTCAGTAGTTTGTCGACTCAATTTTTGTTAAGTTGGTCATCTCTAGGCGTTTTGAAAAAAGTCGGCGTCTAAACGGGCTAGTTGGCTCTAGACGTTTTGTTGGCTAGGCAGACTTGGCGGGTTCTGGGCGGCTTCTAGGGGGCTAGGCGGATTTAATTAAATTTTTTGAATTTTACTTTTAATTGATATATAATCGGTTTATGTTCAAATTCATGAATTTCATGTTTAAAATTATAAATGATACAAAGATTATGAAATTTAAACATTTAATTATCATACTATGTAATCCTATCACAAATTCACAAATAAAATTAAAAACAATGTGTATTACAATATACTAATTCTATGGCTTTAATGTTTAAATTTGTGGGAAAACAATAAAAATAAATATAGAATTCAAACCCGCCTAGGCGGCTAGTTGCTAGTAGGCACCTCACCACTTGACTAGCGCCTAGCGACTTTTAGAGCATTGCTTATATTATATAAAAAAAAAAAAATCACAATTCAATCAACTACAATTAATTACTCTTAAAATCAGCAAATAATCTTTGGGTAGTAGTGACAAATGAGTTTCGAATACCAGGAAATTATTTAAAAAAATAAAAATGAAAAACAATGTATTTTAACTGATAATAATTTTGAAGGGACGACGAAAAGTGCAAATTAATACTCCATCCATCTCATTTTAATTAATACGTTTATATATTTAATTAATGCATCAACTAAAATGGAACGAAAGGATCATAATAACCATCCAAAACGAAGACGTAACTACTCTACCAATTTAATAATTTGGAAATCCCATCTCAAAGAAAATAAAAAATGAAATTAGCTAAATTAAAATGAAAGTGCAAAAAAATAAGAAGCTTGTTGGAGGGTTCCTTTGGTGTCGTGGTTGAATTTAATATATATAGTCAACTTTATGTAGAAAGTTCAAACTTAATTTTCCCTTTGAAAATAAAATTTGTATTTTACTAAATTGAATTTGTTATTAATAAATCTACGCAAATGCATTGTGGATATATTTAATGTGCAGTACTTTTCCAAACAACAATTTTTCATTTAGGATAAGTACTTTATTAATAGGCTTTCGTCTTTTTTCGATAAGATTTACTATTTTTATTAAGTATATTATCGTTGTGTCAGCTATGAAAACATTAAACGTAACACGATGAACAATGGTGTATGCCTCTTTAATAATAAGGAGAAACCAAAAATTAAAATTGAATGAGAACGAATACCACTCAATCTGTTTCTCGTAAGAGAATACATTTTCCTTTTAGTACATTCTCAACAAAAAGATACGTTTTGTTAGTTGGTAAAAAATTACTAAAGGAAAAACACTTTTGCACACGCACTCTTCACTTTAACACACAATGTCACAAACCCATCATTTCTTAAATCTCGTGTCCAAAAAGAAACGTATCCTCTTGCGAGGGAAGGAGGTAGTACTAATTTATTCTCTCCATTTTTTTTACATGTGTCCTCTTTATAAATTACTCCCTCCGGTCTTTCCTAGTTGAGTCGAAACTTTTCGACACGGGAATTAAGAAGAGTTGTTTAGTACTTTAAGTATGTTTGGTAATTGAGAAGAGAATGGGATTATGTTTATAATTACTAAGTGCTGTATTTTATTTTAATTAATATAAAAAATGTTTTTTATTAATTAATATTTTTTTTATGTTTTTCAGTTTATTTTAAATTAATTTAAAATTTTCTAGATTTTTTTTATAAAATTATTGTTGATGTTTAAAATTAACATAAAAAACTTTTCTGGATTTTTTTTTTATAAAATTAAAACTTTTCTGGATTTATTTTAAATTAATTTAAAATTTTCTGGAATTTTTTTTTTATAAAATTATTGTTGATGTTTAAAATTAAATAAAAAACTTTTCTGGATTTTTTTTTATAAAATTAAAACTTTTCTGGATTTATTTTAAATTAATTTAAAATTTTCTAGAATTTTTTTTTATAAAATTATTGTTGATGTTTAAAATTAAAATAAAAAACTTTTCTGATTTTTTTTTTTTGAGGAAATAGGGTATTTTACCCCCTTAGAGATAGTAAAACTAATACTAGGTTTGTGAATAAAAAACATACAAATTTTACCCATATTTAGGGTTGGTGGTCTAAAATGCCCCTCCTACCCTCACTCATATCCTACTTTAATTTGAATATATGAGATCCACACTCTTTCACTCACTCACTCTTCACATTACTTTCTCTCTCTACTCTCTCCCCTCTCTCTTTCTCCATTTGCAGATTTGAAAGGCAGCGAGGGTGAAGACTGTTGGAGGAGCTCCGTCATGATTGCCGGCCGTTGTCCGCCGTCTATATCTATCACCCTTCATCGCTATATCTCTTCCCTTCCATTTCAGAAACGAGGTGAAGACCAAGGTATTACGAGGTAGAACTCTGCCCCCCTTTTGTCTTCCTTCTCTTCTTTGTTTTCGATTATTAGGTTTCGGCGTCGAGATCTATATCTTGATGTTGTTGGTGATGGGAGGAGATATTAATGGTTTTTTCTTTGGGTATTTCGATGAAGGGAGAAGAAGGAGAGGGTGAGGAAGAAGGGGGAAACTTCACATATTCCTTCTCGAGGTGGCGGCGACGGCGACGACGTTCGAACCATGGAAACAAAGCTTCAACATTCTTCTTCTTCTTCTTCTTCTTCTTCTTCTTCTTCTTCTTCTTCTTCTTCTGTTTTCTTTTTTTCTGCTACTCTTCTCATATGAAATTTAAATTTAGAATATATTACGAAAATCTTAATTGATTTTCGGGTACGATTTTAACCCTTTCGTACTACTTTATTTTGGTACATCTTTATTTTTCACATTCGCATGAGTCTTTCTAGTAGACAAAGGACAACTTCAAATTCTTTTTTCGTACCGCAATTGTTAGTACGAATTTAACATAAAAAATGTGTCTTCTTCTTCTTTTCTAGATTATTTTGTTGTGCTACTTTTGATGGGTAATATTTTGACTTTATTTTTGTATGTTTAGATGAATCTGAATTTGAAATGTATGGTTAAAATCTACTTGTTTTTCGGTACGATTTTAACATTATCGTACTTCTTTGTGTGTTACTTTCGATTCTTTGTTTGTTACTTTCGACGATGTTCAACATTTTCAAGTACGGTTCTCGTTCATTTACGTTATGTGTATATATAAAGTTGTTTAAAGTGTTGATATGAAAATTTTTATATCAAGAGTTAGGAGTTTTGGATCTTGTTCTTCTTCTTCTGGTAGGATTGTATTACGAAAATCTTAATTGATTTTCCGGTACGATTTTAACCATTTCGTACTACTTTATTTTGGTACTTCTATATTTTTCACCTTCGCATGGGTCTTTCTAATAGAGAAAGAACAACTTCAAATTTTTTTTTCGTACCCTAATTGTTAGTACAAATTTAAAATAAGTATTGATGGCGTGAATGAATTTAAACTTGCTGGATTTTTAAACTTGCAGTAATATAGAAGAAAAGTAAGGGCAAAATTGCTATTTAAACTTGCTGGATTTTTACTACTTTCGATCTATGTAATTAAGAACACGGTACGAAATTTACAAATCTTACTAGCAACGTGGAGAATTTTTATAATTATATACTTTACGCACTTAACAACATAGTACGAAAATTACAAAATCTTACCAGAACCGTGAAGAATTTTCATCACTTCACTCTATGTACTTAAAACCACAATACAAAATTTACAAATTTTACCAGTAACGTGAAAATTTTTTATAAGTATACTTCATGCACTTAACAACATAATACGAAACTTATAAATTTTACTAGAATCGTGAAGAATTTTCATCACTTAACTATATGTACTTAAAAACACAATACGAAACTTACAAAATCTTACTAAAAACGTACAGATGTTTTATCACCTCGCCCTATGCACTTAAGAACACAGTACGAAACTTAAAAAATCGTACTATACACGTCAAAACAATTTATTACTTCACTACATGTACTTACCAACACAGTACGAAATTTACAAATCGTACTAGAAACGTGCATAATTTACAAATCGTACTAGAAACGTACATAATATTTTACTACATGTACTTACTAACACAGTACGAAATTTACAAATCGTACTTACTAACACAGTACGAAATTTACAAATTCGTACTTACTAACACAGTACGAAATTTACAAATCGTACTAGAAACGTGCGTAATTTTTATCATTATATTTTACACACTTAACAACATAGTACGAAACTTAAAAAAACTTACTAGTACGTGCAGAAAGAGAGAGAAAGAGAAGAAAAGGTTGAAAAAATGAGAGAAGAATTAGACCATCTCCAACCCTATACTCTATTTTGCAGTATGCTACACTTCAAAATGAAGTATGACATACTCTATTTTAGAAATCCATTCCAACCACGTACTTTATATATATACTCTATTCGTAGTTTTTCATTTATTTTACATAATTAACATTTCCTAATGTATCATAAATATTAAATAATTAATAAAATTGTATCTTAAATAACATAATTTAAATATATTGTGGATTGCTAATTTTTTTATTTATATAAAATTAAATACGTTAAATTAAATAAAAATTATAAATTTTAGTTATAAATAAAATATAAAATACAATAGATTATAAATCAAATTATATTAATGAAATGTAGTTAAATTATTTTTTTATAGTTTAATATTGTTCAAATAGTGAAAATAGAGTATGGAGTATTGAACAGTAAAACTCCATATATAGAGTTTTACTGTTCAATACTCCATACTCTTGCTGCAAAATAGAGTACGGTTGGAATGTCCTTCGTACTTCAAAATGAAGTAATACTCCATTTTAGAGTATGGGTTGGAGATGCTCTTAGTGGGTGAGAGGAGAGAGAGCGTCAGAATTTCAGAGAGAGGAAGAGAGAGAGAGTTAACTCGGAGAGTGAAAAAGTGAGTGGGTGGGGGGTGTGTGTCAGAAAAATGAGTGAAAAGTAGGGAAAGGAAGGGTATTTTGGTACAACTTTTGAAAATATGGGTAGAAATTGGTTTTTCTTATTCCCAAACCAAGAATTGGTTTTTCTATCTCTAAGAGGGTAGAAATTTTTTTGCCTCTTTTTTTTTTTTTTTTTTTTTTTTTTTTTTTTTAAATTAAAACTTTTCTGGATTTATTTTAAATTAATTTAAAATTTTCTGGATTTTTTTTTATAAAATTATTGTTGATGTTTAAAATTAAAATAAAAAACTTTTCTGGATTTTTTTTTTTTATAGAACTAAAACTTTTCTGGATTTATTTTAAATTAATTTAAAATTATTTCGAGAGAGACGGCAATGACGATAATGGAGAAATTGAGAAATTGAGGCGTAATTAGTATGTTAATTAAGTAAAATAAGGGATACAATTAGTTGTGTGTTTAATACTTAATTTTTACCCAAAAAGGAAACGACTCAACTAGGAGAGACCGGCCCAATCGGGAAAGTGACTCAACTAGGAAAGACCGGAGGGAGTATATATATCAATAAACTATGTATATTTACATGTTAATCTTATTTATTACTCTCTCCGTCCCACTTCACTTGACTTCATTTCCTAATCGGGAGGTCCCACTTCAATTGGCTTGTTTCCTAAAATGAAACGAATTAACCCTAATCCTTACTTTCAATATGAACTCCTTATTTTTGACTTTTATCACTGCGCTTAAAATTCCGTATCTAAATAAACAAATCAATTGAAGTGTACAAAAGAAGTATATACATATTTTTTCTAAACATCTAACTTACACAACCTACACACGATATGTATATGGATAAAATAGTAATCTTTTACCTATCTTATCACAAGTTCCGAAATGAATCATATAAAAACAAACAACAAAAATGACAAGTGAAACACTTGAATAAACGGAGGGAATACTATTTTATAACTAATTTAGTACTAACATAAGATGAACAAAAACTAAAGATAATAAAGTATCCAAAACAACTAAAAATTCACCTGCTAATTACTCTTTTCTTGGAGCAATAAAAAAAAAAGTGATGCCACGTAAAAATTAATACACACACATCAAAAAAGAGGTCAACATTGACGTTCTCTATAATTAGAAAATATCCCTTTCACCTTTCTTTAAATTTTTTTTTTAAAATTTATATCTCTTTCGCAAAGGAAAATTCAAAGAGAGAGAAAACAAATCTCAGCAAGTAACCTCCTTCTTGAGGTCACCTCTTCTGCAACTAAACCAACACAATTATCAAACTAATGCACATGCTTAGGGATCAATCAATGTAGCAAGCCAATTTTATAAGACGAAGTCCGCTGTCTGTATACATGTGTTGACTTAATGATAGATGATCAATACATCAAAATTTTCAGGTTCGATTCCTCCGTAATAGACGGCCCTTTAAATCCGATCCATCAAATTGACAATTAAGAAAAGAAGAATTGAATCCATCAAATCCATTATTAATACACCAAACCATCCCTTCTCAAAATTAATTAAGAAAGGGAGCCAAGTCTAAACCCTAAACCTATACTAATTGAGTAGTATTCCATCTCTATAATACTAATACTATATTATTGGTCAAATATATTTGCATTAAAATAAAATTGGTCAAATGTTTTGAAAAAAAATGTATTCCAAGGGCAAAATTGCGGTCAAATATAGTTATCTTTCATTAATATTAAAAAAAGGTTTGCCCACATTTAGTAGTATTGGCATATACATTGGGAAGTGGGCCCACACAAAATAGAAAGACAAATAATGTGCATCATTAGTTTCAATGAGGATTTTCTTCATCCTTGACTAAATATTAACCTCCTTGAAAATTCATACACCTCTTCTCTTACAAAAGTAAAATCCCATCTCCATTTTTTCCCATAATTCAAGAAGAAGAAGAAGGAAGAAGAAGTGGAAGAAGGAAGTGAAGAGCATTTCTTTTTATTATTAGTTTTGAAGTATGGGAGTTTGCTTGGGGAAATCTTCTAAACTTGCTCATGCTTCTTCTGGCCAATTCTCAGGTATGTGTGTGTGTGTGTTTTCTTGTTTTTATGATATGTTTTTCCGTCCCGACGAACTTTGAGGCGTTTCTTGAATGTATGTGAAGTATGGAGTAATGAAACGGGACCTCTGAGTCGTTTCTTGAATATATGTGAAGTATGGAGTTATGGAACGGGACCTCTGAGGCGTTTCTTGAATATATGTGAGGTATGGAGTTATGGAACGGGAACTTTGAGGCGTGTCTTGAATATATGTGAGGTGTGAAGTAATGAAACGGCTCAAGTTCGTTGATTTGCCGGTTTGTTTCAAGAAATTCAGTGATGATCATTGCATTTAGAAATGGGTATGATAGAAGGATGTGACAAATTTGAATTTAATGTGGATGAACTTTTGCCAAAAAATTTGCAGAGGACAAGCGTTCATCGGGGTCCAACACGCCCTTCTACACGATGAAGGAGCACAACATTACGCACTCCGGCGCCTTGTGCAGCGCCGTCATGGCGTCGAAGGCGCAGCCGAGCAACCTCAAGTCCTTCACATTTAGCGATCTCAAGTACGCCACGCGGAACTTCCGCTCTGACAGCCTCCTCGGAGAGGGCGGCTTCGGCTACGTCTTCAAGGGGTGGATCGACGAGCAGACGTTCGCGCCTTGTAGGCCCGGGGTGGGCCTCGTTGTCGCCGTGAAGAAGCTTAAAGCAGAGAGTGTGCAGGGGCACAGAGAATGGCTTGTATGTTTCTTGAATGATTCTTTGTGTTGGTTTCAAAATTTTGAGTTCATTCATGGAGAAATGGCTCATGGTTTGCTTGTTTGTTACTCGTGTTTCGATAGGCGGAAGTGAACTATTTAGGGCTGCTGCACCACCAGAATCTCGTGAAGCTGATCGGGTACTGTTCGGAGTCGGAGAAGAAGCTGCTCGTGTACGAGTACATGCCGAAAGGGAGCTTGGAGAATCATCTGTTTAGAAGTATGTGTGTAGGCCAATTTCAGCTTTTGCCTTATGTTGTTTTATTAGTAGTGATTAGGTGAATTGAGGGGGCTTGATTGCTTGTGCAGAAGGAGTGCAGCTGATGCCGTGGGCGACGAGGATGAGGATCGCGGTCGATGTGGCGAGGGGGTTGTCGTTCCTGCATAGCCTCGATGCCAACGTCATCTATCGGGACCTCAAGGCCTCCAACGTGCTTCTCGATTCGGTATGCCTACCGGGGTTTCTACTTTACTCCTCCTTCCGTCTCTACATAAGTGTCTTGTTTCGGAGCTCTGTTTAAGATTTGTATAAACACCAAGCTAATGTAGCTTTCTCGCTACTACTCTTGCAGGAGTTCAACGCGAAGCTATCGGACTTCGGCCTCGCGAGGGAGGGTCCGAAGGGCGACCGGACCCACGTCTCCACGCGGGTCGTCGGCACCCGAGGCTACGCCGCACCCGAGTACGTAGCAACAGGCCACCTAACTCCAAAGAGCGACGTCTACAGCTTCGGAGTCGTTCTCCTCGAGCTGCTCTCGGGGAAACGGGCATCGGGAGACGAGAACGCCGGAGGCGCCGAAGAGACGTTGGTGGATTGGACGAAGCCGTTCTTGCAGGACAGCAGGAAAGTGTTGAGGATCATGGACTCAAGGCTCGGAGGGCAGTACTCGAAGAAGGGAGCACAGTCGGCCGCCGCCATCGCACTGCACTGCCTCGACAACGACCCCAAGAACCGGCCGGCAATGACGGAGGTTCTGGCGGATCTCGAAGAAATTCAGTCGTCGACGGCCGCTCCGAGAGCCTCTCCACATAGAACAATGAGAGATAATAGGCAATTAAGGTAGATTATACACTTGTGTATATATATACAAACTAGGAGTTGTATTTTTGTGTGTAAATACAAAGAGGAATTTGCTATTTATGAATTGTTCCTCTTTCTATAATCATTCAATTTTAGTGCAAAATCTGCAGAAATAATAAAATTGGCACAAAAAGAAGCTGTCTTTTTTTTTTTCTTTTCTTTTTTCATTACATGAAGAGAGGTCCTAATATACAATTAAGATTTCAACATTAATGAAAAAAAACTTGGAATACCAATACCTCCAATGAGAGAGAAACAAGAAGGAAGAGAGAGAGAGAGAGAATGATGAAATGTTTTCAATAATACATTCATAAGCAGAAAATGTTTTTGTTTCCTGCTGTTCATCAAAAGCATCACTAGCAATGTCTGCTACTTCTTTCGGACAGCGTCGTCTTCGGGTTTCCATACTACGTCCTCGAGGCTTGTCGACAGGTTCTTATAGAACTGCAAATGGAAACATTACAAAGATTCGTGGATAAGGCCTCCGTGTTAGTTTCAAGAAATGACATAAAAACCGTTTTAAAAGAAGTCGAAATTAGAAACAATTTCATATGTTGACACCATTTTCAATTGAGGGTCCTAATCGTTACAGGATACAGAATCGATGGCAAAACGAGACACATCACGGACTGGGACGTGAATGAAGTAAGTATAATTTTCGGACAGAAAGGCTTCTGAAGAAGTAGAATACCTTGTGGAATTCCAAAGTATCTCCCTTCGCTTTTCTAACCTCGACCATGTGCAAACACGGGGCCACTTCAAAAACCTGATTCGAGCGCAGAATGGAAATTAAGTATCAAACTGAAAACACAAAAAGTTGTCAAATGCTCGGTTCTAGCGTGAAATGCACCCTTTGAAGGAGCGGGTCATCATTTTCAACATAGTACGTACCTCAGTGGCAATATTGAGGTTGCCTTTTCTTCCAGCTTTTGAGTTTTCGAGCCTCATCTGAGAGAGAGAGAGAGAGAGAGAAAGGTATCATTACCATGATGAGAAATATCACTGCATTCGATCTTAGAAATCCAGTTTTTCATAACATTTTGCAGACAGATGAGATCAACCGATCATAAGCTGACATAAATGTGCTTTTCAACTCAATATTACCTTGTAATTCTTCCTCTGGACATCGAACCCTAGAGGTTTTGCGGCTGCTTCAATTTTACTAATGATGTCCTTTGCCGAGGATTTAGATGTGAACCTCGTCTCTCTCTTGAATCCCTGCAACCAGTTCATGAAAGGTAAGAAAAATAGTGGAACTGTGCAATAACTAATAAGAGCTTGTACACTCACAGTAGCTTCCATCTATTCTTTTATTAACGAACAATGAGGCCATGAACATTCATTATCCAGCAGTAATATCTATGTTAGCCACTCGTTCGTGGTTTTTTGCTGAATTAATCAGCGTTTTCTTAAACAATAAACTTAAGAAATTCTGCTATTCAAACGAAAGATCTGCTGCGTGTTTCACATCTTACGTAGATGACATGATTTCTCGAGTTATAGCACCTAATTATATATAATTCTCCACTTGGGCCTTAAACAGTTAAATCTTTTCTGTTAGATTAACTGACATGGATAAGGTTAGCAAGTAAGTTGCCGCAGCAACGAAATTCGATATTTAGCTTCTGTCAAATTACAACTCTCAGCAGAATGAAAAGGACGAAACAACTCGTACCTGTTCATCAAATAGATTCCCAAGATCCAGACCTTTTGACATGGAAATTAACTCAAAGGCATTCATGGGAGCTGGCTGCTGCTCCCTTTTCTCAGTTACGTGATATTCCTGCATTTGAGAAAATATACGACGTTTATTTCATGGATATATATATTGTGGAATAATGCACACACAATAATCCATGTGCTCGGCGAAAATACCTCAGAATCTTTAAATACAGCTTCCACATCATCCAAATTCGCTTCTTCCTTTTCATCAAAGGCTGGTGGTTTATAATCCTTCTTAAACCACTCATCCTCCAAAATTTCGGGAACTGTAATACGCTGCATAGATGCAGAAGACCAATTAATCATCCACACATAAGGTATGGAAAATACGAAGACCATGCAAACATTGAACATCTAATAGTATGTATCTCATTAGTTGATCATAGCCTCACTTTCTCCGGATTTGCCTCCAGTATTCGAGCAATCAGTTTTGCGGCACCAAAGGAAATCCATGGAGGACACGAGAATTCAGCTGAACATATCTGAGAATAATAAAATAGAACTTGAGAACTGAATCGAGAGATATAGAATAGAAACATGTTTAGGAAACCACAAATGCTCACTTTTTTATATAGGTTCATAAGATTAGAGTCATCAAAAGGCAAGTAACCTGCAAGCAATACAAAGAGTATGACTCCACAGGACCACAAGTCTGCAGTCGCTCCATTGTAGCCTCGATCATTAAGGACCTAAGCAGATTATAACCTCATTAATCAGACCGTAGAAGAATGACGAAGAAGAGCTGCACATGTAGTAGACATACCTCAGGTGCAACATAGTTCGGAGTTCCACAAGTAGTATGCAGCAAACCATCGTCCTGCCAAATTAATTTACGTTTTTTATTTTAGCACACTGACTAATCAAACTTAATGATATCAAATGATAATAAGCTCATGAACAATGTTTAGACATAGATTTAGGGGGTGTTTGGCTAAGCTTATAAGCTGTGTTTGACTGATTATAAGCTATTTGACTGCTTATAAGCACTCTAAAAGTGTTAGGCAAAATAAGATTTCAAAGTGCTTATAAGCTCCAAATTTAAGCTCCAATGCTTATAAGCACTCTAAAAAATAAGTTCCTCACCCCAACTTATTTTTTCAAAATTTCACCTTTTCATTATTAAACTTCATATTAATTTTATATTTCTATTATAAACACTTCCATTTGATTATAGAAAATTATAAATTCCCCAAAAAAAAAAAAAAAAAAAAAAAAAATTCAAATTTTTTTAATTTTTAGATTTTAATTTATTTTGAGCTTATAAGCTAGCTCTTTTATCCAAACGCTTTGACAACTTATAATCTCTTAAATCTAGGAGCTTATAAGCTCTTGAAACATCTTATAAGCACTTAGAGCTTATAAGTTCCTCTAAATAAGCTTAGCCAAACACCCTCTTATTCAGAGTTTGCACACACACACACACACACACACACACACACACACACAGAGAGATCTGGATGCTGATTGTTACCCTCTAGCTCTACATAATGTAACTAAGCGGACAGTTTGAGAACATCCATATATAATTTTATGCAAAGATTCAGTTCAGTGAAAATCATGCTTGATATAGTTCAGTGAATTATTATGAGGTGCCATCGAAAAAGGAAAAGTGATTATCGGGGCTATTGGTTATCTAGCTCGTATGAAACAAGTGAACAAGTATATAACGGAAATGAATAGGTGCAGGAATCTTTTATTAGAAGGAAACTTACCCTGACTTGCTGAGATAAGGCACTTAATCCAAAATCAGTAACTTTTAGATTTCCAGCAGCATCCAGCAGTAAGTTTTCCGGCTGCAGCAGTTAAGACACGATATTCGTTTAAGTGAATATGACAGGAAAGTATTCTTCGCGATGGAAAGGTTCAAAGCAAGTTAAGCACCTTGAGATCTCTGTGAAAGACCCCCCTACTATGGCAATAATCAACTGCATTAACAAGTTGCTGAAAATATCTCCGGGCTTCTTCTTCTCGCATCCTTCCATGATTTACCTAAGAAAAAAAATTCACATTCCTAACTTCAGATAAATTGAGAAAAAGTAACTGCCAGTTAACATAACTCATTTCATGATTTACAAAAATAATACTATGTGGGCAGAGGAAGTTCTGATCTTACAATTTTGTCAAATAACTCTCCCCCGGTGACAAACTCCAAAACAATAAATATCTTGGTCTTGCTGCCCATCACCTGAAGTATTAAATGATTAGTAAAAGCTGATACCTAAAACGTCAATAATCTAAAGCTAGCCGCAATCGAGAAAATGAAGTGATGTAAGAACAGAGCTAATTTTCAAAGAACAGGTTTGTTGCAGATACTGTTTTTGGTCGAATACAATTAAGCATCTTGTTGAATTGGACAAATCGCTACAATTTTGTGCCGATACACGGATGGAACTGAAGATGTTCTCAAACAGAGAGGACAGAGAGATCTGTAAAAGGGGCGGGGGGGGGGGGGGGGGGGGGAGAGAGAGAGAGAGAGAGACCTCGTATATGCTAACAACATTGGGATGTTTGATCAATTTCATTGTTGCAATCTCCCGCTTAATCTGCCAAAATTTAACACGACATGTGTTAGAGTAATCCATAACAGGAAGGTAAAGATGATTTCACCGTGAATAGTTACACCAACAGAAGCACAACTACAAGGAGAATCCGATACACAAGGTGGAACAACACAATTCACAAAAGTATAAGATAAGAAATAAACCTGCTCAGCCATTTTGTGCTTTAGGACCGCATCCTTGTCAAGAATCTTGATAGCCACAGCTTCTCCAGTCTGAGAATTTCTGGCAAATTTAACTTTTGCAAATGACCCCTCACCAATTGTCCTTCCAACCTCATACTTCCCGATTTTTCTCTTAACTTTCGCTTGATTCATTTGTGATTGATTATCGGACAAGGGTTCGATATTGCACCTAACAACCCTATTCTTCAGCAAGAACCTTCTGCAGAAAAGCAGAATCTTCAGGGCCTCCAAATACTACAACAACAAACTATACTTTCCAACCATTCACCAAAAAAAATTCTCAAATCATTCAAAACCCTTAATTCTCTTTTTCTTCGTTCCTCGATTCCGCTCTCTTAATCTATAGGCAGAGGAAACTAAACTAATCCATAGATTCAATCATAGCTGGATAATATACTTTATATGAATGAGACATACACCTACAGTTAGGAACTGAAAATGCTATTATATTCAATCAATCTAACATCAAAAGATGAATCAACAAGGCAACATCAGCACCAAATTAAAATGAGAACGCAGAAAAAAAATAAAATGGAATTATCATGGTTGGGTTGGGTGGTTCTTACCCCATGAATTAGTAGCCACAGAAACAGATCAAAAATTCAAAAGCAAATAATTAAAAAAAAAAATGCTGATAATAGACTGGAGAGGAATATAGTCTCGATTAGTATGTTGTTTGAAACAATTAGTCCTAATTATAGTATTAAATATAAGGATTAGTACTATTTTAACAGCCATGACTATTGTCTGATTATTGTTTAATCATTTGACTGTACTTTAACACCATGGCCATGAATGAAGAGTAAAATAATCCATTATTGCACCATTAAAAAAACACAGAAATAATAATAGAATATGGAATAATTCTAGTCATGAAAAACAAGAGAAAGAAAGCGAATCCAGAGAGAGAGAGAGAGAGAGAGATCACAAGCACAAAAAATATTCCATTGATTCCTAATTCAACTCTATAGTCAATAACTGAATCTAAAAAGAAGAAAAGCTGTCAACTTTACCAAGAAACTCAAAGCAAATCTCTTGCCACTCGATCAAGAATCACAACAGCATCAACCAAACCCAGAAATTCTTGAAGCAGTTGAAGATTCTGGAGCAAGTGATGAAAACCCAGAAAAGAACTCCAAAATCCCACTTCAAAATACGCAAATCTTTGTTCTTAGAGAGGGAGAGAGATGAAAATATTAAAACAGTCGAGATGAGTCCAAGCAACCAAGTTCAAAGATTAATGATGCAGAAGAGTAGAAACCCCACCAAAAGAAAAGAACGAAAAAGGGAGAAGAAGATTAGCACAGCAAAAGTTTGGAGAATGAGCAGTGGACAAAGATTTAACGACTGGGAAAAGAACAATATAACGGAAGCTTCGAAGAAAATCAGCAGCTGACACTAATGTTTGTTGGCTCGGATGGGATCGGATCCCAATAATTCTTGAGGGTGGAATGAATTGAAATCGAAATCAAGAATTACAAAAACTAATTGTGAGGGGGGATCGGATACACGTGTTTTACGCGGTGGGATGGGCATGAAGTGGGTCCCACTTCCGACATTAATTGCAATAAGTCCCATCCTCTCCCCTCCTTTACACTTCATCACTATTGATTACTCCCTCCGTTCTTTTCAACATGAGTCATTTTTTTTGACAATTCTGGCACGCTTTTCCATGCTCGTTGATGATGAGTTTTAAAATAGATTTTTGAATAATTTTTTTATTTACGAGATACTACAACTGTCATAGTATGTTGAAAAGGAAAAATTCTTCAAAAATCTATTTTAATACACATTATCAACGAGCGTGGAAAAACGTGTCAGAATTGTTAAAAAGGAATGACTCATGTTGAAAAGAACGGAGTGATACTATGTTCTATCCAAGACGACACATTTGTCTTAGATATGAATATTAAGTCTGGATGTTTAGAGAGTGTTTAAAAGTCACTCCATCGTCCCTTGTAAGAGGAGACGTTTTCTTTTTGAGCGCGGATTGAAGATGGGGTGAGCTTATGTATTAAAATGAAAAATGCATGAGTAAAAAGTGATCTTCATTTAGTCTTAAACTCTTACCAAATAAGGAAACGTATCATCTTGTTAGAAAAGTACCTAAAGTTAAACGTTTCCTCTTATGAGAGACGAAGGGAGTAGAAATTTAAATGTTTGTGTTTTTTATCTTATTTAATTTATATTAAAACCTCTTAACATATTATATATATCAATGTTTGACTAAATAAAAAACGTATTGAGACCTTTATTTTGTATAAAAATGGTGAAAATCGAACAACAATTGTAAAAGCTAGATAATTATAAGTTTTGTAATTAAACTATAATGAGATGCGTGTATAGTAGAAATATGCATAAATATGCCTAAATCTTTCCAAAAAGATTAAATCGTCATATATGGAACGGCCCAAAACGATCTTATATAGGACGAAGAGAGTATTAATTTCGATCGTTTCATAATTAATTATGTCTAATCACACATTCGCACTTTATTAATTTCTTCCCTTCCTTTATTTTCTCTTTCTTCTTGAAAAAAGGAAAAAGAAAAATCAAAATCGGGTCATCTACGAAAATCTAATTGCACCAAACGCAGATCTATAGTATATTCCACCACCCAACTATTTTGATTTTTGACGGCGAAACTTTTACTCTCCCTCTCATCAAATTACTCCACTTTAATTAGTTTTTCATACTTCATTTCTCCCTCTTCAATAATATGTACTCCATTAGTCTCATTTCGTTCGATACAAGAATTTAGATATAATTAATGCCAAAGTGCATGAAAAGAGATTTAAATCGAATAATAAGGGTTGATTAATTCTTTCTATAATACGAAACAAGACAATTGATGAGGGACGTTGCAATTAGAAAATCATAACAGTTGAAGTGGAATGGACGGGGTATACTATATTGGGTTGTTCAATTTCACTAGGCTTGTTTTCTAAAATAGAAAGAAAATAACCTTTATATTTTCATAACTTTTCACTTTTAACATTGCATCTAAAATCTCATACCGAAAAAAAACATATTGAATAGGGACGATGGGAGTATTTGAGAAATTATATACTCCCCGTTCCACGTAACCGTAAGACGATACGTTTCTTTTTCGTCACAGAAATTAAGGAACATAAGATTAGTGTATAAAGTGTATTTGAAAACCCCATGCGGGCTAAAATCTTTCCTTTACTTTATTTATTTTATGTTAAGGGTACAATTAGTTAGGTTTAATCACTCCCTTATTAAGTTTTTAAATTTCTTATAATAAATCAATAAAGAAACGTATTGGCCTCATACAGATGTACCAAAAAAGAGAATACGAGCATAGATGGGGGAGTACTTAAGTTTCAAATTATCAACATTATATTAGCTAATAAAATTGAAAATAGATGCTGAAAAGGTAATTATAAATCCAAAATAATCTTAGAAAATAATTGTAAAATTATCACAAATCATACTACGTTGAAATTATTGAAAAAAAATGTATAAAATTAATAAATTTTGATATTTGAAACGCGATTGATACATAAACTTTGGAAACATGATCTTGCAATGAATTTAGGGTTTATTGCAAATGGCCCTTCACCAAAGTTATTATTGGCTATTGCACCATAATTTGTTTTATAGTTAAACCAAATTATGTATTTAATGTATATATTTAATCCTTTTCTTGTTTCTTTCGTACTAAAATAATAAATAAATAAATAAATAAATAAATAATGCAAGAAATGTGCCAGGTTGTTAAAATTAGGAATAATAATAATAAAAATAATTGAATTTTTTTCTCTACCTAGAATGAATTATAAGTTTTGCTGATTGATGATTTAATTATTATTATTATAGTCTAAGATGTACGTAGAATAGAAAATGTAATTTATGTGCTCCATTAGTACAATTAGAATAGTATATATCATTGAAACAAAATAGGATTATTATAACCTTTCAAGAGGGACGGAGTCAGGAATTTAATTAAAAAAATATAAGGGCGACAAAAACTTCTTTAGAAAAAGGACGTAGAATATAAATTAAACCGCACAAATTAATTGAAATGATTAATAAGATTGGGGGTGATATATAATATGTTGTATTATTGTCGATATGGAAGTTCTTGGGTTTGTATATTTTTCTTATGTAATAATAAAGCACAAATGATTCTATTAAAAAATTGGGTCTCTATATATAAATATTACATTCGTCTTATCAATAATGTGTCACTTTCTTATTTTACATAAATATCTTAAATGAAACACTACTAATGAGACGAAAAGAACGGTTTTGATTAAGTCGGAAATACATTACAACAATCAAAATCGTTAGGGCTAATGATATAAAATACGAATCATAAACAATTAGGAGTTTTTTGATTTGTGTAATATTTGCTTAGGCGTGCAGTCCCTTTGGGGACATCGCAATAAAATTAGAACGATACAGAGAAGATTAACATGACTTTTGTGTAAGTGTAAGGATGAGACTTATAAAAAATATTTGCTTAGGCAGACAACGTCGTTCTACCTATCTCAAGTGACGGGCATCATTTTGCTACCCAGAAGAAATAAGCACTAACACACCCTCGATCGGCGGTCACGTCAAATCCAATTCTACTTTAATTTGGGGAAAACTTAATACTACTATTATGAATTTTTTTGAAGCCACTATATAAACCTAATCGGTATATATATATATATATATATATATATAAATTCTTGCGTGAGAAAATGAGAAAGATGCTTAAAACTATACAAAATCATGCTTAAGTCAGTATATATTTATGCTTACAACACCATTATGCTTTTTAATGTACAAATTCATGCTTAAACCTAGTCATGCTTATGATACCTTATAATCATGCTTAAATCAATTACAGCCACATATCAAATCAAGATCAATGGTCCATATCTATTCCTATTTCTCACACCAGGACTTATTTCTATATGATCCATCCTATATATATGTCAAACACTACAAACGTAAATAATGCGCCACAATTAAATATTAATACTATGATACAAGAATTTCGTAAGAAACAAAATACACCAGCATCATTACAATTTACTAATATTTGTAGGTTTAATTATCCAAGTTATTCAAATTGAACATGTCATAAAACAAGTAAATGTTACTTACTAGATAATTACCTTCGTGAGTACGTATATGTAATTCTTCTATTTTCCTTTTCATTTTACTTTCTTTTTGTTGTTGCAAATATATAACATGTTCCACGTAAGAAATATAAGGTGCACGTAAGAAATATAAGGTGGTGGATACATAAAGAGGAGCATCACTTCATTCGTATGAGATATTTTGGGAGTGAGTCTAAGAACAAAATTGTAAGACTTCGGTTTAAAGTAGACAATATCATACTTAAGCGGCTCAGTGGTGGTGTTCGGCTACCCTAACAACTGGCACCGTTTGTGAAAAAGCCGACATTGCACGGTGATGGATGCCCTTCGATGTGGCCTCGACGATTGGGATTTTATCACTGGACATGACGATTGAGATTATATATCGTTGGAGGTTTGCCTCGACGATCGGGATTATCGTTGGAGGAGAGGGCACTAATGTGATCCTTGTATTTGAGGGGAGGATTGAAGATCTCTTGTTCAAAGGGACGAGGTTATGTGTGCCGGAATGCAGCCTTCGGCTTAAGCTTGTTGCGGAACTACATGGCGCTGGACATGTGGGGCGCGATAGATCGATCGAGCTTGTGCATCGCTCGTACTTTTGGCCGACCCTTCGGCGTGATGTGAGCCGCTTCATCACACGATGTCGCACCTACCAAGTGGCAAAAGGGACGCTTCAAATGCGAGTTTGTACACTCCATTGCCGGTGAGCCATTAGCATGGACTTTGTGTTGGGCCTACCTTGCACGCAAAGAGGTTTCGATTCGATATTCATTGTGGTAGATCGGTTTTCTTTACATGGTTTGCCTGTTTAAAGCTCGTAAGATTGGGCCGGTGGAGATTTTGGAGAAGATCAATCCTAATGCCTATCGTTTAAAGCTTCCTTCGCATCTAAACACATCGGATGTTTTTAACGTTAAACATTTGGTTTCGTTTGATGGTGATAATGATGATGAAGCACATGGACTTTCCGATTCGAGGTCGAATCTTTTTCAAGCACGGGAGGATGATGGCGTGGAGGGTGCCATCGCGTTTATGGATCGGTTCGATCGTTTGTTTAAACCGAAAACCTGAAGTGGATTTTTTTGTCAAGCTCTTGCATGTACTTTTAAGAGTTAGGGTTTTGTGTATGAGTTTTAGGGTTTCGTTGGAGTCAATTTATTTGTTTGTCGTGGTAGAGAACATGAGCTTGTTTTGATATTGAATTTTATGTTATGCAAATCCTAATACACGTGGCGTCAAGGATTTCCAGTTCCATCTCTCGTTATAAGTTTTCGCTATGTCACTTTTTTCAATAATTATCATATGAAATTTAAAAATCACGTCTATTCTCTCTCTTTCAAAAAAAAAAAAAAAAACAAAAAACAAAAACAATTATGTTATGTAATTTTGAAACGCGTTATCTAGGACCCAAACCGAAACCATTACCCTTACCCTCACTATTTTAGATATTAACACCTACTGCTCGATCATACAAATGGACAAAGCTCTACGTTCTTGAATTCATATATGAAGATTAATAACAAAGAAATTATGGTTGTAATAATTTCAAAAATAGGGAGACGTACGTTTATCGCTTCATGATGCATGCTTCAAATTTTCCGTTATTCGCAGAAAATTAACCGTCTCTTTTGCATTTTAGGGTTTTATCCCTTTGGTTCACCAACTATTTGGATGTTACCAAACATGGTAAATTAAATATTCTTCCATGCTTTTCTGTAGTTTTACGTATCATTCAATCATCAGTACTCCCTCTGTCCGTCCCACTGATATACGATGACTGGGTTTCATTTTCGTCTGTTCTATTAATAAACAAAAACCTAGAATTAGGGCTGTCAATTTTCAACACGACACGGTAACCCGACACGGACATGCACGAAATTAACGGGTTTGTGTTGAGGCCTTATTGGGTTCGTGTCATTAATGGGTTGACCCAATAAGAACCTGAAAATTTCATGTCGGGTTCAGGTAAATTTAAATATTAATTAATTTATTATTTTGTAAATTTGGGTTATTCCAATTTCCACTTACCCGCCTTTTCTGATTTTTTTTTTTAGTTTATTTATGAACTAGTTTGTATAAAACATTTATAATTTTAGTACGTTAAATTAGGTCAATACGTGTTATGATATATCGGGTTCCTATCGTGTTCGTGTCGGGTACGAGTCGGGTTCAGGTTTGAGCTTAACAGGTCGTGTTCGTGTTCAGGTTGGAGAAATTCTTAACGGGGTCGTGTTCAGGTTTGAGCTTAACGGGTTGGGTCGTTATCAGGTCGACACGATAACAACCCGACACGCACGAATTGACAACCCTACCTAGAATGATAAAATTTTAACTCATTTCGTCTTAATTTTTGTAACGGAATAATGTTATTTATATATCAATGAGACGGATTACGGAGTAGTATATGTGTATATATATATAGAGGCAAAAAAGAAAATACCCATTTTGACTTTGTAAAATCAATTTTAGGTATGAAATATAGTTTACAATAAAAATACCCATATTTTGGTATGGTGGACAATAATACCCTTACTTTTAGTACATGACCACTTCCTCCTCCCCTTTCTTCTCCCTACACGTGTTTCCTCATTCCTTTTTCTTTTTTTTTTTTTTTTTTTTGTTTTATTTATTTATTTATTTATTTATTATTAAATTATTTATTTATAATAATTTTTTCGTTTTTTTCCAGAAATTTTCAGTTTTTTTTTTTTTTTTTTTTTTTTTTTTTTTTTTTTTTTTTTTTTCAATTTTCTACCGTTTTTTTGTATATTTCGATAAGTACAAGTACACAGTAAATTCAGGTTTTTTTGGTACTGTGTACCGGTACATGGTAAACCAAATAATACTTCTTATAGTACACAGTAAATTTAGGTTTTTTTGGTACTGTGTACCGGTACATGGTAAACCAAATACATCTTATAGTACTGTTTACTGGAAGTAGTAAACGAATAATATCAGATTGTACCTATATTACAAAGTACGTTCATGTTGTTTTAGTACTGTTTACCAGTAAGTGGTAAACGAATAATATCAAATTGTACCTATGTTATGCAGAATTTACACACCATCTCCCCATAACCAAACTTCACGAATGCCCCCAGAAACGTATATGCAAAAACAAAGAAGTAAACAATAAGACCACAAGCCGCAAACAGCACCGCAATGCATACGAATGTGCTCAACTACGCCATCCAATTCGAGCATGACATACTCCTCTTCCTCTTCATCTCCTTCTTCCATCTCTTCTTGCCCATTCTTTTCTAGTTCTGCCATTTCTTGAGATGATATCTTCTTTAGTACAGTATGTTCTTGCAATAAAAACAACGTGAAGTTCACAACATAGACGAATCGAAACATAATCTCCATGAAGCTCTAGTAAAAACCACTAGTTCTAGTAAACCTCTTTAAACTAATGCTGGAACCAAAACTCAACACCATCTTCACCATAATCAATATGAACTCAACATCTTAAACTACGTTCATGGCATTGATACAACTAGATTATAAAAGAAAGAGGGAGAAAAAGGGGTTGCGGAGTGTAAGTATTGCATTTGCATTCAGGTAGAAATGCTAGAATTATCGAGCGCCTATACGTGTATCAATAGCTTCAGGAAAAATTACAAACAAGGAACAACATAGTAGATAATAAATATCAAATCCAACAAGAATGAATGAATGAAAACATTATTGCCATTTCGATCTCTTCTATTTATATATATAAATTTGATTTTTTCTTTGTTCCAAGCTAGGCAGCCGGGCCGGGGTCAAAAAGTTTAGGATTACAAATAAAATGAAGCTACTAAAACTAGTTCCCAAAATTCATAAGTTACAGCAGAAGCTAGCTGAAACAGCATGCAGTAGGCAGTAGGAACACTGAACAAGGTATGCTACACTAATCAATCATGAAGCTTCACACCATTCTATACTTTCGATGTTTCAGATGATCGAGCAATAGACGAAACGAAGCAAGAACAAGTTTCATAACTGAAACGAAACAAGCAATTCTACACAATCCGTCTATAAAATAGAAGCAGCCTATAAACAGAATCTTCCACACAACGAAACAATCAACTCATACAAAAGGAAGTTATACTGCCAAACACACCATAATCGATGCTTCACCATTCGAATCTGCTATAATAACAAGCATTTCTCTTGAGTCTCGACACGCCATAATCCACAGACACGAGTAGCAATAGACGAAACGAAGCAAGAACAAGTTTCATAACTGAAACGAAACAAGCAATTCTACACAAGTCGTCTATAAAATAGAAGCAGCCTATAAACAGAATCCACACAACAAAACAATCAACTCATACAAAAGGAAGTTATACCGCCAAACTCACCATAATCGATGCTTCACCATTCGAATCTGCTATAATAACAAGCATTTCTCTTGAGTCTCGACACGCCATAATCCACAAACACGAGTAGCAATCAATCAAAGAAGTTTTTCCTCAAACGAATCATACAGTTAAAATTGTCTCACTACAAAAAAACTGGCCGAACAACGACGGAACCGACGACGGACATGATTCCGTCACTAATTAACGACGGAATAACGACTCTATAACGACAGAACGGAACTCCGGCCAATGACGACGGATGTTACGACTGAACAAAGTCGGAATAACCCGGGAAAGTTTGGCGCTCGAAAAGGACGACGGAATGGTGAGGGACTAGTGATGGACATTTAATGAGGGAATTATTCCGTCGTTATTCGGTCTTAATGTAGTTTTAAGTAATGTATTTTTCCCCAAATTTCATTGTCGAGCCCTAAGTCCACCGCCGTTCCCACTCGCCGTCTCCGACCCACTCGGTAAGAACTCTCACCCTCACTCTCTCTCTCTCTCTCTCTCTCTCTCTCTCTCTCTCTCTCTCTCTCTCTCTACCACTCCTCTTCTTCTTCCTCTGCTCTCAAAATCTATCCATGGAAAAAAAAAATTATTGTTTTTCTTCACGCTCGTACAGCCTTGGTCGGAGATTTTGCTGTTGCGCCGTCGACGGTGGCTGCTCGCCATTTCAACCAAATTTCATTGTCGAGCCCTAAGTCCACCGCCGTTCCCACTCGCCATCTCCGACCCTCTCTCGGTAAGAACTCTCACTCTCTCTCTCTCTCTCTCTCTTTCTCTACCACTCCTCTTCGTCTCCTATCCATGGGAAAACAAATTTTTTATTATTTTTCTTCACGCTCGTACAGCCTTGGTCGGAGATTTTGCTATTGCGCCGTCGACGGTGTCTGCTCGCCATCTTTCAAACCTAGGTTTAAAAGCGGGTCTCTACAGTGGCTGCTCGCCACGAAATTTTTTCCACCCTAATATATTTTTGCTTTCGATTTGATTTGATTTCCTATTTGTGAGAGTTTGTTTTGCTTACGAAATTTTATGTTTTCTTTGGAATCCCAGTTTTGGCTGCTGAAGCTTGGGGATAGCTCAGTTTTCTCGATCGGCGGTTTTAATTATTCAGATAATCACAATTCTCACGTAAGTATTCGATCTCGGTTGTTGTGTATATGCTGATTTTCTTTCGGCTAATCTCCAGTATGCTATCATTTCTTCCTTCTTCTGCCATTAATTAGCCTCATTCTATGGTGTATGTGTATGTGTTTTGGTTCATTGAGTTCAGTGTAAGTAGGGAAGGGATTAAAGATTGATGTTTGGAGTTCTAATTCAATCTGGTGTTACATGGAAAAGTGTGTTTTATTTTGCTAATCTGTTCGTTGGCGAAGTAATTCATAGAACGGAGAAAATGAAACGAAATGAGAGAGGGGGTGGGGTTTTGCTGTAACTAAATCAAGACAGAAGTAGCGGCCAATTGTAAAGGAGAACATGGGGTTGTGAGAATGGAGAAGTGGGCTTAGTTCATTCTGTCTTGGGTTTGATTTAATCGATTGAAATTAGCCATGGGAAGAAGACTATTTGTGTAGAATGAGCTAAGCTTCTTGTTTTAGCTATAAAGTATAGGCTCATAATCTGATTTGCAGTTGACCCTTTAGATTAATATGTTGAAGATTGGCTCATAAAATTATTGTTTTGGCTCAAGAATTTAATTAGTAAATTGGATTGATTCAATTAAATTTAGTTTGGGCAGGCTTGATTAAAATGTAGGTGAGATTATCTACACCACCCCAACTGTACGTGGTTGATTGAGAGTAGTTATAATTAACTCACACCAAGATAAAGAATCGAAGCTCCTCCCGAAAGAATAATTTTGATACCATGCTGTTGTCTGCCATTTTGTATTTATGTCAAGAATCTCAACTAGCAACTCAAACTACTCCCAATTAAAATATCTGTTTTTTTAAGAACTTATTCAAAAAAGTATATACATAGGAGGCACCCAATTTTTGTTTTTCCTGGAGTTTCATTCATTTGCTTTTTTTCATTTCCTTTTCAATTCAAGAATAAAATGTCGTTCCGCTAGATGAGAGTGTTTGACAATCTTTTGTGGCTGAAATAAACATCCACTACACCTTCATACTCTCAACAGCCTTTCAGAAGGCATTGCAAGCTTCTCAAAAATGCATGTAACTCAGAAAATTGGGTTAAGCATTTGAAATCCTTTTATATTTTCAGAACTCAGACATGAAAACTATTGTCACTCAGTTGTTCTTTTGTTGTTGCAGCAAACTTATGCATTACTATACGATATGAGTTGGTTAGTATCACCAGATTTTGTGTATTTTGAATAATATATGTTGTAATTTTGTGTATTACTCTTATATTCAAATTCCATTAATATGTAGGCTGCAAAGAAGGGTTGCACACCTCGAGAGTGCTTGTACGATGCATACTGCATTACACACACGAAGCCAGACGGGACCTACACTGATGCTAAGTCTGAACGGATTGGGGTAATTAACTCATTACTCTATTCTCTCTTCTTAATTTAAGCTCACTCACTCACTCATAGGAAAGGAAAAGAAAAGAAAGCCAAGCAAGGCAAGCCAATTTGCAGAATCTTTTGAATTGTTCATTTTGAATATGACTGATTTTTACTCTAAGATCTTGCTCTACTTGCATACCTTATAATGCCATTAGTAAATCTGTGTTTGGTCTTCCATCGTGTTCAAGCTCCCTAGTTCGAAATTCTCAAATTCAAAAACTATTTTGGTTCTTGATTTATGTACTGGAGCAGCAGAAGAAATTGATGCTTAACCTGATGTTCACTTGGCTATTTGTTTAAATTTGGACAGTCATCAATTGCATCAGTAAGAACTAATAATCAATATATCTTTAATAATTCTATGTTTGTCAAGACGATTAGCTTATTTTCTTTCTACCTGTGCTGCCATAGTTTTTTTATAATTACATTGTTAAATGAATTGGATATAAAAACATGGCTTGTTTGTAATTGTTCCATGGTAATCAATTAGCATTTATCACACTCATATTAACAGATTTTCTAGGATTTACTCTTGATCATCCAACATTGTTTTGTGTATTGCAACAGAACTTGATTAAGGCACGTGCCGAGGAGATGAGGAGTCCACTGCCCGGCACAACAGAGGAGCAGGAGGTCGATTGGAATCAGGCATTCTTAGATGTCGTGCCACTTGATGCAAAGAATAGAATGTTTGGAACTGGAGAATTAGCTAAGATTGTGGCAAATGAAGCATGTATCAATGCCACCCGATACCATACAGAGGCTGCATGTGGCTCTCGTTTGTCAGAGGTAGAGCTAAAACTAACCGAGGAACGAGAGGTGCATCACAGGTTGGAAGAGAAGACAGAAAAGTTGGAAGAAGCTCTTCAAAACCAACAACGTCAAATTGAAAAGCTAATGTCGCAGTCTGGGACACCTTCACACACATCTTCTCCATGATTCACCTTAGTTTTTACTTTGTTGAACAAACTTGTTGAATACTACGTCTAACCTCTATACACTTTGCAAACTTGAAACATTTTTTGTCTATGTTATATGAATATTATCAGTAGTAATGAATTAAAACATTACTGTAGGCATTATAATGTGATTTTGAAGACTTAAAACAGGTGATTTAGTTGTAACTCGGGAATAATAAGGTGCAATAAAATAAGACACTGGTCAAAAAAATAGTGACGGATTAGTGAGGGAACAACGACGGAAATCGTCTTGATAATCTCCGTCAAAAATTCCGTTGTTAAATTTTGTGAGGGAACATTCCGTCGTTATTCCATCGTGGAAATTAACGACGGAATTAACGACGGAATCATCCGTTTTTATTCATCTCCGGCGACCGGCGCCGGAGGTGGCATCGGCGACGGCAGTTCCGTTACAAATCCGTCGTTAAATTTAACAACGGAATTGAATTTCGTCGTTGATTTTTTAGCGACGCTCATTTTGAAGACGGATGGTGTCCGTCGTTATTCCGTCGTTATATGCAGATGGCGACAGAAATTTTCAATTTAGCAACGGAAAATTCCGTCGTATTTCGGCCAGTTTTTGTAGTGTCTACTTACCAGGCTTGAAGAAGATCGACAAGCCAAAATCGATCGCTTTAAGCGGCGAGTTCTCCTTCTTATTCGCGAACAGGAAATTCTCCGGCTTCAAATCCCGATGTATCGCCCCGTGCTTGTGGCAGAGCTGCACGACCTCCACGATCGTCCTCATCACCATAGCCGCCGCCCTCTCCCTCCCGATCTACACTCTCATCACCACCTCCGCTCGATTCTTCTCCCTCATGACCTCCCTCTCCCACCTCCGCCGCCGCGAGAACGCAGAATCCCACCGAAATCGAAATCCCTAATTTAGGCCCAATTACTCTCTCTAGCATCCCGCCGTGCTCGATCCCAACCACTTCTTCGCCTCCTTCATCGCCACAAACACATCATCGCTACCGGAAGCAAGCGGCGTTCTCATCGCTACCGAACGCCACAGTCGCCGGTGAGAGAGAGGAAGAGAGTAGTGAGAGAAAGGGAGAGAGAGAAGAAGAACAGTCCTTTATTCTTTTCTTTTTTTGCATTTACGAAAAATAAAGTTAAAAGAGAAAATTTAAGTACACGCAATTATAAATATCAAAGATAGGGATATTTTTGTCCACCCAAACCAAAAATTGGGTGTTTTTATTGTAAAACTATATTCCATATCTAATATTGTTTTGACAAAGTTAAAAGGGGTAAAAACATATATTATCTCATATATATATATATATATATATATAGGGATTGGTTCATATGCTAACCATATTAGTTAGTGAGAACTAAGAACCAATCTAGACCTTCCATCTTAATAGATTGATGGTTATGATTTATTCATGGAAATTAATTAAATAAGGCATATTTTGTTTAGGAAAAGGATATTAATGTAATCTTCATTTATTTGTTCCATATTTTAAGGGATTAATTAATCACTCATTTAAAATTTCTCTGCCGTAATCTTCTTCTTCTTAATTCTTCTTCTTCTTCTTCTTCTTCTTGACATTTTCATCTATGTTTTTATATTCTGTTTTCATTTTTTTTTTTCTTTTTTTTTGTAATTTTCTTATACAAATTAGTAAGCATAAATAAATAGGAAGATAGCATATAAACATGATTATTTAAGCATAGGAATAAATCTTAGTTGCATTCGAATATTCATCTATGTTTTTTTATTCTGTTTTTTGTAATTTTCATATACAAGTTATTAAGCATACATAAATAGGAAAATAGCATATAAATATGATTATTTAAGCATAGGAATATGTCTTAGTTGCATTCGAATATTCATCTATGTTTTTTTATTCTATTTTTTTTTTATAATTTTCATATACAAGTTATTAAGCATAAATAAATAGGATCATAGCATATAAATATGATTAATTAAGCATAGGAATATGTCTTAGTTACATTCGAATATTCATCTATGTTTTTTATTCTATTATTTTTTGTAATTTTCATATACAAGTTATTAAGCATAAATAAATAGGAAGATAGCATATAAAATGATTATTTAAGCATAGGAATAGGTCTTAGTTGCATTCGTATATTCATCTATGTTTTTCTAATTCTTTTTTTTTTTTTTTTTTTTTGTAATTTTCATATACAAATTATTAAGCATAAATAAATAGTAAGATAGCATATAAGTATGATTATTGAAGGATAGGAATAGGTCTTTGTTGCATTTGAATATTCATCTATGTTTTTTTAATTCTATTTTTTTTTTTTTTGTAAATTTTCATATACAAATTATTAAGCATAAATAAATAGGAAGATAGCACATAAATATGATTATTTAAGCATAGGAATAGGTCTTAGTTGCATTTGAATATTCATTGTCATTCACCGTATTTAAACATGAATTGATATTAAAAAAAAAAAGCCATGTAACTTTCATATACAAGTTATTAAGCATAAATAAATAGGAAGATAGCATATAAATATGATATTTAAGCATAAGAATAGGTCTTAGTTGCATCGAATATTTATGTTAATTAATCTTGGAACGCGTAATCTTTTTTTTTCTTTTATTTCCTAAATTGCCCTTTAAAATTTGAAATAAATCATTAAATAAGTAAAATAGATAATTTGAGATTTAATATCCACCATTAGATTATATAAAATGAATTGATAAGATTGGTTCTTAGTTCTCAAGATTCATACCATCTCCCATAAGAACCCACCCCTATATATATATATATATATATATATATTATAAATTAAGAATCTAATTAGGAGTAATATATGCTGTTTAGTGTGAGTCAGACTAATTATTGAGTGAATATTTTATTATATTTATTGATAGAACAATTCTAGACGGCTCTCCTTAGTTTCGTGATATCCTAATCTAACTATTTTCTTTTGATGTTCTTTCTTTTTCGTTAATAAAGTTTTAATTTTTTATTTTAATAAAGTGATGAGATGCAAACGGGTCCCATCACGGCGTTAAGGAATATATATAAGGATATTCTCTATATAAGAGTTGATAAACTAATTACGTCGTCCTTCTCTTAAAATTAATTAAATAAGATATTCATGTAATTAATAATCGCACTAACAAAAAATGCTTTAATTGATCTCATAATTATATATCGTTGTTATTAATGACATGAATATCGAATCCAAAATTAAAGTTTCTAGAGCCATTTTGGACTTTTTCCTTGGAACGTGGTTAGGCTTGAGGGATTGGAGCATACTATTAAGGACCGTATAAATTCGTCAGTTCTTTTTCGGGCTCGTACGTAATATTGTACCATATTTCTACCTCTTAGTGAAGGTTTCTCATTTGCCCATGATTTTTCTCTATTTTAGGTCTTATTTATACCCTTGATTTTGAAGAAAGGCCTAAAATTTGGGCTTCATATGTTTGTTAAAGAAGGGCCAAAAATATTGTGGGTAATTCTATAAAATATTATCAAATGTACTAATTTGCCCCTACAGCCCCAATTTCATTTTCTTTAAACACAGCAGAGCCCCCAATTATTAATCGACAAAGTCATTTCGTCGATTGATTTCTTAACAGTTGCGCCATGATCGATTTCTCGCTGAACAATACAATGACATTAGTTTAATTATAAAAAATTGAAAAACAATAAAATATTAGACAATATAACAAATATGAGAAAAGATCTTACATAATTACTAGACAATAAGCGTCGTACTTGAAAATAAAATATAGATCATAACTTTACAAAAACACGAAATCACAACATAAACAACTATATAAACTATAGATTTAATACTTTGGAATATCGGAACCAGATCAACCAAGATTGTTAAAATGTGGAGAATAGGATGTCGTAGCAAAAGGGTCCGGTTGGCTAGATTGTTGAGCTTTCTTCCGTAAA
Source organism: Thymus quinquecostatus (assembly GCA_024222315.1). Lineage (NCBI taxonomy): Eukaryota > Viridiplantae > Streptophyta > Magnoliopsida > Lamiales > Lamiaceae > Thymus > Thymus quinquecostatus. Next base: position 4,564,339 of record CM044167.1, read on the forward strand.
ATACACTCTTGTTCAGATTGCACAAATGCTCGGTGGCGTGGATCTTGTATGAAGCTCAAGTATTGAAATAAAATTTTATTTTCCTCCTTTTGCTCTTTCAATGCATTCTTCCTTTCCATTTATTGATTGAGTTGTTCACTGGCTACCTTCATATACTCCATATACTGCTGATTATCAGATTGAAGTTTATCAAGTAAAGAAATCTTAGCTTCACCTTTGTGTGCGTAGACTTTTGCTTTCTTCATACCAATAGGCCGTGATGATGAAGAACCGCCATACTCATTGTTATCATCATTATCGAAGCTAGCACCACCATCATCGTCATCATTATCACTTAAGTTCAAAGAAAATGAAGCCATACCTTCCGAGTATTGTGAATTCGGAGATTGATTTCCCAAAGCAGATGAATTAATTGTGTGCCCGCGGTTTATTTTAGAATCTTTTGAAGCAACTTCGAATTTTTCAAAAGCACCAATAGTACTCCATATGTGAAGAAATTTCCACCCTTTGATAAATTTTGGATCTTCAACAAATAACTCTATAACTTTGTTCATCTATACAAAGTTGCGAAAAATTAAAATTATATTAAACAAAAATAGATTAATTTAAAAGAAAATCATTTATACTAACCACATCTTCATTTGAGATACCATTTTGGTGTGTGCCCTCAATAGTTCTCATGCACCCATGCAACTTGCGTACATGCTTCTCGATAGTTTGAATTCGAGCTTGCAAAGATCTTGGATTACGTGTTTCCCATTTTTTAGCCTCCGCAGTAACATTGTAGCCTACTTCTACTCGGGCCCAGAATTTTTCAGATGATTGATATCTCCCAGTAGCTGGATCTCCTGAAATATTCATATAAACTTCACATAAGAGCTTATCCTAATTGTGAGAGTAGTTACCAGAACAAACAGACATAATTCGAGAGTGTGGATATTTGTAAATAAGGTGTGTAGTTGTGATTATAAAATTGAAAGTGCCACCCATATTTATATAAATTGAGAGTGTAATTGAATTAACACCATCATCCACCGTTCATCTCACCTAACACCATCATCCACCACACATCTCACCTAACACCATCATCCACCGTTCATCTCACTTAACACCACCATCCGTCGTTCATCTCACCTAACACTCCTTGACGCCTTCATCTCCACCACTTTATATAGCATAACACATTAAACACACTGTACAAATAAGCTCTCATTGCCTTTAGCATTTCTAAAAATCTCTTTATCTCACAAAAATGAATTTCAATTTCAATTTCAATTCTTCATCATCATCTTCTTTAGAAAATGAAAAAATATTAGCCAATCATTTCAGACAACAAGAAGCGACTTTTCATATGATCAATAATAGCAATACGTTCATAGAAAATTTTCTTCTTCAACATGACGAACAACCAACCCATGGTGGTTCAGTTATGGGCCAAAAAGTTTTGAAATTGGGCCTTCATCTACATGCAAAATTTTAATATACGAGTACAACTAATTTTGAACATTAGATTTCGTACCACATAATTAATTAGGCTCGTTTTTCTCATGGGATAATAGTCTAAAGTGTCCCAACTTTTTCTTATAGTCTCAAATTAAGGAGTATATGGTAGTAGTTTGGATGCATGTCTTAATAATCAAACAAATATATTCTAAGAATATATAGTTGTTTGGTGACGAGATGTAATATCTTTGCCACGAAACTAACCAAAAACACATCTTAAAAGATATCGAACAAAATTGTAGTTTAAGAAGGGTTAATACTCGCATTATTATATAATAAATAAATTGAATAACTAACACACTCTTAAAAAACAATAATTGCACATAATAGGTCTTCTAAATATTGCCTTCAAACTTGAATTCACTATTGAAGGGTTGCATCAAAGGGGGCATTTTTGCTATAATTGCAATGCATATATGTGTTTGGAGGAGAAAAAAGTCGATGAAAAACACATTTTGCGATGCGATATAGAGTTGTCGGGGCTAAAACTCTACTAAAATTTGTATTTGCATTAGATCCCTTCACAAAAAATGTAACACGCGCTACAAATTTTTATAATCTCATTGTTTTTCAACAAAACAACTCAAATCCATTAGTTCCAATCAACTTTCTTATGCCAACCTACTAATTAAAGTTTCAATTTTTTTTAATCTACTAATTAAAGTTTCAAAAGGTTAATTTTTCAACAGTTGTGTAGTACACAAAACATATCACATTTTTCATGGACGTAGAGGTATAGTTCTAATAATCTATGACTAGAATAAATAAAATATTTTGTAAAAATAAATTAAATTAAATACTCCCTTTATACTAGTTAAGTATTCCTTTTTAGTACGTCCCGCGAAACATGTTATGTTTCCTTATTTGATAAAAAATTACTAAAGGAAAAATATTTTTTTGCACATGCACTCATCACATTAACACACAAATCCATCGTTTATTAATTCTCGTACCCCAAAAGAAATGTAACTAGTATAAAGTGAAATGATATACTAGTCACCTTATGCTAGTCACCTTCGTGAGCATCTTAGTGTTCAACATTATTTTATTCGATTTTTTAAAGTGTAATATATTCTAATACCTTATAAATTAATATTGAAATAACTAAATCTAAAAATTAAAGAATATAAATATCAAAGCTCGATTTATTTTATTATACATTTTTTGAACTTAGAAGAAAAAACGAACAAATCGAGAATTGATATTTATATTCTTTTTAGATTTAGTGATTTCAATATTGTTGGGAACCCTTTGCAGTTAATTTTGATGATGTTTTCTCAAAACCACGCTTAGGCTTATTCTACATTTTATAGAGTTAAGGTTGATAGAGTTAACAAGCTAATGCCGTTCTAGGAAGGCTGTTCTAGTCAGGCCGTTAGTCAGGCCGTTCTAGGAAGGCTGTTCTAGACAGGCCGTTCTAGTCAGGCTGTTCTATACAGGCCGTTAGTCAGGCCGTTCTAGAAAGGTTGTTCTGCCATGTAAAGACAGAGGCTGTTATTCCAACAGCCTTGCCTATAGAAGAACAGCCTGTCATCATCAACCTGCTCTGTAGGTACTCCAGCCTGTTCTCAAGTTCAAGACATCAAGATGTTGGAAGATACCTCAGGCCGATGACCTACCTCCATGGGTCAACCTGCCACCTATGCTGCCACGTGCCAGCTAGGACAAATCCCAACGGGAAGTGATGAGTCAGCACCAACAGCTAGTTGACACGTCAGCAAGCTCCAACGGCTAGTTGCCACGTCAGCTGCCACGTCGGTGCAGACTCCAACGGCTAGTTTCCAAACTATGCCTATATAAAGACTTCCCACTTCAATGGAACTGCACGGGAAATTCATTATTCAAAAGCTAAAGTGCTGTAGAAATTCTCTCTCAAGTTCTATCCATTCAACACTCGAAAACCCTAGATATTTCCCAAGTGTTGGAAAAGAGAATTTCTCCATTGAAGAACACCGCAAGCTTGAAGCGTTTACTGTCACATCAAGCTCGCACTCCAAACAACCCCCCCCCCCCCATCAGTTAGATAGGTTGAGGCCGTTGTAAAGCTAGTTGTATTTGCTAGTTGCAAAGTGTATGAAACTGATACTCAGTCAGTATAAATAAGAGAGGTGTATGAAACTGATACTCAGTTAGTATAAATAAGAGAGAAGGTGGATCCAAAAGAAAAGGGATTCTCAGGTCGAGTCGACCTGACGTGGATGTAGGAGGTTTATCTCCGAACCACGATAAAACTCGGTTGTCTCTCTCTCTCTCTCTCTTTATTTATCGCTCTTTCAATATTATTATCAAACCGACGAGCATCAACCTGCATATAACGCATCAACCTGCTACTGTTCATCAGACTAAGATTTTTCAAAGAGTAAATCAACCTCCACCAACTTCCGCATAAGCACAGCTTGATAAATCAAGCTTGTTCCCAAACGAGCTTGATAGATCAACCTGTCTCTGATAAGGATCGACCTTAGATCGACTTGATTTTACAAAAGTAAAAAACGGTTGGTTATTGGTGTATTCCCCCCCCCATACACCAATTACTCTTTCCCGGGACCAACAAGTGGTATCAGAGCAGTGGTTCTTTTGACCGCTGCTTTGCATACTAAAGTTCTTTTAAACTTTTAGTCATTTTGAACCGATCCTTTTGAAAAATCTTTTCATACACGCATATCATATTATTTTGCAATGGAAGCTTCTCTTCTCAGGTTATGTGAAGACTTCTCAGTCCAAGGATATGAAGATTGGAGCTTCCGGATAATGATGTGTCTTCAAGCGCATCACATTCTAATGTGGGATGTGATCGAGAATGGTCCAACACGAATTTATGAAGCCACTCCCGAAATCGAAGGGACTGATCCAGGAAAAGTCACTTATGTCAAAAAGCTCAAAAGTCCCCGTGATTTTACAACGGAGGAAAGAATAGAGGCAAGTCTTGATAGCTATGCTATGGGTCTCATTTCTAGCACTGTTAATGGCGTCTACCTTGCCAAAATTCGCAATCTTGACACTGTAAAAGAAATGTGGGATACCCTTAAGGCTATCAGCCTAAGTTCCGAAGAAGAAGCAACAAAAGCTCATTTCTCCGACAGCTCGTCGAGTGATGATGAAGAAGAGTGCTTCATCGGAGAACTCCCTCCCACCCTCGAACAACCTCAGGTAGTTGCTCAACTCCTTCCATTTTCTTTATCTGACAATGAAAGTGCAGATGAGGAAGATAAATACCTATCCAAGGCCGTGTCCCTGAAAGAGGTCAAGAAGCAACTGAAGGAATATGCCGAACTCGCTGAGTTATTCAAGGAGGTCGTTGAAGATAATGCCGAGCTAATGGATCAAAATGAAAAACTCAAGCTGGCATTAGAAGAAAGAGTATCTCCTTACAATGAAGAAAAGGAAAGGAAGATAGAAACCCTAAAGTCAAAGGTTGAAAAGTTGACTTTAAGGGAGAAGGAGCTTGAAGAACAAGCTCAGGCATCTGCCTCACGGGAACAAGCTCTGCCTGACAAGGTTGTCAAGCTGAAGAACCTAGCTCGTCAGCCTCAGGCCATTCTCATAAAGCAGCATAGGAAGAAGAACCTTTTTGAAAAGGAACAGCCTGTTCCTAAGAAGGAGGCACGACCTGTCCAAAAGAGGCAGCAGCGTCGACCTGCCTCAAAACCTCAAGATCAGGCTGCTCAACAAAGGAAGTATCAAGGCCGATATGATCCACGGCCTTACCAACCTCAGATCTTCTATCAACCTGCTTATCAAGGCTGTTACTGCTATCAACCTCAGCAACCTTATTTTCAAAGAAGGCAGTATCAACCTTATCAACCTGGATATTATGAAGAGTCGTTCTATCAACCTCAACATCCTCGCTCTCATAAGAAGGCTCCCAAGCCCAAGACCGCCACTGCCTCGTCCTCAGCCTCGGATAGAAGCAGACCGGCGAAACAAATCTGGGTCCCAAAGGCCGTTCCCGCAACCGATGTAGCACCCAATCTCAAATGGGTTGCTAAGTTTAACTAATTGCAGGTTGGGAAGGCTCAGAGAAGGAGCCAAACAGCTCGTGGAGCTGTGTGGATCATTGATAGTGGATGCTCCAAGCACATGATGTGTAACAAGATGCTACTATCAAATTATGTAGAATGAGTCGGACCTCAAGTAACATTCAAAAGCAACTCTAAAGGCCGCACTCGAGGTCAGGGCGACTTAAATGTTGGTAAAACCTCTATTCATAATGTCTCTTATGTTGAAGGTCTTAATCATAATTTATTCTCTGTGTCGCAATTCTGCTCGAATGGTAAACGAGTAGAATTCACCGCTAACAAATGTCTTGTGAGAAATAAGGAAGGAGAAATACTCCTTACCGGAATAGTGCAGGACAAACTTTACAGTCAAATTGACTGATAAAAGGGAGACCTGCCTGGGCATGAAAACTGACTCCGAGACGAGCTGGCTATGGCACAAGAGGTTAAGCCATTTGAATTCCAAGGCCATCAACAAATCAGCATGTCGCTTAACCTTTTGCTCACCCCGAGTTCGATGAACCAATCAATGAACCCGAGCCAATTCTCTCAAGAAGAAATATCTCGACGGAGATGATGGGACGATAATCATCTGTAGGAGCTCATTGTTGGGAACCCGAACCAAGGAGTGCGCACTCGAAGGGCGATTGGTAAAAGTGCGTTGCTTAGCTGCCCTTGTATTGACCCCAAGGTCGATATGCAGTCAAAAGGTTGATAATCAACCTTGATGATCAGCATTTGAATCAACCTTGTATAAAGTTCCTCATATTGAGGGGGAACAAAGGCCGATATCTACTTCTACGAGGTCGATATCACAAAATCCAGGTCGTTTCATAACAAGGCCGATGCAAGGCAAAGGCCGTCGCATGGTAAGCCCGAAGCAAGGCCGACACAGATCAAGGCCGATCCTTGACCAAGGTCGTGATCAGCCTTGACACTATCAACCTTGATGCTATCAACCTCCAGTTCACAAAGGGGGAACAAAGGCCGTCTTCTATATTGCCAGGCCGTTCTACAGCTTTCAGGCCGTATCCTGCCTTTCCAATATCAACGGCCTGCCGCATGCAATACCGAGCATTAATGAAGGGGGAATCAAAGGGATTGTATCACCCTTTGTCTTTTCTTTAACTCCTCCAATATGCTAATAATTCTTCAATTATTAATACTCATTGCTCCAAGTATTGCATATATTAATGCCTACCTTTTGTAGGAAATAAGAACAAAAATGGGTAATCAAGTAGCCATGAAGGCTGATATAATGATCTTGAAGGAAGAGGTCTCGTCTCTTCGTTCCATAGTTCAAATCCTTTCTGATGATGCCAAAAAGGGGGAAGGACAGAAGAAGACATCTAAGAGATCAACTGCATTTACTGCTTTCATTATCTGCCCTACTATGTTGATTCCATATACTGTTTTAACTGTGTAGTTAGAACAAGCTTGTAATATTCTTTATCTTTCTAGGAATCTCATTTGTGAAGTGTTGGTTTTGACATCATCAAAAAGGGGGAAATTGTTGGGAACCCTTTGCAGTTAATTTTGATGATGTTTTCTCAAAACCACGCTTAGGCCTATTCTACATTTTATAGAGTTAAGGTTGATAGAGTTAACAAGCTAAGGCCGTTCTAGGAAGGCTGTTCTAGTCAGGCCGTTCTAGGAAGGCTGTTCTAGACAGGCCGTTCTAGTCAGGCTGTTCTATACAGGCCGTTAGTCAGGCCGTTCTAGAAATGTTGTTCTGCCATGTAAAGACAGAGGCTGTTATTCCAACAGCCTTGCCTATAGAAGAACAGCCTGTCATCATCAACCTGCTTTGTAGGTACTCCAGCCTGTTCTCAAGTTCAAGACATCAAGATGCTGGAAGATACCTCAGGCCGATGACCTACCTCCATGGGTCAACCTGCCACCTATGTTGCCACGTCAGATGCCAGCAAGGACAAATCCCAACGGGAAGTGATGAGTCAGCACCAACGGCTAGTTGACACGTCAGCAAGCTCCAACGGCTAGTTGCCACGTCAGCTGCCACGTCAGTGCAGACTCCAACGGCTAGTTTCCAAACTATGCCTATAAAAGACTTCCCACTTCAATGGAACTGCACGGGAAATTCATTATTCAAAAGCTAAAGTGCTGTAGAAATTCTCTATCAAGTTCTATCCATTCAACACTCGAAAACCCTAGATATTTCCCAAGTGTTGGAAAAGAGAATTTCTCCATTGAAGAACACCACAAGCTTGAAGCGTTTACTGCCACATCAAGCTCGCACTCCAAACAACCCCCTCCCCCATCAGTTAGATAGGTTGAGGCCGTTGTAAAGCTAGTTGTATTTGCTAGTTGCAAAGTGTATGAAACTGATACTCAGTCAGTATAAATAAGAGAGGTGTATGAAACTGATACTCAGTCAGTATAAATAAGAGAGAAGGTGGATCCAAAAGAAAAGGGATTCTCAGGTCGAGTCGACCTGACGTGGATGTAGGAGGTTTATCTCCGAACCACGATAAAACTCGGTTGTCTCTCTCTCTCTCTCTCTTTATTTATCGCTCTTTCAATATTATTATCAAACTGACGAGCATCAACCTGCATATAACGCATCAACCTGCTACTGTTCATCAGACTAAGATTTTTCAAAGAGTAAATCAACCTCCACCAACTTCCGCATAAGCACAGCTTGATAAATCAAGCTTGTTCCCAAACGAGCTTGATAGATCAACCTGTCTCTGATAAGGATCGACCTTGACAATCGACCTTAGATCGACCTGATTTTACAAAAGTCAAAAACGGTTGGTTCTATTGACATTTCACAGCGGAAGTCTTACAGAATGCATGTATGAAGACACACATTACCGAGAGTCTTAATCTAACAAGCTAATATGATTCAGGATGAGAAAAGCTTGGGTCGGCTCTCCATTCCATCTTGTTCAACCTGCACATTTAGAAATATATGCAAGGCTGAGTACAAAAGTACTCAGTGGGCACATTGCCGAAAACATACATATATAATTGTCAAGCCATTAATAGTAAGTCATAGGGATTTTGTTGAAAATATCCTATGCTTACAAAAAGATCTTGTGATTCTAAAAGCGTCTGCAGACTAAGTTCTTTAGTAATCTACCATATCTGTTCCTATGGTATCGAGAGAGTGGCCACTCTCACGATACCTTGACCGGCCAACCCGAAGATGACACACGGTCACATTGTGTACACTAGTCCAAGTAAGATAGCTATCTTACTAGGACCCGAATTCGATTAAATAAATTGGTAAAGCCAACACAGATAGGTATCATACAAAAATCAAAACATTTATGGCATGACAATATTTCAAAATAACTAACATATATTTTCATAAGTATCATATTTTATTTGGATAGAAAGCCCACCTCTTGAAGCGTAGAATATGCCCGGTCTTGATAGGCGAACAACGTCAAAACCCTTGTCGAGTCACGCCTATTCATAAAGGTATAATAAGAATCTACATTCTTATGATAAAACTTCCTATGGGAAAATAATCGTCTAGTATATTTTCCTATCTTATAAATCTGTTAGGGTTAACAGATTGATTTGAATCCTTTAAATCTTTTCATAATAGAATAATCTTTTATTATTCAGAATCGTTTCTTCCATGATTCGAGACCATTTATTTGTCGAATTAATTCCCAAAAATTATGCAAATCTTCAGGACATATTTTAAAGCTAAGCATAGCTTAATACTTAATTAATCTTAATTAATTAAAGTCATAAGTTGAATAATCTTAATCATTTTTATTAATCTCAAGCGAATCCGATTTTAATAATCGGGCCGTCCTTATTAATTAATTAACTAATTAATCTCGTGAGTATTTTATGAGAATATAATCCTTCGAAAATTAATTGAACATTCGATTAATAGAATTTAATCCGGACACGTAAGCCCGTAATAATTCATTAGAAACGGCCCGAATGAATTAATGCTTCGGCCCAAATTACTGGGTTCGGCCCAAATCATGAATCTGTTTGGATCCGCGGGTTTAGCCCGAGACCCGACCCGGACCCGAACCCGACCCGGTTGCACACATATATATAGGGCTGCAAACGAGCCGAGCTACTCGGAACTTATTCGGTGCTCGATTCGGTAAAAGCTCGTTCGAGCTCGAACTCGTTAACAAACGAGTCGAGCTTCGAGCCCGAATTCGAGCTCGGTTAACTTAACGAGCCGAACCCGAGCAGTAAGGTGTTCGGCTCGTTTTGCTCGCGAACATGTTCGGCTCGTATGTTAATCGAACATGTTCGCGAGCTTGCTCGCGAACTCTTAATCGAACCTCTAATCGAGCCTGTAAACGAGCTTTAGCATTTATGTGTAAAAAATTGTAGGTAAGAGAATTTGAATTATTGTCAAATGTTAATGAGTTAAAATTAATTTCAAATTACAACCAAAACTAATTAATGACTATACCATAATTAAAATTAAAAAAATATGTATATATGCTTTGTTCGTTTTGGATTATATTTTGTGTTTTGGATGAATTTCATTAGGTGGATTTTTATTTGATGAAATTCATTTTAATTTAAGTTCATTTGAAGTTTTAAAAGACAAAATTAAATATGTTTATATCATGTTTTTTAAACGAGCTCGGACTCGAGCTTTTCATGAGCCAAATTCGAGCTCAAATCCGAACCGGGCACGAGCCGAACTCGAGCCGAATTCGAGCTCAAAAATTTTAACCCGAGCCGAGCTCGAGCCCGGATTAAAGCTCGAATCGAACTCGAACCCGAGCCCGAGCCTGTCAAATACTAAACGAGCCGAACCCGAGCAGACCAATACTCGATCAGGTTCGGCTCGTTTGCAGCCCTACATATATATATCGAAACCCTATTCCTCTCTTCATTCTACGCCTCACTCGACTGAAACCCTAACCACCCCTTCTCGGATTCTCTCTGTCGCGGCACCACCCGCCGGCGTCGAGAACTGCCGGCGATTTCGTCGGCCGGCAGTCTCCCTTTACTCTCTCCCCCTTTTCTTCTTCCTCTCTCTATCAATTATCCGACAAAACACAAGCCCCTCTCTCCTTCGCGGCCGAACGTCGCTGGTGCCGTTGCGCCTGGAAGCTCCGCCAGAAGCCGCTGCCTGATTCTCCGTCGCCGTTGCTGCCGGAGGTAAGGGTTCGATTCCCCCTCTGCATTCCCTTCCCCCTCCTCTCTTCTCTCATATTGCTTCTTCATCTAAATCTCTTTCTCTGCTCCTTTTTAATTATTTTATCTAATCAATTAGTTGTTTGTTTGATTGATTTCTCAGGGCCGAGCCTCCGTCCAGAACAGCAGTGACTCCGTCGGAGTCGGAGGATGTTGATCGGAGGTGGTCAGTCCAAGCTAAGCTAAGTCTGCCCCTTTTCTTTAACCTTTGTTCATCTAGCTTATTAGGATTAATTAGTGTGGCAGCAGGGGATTTATTTGACTTATTGTGAATGAGTATTCCCTGTTTTTCTTGAGAGCAAAATATATATCCATAGCTTAGATTTCAGATTTCAGTTTTGGAATACAAAAATTTGTGGTAATTTATGGTTGTTGATCGATTCTTGTTAACTGAAACACACACATGTTGTATGTTGAAGCAACTAGGTGTTTAATTTGTGTTATGAGTTATAGCATTTAAGTTGTGGCATTATAGTGGAACTTAGTTTATGCTTTTTATCATGCTTTGAGCTCATGCTTGGTTTTCACTACTATGTTCATAGGTAAATACTCAGTTTTAGCATACTTGTGAACTGAAAATGAAACTGAAATTTTCATATTCTTGTTCAAGTGTTTAAGTTTAAATCATGCTTGATTTTACTTGAGGCTTTTAGGTACTTACTTAGAGTTAGTAGTGCTGTTGTTGCTAGCTCACCACACTCCTTCCTTCTTCTTCTTGATCTGCTGCTTCTTCTCTACTGCTTCTCCCTTCTCTAGTGTTTTATGGTGAGTTGAGAGTGAAAGAAAAGGAACTGAAATGGGTTGGGGTGTGGAGGTATTTATAGGTTAGATGATTTCCTATTGATGATTGCAAGTGTTGTAGTTCTTAAGATTTGTTAGGATTCTTCAATCTAATCCCTTCTTTCCTTTGTTACATCCGAGCATAGCTCGTAGAGTTGCTGCTATCTTTTGTCATTCTTCTTTTTTTTTGCAGAGGGATGGTTCCCTCACTACCCTACATTCTTTTGCAGGTTTTGCAGGTTGCAAGTTGAGCAAGTTGATATTTCTTTCTTGAGGCTCAAGAATGGTGTAAGGGGGGATGAAAGAGGCTGGAAATTGGAAGGAACATTCTTTGCAGCAGCTGCCACTTCTCTGCCACCTTTCTGATCTTCTTGTGGCTCAAGAAAGTGTAGGGGTGAAGAATGAAGCTGGAAAAACTGGATGGGATATTCTCTACTGCTGCTGTCTCTTCTCTGCCACTTTTCTCTTATCTTATCTTCCCTTTTGTGCATTAAGTGTTTTAAGATATGCAAGATTGCAAAATCCGATCTTCTCCCCCTTTTTCTTTGATTTGATGATGCCTTTCCCTTATTTTGCAAGTGGAGGAAATTCTGCATGCAAGTGGGAATTCTGCATGTGGGAACGATTGCTGCTGCTACTCTACTTATAATTTTTCTTCTTCTTTTCTTTTGTGCAGGTTTAGACCAATAGGGATTAGCTTGGGTTGAGGTGGTAGAATCCACTTTCCGATTTTGTAAGGAGGGGACCTGCCGCCTCTCTTTTCCTTTCCTTTTATTTATCTCATTTAAAGAATACTTAATTAGTATAGATAAAAGTTGTATTCCTAGTATTTGGGATTATTCTTGTAATATAATTTCTATTATTATTAATGACATGTGAGTGTATTGTTATTTATTTACTGTTTTTGATTCCTTATTGCATTAATCGAATGTTTGGTTCGATTATTATCTAACGGTTCGATTATGAACCGATGGACTTGGCCCATATCATACGTTAATGAGTTTGTACTATAATTCCTCTTGATCAATTCCTAATTTTATAATTAATCATGGAACGTAAAATGGATGTTATCGTAAACTCCACAATATAATCAACATGGAATGATTTATCAAATTACTATTTGATTCCTCGTTGAAATTCTAATTACTTAAAGTAAGTAATCACATTCTTTAATCAACAAATTTTAGGGGTCATCCTTCTAACTAAACCGACTAATAAGATAAGTCTTTCATACGAAAATTCTATCTTCGTCGAGAATAGAATTTTATATACAAAGTAATTTATTCCCTCTATTTCACTAATTTGACTACTAATGTAGAGTTAGGAAAATGCGGGGCGTTACAAGCAGATACTTACACTGCTTCTCTCTCTCAGTGACTGAGGCCATCAACCTCTCAAGAGGCTCCACCGCTTTGAAGCGAGCGTCCAGCTCCGCTTCAATATATGCACGGATTAGCTTGCGCTCCTCCTGCAGTGTAAGGTTGAGATGGTTTTGGGACGCTTCAAGTTCTGCAAGTGCAGAGGCAATGGCCCTCTCTTGGCTGTTGAGCGTCACACGAACTCGAGCAGTCTCGGCAATTCTGACCGCGAAGTCACTGGCCATCTTCTGTGCACGGTCAATTTGGATAGCCAATTCTGCTTGCTTCAAGTCTGTAGCTCGAGCATTCTTCCTTCTGCTCTCGAGCTCGTCCTTCTCTTCTTCACGCTCAGACTTGAGGATTTGCATCTCCTTCTGCAGCGTGTCAAGGTCCTTCTTTGTCCTAGTCAACTCGCTCCCGAGCTTGACCAGTTCATTGTCCTTTTTCCACCTCTTTCCTCTCCTTCTCAAGCTTCTTCCTCAACTCCTTTTCCTCCTCAACTGCCACTAGCTTGGCATTTACTTCCTTCAATCTACTCCTTTCTGCTTCAAGCGACTGCTTGTGCTCTGTGATGGTTTTCTCCTGGTCTCTCACCAGCTTCACCTTCTCCTTCAATGCCTTCTCTTTCTCCTCCAGTAGCTGCCCTTTCTCCTCCACCTTCCCTTCCAGCTCCGCCTTTGTCTTGTCAAAATCTGCACGCAGATTAGTGACTTCCACAACCTTTCTGTCCAACTCCTCCGATTTCTTGGTAATCTCACTCTGGAGATTGCAATTTCATCCTCCTTCACCGTAGCTCAGCTTCATGAGCCTTCATTTTCTTTGCTGGCAGTTACTGGGGGTCTAAGGAGGGTTTTTGTGTTTTCGTACGATTTCATCTCTGAATTTCTGATTCTATTTCCCCTTTGCGCTTTGCTTTTACTTTTGCTTTTAGTTACTAAATTAAGTACATGCTCAATTTTACACCAATTTTGCTGTCGTGAAAATGATAATGACTAGACATAAAAATAATGCCCATTCGGATCATAAAAATAGTTCAAATTAATAATCCACATGCAAAATATGATTACGATTAGATAATACTATAGTCCCTTCACCGAGCTAGTTTATACCTATCTGATCAGACACGACACAAATTTTAATTAGAATTGGGTGAATATGATGTTAGCTGATAAACATATCCATTTTAATTGTAGATAAATTGTAATATCGGGGTCAAATAATAATGTCATGGTAGGTTAGGGTACAAAACGAGAATTGACTATTAATTATAGTTGGACAATCTAAAAAATAAATTAGAGTCGGGCTAAGGAAGTATGTTATTTATGCTTTCTCTCTGCTTTCACAATGAATCTTGCATAACTTCCCTCGTGCCATTGTTGCCGCCAATAGTTGTCTGATCGTCGGACACCATTTTTTTATATACAACTTTGACATCTCCTTATAAACTATACGTTTCACCACATCATTATTTGAAAAATTCATGTAGTTCAATATCTTCATCACTTCTTGCTTGTAATTACAAAAGACACGTACGTATATGAGAATCAATAGTTCTTGCTATAAAAATGGTGTATGTTGTTCTTATTATGTTTTTTCATTTTTGCTTTGACAATTAATTCTTTCTTTGTAGGAGTTGCTCTTCTTTATTTACTAGTATCACACCCATGCGATGCATGGGGTAAGCCATATATGTCGAATATGATTATTTTTTGTTTTTTTATATATATATATAGTTATGATTTTTTTTTTGAAGTTTTTAATAAAATAATTCAACTTGATATATTTTGTTGAAGTTTCTTAAAAAATTCAAATTATAATGTACACATGTGAGTACAATAATATGCATCTAAATCTTTTGTGAAAAATATGATTTAGAATAAAAGAGCATGACAATCAATTTGTGATAAAATAGGTTGTGAAATTTTAATTATATGTTGCCTTCATTGAGGCAATAGAAGACGGCGATCAACTTTCGTAAACCAAAAACAATCGAGTAACAAACAACTACAAAGTTCATTGTTTGTAGCAAAGATATATGCTAATTGAGAAAATGAAATTACATAGAAAAATAAACGACAATTAATAAGTGAGGATGACATGTTGTATTTATTTCACATACAGTTCACTAAATTACACTAATTCACATAAAACAATAATTAATCTATATAAAGTTGTATTCCTTTTAAAAACTAATTTTGCAATTTTTTTATAACAATACATAATAATATATACAAATTGATCAGTAAGCGTTTAAAATTCATAGGTATATATTTGTAATATAGATTAATATATCTCGTATTAATAAATACATTAAAGAAATTTTAAGAAAAATTAAATTTAAAAAACCAATAATCAATATATTATATTAAAGTTGGATATATAAGCACAAAACATAGATTAAAATAGGAAGGGAAAAAATAATAATAAGTGTTTGCTTGAGTTAAAGACATTCACAATGTTATCGAGAGCATAACAAATTCATCGTAAACCTAAGTCTTTGAATTTGAACAAAAATGTAAATAGAATGACAAAAAATAGTTGGAGCGTGAGTGTATTAATGTATATTTCTAGAATATATATAAGCACGAAATATTATAAATATTGAAGAAGAATTTAATTACACATGATTTATGCTTATAACGTCAAAATTAATTTATTAACTAACACAAATATGGTGGAACATTTATAACATCGTATTTCCAAATTCTATACATTGAACATAACTTACAAAGATATTACTTATAAATGGATTTTTTTTACTTTTACATTAGTTTATTTTAATATTGTACGTATTTGGGATTGGAAACCCAACAAAACAATAAAATAAAACATTTAATTAAGTTTGTCTTCCTATAAAATTCGATTCGTGTTCACCGATGCGTTATACCATTGCCTCCAAGGGCGGAACCAGGACTAAATTACCATGGGGGCTAATCTATAAAATTCGACAAAATATACACTGAAACGTAATACGAATAAAAAAAATCGAAAAAAATACACTATAACGTAGAGATTCCGACGACGACCGTGGGGGCTTCAGCCTACGCTAGCCCCCATCTAGTTCCGCCACTGATTGCCTCGTTTAACAATTGGTTAATCTTTATTTTGTGATCAACTATGTCGATTAATGACAGTTACATATTACACTAAAAGTAAAACAAAATCGAAATTAAAACTAAATTATGTACATAAGATAAACTTAATTATAATTACTTTAGGTGCAATATCGAATCAATAAAAATAAATGATGATATTTAATCAAACTACATACCTAATGGTTTAAGAATTATTGGAGTTACAAATGCTTATAAAATTGTTTATAATATTGAATCATGTTATGTCAACTTAATAAGATATTATGAATACTTCTTCACTGCAATCACTTATTTATCTTTAAATCCTAACTCAATCTCAATAAATCTATCCAATATGAGACCTCCAATATTGATTTCATTGTGCAGGAGTTGTTTGTTGTGCTAAATTTTAAAATTCATTAGTAAAAATTGATAATACTACTACTACTACTATTTATTTATTTATTTATTTATTTATTTATTTATTTATTTATTTATTTATTTATTTATTTATTTATTTATTTATTTATTTATTTATTTATTTACATGTGTATGCATCCATCGTTATTTCAATTGTACTTGATGATATCGGACATTGATATTTAAATTACCACTTTCTATTAGACAAATAATCATTTTATACATGAAAAAATGAAATCAATGTAAGTGAATGGATACATAAATAATTACTACGAATGACAAAGAGAATGAATAAAACAATTAAATAAAAAAGTCCAACTATACAGGGAAAGAATATAGGTTGCAATTGAATGAATTCAATTATATTTATATGAATTAAAGATTTTTTCCCTCTTATTAATATTGTTCCACAGAGTTTGAGAGCAGAAAGGGGAGAGTTAAGCAACACAACAATGGAGAAAGGAAAAAGAGAGAATAATTGAGGGAGGCCCACCAAAACCAATTGCTGCTTCTTCATCTTCCTCCTCTTTTGGAAAATAAAAAATGGAGAGTATAAACCAAATGCAAGTAAAATGTGCATATGTGTTTATTTCATAACATTTCAGAAATATATATACACATAAAATTATATGAAAATGGAAAAAAGTTAATACACATGCCAAAATTATGCATTTGTAACTTATTTTGTTAAATGATTGATTGAAAATATTTATGCACCATTATGATATAAAATTTATACATTTTATTTTCATAATTTAATATTAAAAGTGACATAAAATAAAAGTTACTAATTATAAATTGTTAAAGTTACTATAAACGGCAGGTCGGTACTGCTATTAGTATATAGATACCAACAATTAATTTCCAAATATAATTTAAATGTTGCATTATAATAAAAAAAAAATCAATTTCAAAAGAAAAAAGAACAATTAAATCGTGTGCAAATAAATCCTTGCGTGCTAAAATGAGAAAGATGCTTAAAACTTACAAAATCATGCTTAAATCAGTATATATTTATGCTTACAACACAATTATGCTTTTTTAATGTACAAATTCATGCTTAAACCTAGTCATGCTTATGATACATTATAATCATGCTTAAATCAATTACAGCCACAGATCAAATCAAGATCAATGGTCCAGATCTATTCATATTTCTCACACCAAGACTTATTTCTATATGATCCATCTTATATATATATATATATAGGGAGTGGTTCATGTGCAAATAAATCCTTGCGTGAGAAAATGAGAATAATGCTTAAAACTAAACAAAATCATGCTTAAGTCAGTATATATTTATGCTTACAAACCATTATGCTTTTTAATGTACAAATTCATGCTTAAACCTAGTCATGCTTATAATACCTTATAATCATGCTTAAATCAATTGCAGCCATAGATCAAATCAAGATCAATGGTCCAGATCTATTCCTATTTCTCACACCAGGACTTATTTCTATATGATTCATCCTCTATATATATATATATATATATATATATATATATATATATATATATATATATATATATATATATGATATTGTCTATTGACACTAAAAAAATATAAGAATGAAAAAAATAATAATAATTTACAATAAATTTAAATTTTGTAACATCTAAATACAATTAATTAGTTTGTTAAAAAATATTAAAAGACAATTATGATATACCATCAATACATTTATTTCAAAAGAAAAGTTTAAAATAACAAAATTATAAAATAAAAGTTACTATTTATAGAATATTGGACTTACTATATACGGCACCCCGGTGCTGCTATTAGTATATAGATATAGATACCAACAATTAATTTCCAAATATAATTTAAATGTTGCATTATAATAAAAAAAAATCAATTTCAAAAGAAAAAAGAACAATTACGAAACATGTTTCTTGGGAGTTGTGTGCGAATAAAAATTGTTTAAAGCAATTTCATACTAATATATATATATATGATATTGTCTATTGACACACTCAAAAAATATAAGAATGAAAAAAATAATAATAATTTGCAATAAATTTAAATTTTGTAACATCTAAATACAATTAATTAGTTGGTTAAAAAATATTAAAAGACAATTATGATATACCATCAATACATTTATTTCAAAAGAAAAGTTAAAAATAACAAAATTATAAAATAAAAGTTACTATTTATAGAATATTGGGCTTACTATATACGGCAGCCCGATGCTGCTATTAGTATATAGATGTGCTTGTATATATGTACTGTTAAACCTACTATATTAATATAATAGGATTATAATTACGTGCAGTTAACAATCTCAATATATAATATTCTCTTCGTTATAAATGAACCGTTTTCCACTTGATAAGATTCTTACAAAAGAAATAGAAATCTCATTAACGTTAATCATAATTTTTTTTATAGGGTCATTGGACAACTCACTATAAACAAGCATTTATAGTGCAATTTGTAATGCTTCACACCACCTTGGTACACATTTATCTCAATCTCTTTTGACTTTCTCGTTTCATTAACATTTATTGTCCCACTGCGGTTAAAAAATTTATCTATCAATGAGTTTCCTAACTCAATTGATTGTTATTTAAAAAATTAATCTTCGACCAAGAGTGATCCTAAAGCAATTCTATATTCTCGATATTCTTTGTTGTTTTGGAATAAAATTCAATAAAAAAATCTTATTGGCATTACAACTTGTGCACTATCAATTTCATACAAGATATGTGCAACATGGTATGTTAAGAGTTGTTGCTCGACCACTAATGAGTCTCGCCGGTGATTCTAACTAGACTATACTTGAATGAACATAGGCACAAAGCAACCAAACTACTCTAACGCTACTCTGTCACGACTACTTATCGCAAAGAACAAGCTAGCAAGAATGTGAATATAAGGTTTAGATGAACGAAGCATAAGGGAAGAAGAACCAAGAAACTCAAGAAATAAAACGGGAGCAAGAAAGAATGAAATGAAAGATAACCGCCAAGATGTTTCTAATCATATAGAAAGTTTAAGTGTTGTCCTTTAGGGCCAAAAGAAATACAAGCACGGTACTAAAAATCATACTCTCAAATTATTAGTCATGAAGTCTACAATTAGGGCAGAGCAATCAGATGGTTCGGTTTATCAACCAATCTAAAATGGTAAAACCGACTAAACCAACTTCTAAAAAATATAATCGATCCAAACCAATTTTTTTAAGAACCGATCCAAACGAAACCGAAAACTTCGGTTCGATTTGGTTTTGGTTTTGGTTGGACCGAATTCTTATTAGTGACGGAAACAACAAATACTTTAAGTCTTCAACAAAATTAGAGATAATCATAACATATAAATCTGGAGAAGTCTAAACATCCAACAAATACTTCAACATACATAAAATTTCTGACAAGTCACTTTGTAGGTAGGAGATAATCAAGATTAAAATACAACTAATATTTTATATAAAAAATAAATATTTTAAAATTTTAATATAAGATCGGATGAAACCGAAAACCAATCCCATAAAACCGATCCAAACAAAAAAAAAAAAAAAAAGGTTTTCATTTACAACAATCATAACCAATATGCAAAAAATCATATCCAAACCAACCAATTTACAATAATTCGGTTTAGGTTTTGAATCCGGTTCGGTTTTCGGTTTTGTCTCCTCTACCCGCAATCAAATATAACTTAACAAAAGATTTAAAGTGTAAAAGAGAATAATCAAACATTACATACATAAACGGGGGTATGCATATTGAAATGTTGTTTATGCCTAAGATGGATGTCAAGAATAAGAAAACAAAGTGTTAGTGCATGGGGTGCAAGCACGTCATATTTGTTTTGGCAATTTCATGTCGAAGATTTCTGCTGCGTTGCTTTTGATTTTAAGGCATGTATCAAGAATAATATATTATTATATATATTATTATATTCGTAGAAGGAAGAAAAATCATGCATGGAAAGTTACCATGCATAGAAGATCAGCCTGAAGATCTTCTAGGGTTTCCTGCGCTGAGTATATATGCTGGAAGAAACCCTATTCACGCTCTGCCGCTTTTGCTACTGTTGGCCGTGTGGTTTTAGTGTTCTTGCATCTGTTTGCAAGTTTTGTTCTCGCCGCTCTTGAATATTTTTGTGTGTGAATTTTGGTGTTCTTGCAACGTGTGTTTTGCAAGTTTTGTTTTGAGTGAGCGTGTGTACTGGACAAGCTTCCCTGGCTTTGTTCAGATTCATCTAAGCGTGTTGCTTAGAACCAGTCTAGTGTTTTATCACTACACGAGTTCATCTCGTTGTTGTATTCGATCTCATTGTAAGGGAGTTGTAATCGAGACGAATAGGTGACATAAGGTGGAGTCCTTGGTGTAATGTCCTGTAAGTCTCTCTACTACTTATAGTGGATTGAATCTCTCGGATATTGTCCCCCAGACGTAGGTGCGTTATCACCGAACTGGGTTACCAAGTTTCTGTGTTCTTTACTGCTTTTCTGTTATTGCATCTAAGAACAGAATTAAGATCGTTTTTAGTTTTTGCACAAACTAGCACTTTCAATTGGCACCAGAGCAGGTTTTGGATTGGTGGAGATCCTGGGATTCGTGTGCTAAAGCTGTGCAAACTAAGATGGACTTTCTGAAGGATGGAGGTTCTGTGAACAGACCACCCATATTGGATGGGAAAAATTACAGCTATTGGAAAGTCATAGTCACCTCTTACATTCGATCTGTTGATGAGAAGGCGTGGGGCACTGTGCTAAGTGGTTGGACTGAGCCTGCAAATGCCGAAGGTGACAAGAAGCCGAGAGAGAAGTGGGATTACAATGATGTCCTGCTGTCTGGGTTGAATCAGAAGGCTCTGAATGCTATTCTGTCATCAGTTGATATGGAAAATTTCAACTTAATTTCCACATGTACTTCAGCTAAGGAAGCTTGGGATACTCCGCAGAATGCTTATGAAGGGAACAGCAGAGTGAAGGCTCAAAGACTCCAGCAGATGATCTCTAAGTTTGAGGCGTTGAGAACGGGAGAGGATGAGACTATATCTGAGTTTCATGCTAAGTTGAAGAACATCTCAAATGAGTGCTTTATGCTTGGTGAGAAGATGTCACAGGAGAAGCTGTGTGCTAAGGTTATGAGATCTCTCCCAAGAAGGTTTGATTTCAAAGTTGCTGCTATTGAGGAAGCCAGAGATCTTACATCTATGACTCTTGATGAGTTGATTGGTTCTCTCCGAATGTTTGAAATGGGGATGCGTGATGAAGATGCTCCTAAGAAGAAGGAGATAGCCTTTGTTGCAGCTGATCAAAGTTCTCAGAAGGGTGTTAGTGATGAAGCAGAACTTCTGGAGTCATATGCTCTTCTCACAAGGAAGTTTAACAAAGCTATGAAAAGATTCAGAGGAAAAAGAAGTCAAGGGGAGAGCACTGCTGGAAGTGGAAATAGTGCTGCTGGAAGTGGAAATAAGGCTCCTATTATTTGTCATGAGTGTGGTGGAAATGGGCACATCAAGCCAGAATGTGCTAATCTGAAGAAGAAAGCTGGGAAATCTTATGCTGCCACTCATAGTGACAATGAGTGTGACGGTTCAGGAGTTGAAGACAATGTGTTTCCTGAGGGTCCCAGCAAAGCCTATGCAGCCAAAGTTGATAATAATCAATCTGATGAGAATGTTGATAATCTATTTGATGGAGATGAAGAAGAAGACACAGAGGATAATGTTGAAGGTCAGATTGACATTGCATACAAGGAAATGTATGACAAGTGTCTCATAGTTGCTGAGATGAATCAATCCCTCACTGAAGAGTTAAATCAGGTGAAGGAAGAAAGAGACAAGTTAATCTTAAGACTGGATCAACTAGAGAAGCAAGCAAGTTCCTCGAAAGATGAAGAAGCTGAACAATCAAGTGATGTGAATCATTTGGTTAAGTTGATGAAAATGATGACTGCTGGAACAGCCAAACTTGATGAGATTCTCAAAATTGGTGGAAAGACTGACAAGGACAAGTCTGGTCTGGGCTTTGATGGAGGAAAAGGAAAGCAGAAACAGCCTCATACTCGGGCTAAAGCCTATCCCTCTGTTCCTCAACGATATCAGCATGGAGATTGGGGAACAGATACAAGATCTTCTCAGCAAATTAGTTCACAAGTGTGTCATCACTGTTGGATTCCTAGACACATCAGGCCTCATTGTAAGAAGCTGCAAGAGGATCAGCTCAGAATGGCTAGAAGACCTTTTCCAAATCATCCTGGATACAACTCATATCACAGAGTGCCAGGAATTTATGGAAATGCTCCTGGAATCTATGGAGGAAGAGGCCCCTACAGAGGTCCTTACAGAGGATATGCAACTCATACTGCTCTTCTAGCTGAGACTGAAAATACATGGTATTTTGATAGCTGCTCCAGACATATGACTGGAAAAAGAGAAAGTTTGATCAACATCAAACCTGCCAATGGTCAAACAGTAACCTTTGCTTATGGTGTTAAGGTTCCAGTTCTTGGATGTGGAGATTTAGCTGTTTGTGGGATGCCCAGGCTTAAGAATGTGTTTCTGGTGGATCAACTTAAGGCGAATCTGGTGAGTATAAGTCAGCTTTGTGACCAAGGAATGAATGTCAGATTTGATAAAGGCACATGCACTGTGTATGAGAACCAGAAGGTGTACTTGATTGGCAAGAGATCGGCTGACAGTTGCTATCAGGTTGAGAGCAATCTCAAGAGTTTCAATGCCACTATGAGTGAGTTCCAGATATGGCATCAAAGGCTGGGACATCCTAGTTTTAGGCACATGAAGACTTTGATGAGGAATGATGCTATTGTTGGATTGCCTAAGCTGAATATGGATCATGAAGGGCAGTGTGGTCCCTGTATGAGTGGGAAGCAGATTCATGCCACTCACAAGGTTGTTTCTGCAGTTACCACCAGCAGCATTCTTGAATTGTTACACATGGACTTAATGGGGCCAATGCAAACTGAGAGTATTGGTAAGAATAAATATGTCTTGGTGGTAGTTGATGACTATTCAAGATATGCTTGGGTTGATTTCCTAACGGAGAAGTCTGAAGCTTTTGAATCCTTCAGGAAGCTGCACAAACGTGTTACTAGAGAGAAAGAGAAGCATGTCAAACACATCAGAAGTGATCATGGGAGAGAGTTTGACAATATTCAGTTTGAAGGATTCTGTGCTCTGGAAGGGATAGAGCATCAATTTTCTGCACCAATCACTCCTGAACAGAATGGTGTTGTAGAAAGGAAGAACAGCACGTTGCAGGGAATGGTCAGAACCATGATGAAAGCTACTAAGGTTCCTGCCAAGTTTTGGGCTGAAGCTATGAATACAGTCTGCTACATTGCAAAAAGAATTTATATTAGGCCAAAAATGACTGTCACTCCTTATGAGCTCTGGAGAGGTAGAAAGCCAAATGTGAAACATTTTCACATCTTTGGTAGCACCTGTTATGTGTTGAATGATAGATATCAAAACAAGAAGCTGGATGACAGAGGAGTCAAAGGGATCTTCCTGGGGTACTCCATAAACAGCAGAGCTTTTAGAGTGTTCAACAGCAAGAAGCAAGTTGGGGTTTCACTGTCTACTGCTGAGGCAGAATATATTGCTGCAAGTAGCTGCTGTACTCAGCTTGTTTGTATGAAGAAGATGCTCGCAGATTATGGCTATAAGCAAGATGTCATCCACATTCTATGTGACAATGAGAGTGCTATTAACATAGCCAAGAATCCAGTTCAGTTCTCCAAGACTAAGCATATAGATGTCAGATATCACTATTTGAGAGAATTGGTGGAAGAAGGTACTCTGAAGATTGAACATGTTCATTCTGAACATCAGCTGGCTGATATCTTCACTAAAGCTCTTGATACTACTAGATTTGAGCTTTTGAGAGCATCCCTTGGGCTCTGCACCTTGTGACTAACCGTTCTCAAGTCATTAAAGGTTGCTGTATATATGTATCATAGTTTGGTTTTCCGGTTTTCTTGGTATTCTTATTTGCTTATGGCTATTGGTGTGCTGAATACTTTCTGGTGGAGTTGTGATTTTGATATGGTCTTCTTGGATTTCTTATTTATGGTGTATAAGGAGTTCTGTTCAGTAGTATGGAGATGGCTCTGCTGCTCTTCAAAATTGTTCTTATATGGGCTTCTGAAAAATGTTATTTTCAAATGGGTTTTGTGGAAATTTTGAAACTATCAAAGAATAAGTGGAGGTTATCAGTTACTTATTCTATTTCTATGAGAGGGGCTGGTCCTTCTAAACACAAAGCTGTTTCTCGCCCTGTAGAGGAGAAGACCAGAGAGATGGATCCTGAGCACCCAGGTTTCTCAAGTGATTGAAATGATGGTGCTAGAGGTGGTCGTAGTGTTAGAAGCAAGGAGATTTTTGTTGTTGATGATGGTGATGCTGGAAAGGATAAAGTAGTTGGTGATGATCAAGATCGGATTGAGAAGCCTGTTGAGGAGCAAGAGGAGGATTTGGCCATGAGGGACAAAAGAGCTTGCTAAAGGAAAGTCTGATTCTAGTACCCACATGTTTATTCTGAAGTATGCCAGGTGGGAGTATCTTCAATATAGGACATTCTTTGATGATAGGTATGTTACTGAATGATTGGTGTCTAGATGTTAGGTTTTTAGTTGTCTTTTCGTGTCCGTTTTCCCTTAGTTTTCGTGTGTTTTCGTTGTTTGTGGCTATGATTTGGTTGTTTTGGAGTCTTTGGTATTGTAGGATACAAAGGGCGGAAACGACAAGAAAATGAGAAGAAAGAAGCGTTATATCAAAGAGGGGTTCGATAGGAGCATGTAGGCGAAAACGGAAGTCAATTTGGAGTTCGGACGATGAAGATACGACCGAAACAAAAAAGGCGCGCAATCTTCCAGCGTTGGACGACCGTCCAAGGTTTTGAAGACACAATGCGAGTGCTACGTTGGACGAGCGTCCAACGTATCATCCAACGTTCCGGCCAGCTGTTTTTTCCTTGTTTAACTAGGTTTTCATACCTATTATAAATACTACTCCTTGTACACGAATTCTAAACACTTTTACCTTTGTTTTAGCTCTAGTTTAACATTCAAATACTTTAGTTTAGTTTTCCTTTGTTCGATCCGGATCGCCACTTCGTTCTTCAATTAATTCAAGTTTTTACTTAGTTCTTCGTTCTTCGTTTCTCGTAAGTTCTTTATTGCTTTCTTTTATTTGATTTAATTCCTTTCCTTAGTTCTAGATTTATTTTCGTAATTGCTTTGTTTAATCTCGTTTGTTTAATTTCGTTAGTTCTTAGTTTAGATTCGTTTTTCTTAGTTTTCAATTCCTTCGCTTTCAAGTTTTCGTAGTTAGATTTATTTGCTTAGATTTTCAGATTAAGTTTAATTCATGTCTAGATTCGTTTTCTTTTCTTTCGTTGCTTTCTTTATTGCTTTCCTTTCGATTCTTGCCTAGGTAGTTTATTTGCTTTCATCTAGTTTAATTCTTTAGATTAATTAGTTCGATTTCTTTGCTTTCTAGATTAGATTTATTTACTTGCTTTAATTTATTGCTTATTTATTTTCTTGCCTAGGATTTAGAAACAAAACCCAAAAATTCTCTTTACTTGTTTTCTTAGATTTAGGCTAGATTAGGTTGTTTTGCTACACGATTATTTGCCCTGCAAAGTTTTCCTTGAGATTCGACATTGGGTTTTTACTTACTAAGTGCTAGGATAGATTTCGTTCTATTGCAAACACTTTTTAGTGAAACAAATTTTGGCGCCGTTGCCGGGGAAAACTTTAGGCTATTTAATTGTGTAGTATTTTCTTTTTCTTTTTATTATTTTTATTTTTATTTTTGTTCGATTTCTTTTCCCTTCCACTCGGTGCGTTTAATCCGTTTGTTGAGTGTTGTGTATGCTAGGTCGTCGAAGTCTCTAAAGGAAGTTGACACCTCACATCGACGACATCAATAGGAAAAAGACGCTCTTAACCGTGAAGAAGGAAGAAGAAGACGAGAGCTCGAAGCAATGGCACAAAATAAATGGAGAAGTCGCACCGTGGCTGCCATCAAAACGAGCCAACAACGTCTTCACGCCTCACCCACCCCAGCTGGTCATCTCTCATCTCTACCGAAACAAGGTGATCCCGGAAGTTTCAAATTAGATGTTGTTTTGGATAATGGAGATAGTGTGCTGGGTATGTTGGATTTGGGGGCAGCCGAGAACTTGATGCCATACTCGATTTTTGAGAGAATGGGTTCAAGGGATCTTAAGCCTACCAATTTTTGCATCGAGCTAGCCGACGGTTCTTTGAGTCGACCCTTGGGGATTGTGGAAGACGTTGCTTTACTTGTGAGAGGAATTCAAGTTCTTGCCGATTTCATTGTGCTTGACGTGGGGCGAGGAGTTAGGAGTGAGAGAGGTCATCTTCTCTTGTTGGGACGACCATTTATGGCCACTACTCGAGCTCGGATTGATGTAGGTACCGGCACATTGAGCATGGCCGGTGAAGGAGGTTCGGTAACATTTTCGGTATTTGGAAATTCACCTTCTATTCCTACTTCTTCTTTTCATTTATGCTCTTATGTTAAGCTTGCTAACCCTTGTGTTGAGGAAAATGTTTGTGAGATTTTTAACAAGGTAGCAACTCTTGAAGAATTCATTGAAGATGAAGAGTCCATTGAAGATGACGAATTCTTTAGTTGTGTGGATGAGGAAGAGGACATAATCGAGCAATTTCTACGGAATTTGGAGGAGGTTGAAGAAATAGAAGAGGAAAACTCGACACATGCATCGAATGAGGAAGTTGTCATTAACTCCTTTCTTTCTAACCTCACCAATTGTGAATCATCTTTTCTTGCAGAGTTTAACTTTAAGATGTTTGAGGAGGAGTTCGAACTAAGTGTGGGGGAGTCGAGAGTTGATGATGACCAAGTTCTTGATCTACGGGATTGTTCGAGAAAGAAGCATGTGTATGTCGCAAAGAGCACCAACACGTCGCTTGGTGCTACAGGCTTTGGTTGATCATATCATCCGTCAAGCTAATGACGATAAACATGCGCTTGGTGGGAGGCAACCCACGTAAAAAAAAAAAAATCTCTTTAATTTTTGTAGAGTAGGGTTTATTTTCTTTTTATTTTTGTTGTTTTTCGTTCGTTTTTCTTTTTGATGCTCGTGCAGGGAGTAGTTTCTAAGGATTGCAATGGCAATGAAGGCCTTAAGAGGGAGCAAAGGATCGGATTTGTGCGAAAATTCGCGAAGGCCACGTTGGACGAGCGTCCAACGTATATCTGTATAGCGAAGGCTGCGTTGGACGAGCGTCCAACGTATATCTGTCCCCCAACTCAGCCGCCTCGGGATCCCAATGATCCTCGTTTCCATGATCCCAATGATCCTCGCTTCTACGATACACAAAACCGAGGTCCATTCAACCCATACCTTTGTGTTGTGTCTTTTTGTTTTTGTTTTGAGTCTTTTGTTTTTCTTTATTTTGTGCACTTTTACGCTTTGGTATTTTGTTATTGAGTTTGTTTTATAGGTACTTACTTGGAGTCTCTCGGGATTTCAAGTGTGTTGGTCGACATCGTGCGATAAGTTTTTCTATCCCTTTCCTTTTTATTTTCTCACAATGTGGACATTGCTTGATTTTAAGTGTGGGGGAGGGACTTTGAAACTTTTGGCATGAAGTGTTCGTTTTTGTTTTGTGTTTTGATCGAGTCTAGTTTGTGATCGAGTCGTGATGATTTCCCCACTTAGGAATTTGTTTGAAATTGAGTTTATAAGCATGTGACTTAGGATTGATTTGAATGATTTGATGATGGAGTATTTAGTTGTTGGAATTGATAGCATGAGTTAGGTTGGTTTAGTCTTGAGTTGTGATTGATTATGATTTGATGATTTGTGGGGCTTGATTGATTTGAGTTGTGAGGAATTGATTAATGATTTTGGATTTTGAGTGATAAATCTAGATTGTTGCAATTTGGATTGCTAGTTTACTTTCCCCTTATATATGTAAAAAAAAAAAGAGTTGTGCTTTTATGTGAAAAAAGAGTTGATAGGATTCTGCTCCTCTTGCTTGTAACGTATGAAAATACTAGAGTAATGAGCATGAGAAACCACATGAAAAGGCTTCGAGGGACCCTCGAATGATTACATTTCATGAACTATGTCCTAGATGATACTCGTGTATGTTAGAATAATGTGTTCGTAGGTACTCTACCCCTCTTGACAATGGGTACGGGAAACCGCACTAGGAAGCTCGATGAGACCCATCGATGATTAAACCTAGTGAATTATGTGCCAAAAACGTTCACTTGTGTAAAAAAAAAAAAAAAAAAAAAAAAAAAAAAGAGAGAGAGAGAGAGAGAGTTCTATTTATGTTTGAGTATAAATAAAAAGGGGAAATAGGCTAGACGTCTAAGTTGTGGTGATCTAGATATTTGTGAGATGTGTGTATAATTGCTTTTTCTCATGCTTGGATTTGATTTATAAGCCACATAGTTTGTCGATGATTGATTGATTGTAACTTGGGATTAAAGTGACTTCGTTCATTGTTTGTCGATTCAGGTGATTAAATGTTCTATGATTTGGATTTTTTGGATTGAGTCTAAGTTGTATGTTTATATTGCTTGAGGACAAGCAAAGTTCTAAGTGTGGGGGATTTTGATTGGTGTCTAGATGCTAGGTTTTTAGTTGTCTTTTCGTGTCCGTTTTCCATTAGTTTTCGTGTGTTTTCGTTGTTTGTGGCTATGATTTGGTTGTTTTGGAGTCTTTGGTATTGTAGGATACAAAGGGCGGAAACGACAAGAAAATGAGAAGAAAGAAGCGTTATATCGAAGAGGGGTTCGATAGGAGCATGTAGGCGAAAACGGAAGTCAATTTGGAGTTCGGACGAGGAAGATACGACCGAAACGCAATCGTCCAGCGTTGGACGACCGTCCAACGTACGTTGGACGACCGTCCAAGGTTTTGAAGACACAATGCGAGTGCTACGTTGGACGAGCGTCCAACATATCGTCCAACGTTCCGGCCAGCTGTTTTTTCCCTGTTTAACTAGGTTTTCATACCTATTATAAATACTACTCCTTGTACACGAATTCTAAACACTTTTACCTTAGTTTTAGCTCTAGTTTAGCATTCAAATACTTTAGTTTAGTTTTCCTTTGTTCGATCCGGATCGCTACTTCGTTCTTCAATTAATTCAAGTTTTTACTTAGTTCTTCGTTCTTCGTTTAATCTCGTAAGTTCTTTATTGCTTTCTTTTATTTGATTTAATTGTTTTCCTTAGTTCTAGATTTATTTTCGTAATTGTTTTGTTTAATCTCGTTTGTTTAATTTCGTTAGTTCTTAGTTTAGATTCGTTTTTTTAGTTTTCAATTCCTTCGCTTTCAAGTTTTCGTAGTTAGATTTATTTGCTTAGATTTTCAGATTAAGTTTAATTCATGTCTAGATTCGTTTTCTTTTCTTTCGTTGCTTTCTTTATTGCTTTCCTTTCGATTCTTGCCTAGGTAGTTTATTTGCTTTCATTTAGTTTAATTCTTTAGATTAATTAGTTCGATTTCTTTGCTTTCTAGATTAGATTTATTTATTTGCTTTAATTTATTGCTTATTTATTTTCTTGCCTAGGATTTAGAAACAAAACCCAAAAATTCTCTTTACTTGTTTTCTTAGATTTAGGCTAGATTAGGTTGTTTTACTACACGATTATTTGCCCTGCAAAGTTTTCCTTGAGATTCGACATTGGGTTTTTACTTACTAAGTGCTAGGATAGATTTCGTTCTATTGCGAACACTTTTTAGTGAAACACTGAACACAACATGCATAGGGCTGAGACCTATGAGTGGTTGAAAGAGGCAAACTTGTTGCAAGCTGTGCTCAAGTTGATTGTTATTTTTGGAATTGTTACTGCTTTGAAGTTTGTTGGGGCTCTTGAAGTGTTGGAGTTATCTCTGTCTGTGGGAAGTCGGTTGTCTCCAGCCAACTTTATAGACGTTGCCTTGAATTGAGAGTTTGTCTCTGTTGTGGGCAAATGGTATGAGTTGATTGATCTTATTGCTGATGATGTATGAGTTGATCACCATGGTAAAGCAGTGTCGGAAACTTTGTACTCTATAAGCTATGTTTCTGTTGTGTAAGATGCAAGTGCAAAAATTGTTCTTCAAGATGTTCTTGATGTGGGACTTATTGTTAGCAGATGTACATTGGATTTCCTTGCATTTGTCTCTCCTATGCACATGTTTAGGGGGAGATGATTCTATGACAGCCTTGGTCTTAAATATTGTGAAGATTATGGTTCAAGCTGTGTACTCATTAATTTGTCATGAGTTATGAGGTGTTCTTCTCTTGGATCCTGAAGCTCCATGGCTTGGCAGATTGTTTGTCTTCTCTTAGATCCTGTTGCTGCTATATATGTGGTTGGTTTTTGATGTTTGCCTGAGTTGGTGCTTTGTAATGGCACGTGATTTGCAAACTAGGCTCGTGGTCTTTGGGCTCATTGGATATAGAGAATATGATGTCTTGATTCAGATGGATCTTGTATCTTGGAAGAGTAAATTGAATCAAGTGCTTTGGAATGCTATGTTGTTGGAGAATTCTGATCATTGGGTTCTCATAATATCTCTATGGATAAATTGAGAGTTGATTTCAGTATTGATTGAAGGTAGATTGATGAAGGAGTCTTGCTGAATTATGAGAAGATTCTTTAGATTTGAAATGCCTTCTTGAAAATGGTCGAGTGTTCATCGTTTTGATAAAGATGATTTCTCTGTTCGTGAGCTTAAGATGTATATTGATGATGTTTATGTTGTGTGCTTGGAAACTACCTCTGAAGTTACTGAAGCAGTAGTTGATCTTGTCAACGTTGAGGTTGATATTGATGGTAATACATCTGATGAAAAAGCTCCTGAAAATGTTACTGGCTCTGCTCCTGTAAATGAGTCTGCTCCCAGTGCTCCTCAAATTGTTAGCTATGGAGTCACTTCTATCCAGGCCTATGATTATGGTGATGGTCTACATAGATGAGGAACTTTCTCTCATTGCTTCTATTACTCCTATGGAAGATGAGGGCCTTCCAGTGTTAATCCTGCTGAAAATGATGAAGGAGTTGCAGTGTAGGATGTTAATGATGTTCCTAAAGCTGCTACTGAAGACTCTGTTATTGAGGCTGGAGGTGATGATGATGATGTCTCAGATGGTGAAGGGAGACCTGCTGCAAGGTTCTCCAAAAAGTACTCCAGGAAGTCTGCTCCTAAATCCACTAAGAGTGGAGCTGCTAAGCCTCCCAGGAAGAGTGCTTCAAAGCCATCAAAGTCCACTGTTGCTGTGTTTGATGCTGCTTCTGTCAAGAAGCAAAGAGAGGGACTGAAGGCTCAATTGGTGTCCCTCCACAAGATGATGAAGCACATAAGCTTGCAGAGGCAGCTTGTGCAGTCTATGCTAGAAGCTCTGCCAGAGGTTGAGGATGTCACTCACCCCAATGCTGGTGAAAATATTGCAGGCCCTTCTGGCTTAACTCTTGCTGACAAGGCTGTTGCTTCTCCTGTCCATGAGGAATCTGAGAAGGTGGATGAGTCTATCCACATACATGATGAAGAAGCTGTTGTGCAGGATTATGGTACTGCTCCAGATGCTGCTGCTGAGGATTATGTCTTCCACTCAGCAAATGAAGATGAAGTTGAGCGTACTGTGGAGGTGCAACATACTGAAGAACTTGATGCTGCTACTGATGATGGTGGTGATGTAAGCCTACTGCTTAGTCCTTTGGCAGTTAGCATAAATTGAGGGGGAGTAAATCAGAAGATGTGTGTGTTGGTACTTCTCTCTGTCATTTGTTTCTGGTGTTGAATATGATCTCTTTTGCTCTGTTGGATATTACTCTATCTACAGGGATGTAAATAGGTGGGTTTCTGGTCTTCTGGTTTTCTTTGCTGGTTTTTCTGGATTTCTGAACCTATTATCATGGCCTGTATTGTTGGTACTTCTCTCTCATTTGTTTCTGGTGTTGAATATGATCTCTTTTGCTCTGTTGGATATTACTCTATCTACAGGGATGTAAATAGGTGGGTTTCTGGTCTTCTGGTTTTCTTTGCTGGTTTTTGTGGATTTCTGAACCTGTTATCATGGCCTGTAATAGCTTGGTAGGCATGATATCTGCTGATTATGTTCAGACTTGTGTTGGACTTCTTTTGCTGTGATCTATGTTGCTGAAAAACAGAGTCTGCCCTGTCTGTTTGCTTATGCTAGCTGAAGTTGCGTGGTTTTGAAAATGGCTTGGTAGTGTGGGTGAGCTCCTTGCCACCATTTTTCAAAATTTGGTTTGTGTCTGGTTTTGTTGATCTTGAGAACAGTTTGGTAGTGTGGGTGAGCTCCTTGCCACTGTTTTTATCAAGATCTGGATATTGATTTGAGGGGGAGCATGTGTTTTGATCTGATTTGATAAAGAAGTACTGCTTTGTTGCATACGTACTTCAATCTGCTCCTGTTCTGTGCTGATCTTCTGTATTGTGTGATACATGCAAGTTATGCTGAGTTTGAAAATGCCAAAGGGGGAGATTGTTAGTGCATGGGCTGCATGCACGTCACATTTGTTTTGGCAATTTCATGTCGAAGATTTCTGCTGCGTTGCTTTTGATTTTAAGGCATGTATCAAGAATAATATATTATTATATATATTATTATATTCGTAGAAGGAAGAAAAATCATGCATGGAAAGTTACCATGCATAGAAGATCAGCCTGAAGATCTTCTAGGGTTTCCTGCGCTGAGTATATATGATGGAAGAAACCCTATTCACGCTCTGCCGCTTTTGCTACTGTTGGCCGTGTGGTTTTAGTGTTCTTGCATCTGTTTGCAAGTTTTGTTCTCGCCGCTCTTGAATATTTTTGTGTGTGAGTTTTGGTGTTCTTGCAACGTGTGTTTTGCAAGTTTTGTTTTGAGCGAGCGTGTGTACTGGACAAGCTTCCCTGGCTTTGTTCAGATTCATCTAAGCGTGTTGCTTAGAACCAGTCTAGTGTTTTATCACTACACGAGTTCATCTCGTTGTTGTATTCGATCTCATTGTAAGGGAGTTGTAATCGAGACGAATAGGTGACATAAGGTGGAGTCCTTGGTGTAATCACCTGTAAGTCTCTCTACTACTTATAGTGGATTGAATCTCTCGGATATTGTCCCCCAGACGTAGGTGCGTTATCACCGAACTGGGTTACCAAGTTTCTGTGTTCTTTACTGCTTTTCTGTTATTGCATCTTAGAACAGAATTAAGATCGTTTTTAGTTTTTGCACAAACTAGCACTTTCACAAAGAGCAGGGTAGAGGCTTGCTTAAATAGACCCTCATTTGGTGAAGAAAAAATGAAAATCAAAGAAGAACTTAATCTACATGGAGGTTGCTAATGACTTTTATCTAAATGGAGTTAAGTCTTGGGGACAAAGAAATATTTTTGGACCACTTGAAAAGTGATATCGTCTCATATCCTAAAGACCAATACAAAATCCTCTTTTGTACCACCATCATGTGTCTTTCAACCTTGTCTTTAATTAATAAACATTACACATCTCTTTTTCGACGTAACTTTAAAGCACGATAGATAGAACAACAACCCTGCTCAACACCTTTACTATTGCCGTCATTCTCACATAAATTAACAAGTTTTTAAAAACACGAGCAGAGTGATGACGATGCTCAAGTTTAAAAAGTCTTGTTACACAAACTATGCCGAATTCTTGATTAATCGTAGCCCCACAGCCCACTTAATTCATCTACTGTAATAATTATTTAAATCAAAATTCAATAAACCCTATAAACCCTAGTAATACCCCACACAATTTTAAAATTATGAATTAATATTTTGAAAAGAAAATTATTATTTAATTGTTTTTATTTCATCTAGTTTTTAATATATCTCCTAATGTGATTCTAATTGTTCTCGAGTTGATATATATATGTGCAGGTTGTCCGATACTTGAAGCTACGATGCTCCACTAGAAAAAAATTATGAGATTTAATAAGACGAATTTAGAACGTGAGAAGGGAAAATTAATTGTAGGAATTTTTAAGTTTGAATTAGATGAATATTGTGTAGTTCTATTAAAATAGTTCTATTAAAGTATCTAATTTAGATATTAGTTATTATCTTTGAAAGGGATTAACTAAAAGAAAATAAGAAGGGATAAGAATAAAAGAAAGAAATAAAAGAAAAGAAAAGAAATAAGAAATAAAAGGAGAGAGGCGTATTTTTTTTATTCCACCGCCTCTTCTCTCTTCCCCTATTCTTCAGTCACCGCCATTGCACTCTCTCTCGCTCTTC
Organism: Thymus quinquecostatus; assembly: GCA_024222315.1. Taxonomy (NCBI): domain Eukaryota; kingdom Viridiplantae; phylum Streptophyta; class Magnoliopsida; order Lamiales; family Lamiaceae; genus Thymus; species Thymus quinquecostatus. Next base: position 4,598,872 of record CM044167.1, read on the forward strand.
TCTAATCTTTCTCGATCCCCATCGCTCTCCCTCTTCTGCTATCTTCTTATATCCCTCTCTGCAAGCTCTTCAAGAATTAAGGTGAGAGTTTTACTCTAATCACTTGGTTATCTCTGCGTTTTGGGGGTGAGTATGGGTAGAGAAGAGATTCATGAATTCTTTGGGGGTTTGTCAGCCATAGGTTTAAAACCTAATTCAAATCTTCTGTTATATCTTTGTGTACCTGTAACCACGATTTTATATGAGTTGAGACTTGGAGTTTATTTGTTCAATTAAAGGTAGTGAACTGATTTATTTCGTAAACCCCTGTTTTTACAGCAGCAGGGCAGTCTCTTTCAGACCCGATTCTGGGTGTTTACTCCGGTTAAACCCTAGCATAATAGGTACCATTAGAAACCTCTTTTCATTAGCTTTCTAACTGTATCTTCGTATTTCTAATCGAATATCACATGAGAGAGTTATGAGCCTCCAAAGTCATAGTGTATAATCTGTCTGCGGAAACTGTACCTCAACCTTTCTGTTATGATTCTGGGCGTTTCCTCCAGTCAAAACCTAACAAAATAGGTATCCTTGGAAACCTCTGTTCGTTGGCTTTCCAAAGCTATTTTCAGATTTTCATTTGGGGTTCAAACGGGAAAGTTATAGGCTGTCGAAGTCAGAGTGGCGAATCTGCTCGCTGCTGTGTTAGTGCGAGTTTGAGTCTGAATTTCCCCACCAATTCATTGTTGAATCGTATGATTTCTTTGGGGGATATGTGGTATAAGTCCTAGATGGTTCACTCTATGTTGTATTCTCAAAATCCGATGAATATATAGGTCGGAATACATGTCATAAGTTGCTGTCAAAAGATTGGAAATGTAGAATGAATTGCCTAATCTCTATTTTCAGAATTTAGACCTCTTAGAAATGCTCTATTATGTAGATATGTATCATAGTTACTTTGTAAAGTACCCATAAAGCATTACAGGATCTCAAGCTTCAAGAGTGATGTAATTTCCTTCCATACTTACTTAAACAACACTTATGTCTGACTATAATCGTTTATGTTGACATGTTAAATGTTTCGTGAGTTTACGACTTTACTTAATAATTCTAAACATTTCAAATGGATTAGAGTAATATATTCTAAACGGATTACTAGATTACATAGACTGCTTTAAAAGGTATTCGACATAAGAAATCTAGTAATAGTGATAGGAGTTCTACACCATCAATTTATCTTAGTTTATAAATGACTTATATGGTTCAAGATACACTTAATTAGTCTAATCGGCTCTACTATTTTAAGATTAAATATTTCATTTCTGATTTTGTATTAGAGGATCTTTAATAGAGGTATTACATGAATCATTTTAAAGAATCTTAATTTTTCATTATAGTTATGAGATTATTGGCTAGAAAGTCCTTGAACTTAATATATGGTGTTTGAGAAATCAGCTTAAGCTTAAATATTTTTAAAATGCTAGGAGTGGCGCAATCGAGGCTCAAGGACGGACAACTTGAAGAGGTTCATTTCAATTGCATCATTTAAGGTGGGGTTTACTTTAATGTGGAAAATGAAATGATTTAATTGATATTAATATGATGATGCTTTGCACATACTTGCGGACTAAAGTGACCCACAAGGGGTTTGATCCCTAAGGGATCTAATAAGTTGATGTACCCACAAGGGGTCAGGTCCACAAGGGGCCGAGACTAGTCTCACAGAAATCAACGAAGCACAAAGAGTTCGCATGGTTATGATGCAATATGCTAATGGTTAAAATGATAAAGTTTACCCCACTGAGTGTGCTTGCATACTCACACCCCTTTACAATGTTTTCTTTCAGGTTTCGGAGTCGGGACGTGTGGAAGTGGCGAATGAACTACATATTCTCTCACGCATAATCTATCTACTGTAAATACTTTGGCTTATTATATAGTCTATCTTTTGGACCTTGCATTGTATCTATATCTAGATTAGTTGGTTATTGGCTATAGATGGTAACGTAGACAAGTATCACAAATGTCACCTGCATTTTGCTTGATCTTGTGCTTGTATATAGACGGTAGAATCTTTGGGCAGGTGAAGTATATGTTTCTTTTGAGGGCTCATAATTAATAGGTTTTCTCTAAATTTTGGTTTGTGTATTGCTTTGACTTAAGAACACTTATCTAGTATTGCTTTAAGAAATTATTTAGGGACAAATATCTTATTTCCATTAATTAATATTGCCCTCTTGATCATGACTTCCGCATTTATTTAATGGGTACATCCAATACGTATTGCAATAGTAGCATGAAATTAGTATTTTGGTAACGTTCCTATAAGTAGAGATTGAGGGCGTTACAACCCTATTTTATTTTTATTTTTTTCTGAATTAATTAGCGAAACTTGACGGCGAAGAGATGTCTGGAAGGGGGTTTGGCGGTGGCAGGAGAGGCGGCCGCGGCCGTGGGGGTGCCCAACGTTGGGTCCGAGAAACGCCTCTCGAAACTTTTCCGGTACCGAGAAGCGCCACGTGCTCGTTCCCTTTCCAATTCTTGTTAAGCACTTTGATTTTCCGCTGCAGCTTAGTTTTGGAGGCGAAATTCATCCGTTGCTTGATTAACAGGAAATTGAAGGGTTCGAACCTTTGAAGACTTCCATGGATGAAGCAAGGAAGTATTTTCAATTTGTAAATTGGTCGAATAATCTGCAGAAGTTTTGCGAGACATCTCCTTACTATTACGAAGATTCAAGCCGGCGCCTTGAGAGTACGTTTACCCCCTTTCCGTTCATGATTTTTTTCTCGATTTTTTGTTTGGAAATTTTGCTCTGAATCCTTCTGCTGGCGGAAAATTATGCCATGATCACGTTTTGAGATGATAGGATGCCAATAGATTCAAAGTTTTTGAGTGTTTTTAAGTGTAACAATTGCATTCTGAATTAGGGCTAGATTGGGGGAAAACGGCCTATGATATCTGTAGTTGGGAATTGGGATTTAATTATCCAGCTTTTCTAATATATTTTATATAATTAATGATCACTGGTTATGTATAAGGATAACTGATTTGAGTATATATATGTTGAGCTTTTGCGAAGGATATAATTGATAGAATGGAGAGATAGTGTTTGAGTTTAACTCGTTTCTTTAGGGATATCGTAAATGATTTTCTCCAGTTTGATTATGTTGATGAGCTGCTTCAGTGATGATATTTCATCAATATGCAGTCTTGCTTCAGAGTTATGAATTTGAGTGAAATTGCTATTTGGAGTTATGTCTTTCAAATTCCTTGCCATGTAAGTATGTTTGCGTTCCTTTGATCTGATACATCTCTTAAACAATCTGGCTGCAGATGTGCAAAAGGCAGACATAGAAAGGTACTCAGATCGGAACTTGCCAACAACAAAGGTTAAGCCGCCACTGTGGCACTTCGTAAAGATGGACAAAGACTATATGCCTGAAGAAATAGCCAAAGGTTGACGTTCGTACCTGCTATGGAATTAGATGCAGTTTGCTGCATCACATATTTTGATTCTTCGTTTATTTCTTTGGTTTATGTTTCTCTTTCGGTTGCAACAGGTACAAAGCAAGTTGTCAAGAAAGTTCGATGGGACTTAGGTAAGTTGATGAGAATTGATATTCTTATTGTTATGAGAGGAGAAGTAATTTAAGAAATGACTCCTATTCGAGGTATTGCCACTTAACTATTTCTGTTCTGAGAATATGCTTTTGGCTGAATGAATGTGAAATCGCAGATATGAGCAAACTCAATCGCTTTGAGAAGCTTGAGGAGAAGCATCAGGTATATTCTCCCATGTCTCAGTTGGAAATCTTGTTTTAGTGGTTATATCATGTTTATTACTGTGACCAATATTCTTTTTATTTTTCCTTTGGCGTTAAATGATGTAATTTTTTTCCCCCCCTTTTCCCCTCCTCTTTTTGTGTCTCTGGAAATTTATGTTTATAGGGCAAGGAAGAAGAGGAAAAGAAAGAAAGTGAAGATGAAGACGAGGAAGAAAATGATGAAGAAGATGGAGAATTCAGCGATGAGGGCGATTATGAACAGGTATACTATAACAGCGCTGCCTTTAAGATTTGTAATCTCACATGTAAGCATCTTGTTAATACTACCATACACTCCCTACGAGTCACCTGATATAGGAAGTTTCATCCCTTGCTGGACAAATCAAGGCATTTCAGTTTCCATTGATTTATGCATGTTTATAATTCGGTGTAGAATTACACGAGTTGTGGTTAATACCTCCGAAATTTACAGGGTGAAGATTTTGATGATGATGAAGACGATTTTAACATGGAGGAAGAAATCGGTAAGCCAAGTCTTGCTCGTGCCATTTGCCTTTTCAATTTCTTCTCTCTTTTTTCTTTGTTATTTTGGAGTTGTTCATCTCCTTTTTCAATTACTTTGATCCACGCTTATGGATTTATGTGTTTGCAGAGGAGCCGGAGTACTAATTTACCATTCCCAGATTGCATGACGAACTGTAGCCCTCGTTTGCATATTCATCAAAGTTTCTTGGTCTTTGTGATTCTGGTGGATATTTGAAATTTTCGAGGTAGAATTTTTCCTGTCAATATAACCTCTCACTTATATATTGCTATGGTATCTCTAGTATGTTTTGGGCATGGATCGATGTATATTTTCACAGGGGATTATCGTTATTAGGTCGAAGATGTTTACGTTTTAGACCCTGTTGTTTCGACCGATACAATCGAATTATTAGAAATTGGCATAGAAGGCTTTTCACATTTTTTTTTTTCGCTGCAACTTTGTATAGGGGAAGAGCTAGCATGGAATTGAATTTGTTACCTATTTCGTAAGGGAAGTCATTTCGATGATGAATCATTCGTAAATTTTGTTTTCATTTGGATTTTAGTGACACAAGTATTTCCAGTTGAAGGTTTTCTTCAAATAGATTTTTTATTCACTTGAAATTACAATTTCTGAACTTCTTGTAAAATAAAATAAAATTACATCTATGATATGAATTCGAGAATGCGAGAAGAAGAAAAGAGGAATGCATGGGGAACTCGAATTCGAGACCTTTTAGAGCCGATAGTTTAATCTTAACCCCCTACCGTAGGCCAACACACGCACACAGAAGGACCTATTTTGTTACACCTCGTTTGGTGGGGTAGATGGGATAAGACGAGAAAACTTATATGTAATCTTGAGAAGTGAGATATAAGAATAGATAAAAAAAAAAAATTAGTGTGTGTTTGGCATATAAAATTATGTGATGTATCAAAATTACATATATATACCCTTACAAATAAAGAAATAAAAGAAAATTGAAAGTGTGAATTGAGAATTTAGCAATATAGCAAGAGAAATTGTTAATGTGAAATAGTACTACTATTATAGGGGTGAGGTGGGATAATATATTAGGGATGAGCTGTGTTTTTGTCCTAAGCTGAGACTTTGTCACGGGCCGATAAGATTACCTATCTTGCATACTAAATAGTTGGATAACTCAAAATAAAATATGTTATCTCATAATATCTAACTACCAAACGAGACCTTAATATAGTAAAACTCGTGCATAAATATAATCATTCAAATTGGAGCAAAGTAAAGATACTTACAAAATAGACAAAGCATAAATCATTTCATTTCAACTAGTACTCGCCCACGCGCGATGCGCGACACCGTGAGTTACGAATATTTAATAAGAGCAGCGAAACGAAACGTAAACATACACACACTAAGAGCATACAAATATAATGTTAGTGCACTACAACAACACAATATGTTATACATTTCAGAACACTTCTTTATATACAACATTTGTCGTCCCGCCTGATGAGTCAACATGAGTTATTAAATCAAAACAACTAAACCCTACCAAAAAAAAAAAAAAAAAATTGAATCCTAAAAGAAACTGAATCCTAAAAAAAGAGACTATTTTGCAAGTGTAATAAGAAGAGGGAAAAAAAAAAAAAAAAAAAAAAGTAAAGTCATGTCTTGATTTAAGTGAAAACAGTAGATTATAGTTTGTTTATGAAATTTACATACATGAACAATTATGTTTTTCATGTTTTTTTTTAAAGTGACTTATAAATATATTGTATCACTCAATGTATGGTACATTTATTTTATTTCTGTTATATTTTCGGGCCCATTAAACTTGGGCCGATATCTTGTTGTTTTAGACCACTAAGTTAAGTAAAAATTATAGAAAAGAAAATCGAAATAAATAGGAGAGATTTAACACGTGGCATTAAAGAAAATAGAAGTAAATTATAAATATATGTTAAAATACAATTACAATTGTTTGAAATATAAAATCAAATGTAATAGCCGCAGTTTTATTTAGTGAGTAAATAAAATTTCGGCATTATTTTAAAATTTAGAGTGTTATTATTATTATTAGTATGAGATTCGAGTGCTACTATTAGTAGTGTTACGTTTAGTAACATTTGAACTTTCCGAAATGAGAACCGAACTAAATAAGAAAGGCCGATTAAACGAATCGGTAAAACAAGAACCAGTATTTAATTTTGGGCCGAGGCCCATTTGATAAGTACAAGGCCCACTTAGCAGTTACACGGCCCAGTTAATTGTACAAGGCCCAGTTAGTCATACAAGGCCCAGTAAATTGTTCAAGGTCCAGTTCACAATTATTAGTTCGATTTTACTTATTCGGCCCAAGAACGAGAGAGCCCATTTCAGATTTAATACCCAACAACAAAATATAAAAGGGGCCCCTAAGCCCATCACAATATTTCCATGTACTACCATATTTATATATATACATGGCAAATAAATAAAAGAAAAAGAAAAAAAAAAAAAAAAAAAAAAGAGAATGAAGACAGGCGGTTTTCCGCTTAGAAAACAGGCGCCCGTGTTTTCCAACACAAGCTGGAATGTACTTTGTACTAATCTCTCCTACACCTATCATTAGAGGACCATTAACACTCTAATTACAATTTGAAGAAGAATTTCCCCAAGCATACACGTGTACTCCCCCTTCCACACACATGTCAACCATGCAATAATCTCTCTTGAAGGAAAACACTCCATCCCTGCAAACTTGAGAAGAGCTTCCACTCATTCTCCCACCCTTGCAAAGAGAGAGAGAGAGAGAGAGGGAGCAGTCTTTTCCCCCTCCATCACTCATTTCCCTGCACAACACACACACATCAATTAATCAACATAGAGAGAGAAAACAAGTGTTAAGAATGGAAACCAGTGGGAGAAGCAGATTTCCAGCCGAGAGCAGCCGGAGTTCAAGCATCGAATCCTCTACATTTTCCTCTAGGTAATGCCTCTAATTCACTTCCTCCAATTGCCTAGCTTGCATGCACAACTAGAACTCAACCCCACTATCTTTAGGAGAAAGAACGAAGGAGAAAAAGGGCACACGAGACAAGATCAAGAAAAGGACAGCCCATTCGAACCAAAATCCCAACCCATGATGTTGATACGAACCAAGTAAGTGTTCTACATTTTACCTAAGGTTTAGAGAACAACAAAGCATGATATGAGTGATGTTTACAGCCTTAAGAACCAAAGCATGAAAGCATAAGAAGAATTGGCAAGCAATGCATGTAAATTTAGAAGCTCAAAATCAGTTTTAAGGCATGTTTGAATCACATAGAACCTCCTCTAACAAGCTTAAGGCCTTGCATGCATACCAATCTCTAATCTAACCATTCAACACAACAAAGACCCCAACTTGAAGATTACAAAATCTGGAAATTATGCTTCTAACTAATGCATAAGACACTCCAGCAAAAATCAGCCCAAAATGCCTCCTAATCGAGCCCCATAAGCCCCTAAATCAACTAGTATAACTCTTAAATGAATTGAAAGCAAAACGAGAGGCTAGGGAGAGAAATCGAATCTGCCGGGGGTAGAGACGGAGGCCGAGGATGGGAGTTGAGGCGACACCGGAGCATGGCAGCCTTCTCCCGAGCCTTACCGGAGACTGCTCGGCTGGCGACGGCCTCCACGAAGCAGCTGCAGCACCGGTGGACGCTGTAGACACCTACAAAACAGAGGGGGGGGAGAGTAAAAGGGGTCAGACAAGGGAGAAAGAGTGAAGAGGAGAGGAGAAAAGGAGACACCGGCGACATCGCCGCTGGCGCCGAACTGAAGTAAGAGAGGGAAGGAAGGTGGATGATGGCGGAGGCCAACGGGAAGTTGTGCTCTAGTCACAAGGGCTAGAGCAGTGTGGCGGGAAAGCCAAGCCGCGGCCAGAAACGGCGAGGCCGGATCGGAGGAGACGAATCCCGACGGATCTCTCGGATTTTCCCCAATCTGTAAAAATTAGGTTTCCCCTTCAATCAACCAATAACGGAGAGAGAGGAGACGCCGACCGACGGCAAGGGGCCGCCTGCCGACGATTGCCAGCGGAAAAGGGACGACGGCGGCGAACGCTGCCGAGAAGGAGAGAGAGAGAGAGCTCAGCGAGAGAGGAGACGCGATTAGAGATAGAGAGAGAGAGAAGGGGGTATTGTCAATAGGGACCGGGTCGGGTTCGGGTCAGACGGGCTGATCTAAACCCGGGCCGGGCTGGCAGTTGGGCTAAAATTGTAATTTGGGCTCGAGGTTGCTGGACCGAGCCTCATAGTCAGAGTGGGCCAGATTTATTCAGTTGGGCCGGAGCTTCAAGATCTGATAGGCTGGAATTAATTATTTCAATGGGCCGTATAATTATTTTGGGCCGGACTCGACGGGATTATACGAGCCAAATTTGACTCATGAACCGGAGTTATTAATTGTTGGGCCATTTGCTAGTTGGGCCGATATTTAAATAGGAAGACGAGAGCCACACGTAATAATTTATCGGGATTGATGTAATAATTCCCGAGCTTCAATAATTGGGCTTAAACCCTTAATAATTCTATGAGGCCTCAAGTAAATTATAAACCTCAGATTTAATCATAAAATTAAGTTCAGTAATATTTATCTTATAAGTGTAGACCACTTATATCTTTAATACTAAATTTAGTCCAGTAATATTTATCTTATAAGTGTAGATCACTTATATTAAATCAAGTCCAGATGTGTTAATCTTATAAGTGTAGACCACTTATAATGTGTAGTAAAATCACTAAGCCTCATTAATGGCTTAATCGAATATCCTACGATTTCTGTCGAGGATGAAAAGGCTGTAAGACACAAGAGTCGATCGAATTTTTCGATTTCAAATGAGAATCGAGAAACTTCGATTTAAAAGAATAACCATGATAGCGCTATCAGTAAAAGAGATCTAGCAGTAAAAGAGATCTACCAGTAAAAGAGATCTATCAGTAAAAGAGATCTATCAGTAAAAGAGATCATGACCTCGATAAAAGACAGCCTTCGCATAGATCGATAAGATTATCGATTTCATTTCAAGTCTCTCATTTTACGTTCTTTGAACGAGGTTAGGCGAAGGAGCAAGCCAAGGCTAAAGAAGCACCTCAGAGTTACAGTTATATCCAGGAAAGCAATTGAGGTGGGCTTTCAGAAAAACTAAAATGTTTTCTTATGTTTAAATTCTTTTCTTTTAAAAGAATTGCCAGACCATAAAATGTTTTTGTTTTGTATGAGATCTATCTGAGGAGGCTTATGCCTCAGTTTAAAGGCCTAGGCCTCAGTTATCAGAACGATTCGGGCTCATCGAGGTCAAGACCTCGGTGAGTTAGTGCACTCAGATTACCGTTAGCTACGCAAGTGGCGCGGTAAGGTATCCGGGAGGGTGGCCAACCTCTCCGGATACACCCCAGCTCAGATATGATGGATTACACTAGAAAATAGCCTGCGCAGGCACTCTTTTGTTTTAAAATGTTTTTGTGAACATAGGTTCTTTTCCTAAAACCCCTATGATTCACTTGAATGGCTGGCAATTAAAAATGTTTTGGCACGTGTCCACTGAGTACTTCAAAGTACTCAGCCCTGTACGTATTTCCCACGTGCAGGTTAAGCAGGATGAAGTGAAGATGCCGGAAGGAGCTTTTGTCGAGTATGAAAGTGTTGAAGCCTCTTGGTGGTGCATGTCTCCATACATGCATCTCACGATCTTCCGCTGTGATCCTTACGTAGTTAGTCCAGATTCTAGTCTTTGTATCGTTGCAACTCATCACTATTTTGTGTATCGTTGCAACGTATCAGTTCCATCTTAGAAAATGACTTCTTTCTTGAACAGTGCTTCCGCGTATTTCATGTTGTACTTCATATTGTAGAATAACAGTTTTCCCCCATTCATTCTCGACGAATGATGGGAAGTTCGATTTAAATGTAATGTTGAGTTTTCACACCGTTCCACCCCAGGTCGTTCGTTTAATTTATTTCGTTTATTTCCTTTTCTTGAGTCGCGGCCTCGCTCGGCCCAAGTTGTGGCGGGCGGGCTGTGACAGAGTGGTATCAGAGCATTTGGTTCGCTCTGAAATCCAAGAGTCTTCTTCTTCCAATAAAGTCTAGACTTGATTCGCTAGACTTGTAAAGTCCTTCGACAAAAGCTCGGCACTTCACGACATCATGCTCGACCAGGACAGAGAAGAGGTAACTCTCACATGCCAGTATGAGAACATAGTCAAGATAACATAGAGCTCACATACAGTAGAAAAGCCAAGGCCTTTCTAGAGAACATAGCTCGCTTGAATTAAGTGCTTTCCCTCTATCACATACTAGGATAGTGCTTGAACAAAGAAATTCTTCTAACCTCAGTTATGGCACAAGAATGATAGTGAGACGAGGAAACAAGAGAAGCTCTACACGAAATGCCAACTCAAGGAAGCAGTGATAACTCCCTGGAAAGCTATTCCATGAAAAAGGGATACGTCAGATTAAGGAAAGCCAAGAAGTGCCAGAAGATCTGAACGAGTGTCATTTAAATCAATGACATGAGCCTCTAACTTTTCCGCCTCTGTGCGGAAAGAAACGAAACATATTCAATTGCGCTTCCTAAAAGATAGTAAGAGATGATACCAGAATCTTAAACAGGAATAAAAGTTTCATATGGTGGCACAATAAAAGATAAGTCCACTAGAATTTCCTGGATGTTTCCGCATCCATGGTTAAAGGAAGAAAACATTTCTAGAATCTGAAGAAAGAAATCAAAGAAAAGGTTAAGGTCTTGTCCAACTTAGAGCTCTTGGGTATATAAACGTTAGGATCTCAGTTTCCCCGATGTGGTACTCATGAGAATAATTATGATAGAACGTGTTAGCCTCTACTTTCCTGAATAGAAAATCATGCTCGAAGAGTGTAGAAAAGTGAGATCAGTAGCCGCGCCTAAGGATGAACTCGTAAGATTGGATATTGATATCCAAGATCAGTTAGAAGCTAAAACGATATAATATGCTTAATTTTCATAGGTGATGGGACTAGACTATACGATACAGAAGACTAAGGCGTGGTATTTAATGACAAAAACAGTGAACCATTAGCCTAATTACGTTCCCAGTACGACTGGAGGACGTGTAGAGAAACTTCACGCCGAGGACTAAGAGACTGTCGAAGAAAGAGTCATATCTATTTAGATCGTGATCTAGCAACTATTTCCGTTAGGATACCAGCAGACAAGCAATGGGGAAATATGATTATCCTTAGACACAACCCTACGTTATTAGCGCTGACAAGCAAGTCGAATTTCCATATGACAAGATCCTTTACGCAAGTGCGAGGTATTAGAGTGTTCACGGAGGTACGTAGGCTAGAAGTGACCTTACATTCTGATGCACTGCATTTTTGAAACCCTCTCGTTGAAACTCGTGAAACCAAAAAGTCCCTTGTAATAAACGTGGAGTCGAGAAATTCCAAATCTAAGGAATTGTTTACCAGATCTTGTACGATTTTCTGTGTCCTTGTGAATCAAAAGTCACCAGTGTATGAGAAACAATCCTTCCTTCATGTGACCGAAAGGATGCTTATGTGGGACTGGCCACCTCACATAATCTCTTTCTCGGTAGCGTCACTATCAGACAAGAAATCGGATGGGTATCGACAAAAGGGGTCCCCCACCCCCCCGACCCCTGTCAATTCATTTCTACCCTCTGGTTATTTCTTCAGAACTTGTCTGGTAATTCCTTGATGAGCTATTTTGGATAATTAACATTCCAACTTGGACCCTTACACGAATGTTTTCCAGAGTCAACCCACAATGTTCTTATCCCATCTTGATCATGTTTGTCATCCTAGAGTGATAAGACTGTGAGGATTAGTTAAACTGCAAGTTATAGAGTATGACTTAAGGTTACACACTCTTTTGAGTTGTCGAATGTTTACGCATAAAAAGGGGTGTATGATAGACAAACTGTTAAAGGTATTGCACGAGACTCGAGTTGACAATGCGGTGCTAACCAGTTTTACATGTGAAAGTAAAATAGAGACTCCGCAACCTCCCCAGCAAGATTTTGAATATCATAACTCAGAGGAGGAAAGCTTAATAGTGAAATTAAGAGATATGTTGGGTGAAGCCAGAATTCAGAGGATAGAAACAAGCATCACGATGCACGCAATAGTAAGTGGCATAAAGCTAGTCAGACTCCCCAACAAGTCCAGAAACAGAAATACAATGACAAAATGCAAAACTCATAAGTTAAATACTCTAAGGAGTTCCCCAAGAGAAGTGCACCGATTGTCCATAAGTCCGACACTAAGAGCTAACAATATTAGAGTCTAAATTAGAGCAGAAATAGTAAACACTTGAGTAGAAGAAGCTTGAACAGACGAGATCCTTGCGGATATGAAAATTTGGAATCCGCCGACAGATTGAAAATAATAAGAATATCAGAACATGAACGACCCAAGGTCGAGTACTATACTTGTCAAATACACGACGTGTTATCATTCCTAAGATCCAGAATAAACCAGCAACTAAAGGAAAGACAGTATCCCATGATTGAGGTCAGTGACCTGACGTTATTTGGGATTTCTCCCAGCTCGAGGATCAGAAACCTCTTAGAATATTGACGTGGACCAGACTAGAATATAAATTCTCACTAGACATAAGTTATGTGAAAATAGTGAGACCTAAATTATTCACCCAGAGAGGAATAATTACAGTATGACATTAGTCGGCCAGACATAGTAATGAATTGTAGCAGACTACGAAATACGAGATATTGAAGGATGCTAAGGGAGGTAATGTTGGAAGAGATTTTCCCATAGAAGGTTATATGAAACGAGAAAGCCTTGAAGAAGTCATAAATAAAATTGGTGTAGAGCACGAGTTAGGAAAAGTTGTCAAGAAGAGTACAGAATGAGACCACCGTATGTCTCATACCTTTGAAAGAATCAAAGGATAAGTGCACTAAGATCGTGACCACCGAGACTAAACCACAAGTAAATCAGGATAGAATTTTTAACTATGTAACCATACATAGACATAAGACACCTTAAAGCACCAAGGTAGTAAGAGAAATAATCATGCAGTAAATATACACAACCAGAAGTACTACCTTCAAGTGAGCAATATAAGATTTACCATTATTGCAAGCTGGTGTAGTTTCATTCACGAGAAAGAATGACATGCACACCGATAGTAACAACGTACGTTGGAATCAGATTGGACAAGACTAGTGTAAAAGTATACTAATCTATGAAGAGGTGACCTAATAGAATATATGAGGGACAAATTTTAAGAAAAAGCCATGGTTGTCTAAGAAGTCGGTTAACTTAGATATAAAATAACTTGGGATGTGACTTTGGACATTAACCAACAAGTTATAAGGAACATTAGATTGAGACGAAAATATATTTGTCTTGGGATAATTAGATCACATCATAAGAGAAGATGTTAATAAAAGAGAAATTTTTACTAAACCCTTCATCTTAGAAGAGTCGAACGAAAGCCATCCAGAACGAATTCTTAACCAAGAAGTAGTGTGAGCATTCGACGTGCCAAGATACCTAATAAATATTGTGAGCTCGAGTAGAGAATTAAACCATAGTGATACCTCATAAATCCTTTGAGATAATAAGAATCCATATCTTAAGTGTTCCAGGAACAGAATCATCAGTATGTAAAGAACAAACACACGAGGTCGTTAAAACATATAGAAGGAATGTTAATCTAATAAATTAAGTGGTGTTTTATTAGATGGAGAACTATACGACTGGAACATTTGATTTCCTTACAGAAGGGTAATTATTGCCCCGTCATCAAAGCCTACAAATTGAGACAGTGAGACTACCTAATTAGAACTTCTAAAATCTCTAACAGATACATAAGTCAGCCTCGAGAAGGATGGTAATAGAGGTTAGAATTTTCGGTCCCAGGGTAACACCAGAGTGCATTAGTGCATACAATAGACGACTAAAGATAAAATTTCGAGACAAGTATATCATGAAGCTTGAGTGTGAGATTTTGCTCAACCCAGAATGTCCCGCTAAAAGGAAAAAAAAAAAAAAAAAAAAAAAAAAAAAAAAAATAAAAAAAAAAAAAAAAAAATCACAGTCATGTGGTGTAATTACGATAATGAGTAGAGAGTCTATATGATTTATGAAGACAACTCAAGTAGTCATCTAAGTAGTATGAAGGGAGACAAATGAGCTAAAGCCCTAAAATGAAACCTTGAAAGCCTTGAGTAACACTTAGAAAGGAAGAAACCTACTATTAATCGGAAATACCTCTTTACAACTTATGAGAGATAAGATGATGCATTAAGAAGGGTAGACAATAGAATCCATGAGATCTCCCCAGAAACAGACACCCACGCAGGATGCCTTAAAGGTGTTATAGTTATATGTGAATGAATAACTAATGAGCCGTTATCACCTTCGTTGCCAAGATTAATTGACCCGTTAAGTATGACACCAGCCAGGCTCGTGAATCATTACATCTAGATACACTAGATTCATAAATGACTGCAAAAAGGAAATGAAAACACTTGGTCTCGTGTTAGTAGAGCGACACCCAGAACCAACAATCAGTGGGAAGAGATACATAAGACAGAAAATGCATACCACGAATTACATATATAGAGAGAAAACAGCTGATATATACACATATATGTAAGCCATATTCCTACAATAAGGAAAATAACTATAGTGATACCTCTACAACGAGTATCAAGATTGTTGATATAAAACGTATTGCAAAGTTTAGGCACGATGCTTATCTCTACCTTACACAGACAACCACGAGTAAAGGTGCTAAGTACTACAAGTGATCCAGAGATGATTAACCTACTCCAATGAGTTAAAGCATGAGTAACTATTTGACAGTAGTTAATACGCCGATTATAAAGCTAACTGCAGTAAAGAAGTAGATCATGGCTACGCTAGCATAAAGACCAAAGAGAAGGTAGACTCGAGCGAAGTACAAATTCGAAACGATCAATATCCCGACCCTAGTATTATCAGTGACACATGATTACACTCGCGAAAAGAGTAGATAGAAGGGTATCCGGACTTAAGTATATGACTAAGGTATATTAAATACGGGAAATTGCCTAAAGCCGACGGAGGAGGTCTAGACACTAGTAGAATAATACTTTCACCTAACAGTTGGATGAGCTTGTATGGTCCACTGAGACGTTAGTGCTCTAATGCAGAAAGCAACTTGTGAGATCGTAGGACGCCTAGTATCTATACAGATTAGATCAGTGTGTCGCAAGGACATTTAACTCATAAACGCTAGAAATCATGACGAGCATGTGGTCTAAAGGTAGCGAAGTTAACACGGACCGACCAAGAAATATAGTTACTTAAGAGGCTAGTACATAAGATCGATTGGAGACAGAATAAGAGAATCTTAAGAGGAACGTGAGTCACCTGCTAACACCGACAAGTTGAATTACGATTCGAAACTAGGAGTCAAGTCTTCCAAGAAGTTCCACGTTTTATACAATAGTTAGACCCAGCGCGAAAGGAAGACCAACAACAGTCTATTTGGACCCTGCAAGCATCTAGGGAAGATAAGACTAACATCGTGAAGGTTAACATATCAGTCCTGTCAAACCTCAAGGATCTTATAAGGAGATAGGTACCCGGTGGAGGTGGAAACTGGAAAACGATATTACCCTAACTCAATTACTTAGACCCACCATACACCATAGACCCAGTATCGTACAATGCACCACACAGAGAATAAAGTGTAGACCACCACTCTATTGAGATGAGGTGGGAGATAAGAAAGAATTAGGATCAGCGTATGATCAAAGAAATGGTTGAGAAGTGCAACCAATCAGAGATATGATAAAAGAAGCTCATAGTAGCCAGAAGTCTTACGATGACGATGTAGATTCGAGTTACACCTCGAAGTAGAGGACATGGTCCTGAACATTTCTCTACCAAGGGAATGACCAGATTCAGAATCAAAGGCTAATTGAAACCTCGTTCAATCAGACCTTACGAATATCTAGGGAAGGTAGGACCTGTGACGTACAGGTCAGCGTTACCTCCAAACCTAGAAAGCGACTACCACGTATTTCATGTATCTCAACTAAGTAAATACGTGTTCGACCCTAAACACGTGCCACCTCAAGAGGAAGCGATCATAAAGCAAGACCTGAGACCATAGTAGACCGAAAGATTCAGTAGCTTAGGATTAAGCAAACCCCTCTAATAAAAGTGCGGTAGAAGCACCACGGACAGGAGGAAGCCACGTGGGAGTCGGAAGACAAAAGGAAAGAGAAATACCCCGATTTGTTTGTAGAAGGTAAGTAAATTTCGGGACGAAATTTTTCGTAAGGGGTGTAGTATGTAATAGCCGCAGTTTTATTTAGTGAGTAAATAAAATTTCGGCATTATTTTAAAATTTAGAGTGTTATTATTATTATTAGTATGAGATTCGAGTGCTACTATTAGTAGTGTTACGTTTAGTAACATTTGAACTTTCCGAAATGAGAACCGAACTAAATAAGAAAGGCCGATTAAACGAATCGGTAAAACAAGAACCAGTATTTAATTTTGGGCCGAGGCCCATTTGATAAGTACAAGGCCCACTTAGCAGTTACACGGCCCAGTTAATTGTACAAGGCCCAGTTAGTCATACAAGGCCCAGTAAATTGTTCAAGGTCCAGTTCACAATTATTAGTTCGATTTTACTTATTCGGCCCAAGAACGAGAGAGCCCATTTCAGATTTAATACCCAACAACAAAATATAAAAGGGGCCCCTAAGCCCATCACAATATTTCCATGTACTACCATATTTATATATATACATGGCAAATAAATAAAAGAAAAAGAAAAAAAAAAAAAAAAAAAGAGAATGAAGACAGGCGGTTTTCCGCTTAGAAAACAGGCGCCCGTGTTTTCCAACACAAGCTGGAATGTACTTTGTACTAATCTCTCCTACACCTATCATTAGAGGACCATTAACACTCTAATTACAATTTGAAGAAGAATTTCCCCAAGCATACACGTGTACTCCCCCTTCCACACACATGTCAACCATGCAATAATCTCTCTTGAAGGAAAACACTCCATCCCTGCAAACTTGAGAAGAGCTTCCACTCATTCTCCCACCCTTGCAAAGAGAGAGAGAGAGAGAGAGGGAGCAGTCTTTTCCCCCTCCATCACTCATTTCCCTGCACAACACACACACATCAATTAATCAACATAGAGAGAGAAAACAAGTGTTAAGAATGGAAACCAGTGGGAGAAGCAGATTTCCAGCCGAGAGCAGCCGGAGTTCAAGCATCGAATCCTCTACATTTTCCTCTAGGTAATGCCTCTAATTCACTTCCTCCAATTGCCTAGCTTGCATGCACAACTAGAACTCAACCCCACTATCTTTAGGAGAAAGAACGAAGGAGAAAAAGGGCACACGAGACAAGATCAAGAAAAGGACAGCCCATTCGAACCAAAATCCCAACCCATGATGTTGATACGAACCAAGTAAGTGTTCTACATTTTACCTAAGGTTTAGAGAACAACAAAGCATGATATGAGTGATGTTTACAGCCTTAAGAACCAAAGCATGAAAGCATAAGAAGAATTGGCAAGCAATGCATGTAAATTTAGAAGCTCAAAATCAGTTTTAAGGCATGTTTGAATCACATAGAACCTCCTCTAACAAGCTTAAGGCCTTGCATGCATACCAATCTCTAATCTAACCATTCAACACAACAAAGACCCCAACTTGAAGATTACAAAATCTGGAAATTATGCTTCTAACTAATGCATAAGACACTCCAGCAAAAATCAGCCCAAAATGCCTCCTAATCGAGCCCCATAAGCCCCTAAATCAACTAGTATAACTCTTAAATGAATTGAAAGCAAAACGAGAGGCTAGGGAGAGAAATCGAATCTGCCGGGGGTAGAGACGGAGGCCGAGGATGGGAGTTGAGGCGACACCGGAGCATGGCAGCCTTCTCCCGAGCCTTACCGGAGACTGCTCGGCTGGCGACGGCCTCCACGAAGCAGCTGCAGCACCGGTGGACGCTGTAGACACCTACAAAACAGAGGGGGGGGAGAGTAAAAGGGGTCAGACAAGGGAGAAAGAGTGAAGAGGAGAGGAGAAAAGGAGACACCGGCGACATCGCCGCTGGCGCCGAACTGAAGTAAGAGAGGGAAGGAAGGTGGATGATGGCGGAGGCCAACGGGAAGTTGTGCTCTAGTCACAAGGGCTAGAGCAGTGTGGCGGGAAAGCCAAGCCGCGGCCAGAAACGGCGAGGCCGGATCGGAGGAGACGAATCCCGACGGATCTCTCGGATTTTCCCCAATCTGTAAAAATTAGGTTTCCCCTTCAATCAACCAATAACGGAGAGAGAGGAGACGCCGACCGACGGCAAGGGGCCGCCTGCCGACGATTGCCAGCGGAAAAGGGACGACGGCGGCGAACGCTGCCGAGAAGGAGAGAGAGAGAGAGCTCAGCGAGAGAGGAGACGCGATTAGAGATAGAGAGAGAGAGAAGGGGGTATTGTCAATAGGGACCGGGTCGGGTTCGGGTCAGACGGGCTGATCTAAACCCGGGCCGGGCTGGCAGTTGGGCTAAAATTGTAATTTGGGCTCGAGGTTGCTGGACCGAGCCTCATAGTCAGAGTGGGCCAGATTTATTCAGTTGGGCCGGAGCTTCAAGATCTGATAGGCTGGAATTAATTATTTCAATGGGCCGTATAATTATTTTGGGCCGGACTCGACGGGATTATACGAGCCAAATTTGACTCATGAACCGGAGTTATTAATTGTTGGGCCATTTGCTAGTTGGGCCGATATTTAAATAGGAAGACGAGAGCCACACGTAATAATTTATCGGGATTGATGTAATAATTCCCGAGCTTCAATAATTGGGCTTAAACCCTTAATAATTCTATGAGGCCTCAAGTAAATTATAAACCTCAGATTTAATCATAAAATTAAGTTCAGTAATATTTATCTTATAAGTGTAGACCACTTATATCTTTAATACTAAATTTAGTCCAGTAATATTTATCTTATAAGTGTAGATCACTTATATTAAATCAAGTCCAGATGTGTTAATCTTATAAGTGTAGACCACTTATAATGTGTAGTAAAATCACTAAGCCTCATTAATGGCTTAATCGAATATCCTACGATTTCTGTCGAGGATGAAAAGGCTGTAAGACACAAGAGTCGATCGAATTTTTCGATTTCAAATGAGAATCGAGAAACTCTCGATTTAAAAGAATAACCATGATAGCGCTATCAGTAAAAGAGATCTAGCAGTAAAAGAGATCTACCAGTAAAAGAGATCTATCAGTAAAAGAGATCTATCAGTAAAAGAGATCATGACCTCGATAAAAGACAGCCTTCGCATAGATCGATAAGATTATCGATTTCATTTCAAGTCTCTCATTTTACGTTCTTTGAACGAGGTTAGGCGAAGGAGCAAGCCAAGGCTAAAGAAGCACCTCAGAGTTACAGTTATATCCAGGAAAGCAATTGAGGTGGGCTTTCAGAAAAACTAAAATGTTTTCTTATGTTTAAATTCTTTTCTTTTAAAAGAATTGCCAGACCATAAAATGTTTTTGTTTTGTATGAGATCTATCTGAGGAGGCTTATGCCTCAGTTTAAAGGCCTAGGCCTCAGTTATCAGAACGATTCGGGCTCATCGAGGTCAAGACCTCGGTGAGTTAGTGCACTCAGATTACCGTTAGCTACGCAAGTGGCGCGGTAAGGTATCCGGGAGGGTGGCCAACCTCTCCGGATACACCCCAGCTCAGATATGATGGATTACACTAGAAAATAGCCTGCGCAGGCACTCTTTTGTTTTAAAATGTTTTTGTGAACATAGGTTCTTTTCCTAAAACCCCTATGATTCACTTGAATGGCTGGCAATTAAAAATGTTTTGGCACGTGTCCACTGAGTACTTCAAAGTACTCAGCCCTGTACGTATTTCCCACGTGCAGGTTAAGCAGGATGAAGTGAAGATGCCGGAAGGAGCTTTTGTCGAGTATGAAAGTGTTGAAGCCTCTTGGTGGTGCATGTCTCCATACATGCATCTCACGATCTTCCGCTGTGATCCTTACGTAGTTAGTCCAGATTCTAGTCTTTGTATCGTTGCAACTCATCACTATTTTGTGTATCGTTGCAACGTATCAGTTCCATCTTAGAAAATGACTTCTTTCTTGAACAGTGCTTCCGCGTATTTCATGTTGTACTTCATATTGTAGAATAACAGTTTTCCCCCATTCATTCTCGACGAATGATGGGAAGTTCGATTTAAATGTAATGTTGAGTTTTCACACCGTTCCACCCCAGGTCGTTCGTTTAATTTATTTCGTTTATTTCCTTTTCTTGAGTCGCGGCCTCGCTCGGCCCAAGTTGTGGCGGGCGGGCTGTGACATCAAAATATCAAATAATAGAAAATGAGATGAGATTTTTTTTTTTTTTTTTTTTTGAAAATAAGATTTATTTTGATGTAATTATTTCCACCAATAAATATTTGCCAAGTGGCAAAGAGGAAAGAGAAGAGGGGAAAGAGAGAAGAAAAAATGATGTGTTATTTTTTTGTGTTCACACTTGACTTATACTTTTTAGGTTTAGACCCCTGAACTTTTAATTAATTGCAAAATTGACCCCGAAATCAATGCTAAATCAATAACTGCTATTTTTGTAATCTCTTTATATATACATAGATTACAAATGTATATATACAACCTTCATCATATTAAGGCTTCATCAAAATTTTGGAACTCTTAGAGAAGCTTGGTCGACGGAGTGTGAGTTAGAACAAAATATTCTTAAATCTGCTTGGTATAATGGAATGAGTTTTGGAATGAAATATTTCTATTTGTCACGAAGAACTCGAACCTCGAGACTTTTAATATTAAAATTTAACCATTTATCGTTAGAGCAACACACGCATACGGAATGTTCATTCCTTTCTTAATTAGAGTAACCATTCCTTACTAGCACGCCACCCCGAGCGATGCACGGCTAGCACCTTCTAACTTGACGTTTTTAACCTACAAAACTCAAATGTATATAACTTTCAACATAACTGAGCATTATTATTGCTCATTTACAAAAACGTAATTCAGCATCATAGCGTAAAAAAATGTCAAATGGAAAATATTAAATTGTTGCATGAATGTCAAATCACGTCTAATCCAAAACAAAGTAAAAACTTAAAACTTTAATACGTAGTTTAATCGTAAAATCATAGTGTATCAAAGTAAACAGTAAAAAGAAACTAAAAAAGACATAATAAAAGAAACTAAAAAAGACAAGTAAAACATATAAGTGATACTTGCTCTGCATAATATCAAATCTATAATGATACACATTTTTTTACATACCTTTAAACTTGTATTGTTGCTTCCTATTTCATCTCAATTCCAAAAACTCGTGTAATTAATAAATACAGTAAACACATGATCAAATAGTTGAGCTATATATAATCCTTTCTATGTAAGATGATACGAAATGACGTTTTACTTTTGAGAACTGTAAAAATTCAGCGTATATAGTAATTGTGTGTATGTATAATTCGTAAATTCTGGAAATGGAGAATGTTCATTCATCAAATTCAAAACCAGTACTGTTACATCCATTTCTACTTATAGCTAGCTGAGAAACAATTAAACTTGGAAAGAAAGAAACAATCTACACCGTACACATCAGACGCAATCTAACGGCTACGATATAAACACTAACTAGACACAGACCAACACAAAAGAGACACATGAATTATAACATCCACGTTTATTAAGTAAGACTCAGGGTTCGACACCTACTCACAACAAACAACAACCTATTTCTTTTCTGCCAACTCTGCATGGTTCTGCACTCCTCCTTCATCTTCACCAACACTCAGCTGAAATCCATCTTCCTTCACACCATCTTTTCCACCATCTTTACCCCCCCGCCCCCACCCCCCGGCAAGATGAGAATGGTGCAAATCACCCAATCTCATCTTGGACAGCAAGACCTGAAAACGAGCAAGAGGGAGTGGCTTAGTAAACAAATCTGTTAGCTATCGGGAAGAAGATAACTTGTGAGGAGAAACAAATCCAGCTAAGTACTGATTACGAACGATATGGCAATCGATTTCCAAATGCTTAGTGAATTCATGGAAGACGGGATTCTTAGTAATGTGTAGCTCAGCAGCATTATCACAGTAGAGATTGATAGGGGTTGGAATCTGTACCCCAAAATCCACCAATAAGTAAGAGATCCATTGAAGCTCACGAACTGTAAAACCCAAGGCTCTATATTCAGCCTGTGCACTAGAAGAAGAGACTATAGAATGCTTTTTACATCTCCAGGAAACCAGTGAATCACCAAGAAATATGCAGTATCCAGTGAGTGATCTTCTTGAATCTGGGCAGGACCCCCAATCAACATCACTATAGGCTTGAAGATGGAGAGTACCAACAGCTGAGTAAAACACACCCAATGAAGGACAACCTTTCAAATATTTTACTACATGCAGCGCAACATCCATGTGAGCCTTTGCAGGCTCAAAAACGAATTGACTAAGGTGCTGAACTGCATAAGATATATCCGGCCGTATGAGGTTCAAGTAAAGCAACCTACCTACCAACTTCCTATAAGATTCAGGATCAGGTATAAGAGAATCAGGTGCTTTGCAAAGGTGAATTCCTGGAGGTAATGGGGTAGAAACAGATGAGCGAGAGGATAATCCCACTGTATCAATGAGGTCTAAAATGTATTTTCTTTGATTTAAAGCCACACCAGAAACACCTCTAGCTATATCCATGCCAAGGAAATAATGTGCCACACCCAAGTCCTTAATGGTAAAGGCAGTATGAAGCACTCCCTTAATATCTTGAATTGGTGTATCTGATGGACTACAAATAAGCACATCATCTACATATACCAAGAGGCAAATAAAAGAGTTCCATGCACCCTTGAAGAACAGGCAATGATCATGGGCACTTTGAGTAAAACCTTGACTGAAGAGTAATTTACAAAACTCATGGTTCCACTCCCTAGAGGCCTGCTTCAAGCCATACAAACTCTTCACAAATTTGCACACCTCACTTGGCTTAGCATCTAGATACCCTTTAGGTTGCTCCATATAGATATCATCATGAAGGAAACCATGGAGAAAGGCATTATTCACATCAATCTGATAAATATGCCAGTCACATATAGCAGCCACTGCAAACAAAAGCCTGACAGTCACAAACTTTGCCACATGTGAGAAAACCTCTTGGTAATCAATTCCATACTCTTGGTCATACCCTTTTGCAAAAAGTCTTGCCTTATAATGCTCTACAACCCCATTAGCCTTAAGCTTCAGCTTATACACCCATTTACTACCAATAGCCTTCTTGCCAGGAGGTAACTTCACTAGGTCCCAAGTGTGGTTTTGGCTCAAAGCCTCCAACTCTACCCTTATTGCATCTGCTCAATGTGATGATCTGCTAGCTTCTTTATAAAACTTAGGTTCTTGTATAGTAGTGACATTGAAAAGAAACCCTAAGTAATGCTCACTTATTGCTGGAGAAACAATAAAAGGAAAGGTAGGGGGTGAAGAAGGACCTGGTGTAAATGGAGGTAGCACACTTGTATAAAAAAAAACCAACAAAATCTTGCATCCACTGGGGTTCTCTCCTCACCCTAGTGCTCCTCCTAAGAGGATCTTCTCCCCCCACTGGATCTGCAGATGGATGATGTTCAACAACATTGTGCTCTGCCTCACCAGTGGATGGCTCATTAATTTTAGACTTTTCCATTTGCAAATCCATACAGTCAGTCTCCATTCTTGAGTCATCAAGAGGAACCACAGGTAAAGATATAGGATCTGCAGGGGATTATTGTGGATTAGCAAATGGGAAAACATCATCTATAAATCTCACATCCCTAGAAGTGAGCAGCTTACAAGTACCCAAATCAAATAACAAGTATCCCTTGTGTGATGCATCAAAACCCAAGAAAATGCATCTATTACTTCTAGTATCAAACTTACTTTTGTGTGGAGAGAGGTTCACAGCAAAAGCTAAACAACCAAATGGCTTTAGGATAGACAGATCTGCCTCTACTCCAAAGATCAACTCATAAGGAGTTTTCCATTCTAAAACTTGGCTAGGCACCCTATTAACCAGCCAAGTAGCTGTCAGAATCGAGTATGGCCAAAATTTCAAAGGTAATGAGCTTTGAAACATCAAAGCTCTCGTTGAGTTTAATAACATCTTGTGTCTTCTCTCAACCACTCCATTCTGCTGTGGAGTGTATGGGCAAGATCTCTGATGAATCATTCCCAGCTCATCAAGTACATCTCTAACTTGTTTATTGACAAATTCTGAACCATTGTCTGTCCTTAGAATCTTGATATCCTTCCCAAACTGTGTTTGAATTAATCTAAAATACTTCTTGAGAATAGTACAAACATGTTCCTTAGATCTCATCAGATAAGTCCATATACATCTGTTGTGATCTTCAACAATTGTAAGAACATATCTAGCATTATCTATATTTTCCTCCCCATAAGGCCCACATACATCTGCATGTACCATCTCAAACAAAGAGTCAGTCATCTTATTAAGCACATGAAATTCATTCATGCTTTGCTTTGCTTAGCTAACAAACAAACCTCACATTTCTCAATCTTCTCAACACTCTCATCTGTGAAAAGTCCATTAAACATCTTCATGTGCCTCATGGCAGTTATAGAAGCATGGGGCCCAAGAATATGTGCCATTTTCCCAAAGTCATATTCCTACGATTGAATACATGACATAAATGATTCTCCAGAGCCACTTCCAAAATGTTCAATTACTCACCATCTTCCCTATTCCAAGAACTGCCTCAGTACCTTGCCTTTGAATAATGCACCTTTGAGGTAGGTAAACACCATGTGAATCCCTTACCAATTGAGCAACTGATAGTAGATTGTGAGTAAAATCTGGCACTAACATTACATCATTCAAGTATATATCCTTGTTTACTCTAACTGAACCACCACAATAAACCTCTTTAGAAGTTCCATCTGGTAACCTTACCAATAATGGAGTTTCATACTTAAAAGTAGAAACCATCAGATCAACATCACAACACACATGTGAACTTGCTCCAGAAATTCATACATTCCTCTCCATACTAGATAACACACTAAATGCATAATGAATATCAAATGGATTCCGTGTTACCTCAGTTTTGTGTACCATATTAATGTCTCCACCTACTTGATTCCCTTTAATTGATCTTATAATTATATATCGTCGTTATTAATGACATAAATATCGAATCCAAAATTAAAGTTTCTAGAGCGATTTTGGACTTTTTCCTTGCAACGTGGTTAGGCTTGAGGGATTGGAGAATACTATTAAGGACCGTATAAATTCGTCAGTTCTTTTTCGGGCTCGTACGTAATATTGTACCATATTTCTACCTCTTAGTGAAGGTTTCTCATTTGCCCATGATTTTTCTCTATTTTAGGTCTTATTTATACCCTTGATTTTGAAGAAAGACCTAAAATTTGGGCTTCATATGTTTGTTAAAGAAGGGCCCTAAATATTGTGGGTAATTCTATAAAATATTATCTACTCATTTGCCCCTACAGCCCCAATTTCATTTTCTTTAAACACAGCAGAGCCCCCAATTATTAATCGACAAAGTCATTTCGTCGATTGATTTCTTAACAGTTGCGCCATGATCGATTTCTCGCTGAACAATACAATGACATTAGTTTAATTATAAGAAATTGAAAAACAATAAAATATTAGACAATATAACAAATATGAGAAAAGATCTTACATAATTATTAGACAATAAGCGTCGTACTTGAAAATAAAATATAGATCATAACTTTAAAAAAACACGAAATCACAACATAAACAACTAAACTATAGATTTAATACTTTGGAATATCGGAACCAGATCAACCCAGATTGTTAAAATGTGGAGAATAGGATGTCGTAGCAAAAGGGTCCGGTTGGCTAGATTGTTGAGCTTTCTTTTGTAAAATACACTCTTGTTCAGATTGCACAAATGCTCGGTGGCGTGGATCCTGTATTAAGCTCAAGTATTGAAATAAAATTTATTTTCCTCCTTTTGCTCTTTCAATGCATTCATCCTTTCCATTTATTGATTGAGTTGTTCACTGGCTAGCTTCATATGCTCCATATACTGCTGATTATCAGATTGAAGTTTATCAAGTAAAGAAATCTTAGCTTCACCTTTGTGTGCGTTGACTTTTGCTTTCTTCATACCAATAGGCCGTGATGACGAAGAACCGCCATACTCATTGTTATCATCATTATCTAAACTAGCACCACCATCATCGTCATCATTATCACTTAAGTTCAAAGAAAATGAAGTCATACCTTCTGAGTATTGTGAATTCAGAGTTTGATTTCCCGAAGCAGATGAATTAATTGTGTGCCCGCGGTTTCTTTTTAGAATCTTTTGAAGCAACTTCGAATTTTTCAAAAGCACTAATAGTACTCCATATGTGAAGAAATTTCCACCCTTTGATAAATTTTGGATCTTCAACAAATAACTCTATGAAGCCGAGGACCGAGATCTTAGAGCTCCATGCTAACCTGTTCGACCGTCCTCGGCCAATGAGAGAGAATGGTAGGCCGAGGTTGAAGAACAAGTTCTGCCAGTTCCATGAGGACTACGGACACGAGACTGAGAACTGCAGGAATCTGGCGTATGACATTGAAAGCTTGGTCCGCAGTGGCCCGTTGAAGAAGTACCAGGACCAAGGAGCGGGGGTCAACCTGCTGGATGCCCCCCGAAGTCAGAAGAAGAAAAGGCAATACCGAGGTGCCAATTGTAACACAGAGGCCGAGAAGAAGGCCAAGTATGAGGACGATGCTGACGAGGATGGAGACTGCCAGTACGACGGAGTTGTTGCCACCATCTCTGCACTCGCCAAAGGACAGACGAAGTCCTCTCTTAAGAATGAGGCACGGGCCTTCCCGAGTAGAGAGCTAGCCAACAAGAGACTTAGAAAGGTTGAAGCAATAACTTTCTCTGCCGAAGACCCCGCGCCCCCTATGATTCCGCATTCCGATGTCATCGTCATTGAGGCTGTTGTAGCTAACAAACTCATTAAGAGGATCCACGTAGATACCGGGGCATCTGTGAACATCATGTTCAAACATTGCTTCGATCAGATGGGGATTGATAAGTCGAAGATCACGCCGACAACACAGTCACTGCGCAGCTTCGCCCAAGAGGAAACACATCCAGTGGGATCAGTCGAACTCCCAGTGACTATAGGGAAGGGGCCGAAGAGCTCTGTGTATATAACAGAATTCATCGTGGTAGACGCTAAGTCCCCCTACAACAATCTTGGTGAACTTATCCGCGATAGCCCACAACTCGGTGGTAGTTTGTGGTTCTTTTGCCAGAATTTCCTTGTAAAGGAGGTCCGAACTGATGGCATTCTGAAATGCCAAGATGATGAGAAGATCATTAGTGCAGCGAGTTTGCAGGCACTCTCTGTCAAATCGGGTCATGAAGTCCTGGAGGGATTCACCCCGGTTCTGCTTCACAGTGAGTAGGTGGGCTGGGGTGTGCCTCACTTCGACACGCTGGGAGAAACTCCGCGAGAAAGCGTTCATCAGATCAGCATATGACCTAATTGACCCGGCTGGCAAGCTATCGAACCATTCCCGCGCGTTGTCGATCAGCAGTTCGGGAAATAACTTGCACATGTGAACACTTCCTAAGTTCTGGTTTAGCATGCTATACTTGAATTGACTTAGGAAGTTTCTGGGATTCCCTATCCCGTTGTATGGCTTAATGTTCGGCACCTTGTACCCATAAGGCATGGGCGTGTTGAGAATGTCCTCAGAGAGCGGACTAACGATCCTACCGAACGCATCGAAAATTTTTGCGCCCCCAGTTAGGTGTCCTTGGGGGGGCGCGCTGTGGGGTGGTGCAGCCACGTAGTGCGGCTGAGGAATTCCTTGGGGCTGACCTCGGATCTGCTGGAGGTGGTGCCGCAAGTCCTGTCCTCCGGGCATCCCATATGGATCAGTTCGGATTTCGGAGCCGAGATGAGAGGCTCCCTGTGTCCTGCCGTATTGGTTAAGGAATTAGCGCCCTTGGACAGTGGTGAGATAGTTTCTCAGTAGTTCTTCGATTCCAGGAGGCGGAGGAGGCGGCGGGGCTGCCGGGTTCGGTCGGAAGACCGGAGACGGACGTCGGGCTACTCCTAGCTCGAATAGCTCGCGTTCACGATCCGAGGTGAGGTCCTCAACGTGACCTTCTGGTGTGGCTTGTTGAATCCGAGGTCCTAGGCGTGAGCTTACGGGACCTCGGCGTGGCTGAGCCGCTTGTGTTTGTGGTGAAGGCGGTGGTGGGGGAGCCGCGGTGCTTTCTCCCGGGTCCTGTTTGCCGGGGTGAGGAATCTCCGAGATATCTCCGCCTTCAGGCTGGCCGTCGACGGGGATGTCAAGATGCGGCTGTTCCTCATGAGTTGCCACAGCGGCAGGTTCTTCAAGTTGCCTCCGGTGGCTTCGTCGACGCCGTGGAACACTGCCTGAACTCCGGGAAGGAGTCCCTCGCAGCAATCGTCTTCCAGGTGCCATAGATGGTGAGTATGAGCAACAAAAAGAGGAATCAATCATGAATTTGTCGGTTCCCACAGACGGCGCCAGTGATGAATCCTCGATTCGTTGCTCGGTGAAGTAGATTGTTTGTGTGTGAAGTTCATGCGCTAGAAAGTAAAGAACACTGGGTTTACGTGGTTCGATCGTAAGATCTACGTCCACGGGGAGAAAGAAAGAGTTTTGTATTCAAAATAGCATGAGTCTGTACAGTACAACTAATTGTCCTATTTATAGCTAAGTTCTCGCCAGTTATGGGAGTGGGGTTGTGGAGATCGTGGGTGGTTGCCGCTTTTCTCTCCATCACTCCACGTTTAGGGTGATTAGGGCTCAGCTCCCTGGGCCTGTCTTCGAGCTGGGTTGGGCCGAACTGGTGTTGGGCCGAGCTGGTGTTGGGCTGAACCGTCTTGGTTGGGCCTGTGCCGAAGTGGGGTAATTGGGCCTAGGGAGATGGGCCATTTCCTATCAGTATGTTTGTTCTGGTAACTACTCTCACAATGAGGATAAGCTCTTATGTGAAGTTTATATGAATATTTCTGGAGATCCAGCTACTGGGAGGTATCAATCATCTGAAGAATTCTGGGCGGAGTAGAAGTAGGCTACAATGTTACTGCGGAGGCTAAAAAATGGGAAACACATAATCCAAGATCTTTGCAAGCTCGAATTCAAACTATCGAGAAGCATGTACGCAAGTTGCATGGGTGCATGAGAACTATTGAGGGCACACACCAAAATGTTATCTCAAATGAAGATGTGGTTAGTATAAATGATTTTCTTTTAAATTAATCTATTTTTGTTTAATATAATTTAAAATTTTTGCAACTTTGTATAGATGAACTAGGACGGACTTGGATGAACGCGGTCAAGGCCATCTGCTCCACATACCATTTAGCCCTAAAAATTCCAACCAAGGGAGGGATAGCCTTGATCTGAGGTGATCAAAAAACAGCAAGGGAGTGTTTACACGTGGCACTCAAAGGGCAGGGGGCCCCACCCCAACTGCCCCAAGCATAGCAATTACAGAATGCTGAAGAGCCGAAGAAGACGTCACCTGCCGAAGACCGTTCGGTGAAAGAGGTAGTGTTGTACGAAGATGACCCCGCCAAGGTCGTCAAAGTGGACTTCACCGAGCTCCCATATCTCCATAAGCAGGTGATTCGGCTCTTAAAGGAATATAGAGATGTCTTCGCATGGTCTCCGTTGGATATGACGGGAGTGTCCCCTCAACTGATCACACATCAGCTCAATATCGATCCCGAAGTCAGGCCGATTAAACAAAAACAACGCTCTTTCGCCGCCGAGCAAAATCAAGTTATAAAGTCCGAGGTGGCGCAACTACTAAATGTCAGGATCCTATTTGAAGTCACGTACCCGACTTGGATAGCGAACCTGGTGATGGTCAAGAAAGCTGGGGGAGGGTGGCGAATGTGTATTGATTACACCGATCTCAACAAGCACTGCCCGAAGGATTGCTACCCCCTTCCCGACATCGATAAGAAGGTGGATTCTTTAGTAGGCCATAAGATTTTCAGCTTTCTCGACTTATACAAAGGATATCATCAAGTCCTAATGGACGCCGAGGACGCGGCCAAGACAACGTTCATTACGGACTTCGGCATCTTTGCCTACCGCAAGATGCCATTCGGATTGAAAAATGCAGGAGCTACCTATCAGAGGATGGTAGACAAGATATTCAAAGAACACATTGGGAAGAAAGTCGAAGTCTATGTTGATGACATAGTAGTTAAAAGCAAGGAAGAGAGCACCAGTATTGCCAATCTCCGAACTGTGCTCTCCCTACTCCGCGAAGTCAACCTAAAACTTAACCCCCAAAAGTGCACCTTTGCTGTGACCTCGGGGAAGTTTTTAGGTTGTTGGATCTCCCGAGAAGAGTTAAAGGCGAATCCATCAAAAGTCAGAGCTGTGTTCGAAATGAAGGTCCGAAGTCAATTAATGCTGTACATAAGCTCACTGGATGCCTTGCCGCATTGAGCAGGTTTCTCTCCAAAGCTGCAGAGAAACAGTTACCCTTCTTCAAAATTTTGAAGAAGGCGCCCGAATTCAGCTGGAGCTCGGAACACCATCTCGCACTCAACCAGCTGAAAGAGTATCTCAACAACCTGCCAACCTTGTCGGTGCCAAAGGAGGGGGAGGTACTATTCTTATATCTAGCCACCTCGGAGGAGGCTATCAGTGCGGTGCTCGTACGGGAAGAAGCAGGGCGCCAACTACCGGTGTATTTCATAAGTAGATCCCTTAAGGGACCCGAGGTGCGATATCAACCACTAGAAAAGCTCGCCTTGGCATTAGTCAATGCCGTTCGGCGCTTGCGCCCATACTTTCATGCGCACCCCATCCAGGTCCGAACAGATTCTCCACTTCGGCAAGTACTGACAAAACCCGAAGCATCAGGCCGAATAGCGAAGTGGGCCATTGAGTTGGGGGAGCATGACTTTACCTACGCTCCTCGTCAGGCCATAAAAGGGCAAGCCTGGCGGACTTTCTGGTTGAAACCTCCATACCCGATGTCCCGACCTCCGCATCGGTGCCGACAACAATCCCAGCTCGCCCAACCGTAGTAGAACCTCCTGATTGTTGGCACATGTATGTTGACGGCGCTTCCGGGAAGACGGGAAGCGGAGCCGGAATACTTCTCATCAGTCCAGAAAGGAAGGAACTCACATATGCACTTCGCTTTCAGTTCGCAACAACTAACAACGAGGTGGAGTATGAAGCACTACTAGCCGGACTCCGGATAGCCACAAACCTGAAGGTCACCGCCATCAAGGTACACAGTGATTGTCAAGTAGTTGTAAACCACATGCTGGGAAAGTACGAAGCAAAGGGGGATAGAATGAAGAGATATTTAGCTAAGGCACGGGGTATGCAGGAAGCCTTCACATACTTCCAGCTCGAACGCATACCCCGAACTCAGAATTCCCGAGCTGACGTTCTCAGCAAATTGGCGGCGGTACCCGGCTCTTCACCTGTTGAAGATGTCCAACACAGAAGTATAGAAGAGGCCGAGGTCAACGATTTGGACGAAGAGCAACAACCCACATGGATGACGCCTCTACTCGACTACTTAGTAAGTGGGAAGTTGCCCGAGGACAAAACAAAAGCGCGGAGGATATTGTCGAAGTCATTGCGATACACCATTGTGGACAACATCCTTTACAAGAAATCATACCTCTAACCCCCTGCTCAAAGGCGTTGGCCCCACCTCGGCAGATTATGTCATGCGCGAGGTGCATGAGGGGTCTTGTGGAAGCCATATCGGACCTCGGGCCTGATCGCACTATTTTCTACCACACAAAATAGGTGTAATATAAAGAAGCACGAGTATCGTATCCACATGGATTGACAAGTCGAAAACGCACACAATACCTCTACTAAAGAACTAATGTGATGTTTAAGCTTTTAAGAATTTAGGATGTGGTATTTATAAACTAGGCAAATAATAAAAAGACTCAATTAATCATGTAAGGGAACAAATAAATAAGGAATATAACTAGTCAAATAAAATAACTTAGGATTCAAGCAATAAAACAAATAAGGGAAGTAAACAATTAAGGCAAAGTGTTGACTTTAGGGAAGCCTACCTAATCAAATATATGAAAGCAATTAATGCATACAATTAACCAATTTAATCCAATCTAAATGTGATACATGAAATATAACCTACACCCCGATAAAAGCAATGCAAGTCGTCACTTAATATGATCCTAATATCCTTTCGGACGCATAGATATCAAACTAAGTGCAAAAGAGAACAAGTATCAATGATATAATCAACTAGGTTCAATTAAGACACCCAAATCAATTACATGCAAACATATGATAATTCAAACTCAATTAAGACAAATCAAATTATCATACCATGTATTCATGAGATCTATTATGCAATATCCTATCAAGGCATATAAACATAACTATGCATACATAATTAGTGGCCAATTAATCATGCATGAGAATAAGCACCATGAAAACATGCATCTAGATTGGAAGGCTAATTGTAAACAAAAACACTTACATAGATTCAATTAGGCATTCAATCCCAAAAATCAACTAAGGAATTTAGCTAGACATAACTAAAGCAAACATAAACATAAAGAATTGAAAGAACATAATTAAAGAGTAAGAGTAAGAAAAACTTGAACACAAACGAAGAACTTCGAATCTTGAATCTTGCATAAACTTGAAAAGCTCCAATGTTGAATACAAGGATAAAACTCTAAAATAATGTGCTAGGAAAATATAAAAGATGGTAAAGTGTTGATAGCTTGCTTGTTAGGGTTTACAATGCTAGAATAGGAGTATATATAGGAGAAATTTACATAAGGAAAACCTAAACCAAAAAGGAGTCTAATTAATTAAGGAAGGAATTCCCGGCTGGAACCCCCTCTCGACAGACCTCTCGATCGAGAGAGGTATCGAGAGGGTGTGAAATGGGCTCTCGATCGAAAGCTGCGGCAGAAGGTACCTCTCGACATACCTCTCGATCGAGAGAGGTATCGAGAGGCCTTCTCTCGAACTCAAATCTCGGACTTTGCTCTTCGATCTTCACACCTTGTCTCGTCTCGGGGTTTTAGCACCAAAATATGCCTAAAAACTCAAGAAAACACCCAAAAGCATAATATTTCCCAATATAATGAAAATCATATAAACCAAAGACAATACTACACAAACGAGACACAAAATCGACTCTTTTTGGTTATGAAAACAAGGTAAATTTCACCTATATCAAATCCCCCAAACTTAAACATTGTTCGTCCCGAACAATACCAAAACATAAACAATAGACTCTAGCATTGTGAACTATATAGGCCTCAAAACTTTTCAAAAACAATCTCTCATGATCATGATCAAAACTATGCACACACCCTTAGCATCAATAACACAATTCATTCAATAAATTCAACTCATGTCAATCCATCAAAGAACACTCTCCAACATGTGAGATATTTGTATGTGTATAAGTGAACACTCAACTCTCTCAAAGAAAAAGATGTATGAAATAATGCCATCATGAGGGTTCACTCAACATCAATGTAATGCAACATGTTTACCATAGGCTTGCCCCTAATCTCAACATCTCCACCTAATGTAATACCTACAAACTAGGATAAAAAAGGTCTTTATATAAGCTTGTAATGTAGGGACATTGGTTAAGGTAGGGAATATATAGGCTAAGTGACTCAAAATACTCCAAATCATCAACCTCTTTTCACATCCAACCCAAGTATGGTTTCTCAACTCCATCTTCCACCATCCAACACCACTACACAACATCAATATCATAGATGCATATAATAAAATTCAAGCTAACTATCCCCTTATGCTTTTATTCTCATTCTCTTTTTTTTTTCTTTTTTTTTTTTCTTAGAGCTCATCTAATAAATGTTCTTTCTAATGTTTGAACAAAGGCTCTATATTTTTTCTTTTTTTTTCACAACTATTTTTTTAAGCTTATAGGGATAGCCAACTATCTAAGTCAAGCATCTAGAATTCTTTTCTTTTTCTTCTCCATACCACAACAAGTATTCTTTCCAACACCTCCCACATCACCAACTAAATCCACTAAAGATACCCTTATCCATCCAAACCTCCTATCATCCAAGCTTAAGAAAGAAAGGCTCATAACAAGGCTCAAAGGGGGTAAACGAAGATAATGATCAAGGTTAGTGTATGGGAATCATGTGGCTAAAGAAAAATGGCCTAAGATCATCTCCTAGTTCATAAATATACTAAGGTCTTGACGGAGAAATAGGGCAAGTTCTAGAAACAATGAAGCATACATGATCACTCAATCAAAGAAATAGGCATCAACATGCACAAAAAGCTCAATTCTCACGGGCTCATACTAACTAGTTCCCGACATCAAGACATGCTTCAATTTCATCAAATAAAATGCGTCGCTTCGCCAAGGGTCTATGCATAATAAAGATCATGAAATTTTCTCCAAAAATTAAGCAAAATTTTTTCTATCATTGGCCAAATTCACAATACTATCATCACATGCTTATTCGACTCAATTTAACCTAAGACTTAAAACAATAAAAACTCAACATAAAAGACTCAAATCAATAAAAGACTCAAACATACCCCAAAATAAACTAACTACTAAAGCAATTAAAGAAAATACTCAAAAAAAAAATTGTTAACTTTAGTTACTCTTCCCACTCCCCCAAACTTATTTCGAAATTAAAGATTAAGGAATAAGTTTGCAAAAAGAAGAAGGAACTAAGTTAACAAACTTACCTCATTGAAATGGCGGCGGGAAGGGAGGGTTGTCGGGGTTATTGGGGTCGAATCGTTGATGAGTATCCGGGTAGTGAGGATAGAAGTAGTGCATCTCATGCACCATCCTATTGTAATTCTCCAAGTAAGCTCTTCCATCCTCACGCCTCTTTGCCTCGTTCTCGAAGTAAGCATTGAAAGCATCGAAACGACCTCCAATGTATGTACGAAGGTCCCCCACCTCGGTTCTCAAGGTTTTCACCTCTTCTCGAACTCCTCTAAATTGAGACTCAACAAACTCCCTACCATCCCAATGGTAGTTGTCCATCGCCTCCAATGTCTCCGTATGCCAATCTTGCATTGTAGAGAAGTCCGGAGCTCTCATGTAGAAACCGGGCTGTGGAACACCTTCGTATCCTTGCGCATATGCATCCTCCTCTCGATCAAATCCTTGCTCATATTGCTCGGCCTCTTCTTCATCATCTTCCTCCTCATCATCATTGCCTCCTTCATCGGGCCTTGGACCTCCCTCAGCCCACATAAGCTCCTTGTGTTGAGGAGAGTTCATCTTCCCATTTCCTCTCCTTAGCTTCTCATTCCCGATCACCTCGGTCAAGTAATTGTTCGGCAGCGGGAAAAGGTGAACTCCACTCCTCCCATGTAGCTTAAAGAACCACCCGGACGTGTCGAAAGAGATCATCCTTGCAAGCTCCAACGTGCGTCTATCCAAAAAGATGGACGTAGACACGGGCTGCTCTCCAATCGGAATGTTGAAGTGTTGGGCAATTGGAGTGACGAATGCTCCTATCCCAATCTTTTGCCCCCCGAACAAGTATGCTTGGTTCTCCATATGATCTACGAGGTAAAGAGCTGCACATTGGGAGTGGCCTCGATATGAGGTCCAAATAAGATGAGCGTCAGTGGCAAGGAAGGTGCCGGAGTCGTAGCGGGAATGGATGGTGGACGAAATCAGCCTATGGAAGTAGCGAATCGTGGGATTCCGAATTGAGGTGGCCTTCGCAGTAGCCGGGTTGTAAGATCTCCTCCTTTCCTCCTCAAAATCCACGAATTGTGCCCACAAATCTTGAAGATTCGGATGGTTGTTGCCAATGTACTCGCCATTCTTGTTTCCCCCGATAATATCACTGAGTTGATCCATGTTAAGCTCCCTTGGTTGACCACCGAGTTGGAAACGAATGACGTGGGGCACTTGATTGACTCGCTCCACCACCAAAGTTGAGAGAAACTCCACCGTGAGAATGTGGTAGGTTAAGTGATTCCCTTGAAAGATGTTAGTGAAGCCTCCTCTTTGCATCATTTGGGTGATCTCGTCGGCTATCCCCATCGCCGCTATCGTCTCTTGATGAAGGAAACGACAATGCTTGTGCTTGAGTTGCACAAGATGAGACCATCTCCTCTTTGACTCCGCTGTGGTAAGCTTAAGCTTGAACGCCTTGGGCTCCAAACTCGAGGGCATCGACCTCGCCGGCGGCATCTGATTCTCCAGGATGGTCTTGTCATTTTTCCACGTCTCCTTGCTCTTGCTTGAAGAGGTGACCTTTCCTTCCCCTTGCCTTTGCTTGAAGAGGTCGAAGCAACATTCTTTCCCTTGTCTCTTGCCATCTTAGTACCTAAAAATTACACAAATTAATACAAGAGATGCAAGAATAAAGCAATATGTATTCTCTTCCCCCAAACTTCAACCAAATTCAATTCTACCCAATTATCTTCTCAATTAATCATCACCAATCCATACATTACTCCATTATTCCTCCAAAAACATGAACTTATCATCACACAATTCCAATCTCATGCATATAGATACCAATGAATCTTTATCAACTCATAGACAAATTCAAAGACTCATTCCCATGTCAATACACAATCCTCTTCACATTCATCAATGAATTCAATTCATACAAATAATTCAATAAAATCCATGAATTCAATCATGCTCAATCTAATACCCAATCTATCAATCATCAAATTTAACCATCAAAAACGAATTTCAATCGGTCAAAACATGCGAATTCATGTAGAGACTCAAGAATTGATAAGAGAAGGGCAAGAAATTGAGTACCTTTTGACGAATTGAAGAAAGAAATTGAGAGTTCTTGTGTGTTCTTGAGAGAATTTGTGAGTTGTGTGTGTATGGTATGTAAATTTGGTGTTTACGGTATATTTAAAAGTAAGATAGAACCTGGTCAAAGTTGGAATTTGCGCCGTCAACACCCCTCTCGACAGGCCTCTCGATCGAGAGAGGTGTCGAGAGGTGGCTACTGGACACGAACATTTGACCTCTCGACAGGCCTCTCGACCGAGAGAGGTGTCGAGAGGTTCTGCTTTTCACGTACTGTCCTCCCCTCTCGATCGAAAACATGGGGGTCTCGATCGAGAGTCTTCTCGTGACAAAAACCTGGGCACATATTTCATAACATCTCGATACCCCTCTCGATCGAGAGGGGTGTCGAGAGACCCCTACTGTATAACAATTATTCTCCTCTCGACAGGCCTCTCGATCGAGAGAGGTGTCGAGAGGTCCTGCCCGAGAATGTTTTTCTACACAACACTTTAGTATTCGTTAGTATATTAAGGGGTTTCGACTCTAAAATACGAAAAATAAATTACCTACGACTCTAAAAATAAAATTAAACAAAATAAAAACGGGATACGAATATTGGGTTACCTCCCACAAGTGCTACGTTTAACGTCTTTAGCCCGACGATACCTCCTCTCTAACTCAGATCATCAAGATAAGTGGCCGCTTTCTTAGGAAATAGAGGCAACGGCTTGAAGTAGTGCTTGAGTCGATGTCCGTTCACCACGAATTTTTCACCGTCTTTCTTCATCACTTCGAATGCACCATTCTTCAAGTCCTTGTAAATAACATACGGCCCCGACCACTTGCTTTGCAATTTTCCTGGAAATAAACGAAGTCGAGAATTAAAAACAAGAACATCATCACCAATTTCGAACTTACATTTTTTTATGCTCAAGTCGTGAAATCTTGCAGCTCGTTCTTTGTAAATCCTCGAATTTTCGAACCCCTCGTTTCTCCATTCATCAAGCTCCAACAAGTCGTCGCACCTTTGACCCATGGCTTCCTTGAACTCGAAATTGATTCTTCTAGTCGCCCAATAAGCTTTGTGCTCCAATTCCATAGGTAAATGGCATGACTTGCCAAATAACAATTGGTATGGCGACCTTCCGATTGGTGTCTTGAAAGCCGTCCTATAGGCCCAAAGCGCGTCATCCAAGTATTTTGCCCACTCCTTCTTGTTGGTGACGGTTTTCTCCAAGATTTGTTTGATCTCTCGATTAGCTAGCTCGGCTTGACCGTTTGCTTGAGGGTGGTAGGGCGATGTAACCTTGTGCTTGACTCCGTATTTTGCAAGAAGCGATCCTAACCAACGATTGTTGAAGTGGCTCCCCCCATCACTAAGCAAAGCTCTCGGAGTTCCAAACCGAGTCAAAATATTTTGCTGGAGGAATTTGATCACCACCTTCGAATCGTTGGTTGTAGTAGGAATGGCCTCGACCCATCTAGACACGTACTCCACCGCAAGTAAAATGTAAGAGAATCCTTGAGACTTGGGGAAAGGACCCATGAAATCAATCCCCCAAACATCAAAGAGTTCCACCTCCATGATAGTTTGTTGCGGCATCTCGTCCCTCTTCGTGATGTTCCCCATCCTTTGGCATCGATCACAAGACTTGATGAACTCGTGGCAATCCTTGTAGATCGAGGCCAATAGAAACCACTGTGAAATATCTTGAGGGCGGTCCGATTTGCTGCAAAGTGTCCCCCATTCGGAGGGCTATGGCAATCCTCGATGATCTTTTTCCACTCCGATTGTCGAACACATCGCCTTATGACTCCGTCGGCACACCTCCGGTACAAGTAGGGATCATCCCAATAGTAGAACTTGCAATCGTGGAGGAACTTCTTCTTTTGATGAGACGATAGATCCTTGGGCACGTGATGAATCACCAAGTAGTTGACGATGTCGGCGAACCAAGGTATCAAATCGTCCACCTCGAAAATCTGCTCATCGGGGAAGCTTTCCTTGATAGCAATCTTCGAATCCTCTCCGTCCACGGGCTGCTCAAGTCTTGAAAGATGATCGGCCACCACATTCTCGCATCCCTTCCTATCCTTAATCTCCATGTCGAACTCTTGAAGAAGCAAAATCCAGTGAACTAACCTTGGCTTCGAGTCCTTCTTGTTGAATAGGTAGCGAATGGCGGCATAGTCGGTGTGCACTATCGTGTGAGATCCCACCAAATAAGGTCTAAACTTGTCAAAAGCATAGACCACAGCGAGTAATTCCTTCTCCGTGGTGGTGTAGTTCCTTTGAGCCGAATCCAACGTCTTGCTAGCATAGTAGATTACTCGGAATAGCTTCTCCCTTTTCTGCCCCAAAACTGCTCCTACCGCCCAATCGCTTGCATCACACATGAGCTCGAACGGGGCACTCCAATCCGGTGACACCAAGACGGGAGTAGAGATAAGCGCCTTTTTCACTGTCTCGAAAGCTTCCAAGCAATCTCCATCAAAAACGAACTTGACATCCTTCTCGAGCAATCCACACAACGGCTTTGTGATCTTCGAAAAATCCTTGATGAACCTTCGATAGAAGTCGGCATGTCCTAAGAAACTCCTCACCGATTTAACATTGGTTGGTGGTGGTAACTTCTCGATGGCTACGACTTTGGCTCGATCCACCTCCAATCCTTGCGAAGACACCTTGTGACCTAGCACCACTCCTTCTTGCACCATGAAGTGGCACTTCTCCCAATTGAGGACGAGGTTCGTCTCTTCACATCTTTGAAGCACCGTGGCAAGATTCTCCAAACATTGGTCAAAAGAAGAACCAAAGACTGAAAAATCATCCATAAATACCTCCATAATATTCTCAATCAAACCATGGAAGATGGCCATCATACACCTTTGGAAAGTGGCCGGTGCGTTGCATAACCCAAACGGCATCCTCCGATATGCAAAGACCCCATAGGGGCATGTGAATGCCGTCTTGTGTTGGTCCTCCGGAGCAATGGCGATTTGGTTGTAGCCGGAGTATCCGTCGAGGAAGCAATAGTACTCATGGCCGGCCAATCGATCGAGCATTTGATCTACGAATAGGAGGGGGAAGTGATCCTTCCTAGTTGCTGCGTTGAGGAGCCTATAATCGATACAAACTCGCCATCCCGTGACAAGCCTCGTTGCAATTAGTTCCCCATTCTCATCGTTGATAACCGTCATGCCTCCTTTCTTTGACACCACTTGAGTGGGGCTCACCCACTCACTATCCGAAATAGCGTAGATCATGCCGGCATCGAGCAACTTTAATACCTCCTTCCTCACCACTTCTTGCATCGCTGGATTCAAACGCCTTTGAGGTTGTACTCTTGGGCGATGGCCTTCCTCGAGTAATATCCTATGCATGCAAAGCGAAGGACTAATACCTTTGATGTCGGCAATCGTCCATCCAATTGCAGATTTGTGCTCCCTTAGAACCCTCAATAGCTTGTCTGTATTCGCCTCCGTGAGTTGGGAAGACACAATCACCGGATACTTCTCTCCTTCTCCTAAGAATTGATACTTGAGGTGCTCGGGCAATGGCTTCAATTCCACCTTCGGGGCTGTATCCTTCTTCTCTTCCTCCTCGAGAACTCCATCATCCACCTTCTTGTTGATGTCGAGGTAAGGAACTTCCTCGTGTCGAAGTTGTGGCGGGTTTGCCTCCATTTGATGTAGATACTCGAGAATCCCATCGCAAGCTTCATCTAACTCCTTGTAGGCATATAACGAACTCGAGATGCAATGGTTGAGTGCCTCCTCCGATGTAGGTGGTGTCAATGTCTCGATGGAGAAGATATCCTCACGATGATCGTCGGGTCTCTTCATGGCTTCATAGATAGAAATTTTCAGCTCCTCGCCATTGACTCGAAAGGTGAGGTCTCCATCTTGAACATCGATCAAAGCTCTTCCTGTGGCTAAGAATGGCCGTCCTAAAATCAATGGTTGATTGGCATCCTCGGGCATGTCCAAAACGACGAAATCTGCCGGGAAGACAAGGTTGTGCACTTGAACTAGAACATCCTCCACTATCCCTCGTGGATAAGAAACTGATCGGTCCGCCATAAGTAAAGAGATAGTGGTCGGCTTCATCCTCCCGATCTTGAGCCGGTTGAAAATAGAGAGGGGCATCAAATTGATGCTAGCACCAAGATCGCATAGAACGTTTTGAAAGACTTGATCTCCAATCTTGCATGCTAATGTGAACCTCCCAGGATCCTTTCGCTTCATTGGTAACTTCTTTTGGATCACCGCGCTGCACTCCTCCGTGAGGTTGATTGTCTCAAACTTCTCCCACTTCTTTTTCCCCGATACCGCGTCTTTGATGAACTTCATATGATTGGGCATGTCTCGAAGAGCATCAAGAAGTGGTATGTTGATGTTGACCTTTTGTAGTATCTCCATGAAGCGTTGATACTTCTCATCGTGCTTCGTCTTGGTCAATCTTTGCGGGAAAGGGGCATTCGGGGTGTAAGTAGGCAATTGGGGCGGCTGCTTGGCCTCTCGACCCACCTCTCGATCGAGAGAGGTGTCGAGAGGCACCTTCTGACTTTGGGATTTGACCTCTCGAACACCCTCTCGATCGAGAGAGGTGTCGAGAGGGTCACATTGGATCTCCTCGTCGTAAGCCTCTCGATCCTCCTCTCGATCGATAGAGGTATCGAGAGGTGGATTCTGACTTCCAGTATGGACCTCTCGATCCACCTCTCGATCGAGAGAAGTGTCGAGAGGCCCTCGCCTCGGCACTTGGATCCTCGTTTCCTCATGCTCCGCATTCTTGAAGCTCCCGTCTCCTTTCTTCTCTGTTTCCAAGGATGGATTTGTATATTTTGTGCCACTCCGAAGCTCAATAGCATGGACATGATGGTTGTTCTTCGGGTTTTGCTCCGTGTTACTTGGGAATTGGCCGGGCTTATGGACTCCTCCTTGAGTGTTGGCTATTTGACTCATTTGCGTCTCCAACATTTGCATTTGCTTGGTCAACGCATTGATGCTACTCACCAAGTTGTTGGTTGAGGTGCTTTGAGTAAGCTCCAATGTCCTCAACTTCGCATCTTGTTGTGTCATCCTCATTTCCGATTGAGCCATATATTGACGAATTAAATCGTCGGTGGACATCTCCTTCTTTGGCTCTTGGATGACTCCGTTCTCAACATGGAAGCCGGGAGGTGGTTGCAAGGCATTGTTTGGGTTGGCATAAGAGAAGTTCGGATGATTTCGGTTGTTGGGAACATAAGGCTTCTTGTATCCTCCTTGGTAGTTTGAACCTCCTTGTCCTCCTTGTCCTCCTTGCCACTTGTTTCCTTGATTGGGTTGCCACTTGCCTCCTTGTTGCACAAAATTAGCATCTTCCTCTCCGGTTGGGTTTGCTTGTTCATCCGTGATAGCATCGCACCGAAGTACTCCTTTCTTGATAGAATCCAACTCATTTGCTATTTTTGTATACTTCTCCATCAAGTCCTCGTAAGCATCGATTCCAATG
The DNA here is from genome assembly GCA_024222315.1 of Thymus quinquecostatus. Taxonomy (NCBI): domain Eukaryota; kingdom Viridiplantae; phylum Streptophyta; class Magnoliopsida; order Lamiales; family Lamiaceae; genus Thymus; species Thymus quinquecostatus. The sequence goes on from CM044167.1 coordinate 4,641,538, forward strand.
TTGGCAACTCTCCTTCTTCCAAGTCGTCGATCGGTGGCCTCTTCATAGCTCGAATTCACGGTCAGCTCAATGATCTCCATAGCCACGTCATACTCATTGTTCAAGAATCCTCCCTTCGAAGCATAATCGAGCTCCTTCCTACTCAACTTGTTCAAACCACGATAGAAGCACGTGATTTGATCCTCCTTGCTAATTCCATGATTCGGGCATGCTCTCAATAGCTTCTTAAATCTCCCCCACGCCTCGTAGAAGTGCTCATCCTCAAATTTTTGGAATTGGTTGATCTCATTGATAAGCTTTTGAGCCCTCGAAGGTGGGAAGAACTTGTTGAGAAACTTCGTGCACATCTCAGCCCAAGTAGTGACCTCCTTCTTGTCCAATCCATCTAACCACTCTCTTGCATCGTCCTTGAGAGACCACACGAAGAGACTAAGCTTGAGGTAGTCCGAAGACACTCCATTGGCCTTGTATGTAGCACATATGTCCAGAAATTGCTTCAAGTGTGCGTTGGGATCCCCGCCCGCGATCCTCCGTATTGATTGTTTTGCACCATATTGATGAGGGACGTCTTGAACTCGTAGTTGTTAGCTTCCGTGGTCCCCCATCCTCCTTGCTGAAATTGGTCCACGACCGGTTTGAACCGATCGTTCAAAGTCCTCCTCACTTGATCCGCCATTGAATCGAAACTCCTTGGTGAATCGGGTGGTGAAGATTGTGGTGTATCGATCTTGCTTGCCTCCTTCTCTCGCCTCAAAGCCCTTAGAGAGCGCTCTAACTCCAAGTCCAACGGAATATGATTTATCCCCTTAGACCTTGTGGTCATGCACTACCTAAAATCAAAGAGAAGAAAAGAAAACCGTTAGATCAATAAACCGAAAACAGAAAATGAAAACGCCTAAATCACCTATTAATTCTATTTCAAAATATGTATGTGAAATCTAATCAATCCCCGGCAACGGCGCCAAAATTTGATCACACTATTTTCTACCACACAAAATAGGTGTAATATAAAGAAGCACGAGTATCGTATCCACAGGGATTGACAAGTCGAAAACGCACACAATACCTCTACTAAAGAACTAATGTGATGTTTAAGCTTTTAAGAATTTAGGATGTGGTATTTATAAACTAGGCAAATAATAAAAAGACTCAATTAATCATGTAAGGGAACAAATAAATAAGGAAAATAACTAGTCAAATAAAATAACTTAGGATTCAAGCAATAAAACAAATAAGGGAAGTAAACAATTAAGGCAAAGTGTTGACTTTAGGGAAGCCTACGTAATCAAATATATGAAAGCAATTAATGCATACAATTAACCAATTTAATCCAATCTAAATGTGATACATGAAATATAACCTACACCCCGATAAAAGCAATGCAAGTCGTCACTTAATATGATCCTAATATCCTTTCGGACGCATAGATATCAAACTAAGTGCAAAAGAGAACAAGTATCAATGATATAATCAACTAGGTTCAATTAAGACACCCAAATCAATTACATGCAAACATATGATAATTCAAACTCAATTAAGACAAATCAAATTATCATACCATGTATTCATGAGATCTATTATGCAATATCCTATCAAGGCATATAAACATAACTATGCATACATAATTAGTGGCCAATTAATCATGCATGAGAATAAGCACCATGAAAACATGCATCTAGATTGGAAGGCTAATTGTAAACAAAAACACTTACATAGATTCAATTAGGCATTCAATCCCTAAAATCAACTAAGGAATTTAGCTAGACATAACTAAAGCAAACATAAACATAAAGAATTGAAAGAACATAATTAAAGAGTAAGAGTAAGAAAAACTTGAACACAAACGAAGAACTTCGAATCTTGAATCTTGCATAAACTTTAAAAGCTCCAATGTTGAATACAAGGATAAAACTCTAAAATAATGTGCTAGGAAAATATAAAAGATGGTAAAGTGTTGATAGCTTGCTTGTTAGGGTTTACAATGCTAGAATAGGAGTATATATAGGAGAAATTTACATAAGGAAAACCTAAACCAAAAAGGAGTCTAATTAATTAAGGAAGGAATTCCCGGCTGGAACCCCCTCTCGACAGACCTCTCGATCGAGAGAGGTATCGAGAGGGTGTGAAATGGGCTCTCGATCGAAAGCTGCGGCAGAAGGTACCTCTCGACATACCTCTCGATCGAGAGAGGTATCGAGAGGCCTTCTCTCGAACTCAAATCTCGGACTTTGCTCTTTGATCTTCACACCTTGTCTCGTCTCGGGGTTTTAGCACCAAAATATGCCTAAAAACTCAAGAAAACACCCAAAAGCATAATATTGCCCAATATAATGAAAATCATATAAACCAAAGACAATACTACACAAACGAGACACAAAATCGACTCTTTTTGGTTATGAAAACAAGGTAAATTTCACCTATATCAGGGCCCTAGCCAAGAAGATCATGAGATGGGGGTATTTCTGGCCCACGATGCTTAAAGATTGCACCGAACTCGTACAGAAGTGCGAGAAATGCCAGTTACATGCAAATGTAACAAGGCAACCCCAAAGTGAATAGCAACTATGCAAAGCCCTTAGCCATTTGCGCAGTGGGGAATATACTTCGTGGGACCGTTTGAAAAGGCACCCGGTCAATTGCGGCATCTTGTAGTCCCAATAGATTATTTTACGAAGTGGGTTGAGGCGGAACCCTTAGCCAAGATCACAAGTAAGAATGCTCGCAATTTTGTATGGAAGAACGTGGTGTGCCGTTTCGGAATACCTCATGTTCTAGTCTCCGACAACGGAACACAGTTCACGGACAAGGTCTTCAGAGATTGGTGTGACGAGCTACGTATCCAACAGCATTTCACCTCGGTGGCTCACCCTCAGGCAAATGGCCAAGCCGAAGTGACAAATAGAACGCTCGTCAAGGGTCTTAAAACCCGATTAGAGAAAGCCAAAGGGATGTGGGTGGAGCACCTCCCCAATGTCTTGTGGTCTTATCAAACTACACCTCGCTCCACCAATGGAGAAACCCCATACAACTTGGCTTACGGAACAGAGGCTGTTATCCCAGCCGAAATCGGACTACCGAGTCAGCGCACGACTCATTTCATCTCCGGAGTGAACAACGAGAACCGATGTGCGGATCTCGATTTATTAGAGGAGAAGCGGGATACCGCTTACATCAAAGAAGCCCGGTACAAGCAGCTCATGGCCTGATATTACAATCGGCGAGTTCGAGGCCGGCAATTCTGCGTAGGAGACTTAGTCCTACGGAATAACGAGGTCAGCAAGGCTTGCAAGCTCGACAAGCTGGAAGCCACATGGGAAGGTCCTTACCGAGTTGACGAGGTCCTCGGCAAAGGTGCCTATAGACTCTCTAGCTTGTCCGGGGAGCCCATCCAACGACCATGGAATGTTATCCATTTGAAGAGGTATTATGCATAGCAGTGGAGTATCATATAGGATAGAGTCAAGTTCGGTCTTTTATTTGTTTCCCTTTTACGTTTGTTTGTCAGTTCGAGTCCGCTTTTTCAGTTCGGGTCTGTGTCTCAGTTCGGGTCTGTTTTTGTGAACATTTTCCAAAGTTAAATGAAAATTCGCAGTTCTTTTAAACTCAATCCATGTTATTTTGCATTGCTCCACTTATATGCGCATTACCTCTAATTTTTCAACACTATCCTGACGAGGACAAGTGTTAATTACAAGAACAAAATCGTACGACTAGGGGACCACCCCTCTCGACCGAGTCGGCAAACCAGGAACCCGATGATCGACCTAAGTGTCACCTCGGCCGCAAATGATAGGCTATTAAGCCATCCCGAGCCCGAGGGTTGACCCAAGTGTCACTTCGGAAGCCGAAGTTAGGCCTCCTGGCCACTTCGGAAGACCCGATAATTGACCCAAGTGTCATCTCGGCCACCGATGATAGGCTGTTAAGCCATCTCGAACCCGAGAATTGACCCAACCGTCACTTCGGAAGCCGATGATAGGCACTAGTGCCACCTCGGAAAACAAATATAAACAATGTTATAAGAAACAAAATATTTATTATTTTGTGCAGGTCATACAAATTACAGATCAACCAGAGGGACCACTCCCATCAGGCCTTTTACTACAGTAAAAGTAACTAGCTAAGCCACTCGTTGGAGGATTACGCAAGTCATCTATATTTATGTTGTCTTTCTTCTTCGCGGTGCGACCACCACCCCGACTGTTCCTCCACCTCAGCTGCTAGCAGTTCAACCTCTCGATATGGTTCGAGGAGTAGAATAATTACCGTCTCCACGGTTCGGAATAGGGTAATGTTTTGAAGCAGGCAAAAACATGTCCATACGATCCCGAACCAAGCGGGAAGGAACAATGGGACTTAGTGCTCGAAATCGAGACGCGTTCTTCTTCGCAGCATGAATCTGTGGGTAAGCATCAAGCCACTCCTTCAGTACGGGCTGCCTCGAGACAATTATGAGAAATAGGTTGGCTAAGTATCGCATCTCGGCAACGTACTCCGCTACCTCCCATGAATCCGGCCCGCGATGTTTTTGTTCTCGGTTAGCATAACGAATTACTTCGAGGGCTTCGAACTCCACTTCAGATATAGTTTTGCCGCCGAGCTCATGGATTACTCGTTCATATTCGGCGTGCTCTTCGGCAGTCACCTTGGCATCGGCATATTCTTCCTTCAGTTGAAGATACCGAGCTTTATTGGCGTCGGACTTGGTTTGCAGTGCTTTGTATTTCGCGTCGAACTCATTTCGAAGATGCTCAACACATTTGTCGAGCCGTGCAATTTCGACGTCCTTAGCGTCGAGAAGATTTTTCAAGTGTTTGATTTCAGTAAGATATGGAGTTACATCCAGTTCGGATTTGTTCTACAGAAGATAAAATAACAGAGATACTAAGAATTGTGAATAGGAGTTCATCTCATTGATTGCAGAACAGTACAGGAAGATTACAGTTCAAGACACAAATATATATATATATATATATATATATATATATATATATATATATATATATATATATATAAGAAGGGGGGGATCATCTGACCCCACCAGAAGGATCAGCCTCGGTACTCGGCCGTTGGACTTCGGCGTCCCTCTCCTCGGCGTCCTCCTCCTCCTCCTCCTCACCCTCCTCATCAGACACATCGGGGAGAGGGGGTGGGTCTTCAACTCCTCCCGAAAGGGGCCGAAGAGAGCTTCAAACTCCCAGTCCTGATCCACGGGACACTCCCGCACTTCCTCCTCGGTCAGCAATGTGCTCTTCCCGGCAAGGTGCTCCACAACCGGGAAGGCAGATGTCTTTTTGGCCAGCTGTCGGAAGTAGATGCGGAGCATCTCTTCATCTTCAATGACCTTGTAACCGTATTTCCCCTTGTCCAGTTTGGGAAAATCGACGACAACAAGGTCCAGCACCTCGGCGACGGCCCGGGTGCCGGCAGGTTCAGTCAGTGCCTTGACCAAGGCACTGAATTTCTTACTGAGGAACATCCTCTCAGTAAGAGCCCGGAAGACCCCGCCCTGCGTTGCGGCGATCTCCTCTTCTCGGGAGCGCGCAGCCATCAGTTCCTCCTCGCTCTTCGCTGCTTTCTCCTTGGCAGCAGCGAGTTCGGCCTTGGCAGCGGCGAGCTGCTCCTTCATTTATCCTCACGAACTGAGGATTCCGCCAGCTCCTTGGAAAGCCGGGACTTGCCCTCGGCTAAATCCTGCACTTTCATGGTGGCCCGGTTATACTTTGAAACTGAGCCCTACAGCAGTTTTACAATCACGTCAGAAACGTAATTGTAATCCTCGATGGCGGAGTCCACACCCCTAAAAAAAAAAAAAAAAAAAAAAAAAAAAAAAAAAAAAAATCAGCTAAAGCCAAGCATAAAAGAAAAAAAAGAGAGGGGGGTCACAATTAAAGGCACGCACCGCAGGAAAAACTGGAGGCGGAAGCCGAGCACCAGTGACAGCCACGTCAGGCTCTGATGATGCCGACGTGGTTGTAAGTTTGCGAACCCCAACCGCATCAATCTTCTCCACAACTGGAGGAGAGATGGGAGTTCGGGGGAGGGGGATCTCGAAGATGGTCCTCCTGTACGACCCCGTGGCCTGCCTCTTCGTGCCGGCACTGGAGCCGGAGTCATCACCTTTCCTCTTCTTCTGGGCCGGACCCTTCTTCTTGACCATGTTCACTGCAAGCAGAAAAGTTAGCACCGAGAACCGAAAAGAGGAATACCAAAAAAAAAAAAAAAAGGGAAGGGGACCTCACCCCTCCCCGGCTCCACCGTGGTGGAAGGATCATTGGGGATCGGCACTGACGACTCGATCTCGGACAACAGCATCGGCATCTTGCCGAGGCTGTTAAATCGACTTGCCAGTTCGGCAAAATGAGCCTCCCTCTTAGAAGGCTTGATGGCGCCACACCACCTCGGCAGCCCCCTCGAAGCGGCAAAAGAAAAACCGCTTGTACCAATCCGGTATCTTCGAGGGGGCCTTCACAGTGAACTTACTACGGGATGATATGAAATACCACCCCTCCTTTTTATCCTTAAAAGTGAACATCGCCCTAAAAGTCTCGGCCGAGAAGGGAATATCTAGCCGAGAACAGGCGATGCCCAACCCGGTGATCTGCAACACCCCATTAGGAAAAAGCTGGGAAGGAGAAACACCAAATGTGTCCAAGATCTCGCCATAAATGGCCGGAAATGGAACACGGAGACCGGCCTTAAGGTGATCGGAGTATACAGTTACAAAACCCCGAGGGGGAAAACAGGCCCTATCACCCTCACGGGGTTGAAGAAGGAGGGCAGAAGAAGGAGGGCAGAAGGGGGGAAGTTATATTTTACACTAAGGTTATACAGCGACGAGGTGGAAAGTGTAGAATCGAGTCCCCCCACCTTACCAAGCACCCCAAATCTTGTAGGGAAATCTACAACTTGGGGGTAGGGGTAGAACAATCAGATCGTAAGCATGGACGCGTATTGTCTGTGGGTAAAACATGGATTTTGAAGAAGACGCAGGTTGAAGAAGAAGATGCATTTGAGGGAGACGAAGAAGCAGTTGCAGAAGATGAAGCACGCGAAGATAATAAAATAGACGCCATAACTTACTTGTTAACTTGAGGTTCTTGAGAAGTTGCAGAGGAGATGAAGATGACGGTGAACAGTGCAGAGAATTTGAAAACTATGGTTTTTTTTTATTTTTTTATTTTTAATTTAAGAGAGAGGGAATAAGTGATTTCTCTCCTTCAATCATCATACATTAGGGGGGGGGGGGAAGTTAATGCGTACTCCATACGCCATTCAATGCGACGGCGTTTCAAGTAACAGCCAGTCCCATCCCCGCTTTATCGGGACGCCAAACGTCCGCATTTAATGCACCTGACACGCTTTACGCGTCTTCGGTGGCCAACCCACTTCGCACTTCGGCATGCAAGCTAATTACCGAAGTCCAGTCTTCAAGGGAGGTACGAGCTCAACAAAAGTTCACACGGATACGCAACTCGGCAACATGACTTCAGCAAGCACGCCGAAAGTTCCTTTTGAGGGGGGTACGAAAACCGGGCTCAAGTACCCTCAATTCGGCAGACAAGTGCCACAACATCCCAACCACATCCATCACCCCACGTCTTTGGGGGGGGGGGGGGGGGGGATGTGATAGGAAATGGCCCATCTCCCTAGGCCCAATTACCCCACTTCAGCACAGACCCAACCAAGACGTTTCAGCCCAACACTAGCTCGGCCCAACACCAGTCCGGCCCAACAGCAATTCGGCCCAACCCAGCTCGAAGACAGGCCTAGGGAGCTGAGCCCTAACCACCCTAAACGTGGAATGATGGAGAGAAAAGCGGCAACCATCCACGATCTCCACAACCCCACTCCCATAACTGGCGGGAACTTAGCTATAAATAGGACAATTAATTGTACTGTACAGACTCATGCTATTTTGAATACAAAACTCTCTCTCTTTCTCCCCGTGGAGGTAGATCTTATGATTGAACCACGTAAACCCAGTGTTCTTTACTTTCTTGCGCACGAACTTCACACACAAACAATCTACTTCACCGAGCAACGAATCGAAGATTCATCAAATACATAATTCGAGAGTGTGGATATTGTAAATAAGGTGTGTAGTTGTGATTATAAAATTGAAAGTGACACCCATATTTATGTAAATTGAGAGTGTAATTGAATTAACACCATCATCATATCCACCGTTCATCTAACCTAACACCATCATCCACCACACATCTTACCTAACACCATCATCCACCGTTCATCTCACCTAACACCACCATCCGTCGTTCATCTCACCTAACACTCCTTGATGCCTTAATCTCCACCACTTTATATAGCATAACACATTAAACACAATGTACAAATAAGCCCTCATTGCCTTTAGCACTTCTAAAAATCTCTTTATCTCACAAAAATGAATTTCAATTTCAATTTCAATTTCAATTTCAATTTCAATTTCAATTTCAATTCTTCATCATCATCTTCTTAAGATGATGAAGAAATATTAGCCAATCATTTCAGACAACAAGAAGAGACTTTTCATATGATCAATAATAACATTACGATCATAGAAAATCTTCTTCTTCAACAAGACGAACAATCAACCCATGGTGGTTGGGCCAAAAAGTTTTGAAATTGGGCCTTCATCTACATGCAAAATTTTAATATACGAGTACAACTAATTTTGAACATTAGATTTCGTACCACATAATTAATTAGGCTCGTTTTTATCATGGGATAATAGTCTAAAGTGTCCCAACTTTTTCTTATAGTCTCAAAAATGTCCCAACATTTAAAAAATTGCATTTTTACATTTGACGTTTGCGTTCAGTCTAAAAAATATCCAAAAGCTAATTCCCCACTATCGAAAAAATAACGTGCATTGCCGGAAGCTGATGTGGAATGTTGAACTTGACACGTAAGATATCATTTAATAATCCAAATATCATAACCCAAGATATTATTTTAATATTTTGAATAAACTTGTTTTAACACTAGCAAAAGCTTTAATTTACAGAATTACCTTATACTTCAAATGACAACAAGAGAGTATGTGATGGAGATGAGACCGCTTTAGCATTTATGGATAAATTGGATCGTCGTTTGAGGCGCGCCAAGAGTCGGTCTACTTAAGTTAACGTTTTATTTATTTATTTTATTTGCTGATGGTTGGACTGTTGTTAGTTGTTTGGTCTCCCTGCGAGGAGTTTTCTATTTAAGCTTTTCTTCAAGATAATAATGGGGGGACTTTTTGGTTGATGAGAAATTGATGGGGTTTTGTCCCTTCATGCTCTGCAAGCCGGCATTTCTTGTGAAATCAACGGATTGTGAGTGTGTGTGTTTTGGGTGTGAGTACGCTGCGTCAGTTGGTATCACGAGTCACGGGGACGTTCCAGAGATATACCTCCTCGCCGTAATCCACACGCTCCTCCTCCCTTGGACATGAACGAGATGCTCCGACAGATCGAGACGTTTTCCCACGCTGTTGACTCCATGCGGGCGCAGCAAGTTGAGATTCTCGACACTTTGGCTAATCAAAATCGCGACCGTGGTGATCGTGATTTTCATTCTCATCCTACTCTGTCAACGGATGAATCTGGGGATTCAGAGACACTTTCTATGCATAATCCTTTTGCAGAGGATACCAATGCTAGCCGATTTCCTAATGATGCTAATCGTTGGGAACAAGGATTTCGCCTCGACATTCCTGAATTTGCTGGTGGCCTAGAACCTTCTGATTATTTGGATTGGATGCACACTGTCGATGAAATACTCGATTTCAAAGGTGTACCAGATCAGTGCCGGGTTGGTTTGGTGGTCACACGTTTTCGGGGTAGAGCAATTGCTTGGTGGCAGCAACTCAAATTAAACTGTGACCGACAACGCAAGCCCAAAATTGCAACATGGAGTAAGTTGCGCAAATATATGGACAGAGAATTCTTGCCCTATAATTATAAGAGTACGCTGTATCAGCGCCTTCACAGTCTACGGCAAGGTACTCGCTCCGTTGACGAGTATACGGAGGAATTTTATCAGTTGTTATCTCGTGCTGATATTTCTGAAAGTCAGGAGCAATTGGTATCTCGATTCATTGGGGGCTTGCGTGTTCCTTTCCAAGACATGTTGAACCTCTTTGCTCCTTCCACTTTATCCGAGGCTCATCAACGTGCTGTAACACTTGAGAAACAATTCTCTCGCCGACCAAACTCATCTACTCCTTCTCGTCCTCCACCCATAGCCCCCTCTTCTTCTGCTCAGCGGCCGATTCCGGGATCGAGTAGCAGCAACTCGGCACCGTGCAGTGGGACTGTAAATCGCTGCTTTTCATGTGGCGAATTAGGCCATATTCGTTCTTCTTGCCCCAAACTCGGTGGTGCTCGTGGGCTTCTTGCAGACACTTCTGCGCATCCTGACTATGAGGGTCCGCCTCTTTTTGACACCGCTCTTGAAGAAGAACAACCACCGGAAGCACATTTACATGGTGATACGGGTCCGGCCCTAATCCTTCGACGTAATTTCCTTGCACCGCGGTCTCCGGATCAGCCTCAACGTCATGCTATATTTTCCTCAACCTGCACCATCGCTGATAAGGTATGTCGTTTTATTATCGACTCCGGTGCTTGTGAGAATGTCGTGGCTTCGGATGCTGTTGCGAAGTTAGCTCTTCAAACTGAAGCTCATCCTTCACCTTATGCTTTGATGTGGCTTCAGAAAGGCAATACTATTACTGTGGATCGCCGTGTCTTGATTACATTTTCTATTGGGGGATCTTATTGTGACTCTGTTTGGTGTTATGTTGTTCCAATGGACGCTTGCCATTTACTTTTGGGGCGTCCTTGGCAATTTGATAGACATGTGCTTCATGATGGTCATAGTAATACTTACCGTTTTTTCTTTGGCGGTGTGAAGATGGTTTTATATCCTTCTGTGCCAGTTCCACCTATTTCAGTACCTAATGATCGTGTATTGCTATTATCTTATGGTGATTTTGAGAAGGAAATGCAGCAAGCTTCTCATGTTTTTCTCTTACTGGCACATGAGAGTGACCACACTCCTTCTCTTCCGGCAGAGGAGGTGCGGCCTCTTCTACAAGAGTTTGCTGATATTTTTCCGGTTGATCCCCCTGCAAGTCTACCTCCTCTACGGGCCATCCAACATCAAATTGACTTGATTCCAGGTGCTTCCTTACCCAATAGGCCTCATTATCGAATGAGTCCTTCAGAGCACGAAGAGTTACGACGCCAAGTTGAAGAGTTACTACATCGGGGATATATTCGAGAGAGCCTCAGTCCGTGTGCTGTGCCGGCTTTACTTATTCCGAAGAAAGACAACTCGTGGCGCATGTGCGTCGACAGTCGTGCTATTAATAAAATCACAGTGCGTTATCGATTCCCCATTCCTAGATTGGATGATTTATTGGATCAGTTAAGTGGGGCTGCAATTTTTAGCAAATTGGATCTTCGCAGTGGCTATCATCAGATCCGGATACGGCCCGGGGATGAATGGAAAACAACGTTTAAGACGCGTGAGGGCCTTTTTGAATGGCTTGTAATGCCCTTTGGTCTATCTAATGCTCCAAGTACATTCATGAGAGTCATGAATCAAGCGTTGCGCTCTCTCATTGGCACATGCGTGGTCGTCTACTTCGATGATATTCTCATCTATAGTAAAACTCTGTCAGATCACCTTGAGCATTTAAGGGCTGTGTTTCTTATTCTTCGTCAAGAATCATTCTTTGTAGCTCCCAAAAAATGTGTTTTCCTCGTCGAGCAAGTCTTATTTTTGGGATATCAAATAACCTCTGCGGGTATTTCTGTCGACACATCAAAAATTGAGGCTATTCGTTCTTGGCCAGTACCTACATCACTTACGGCAATCCGTAGCTTTCACGGACTAGCGTCATTTTATAGACGCTTTATACCCCATTTCAGTTCTATTATGGCCCCCGTTACTGATTGTATGCAAGGGAAAGTCTTTCGTTGGACTACTGCAGCAGAGGAAGCGTTTCACACAATTAAAGAAAAGCTCACCAATGCCCCTTTGTTGCTTTTACCAGATTTTTCTCTACCTTTTGAATTGAGTTGTGATGGCTCAAAAGTTGGTATTGGTGCGGTCTTGAGTCAACAAGGGAAACCCATTGCTTATTTTAGTGAAAAATTAAGCGGTGCTCGAGTTCGCTATAGTACTTATGATGTGGAATTTTATGCTGTAGTTCGTGCCATTCGACACTGGCGACATTATTTGTATCATCAGGAATTCATTCTGTATACTGACCACGATGCCCTCAAACACATAAATTCTCAAGATTCCGTATCATCTCGCCATGCGTCGTGGGCTGCGTTCTTGCAACAGTTTACTTTCGTTCTCAAGCATCGATCTGGGGCTTCTAATCGTGTTGCCGATGCGTTGAGCCGACGCCACTTGCTGTTAACAGATATGCGAACTGTGGTCCCGGGATTTGATGCATTTCGTGAGATTTATTCAACTGATTCATTCTTTGGGCCCATTCTTTCTCAGATAGAGAGTGGTATGACATCTGATTATATTGTGGTTGAGGGGTTTTTGTTCAAGGGCGTCCAGTTATGTGTTCCACAATGTAGTCTTTGATACCAATTAATTCAAGAATTACATTCTGCTGGCCATGTTGGTCGTGATCGAACCGTTGCTTTGGTACAACGTCGTTTTTTTAGCCTACATTACGGCGTGACGTCTCGCGCTTTGTTGCACGTTGTCGTGTGTGCCAGGTGTCTAAGGGAAGTGCCACTAATGCTGGGCTATATCAGCCGTTGCCCGTTCCGTCCCGCCCATGGACTGCCATAAGTATGGATTTTGTGCTTGGCCTTCCTCGGACGCAACGTGGTAATGACTCTATCTTCGTTGTGGTCGACCGTTTCTCCAAAATGGCTCACTTTATTCCTTGCAAGCGTACTGCTGATGCCGTGCTTGTATCTCAGTTGTTTTTTCGTGAGATTTATCGTTTGCACGGTCTGCCACAATCTATCGTGTCTGATCGCGATACTCGATTTTTGAGTCATTTTTGGCGGAGTTTGTTGCGTCTTGCTAACACACAGTTAAACTTCAGCAGTGCCTATCATCCGCAGACGGATGGCCAGACGGAAGTTGTGAATCGGTCCTTAGGGAATTTGTTGCGGTGTTTAGTAGGCGAAAATGTCAAGTCTTGGGATGCCCGTTTGCCCCAAGCCGAGTTCGCTCATAATTCTGCAGTGAATCGTAGTTCTGGCTTATGTCCTTTCGAAGTGGTTTATGCTGTTATTCCGAAAGATCCACTCGATTTGATTGCTTTACCTTCACAGGTTGAATCTGATCCTCGTGCAGAAGACTTGCTCACCCAGCTACGGGATATCCATGCTGCTACTCATGAGCGTTTATTAGCATCAAATGCCAAATATAAGGACCATGCCGATACACGTCGTCGTTTGGCAGATTTTGAAGTTGGTGATTACGTTTGGGCCGTTCTTACAAAAGATCGATATCCCTCCCATGAATACAATAAGCTATCTGCACGAAAAATAGGTCCTGTTGAGATTGTGGAAAAGATAAATTCAAATGCTTATCGTTTGAAGTTGCCTAGTCATGTTCGGACGTCGGATGTTTTCAATGTCAAACATTTGGTGCGTTACGTTGGTGAAAATGGTTCTGGAGATGAGACCGGTTCAGATTCGAGGGCGAATCGTCTCCCACCCGGTGAGAATGATGGAGATGAGATCGCTTTAGCATTTATGGATAAATTGGATCGTCGTTTGAGGCGCGCCAAGAGTCGGTCTACTTAAGTTAACGTTTTATTTATTTATTTTATTTGCTGATGGTTGGACTGTTGTTAGTTGTTTGGTCTCCCTGCGAGGAGTTTTCTATTTAAGCTTTTCTTCAAGATAATAATGGGGGGACTTTTTGGTTGATAAGAAATTGATGGGGTTTTGTCCCTTCATGCTCTGCAAGCCGGCATTTCTTGTGAAATCAACGGATTGTGAGTGTGTGTGTTTTGGGTGTGAGTACGCTGCGTCAGTATGGTCATTGTCTCTTCTAGTGGGGGTTTGGCTTTGGGGTAATTGGACCATAATTTTCCATTTTAATTCGGGAGATTTTCGATTGACAGAAAAAATAGGGTTGGAAGAATAAATTAATAGGTGAACAATAAATGGCTTTTATAATAGTCTCGAATGGATGCACAATCATACATTTTCATACTCCCTCCGTTTTTTTATTTTTATTTTTTCCCTCGTAAATTGCATTTTTCATGTAAAATTAGATAAAATTATTTTGGAAGAAGAGATAAACGTTAATTATGATAAATGAAGATAATGAAAACAAGAGAAAAAGTGAAGAATAGTTAGTTGGAAATTGAAAATCTTATCTTGAAATATGAAAACGACTTATAAAAAAAACAAAGACAAATAGCTAAAACGACTTATAAAAAAAACCGGAGGGAGTACATTTTATGAAGTTACTGTAACAATTGCCTATTGGGAACTTAAAAACAAAATTAATTTCAACATGCATTTTCTATATTTAGGAATTAATTCTTTGTTTATTTAAAACCAACTTGCTATCTTCAAATTCAGAATTAGTGGACTTAAAAACAACCGAATTAAAATTTTCTTGACCCGGATTGAAAATTGGGCCGGTTTAGGATAAATGGGTTTCTATAGTTGGCCCAAACCAAGTAAGACCCACATTCATTCAGTTAAAGGAAAGTAATGATATAGGAAGTAGATACATAGCAGGTTAGTAACATTTGGCCCCGAGACCACCACGACCATGGCGAACACTGCTACGGGTGGACTCTAGATCGGATGATGAAGTCCGATGAAGGTGATGCGATGGGTGGACTCTAGCTCGGATGTTGAAGGTGAGCACAAGGGCGCATCAGGAGCATCGGTGGTGGTGGTGGATGTTCCGATTTTTCCTTCTTGAACATAAAAGAAAACATATACAAGGTGAAAACATTCAGGTACATGTTACATTTCAAGATCAATGCAAAGGATAAAAAAAACTAAGGCTTAAAAGCAAAAATTAAGAACCAAGGATATCTCAAGGATATAACTAGCAAGCACTCAACCAACAATAGGAAATTCAAATGAAAATCTCAACAACCACGCCCTTATTCTTAAGATTATAGATAGGCACATACTTACAAAAGGATCGAAACGAAACAAATAGATATATCTAATCAATAAACTAAGGGGGTGTATTCAATTTAGATTCTGCTAGATTTTTATGGATTTTAGAAATATGTAGGTATTCAATTCAGATTTTTAAAAGTCTTTAAAAATCTTGAGGTATTCAATGCAGACTTTTTAAAGTCTTAAAAATTTGTAGGTATTCAACCGTACATGGATTTCAACAGTCTATGGATTTTGCTGGATTCTCTTTAAAAAATATAAAGAGATTTCACTCTTCAAAATCTTTTATAAAACCAGAGATTTCTACGGATTCTCTGCAAAAACTCAAAATCACCATTTTCGACACCCTCCTCTGCCACCCTCAACCACCTTCATATACCTTCATATGTTATGAAATTCGAGCAATTATAGTTTATTTTTCCTCCGAACAATTATAGTTTATTTTAAAAGACATCCAAATTATGACTATTAGTACTAAAAATTTGTTTAGTATATGAGTTTGCATGTAAATCAATCTTTACGTAAAAATCCTCATTGTTATAAAATTCGAACATGTAACTTTTAAATCTCAACTTTCATTTTTATTTTTTATGGTTAAATTACTGCTACGTTTTTTTTAAGGTATAGGGAATAATGACTAAACTTAAATATAACATTTGAACGGAAAAAAATAAGAGTAATTTTTTTTATATTAGAAATACATTAATTGGACTTTCTCTAAAGTATGATTCTTGTTTTGAAAGATGACATAATTTGATGAATTTTGATATTCCTCTACAAACATATTCAAACAATTTGGATAAAGTTATTTGATATATTTTTTTTTCTAAACAATATATATATAATTTTATTTATTTATTTACAAGTGTGACTCATATACATTTATTTATTTTAATAAATAGTTACAATAGTTCAATGTCGGAGTTTATGGAAATCCATGTAAATTTATTATAAAAAAATATATTTCACAATACTGCAAGTCCATGAAAATCCATTAAAATCAATAAATAGAGTCAGTCAAACTCTGTATAAAGTCTAGTCAAACTCTGCATAGAGTCTATGGATTTAAAAAGTCTATAAAAATCTATCTACTTTTCAAGTCTACAAAAATTCAGCAAAATCTCAATTGAATACACCCTCCTAAATCTTCGTTCATTGACCCAAAATGTTAGCTTTATGATCATCACTACTACTGCATTCATAGAAAAGGAATGCTCTGTGTTTCACCTAAAAGTGTTCGCAATAAAATGAAATCTACTGATGTTCAAATGACTAGGTGTATTCTCATTGGTTCACATGGAGTCTCCTAGTGCGGTTTCCCGTACTCATTGCAAAGAGGAGTAGAATACCTACAAACACTACATTACTCTTTTTCATACAAAAAACAAGTAGGAGTATCATTTAGGATATATTCATTAAATAAAATCTTCGAGGGTTGAATCATTTCCACGTGGTTTCCCATGCTCATTACTCTAGTATTTTCATACATAACAAGTAAGAGGAGCAAAATCCTATCAACTTAATTATTCAAAATAAACTTTATTCTCTTTTTTCTTTTTTTCTTTTTAATATAGGGAAGTAAACTAAGTTCAAGAACATACTAACAACTACAAAGTTATTCACTCATAATCCGAATAAAAAATCATCACCTCATATTACGAATCAAGAATATGCCCCATGAATATTCAACACAATCAATCATGCATTCACAAATCAAGAATAAAGCAATCCTAGTTAAAACCATCTAATTTCAACAATTTCAACTTCACACTATCAAATCATTCAAACTCAAGTAAAAATCATGCCAAACATGCTACTCGATTTCAAACAACGATCTAAAGTGGGGAAAGAACACCAAGACACAAAAACAAAAGCACAAAAACAACGAACCACAAACCAAGTGAAATTTCAAAGACCCCCTAAAATTTAGTAAAAGTGTTCGCTATAGAACGAAATCTACTGTAGCACTAGTAAGTTAAACCCTAAGTCGAATCTCGAGGAAAACTTAACAGGGCAATAACTGTATAGTAAAAACAAGAAGTAAAAGCTAATCTAGCCTAATCTAGGAAAACAAGTAAAAGAATTTGTTTGGAATTTTTGTTTAAATCCTAGGCAAGAAAATAAATATGCAAGAATGAAAATAACAAGTAAATAAATCTACCCTAATTAACAAGAAATAGATCTAACTAATTAAACTAATGAGAACTAAGCAAAAACAATTAAACTATCTAGGCATGAAATCATAAAGAAAGCAAGAACAATTACGAAGCTAAAAACGAATCTAGACATGAATGAAAATAAATCTAAGAACTTGAGAAAATAAATCTTAATCTAAAACTTGAAAACTAAGAAAACGATTTTGGAAAATAAATCTAAACTACGAAACTAGAACGAACAATTAATTTAAGAATTTAAAACGAAGAACTCGAAGAACAATCAAATTAAATAAACACAGAGGAAAGCAATTAAATAACTTAAAACAATGGAATAAAGAAATCTCGAATTAACTTGAACAAATGTTTCGGTTTCGGAATGAACAACGAAAAATAAATCTAAAACTCAAAGTGCTGAAAACTAATGCAAATAGAATGAAAGATGATGTTCAAATTCGACCTAAACAAAGTTGTTGGGAATTGTTAAGGACTAAATTGTTAAGGGGGAACTTCATGGGACATTTGATAAATGAAGTCATTTGTTTTGATTAGATCCCAAAACCCCAAGCGTCCTTTTCCCAAGCGACCCATTTTGATGTAGTTAATAGGTTAGAATTTTTCTAGGCCTACACTGTTAGGATGGCTCTTTTATTTTGCTTAGATTAGGCTTCAAAAGTTCAAGTGAAGGCCACTCGCTTGAGTGTGTTTTCCAAAGCGAAGCAAGTCAAGCAAGCTGAAGTGAAGCGTGCCGAAGAATAGCGAAGCGAAGCGATCGCTACAGTAGATTCAAAGTGAGTCTGCCAAAGCGAAGCGAAGCGAGCGCTACAGTTCAAAGCAAAGCGAAGCGAAGCGAGCGCTACAGTAGACTCAAAGTGAGTCTGCCAAAGCGAAGCGAAGCGAGCGCTACAGTTCAAAGCAAAGCGAAGCGAAGCGAGCGCTACAGTGGAATCAAGTGAACCCACTAAAGCAAAGCGAAGCGTGCGCTACAAAGAAAAGCCGAAGCGAGTCAACACGAGTCAACACTTAATTAGTAGTGTCACGGGAAATTTATTCCCAAGTGACCCACTACAAATATGACCGCGAAGCGACTCACTTCAGAGCGGCCGCTACAACTTCAAAGCGAAGCGAGCCACTACCTACCAGAAAGCGACAGCACAAATTCCCGCTCCGAATTTGAATTCCAGTCAACAGGAGATCTCCGCATTAATTACGAGATCTCCACTTGTCGAAAGCGGAGAGGAGCAGAGGAGTTGACTGCCAGGCCGACAAAGGCGCCGGTACAGTACTGGGTCGATCCAGTTACTGTTAAACTTGGAAGTTAGCCATTTTCGGCAAAAGTCCAAATCTGCGCATCTGCAAAAGCTACTGCCTGCGCAAGTACTGTCGAGAGGAGGAGGGACAAGGCCACCAACCAAGCAACGGATCTTAGCCAACCCTCCGCCTATAAATAGTGAAGGATGAAGACGTGAAGAAGTAGAACACTACTTGCGCATACGAGCCTACTGCAAACAAACACTCCCAAGCCTTAGAGCAATATTCGAGTCTTTGTTTTCAAGTGTTCTCCGAGTTTCCAGTTCATCGGAACTCGTCTTCACAACCTTCACACTTAGAGTCTAAGCCCACTTCACATATCCAAGCTTAGAAGAAGAGCTCTAGCCATCTTTGCACTTATTGTAAAGAGCTCTTCATAGTGTGTTTCGTCAACCAAAAACCCTAAACTTCGTCTGTTAGGTTTTGAGTGTTGTCGTTAGGTTGTCCAGATCCAAGGCCCTTCTTTCTTCGATTGAAGAAGCCTCGATCGTAGAGTTGAGATCCAAGCTTACACTTACATCGTCTGTGTAAAGCTCGATCGAAGCTAGGCTGTAAGGAGAGCCCGTAATCTCCCTGTCTGTCTGACTGAAGCGAGTGAAGCTTCCAGTCTTTGTTAGGTTTGTGTAGTGAACCCGCAATCACTACGTCTGTCGTTTGATCTAGGCAAGTGAAGCCCGATCCCGACCAGGTTTTTGAAGGACCCGTAACCTTCAAGTTCTTGAGTGAAAAGAACAGTTGCCGTCGTGCAGCAAAGTGGACGTAGGAGCGTTATCTCCGAACCACTATAAATCTCTGTGTCGTATCTCTCTTACCTTAATCTCTTTACAGTATTCGATTATCCATTGCACGTGCATATAAACAAACTTAACTTGGATTTTCAATTACTTAGGAAAGATTTTAGCTCACCAAATTCCGCATAAAGAGTAAAGTCTCACTCTTGATCAAGCTCTAAGCTTAGGTCAAGAGATTCGCGATTGCTTTCGATCTAGCCCTCGGCTAGGTCTCAGCATTTCCAAAGAGCACTTTACTTTATACTCTGAGTTAAGGAATTGAAGTTGAAAAACTTCAAAATACGTATTCACCCCCCCCCCCCCCCCCCTCTACGTATTTTTCCTATAGCAAACCGGGACCAACAAGTGGTATCAGAGCAGCGGTTCTTTCGAGCCTCTGCTTTGCATATCCGAAGTGAGTCCCCACTCACTTCACGTTGTCTCACTGAACCGGATCCTATTTCCTAAGTGCATCAAAACCTCACCCACACATATTGCATTTACTGCTGATAGTTTGCTATGTCTACATACAGTGCATCAAATCTTCCACAGTTCTCGATCGAAGGATACGAGATATGGAGTTTCCGAGTCGAGAGCTTCCTATGCTCAATCCACGACCGGATGTGGGAAGTCATTGAAGACGGACCAATCGAAATTAAGAAAGCCATATCTGTGGAGGTTCCAGCCGCTGAAGGTCGTCCAGCCCACGTTCGACAACAGTACGTGGAGAAGGATAAAGATGAGTATACTCCAAATGACTTCAAAGTTGCCAACCTCGACAAGATTGCACGCCACACGATGCAGAGCACCGTGTCAGACGCATACCTTCCAAGGATTAGGAAGTGCGCAACAGCAAAGGAGATGTGGGAAACCCTAGCCCTCATCTCTCAAGGTACAGACAAAATCAAGGAAAACAAGCTCGCCGTTCAGATGCGGGAGTTTGAAAATTTGGTGATGAAGTCAGGAGAGTCCATCGACGCCTTCGAGCTGAGAGTTACCAACATTACTGCAACTCTCAACTCGCTTGGGAAGGAACTCACAGACAAGGAAGTAAATCTGAAAATAGTCCGTGCTCTCACAAGGAAGTGGCAGACTATGAAGGAGCTATATCTAGCTACCAAGGATCTAACGAAGCTCACGCCAGAAGTGCTGTTCTCCGAGCTCAAAGCTCACGAGTTTGATCTGAATCGAATGAGCCTCGACGACGAGGATGAAGCGCCCACTACGTCAAAAGGAGTAGCATTCAAAGCTGCCGAAGGCCCAAGCGAGCAGTCGCTTGCCAAAATGACAAGGGAAGAGTTGGAAGAACACATTGCGTTCTTATCAAAGAACTTCAACAAGATGAACTCTCGAGTGGGCAAGTATAAAAGATTCTACAAACAGTACAAAGGGAAGAGCACTGATGCTCGAGAAGGAAAAGGAAAGAGAGAAGAGACGACCAAGCCGATCCCGCGCGACATGATGGAAGTGGAGTGTTACCACTGCCACAAGATGGGCCACTACAAATCCGATTGCCCAAAGCTAAGTGCCAAAGAGCGCGAAGAATTGAAGGCCAAGAGGGATGCCCAAAGGCGAGCGCTCGTAGCGAGTGAAATGCCGGTCGCTTCAACTGAAGATCTCTCAAGCGACTCAGATGCATTCACAGATCCCAACTCAAGCGAGGGAGAGGATCTGGGACTCATGGCGCTCACCGATGAAGAAACTGGGGAGGTATTCTTCTATCCTTCAATCACTTCAATTACACTAGCACACACTGTCAATGAGGAAGAGCAATCCTCTACATGGAGTGAGTTGTTTGACAAACACCAGAAATTGTCAAGCGACCACGAAGTGGTAAAACAAGCTCTGTCTCGAAGCGAGAAGGAGAACCGAAAGCTAGCCACTGAGCTTGACCAAGTCAAACTTAATCTAAGGGCTATGACTAGTAAGTTCGAGGATCTCTTCGCTAGACATCAAAGCTTGGAGGGAAGGTATGAAACCCAATCCACTCTAGTTGCCAACTTAAATAAAGCATCATTCGCTAGACAGGCACTAGAGAGTTCTCTTCTACCTTTTGGTAGAAAGGGAGGACTTGGATATGAGGGTGGACCTCCCAAGCCGACTGTCTTTGTTGGTGCATCACACACTACACCATCAGTCACTTCGGAATTGCCCACTGCATCCAAAGCGACCACCAACAAGGACAAAGGCAAAATGGCTGAGAACCCTAAGAAGAAGCCTATGAAGATGTCTATATCTTTAAGGGCAGACCCTAAGGGCAAGCAAAATTCAACAATCCCTAGCACTCAACATGCTAAGTCTTACCAATCCAAGGGTAAAGGGAGAAATGTTGAAGCTTCTAAGTCTCAAGCCAAGACGCGAGAGACAAAGGATCTACCTTTCAAGAAAAGGAGTAATGTCTATGTGTCACGTTATCCGGACTGGAGATGGTCCAACCGGACTAACGTTGAGGGGGAAGAACTTGAAGCACCCAAGAGGCCGCTTCAAACTTCCAAGGTTACTCAAGCGAGTCGGGGTCAAAACCCTAGTTGGACCGCTTCGAGGAAACCAAGCGAGCCGCTTCGACAGACCAGAAACCCTAAGTCAGTCTCTAAACCCAAAGCTAATCCGAAGCGAGTCGCTTCAGGATATAAGCAAAATGGGAAGAGCGTAGGTAGATCTGAAGCGAGCCGCTACCCCTCTTGCACACACTGTTGCACGTGTGAAGCTGCTTCAAAGCAGTACACCAAGTTTTCGAAGGTCGAGAAGCCCAAGACACAAGCTTCATCTCAAAAGAGAATGAAGCAAGTGTGGGTACCTAAGGGAACTAACCTGCAAGGACCCAAACTGATTTGGGTACCAAAATCTGTCTAACTGCAGGTGAGCGCCGTGGATCCCATGCCAAGTGAGGGTCAACTAGTTTGGTACTTGGACAGTGGATGTTCAAGACACATGACTGGCATGAAAGCTCTACTTCACAACTACATAGAGAAGAAGGGTCCACACGTAACCTTTGGTGACAACTCTCGAGGAAGCACCAGGGGATACGGCGCACTGAAAGTTGGAAAGCTCACAATTGAAGAAGTCTCCTATGTGGAAGGACTCAAGCACAACCTGTTATCTATTTCACAGTTTTGTGATAAAGGGTACAGGGTGGAGTTCATCTCCAACAAGTGCATTGTGAAGAGCAAACTCACATCCCAGATTGTGCTCACTGGAGTTAGACAAAGGAATGTCTACATAGCACAATGGGACAGCTGCAAGGAGGAAACTTGTCTAGTTGCAAGAAGTGCTACAGAAATTGGATGGCTATGGCACAGACGCTTGAACCACCTCAATTTCAAAGCTATCAATCGCTTAGCTCGAAAAGGTTTGGTGCAAGGCATACCGAATGAAGTCTTCATCAAAGACCATCCATGCTCACCATGCCAACGAGGGAAGCAGACGAAGAAGCACTTCGCCAGTCTCAAAGAAGCCTCATCAAAGCGAGTGCTCGAGCTGCTTCACATGGATCTGTTTGGTCCAGTTACTCCAGTTAGTGTAAATGGAAGGAAGTACACTCTAGTTGTAGTCGACGATTTCTCTCGCTACACTTGGGTTGTATTTCTATTCAGCAAGAAGGAGACACTGACCAAACTGCCACAACTGCTCAAGCGATTGGCGGTGGAAAAGAATCAAGCTATCGTGACCATTCGCTCCGACAAAGGCACAGAGTTCCTGAACTCTACAATTGAGGCGTACTGCACGGAGCATGGCATAGCACATCAAACTTCTTCAGCACGTACTCCTCAGCAGAATGGAGTTGCTGAAAGAAGGAATCGAATCATCAAAGAAGCCGTTCGCACCATGATTGCTGACTCGAAGCTTCCGATGAAGTATTGGGCTGAAGCTGCCAACACGGCATGCTACACACAGAATCGGACGCTTCTCAACAAACGGCACGACAAAACACCATATGAAATATGGACAGGGAGAATTCCAAACATATCTTATTTCCATATTTTTGGTTGTAGGGTCTTCATTCACAACAATGGGAAGTCACAGTTGAAAGCCTTTGAAAGCAAAGCTGATGAAGGAGTATTCTTAGGATACTCTACATCTAGCAAAGCCTACAGAGTATTCAACTGTAAAACCCTAATTGTGGAAGAATCACCCCATGTCGTATTTGATGAATCTTCTTTAAGTCTTCCACAGGAACAGGCCCAAGCGAATGAAAATGATCAAAGCAAGGAACCCTCAAATCAACTCACTTGGGACGTGCTTGATGAAGATGATGAGATCAAGGACTCAAGCGAGCAGGATCCCAAAGGAGAAGTCGAAGCTGCCACCAAGATTCCTGAAGCTAGTGCAGGCCAAGCACCCAATCCAGTCGCTTCAGACGGTGAAGCGAGCGACAAGGAAGCGGATGAAGATGAAGCTGGCGGATCAAAGCGAGCGTGGCTCAAGGATCACTCACCTAGCCAAATCATTGGAGATCCATCCAAGGGTGTAGTGACCAGAAGTCAAGTGTTTGGAGAAAGTGCCATGTTCAGTTGCTTTCTCTCAAACATTGAGCCATCAAGCGTGGAGGAAGCCCTAGCCGATTCTAATTGGGTGATCGCCATGCAAGAAGAGCTGAATCAGTTCACCAGGAACGATGTATGGTACCTCGTGGATCGTCCCAAGTTTCAGCATGTTATTGGCACCAAGTGGGTGTTCAAAAACAAGACGGACGAGGACCACAACGTAGTGAGGAACAAGGCGCGACTAGTTGCCAAAGGCTACTGCCAAGAGGAAGGAATCGACTTTGACGAGACCTTCGCTCCCGTGGCACGTCTTGAAGCGATCCGTTTATTTCTAGCCTATGCAGCGGCCAAGAAATTCAAAGTGTACCAAATGGATGTGAAGAGCGCATTCCTCAACGGTGAGCTCAAGGAAGAAGTGTATGTGGAGCAGCCACCGGGTTTCGAGCAGGGAGATAAAATGTATCGCTTGAAGAAAGCCCTGTATGGGTTGAAGCAAGCTCCCAGAGCTTGGTATGATACATTATCTCAATTCCTAGTGGAAAATGGATTCCAAAAAGGAAAGATAGATCGGACTCTCTTCACCATCAATCATGGAGATGATATGCTATGGGTCCAGATCTACGTGGACGACATCATATTTGGGTCACCAAATCAGTCGCTTAGCGAGAAGTTTGGAGAGCTAATGAAGACCAAGTATGAGATGTCGATGATTGGCTTGATGAGCTGCTTTCTAGGTCTTCAAGTGAAGCAGCAGGATAATGGAATTTTCATCAACCAGGCCAAGTACACTCGAGATATGCTTGCCAAGTTTGGTGTTCAACATGCTAAAGCTGTGAAGATTCCTATGAATACCAACTGGAAAATGGAGCCAGACGAAGGAGGAAAATCTGTAGATCCTACAGATTATCGTGCCCTAATTGGATCACTTCTCTATCTCACTGCAAGTAGGCCAGATATTGCTTTTGCAGTCGGAGTCTGCGCTCGCTTCCAAAGCAATCCCAAACACAGCCATCTTGAAGCTGCCAAAAGGATTCTTCGATATTTGAAGGGCACTGTCAACATGGGTCTGTGGTATCCAGCGGAGGACAATTTGGAGCTCACTGGATATTCCGATGCTGACTATGGAGGCTGCCGAGTTGATAGGAAATCAACGTCGGGCACATGTCAGTTCTTGGGAAGCAAGCTAATCTCATGGTTCTCAAAGAAGCAAACAAGTGTAGCCACTTCAACAACGGAAGCTGAATATATGGCCGCAGGAAGCTGCTGTTCTCAAATCCTATGGCTTCGTCAACAGTTGAAGGACTACAAAGTTGAAGCGAATGAAATTCCGATCTTCTGCGACAACAACAGTGCCATACGTATCTCGCAGAATCCAGTGCTTCACACCAGATGCAAGCACGTGGAAATTCGACATCACTTCATTCGTGATCATGTCGAGAAGAAGGATATCAAGCTCGAGAAAATTCATACCGATCTCCAGCGAGCAGATATTCTCACCAAGCCTCTAGCTGAGTCTCGATTCAACCAGCTATGCATGGAATTAGGGTTATTAGACCCTGGTGAAGAATGCTAGTTCCAGGATGCACGAAGGAGTGTTCGCTTGTTCTCATGAGCGTCACTCGCTTCGGATCTTCACCAACTCAAGCGAGTCACTTCAAAATTCCACTCGCTTGAAGAAAACGAAGTTAGGTGGAGAAAGGTGGAGTTTTGGAAGAAGTTCCCTACCAACTTATAAGGAATTGTTAAGTATATGGTTAAGGGGGAACTAATGCTTACTCTCGGAGCAAGCTACTTCCAAAGCGAGCAAAGAATGCAGCAATCTTGAATTCTGCATTGCTTCAATTTGCCCTAGCTTGGGTCAAAGCGAACCAACTGCAGATTCATTCCTTAGAATGTAGGAAAGCTTGAAGGTTTACCTTTTTATACAAAAGGTTGCAGGGCTGGTGACATGCTTCTGCGTAAAATACGAGATTGTCTTGTCAGAGCATTCTCATTGTCATCCTGTCCATTTCTGCTCTGAGATAAGGATTTGTACTCATCCCCCATTCGTCGTGAATAAGTACACTTACGTGATGCTCCCTTCGGGTTGTAGTAAGCTTGTGTACTTTATTCATTTTCTCCCTCATTCACTTCGATGGAGGACTCTCTAATTCGTAGAGGAAGATGAATGCCATGAAGATGAATGCCATGAAGATCTAACTCAACGTGTAGCATTCAACATGTGGTAAATAATTCAAGTGAAGTCTTCAATTTGTGGTATCAATCTCCTACGAAGTGAGATTGACTGGTAAGCGTTTCAATTTTGAGTACACTAAGTGAGCCGAAGCGTGCTAGAAACCTTCACTCACTACGTGGAAAATATGAAATGAATCTGACACAAATACAAAGAGGAAAACACTCTTGTTTATCCTCGAAGTATGTAAGTCAGAAACATTTTAAATTAAGCAAAGAAATTCAATTTCTTATTCCAGTCGCTTCAGATGGCCAAGCGAATGCTTCGTCACTCAAAGCTAGCCATCGCAAGCGAGTGCAGAACAGTCACTCAAGCGAATGCCTCTCAAGCGAGTCAAGGCGTAGCGGCCCAACTCGAAGCGAGCGGGCATGAAGCGAGTATGAGCTGTCTGCACTCGAGTGCAATTTTACTTTCTGCTGTGCATTTAATGCAGGTGCAGGAACGACGGAAATAACGGGCGCGTGTTCACACGCTTGAATTTGAAGCGGGAAAAGGCGGAGAAGATCCAGCCGTTGAATCTCAACAGCCCCCAATCTGGAACCGTTCGATCAACGCCGTATACGACAAGCCAACCATAG
Source organism: Thymus quinquecostatus (assembly GCA_024222315.1). Classification (NCBI taxonomy): domain Eukaryota; kingdom Viridiplantae; phylum Streptophyta; class Magnoliopsida; order Lamiales; family Lamiaceae; genus Thymus; species Thymus quinquecostatus. The sequence continues at coordinate 4,668,198 of CM044167.1, forward strand.
AAGGCCACGTGGTGACGCCGAGAAAGTGGCGGTTCACTTTTACTGTGATGATGCCAGACACGTCAGATCCATCACCGCACGTCCGCCGCCTACCTACAGGATTTTCGGTGTTATTACCGTCCTACCCCTGCCACGTCAGCCATAACCTAATTCTATATATATGGGACGAGGCAGAACTGCAAACCTTTCACAGCCTTCTAAATTTGCCATTCTCGTGTTAGATCTGCAATTACTCTGCAACTCACGAGTCTCAACCCTTTCTACTTCATTGTCAAAAAATTTCTTCAAGATCTTTCAAAAACCACCATGGGCAAGAAAAAGAATACTGAGACAATGGAGGAGTTCATGACAAATGTTGGTGAGCACATCAACGTCGAGCCCCATCTCGACCCTATTGTCGTCGAAGTAAATGGTTTCTTCCGTAGAGCCGTGACCACGGCCGGTCTATGGAAGTTCATAACCTTGGTGCCGACGAAGATTTTGGCAAAGGCAGTGGGAGAAATCCTACTGAACTTGAGGAAGGATCAAAATACTTCCTCATTCACTAATCCACAAACCAGGAAGCCGATGGAGGTTGATATGAGTAAACTCATCGAGGTGTTCGATTTGCAGAGAGAAGGAGGAGACTCTCTGTTAGATCTGGATCTTTCGGCCGGAGTGCAGTATGGCCGATTTGCAGTCGCTGGAGCAGATCCGAACTTCAAGGAGGCCAACATTCGCAAAAGCTTGAAGAAACCGTTCAATCTCATCTGCGAACTCTTTACGAAGAGCATCGCATGCTATGTTGGATCCTTTGATACGCTGTCAGAAACGAAGCTGATCGACACCACCGTGATCATCGACAGCCTCACTGGAACAAAGTTTAACTGGCACGGGTGGCTTCTCAAGCAAATCCACGAAGCTGCTGACGATTTTGCCTTCGTACCAGGAACTCCAGATAAGATTCTGCGCAAAGGAAAATTGAAATTCTTCTCAAGGCTGTCTGTTGCTCTGGAAATGAAGTATCCAGAGATGATATGGCCAGAATCTGACACGATTATCTACAACAAGCACACCACCTTCTACGACAAGTGGAAGAAAACAAAAATCCCAATGGATCAGGGACTTCTAGTTGTAGAAGTGCCCGCAGCAAGGCAAGGTGTGAACGCACAAGCTGAAGTGTCCCAAGCAAAGCAAGCCGCTTCATCTTTGAAGCAAGTGGCTGCAAAGCAAGGGAAGAAGAAAGTGAAGCAAGACACTTCACCTGTCCAAGAAAGCGAGGCTGTGGAGAAGCCGCTTGAGGACATTGAAGTTAACAAATCTCAATCCTCACCTACTGAAACTACCCATATCCCTGAGCACACCCCAACCATGCATGAGAAGAAGCTAATGAGGGATCACGCAGAGGAGATGGAGGTTAAGAACGCGAAGATCTTAAGTTTACAAGACGAGATCACCAAAAAGAAGATGGAGTTGAAGGAGAAGGAGAAAGTGTTGGAGGCACAAGTAAATCTGGTGAATGATCTCAAGGACTCGCGTGACGCAGAACGGAGCCGCTTGAGAGTGGTGAATACCAAACTGGTCACAGTTGGTCAAGAGAAGGAGACGTTGGAAAAGGAGGTGAAGGAGCTGAAAAAGAAAGTGGAGAATAAGGAGGGAGAGTTGGTGATGAAAGAAAGCGAACTCCTCAGTACCAAGAAGACTCTTGACTTACTTCGAACCCAATTGAAGAAAGTCAAAGAGGAGAGTGCCATTGACAAGAGAGAGCTTGAAAGTCTAAGGAAAAATGCTGAATTGTCGGAAAAGCAAGTCTTCGCGGTTCGAACGGAAGAGATGTTTCATACTGTACTTGACAAGATTGAGGTACTTCACAAGTCTATTACTGGAAAGACAGTCGTCCCAACCCCTGGTTTTGATGATGCCAAAAAGGGGGAAGGGATGGTACTGAAAAATGTCAATCTGTTGGAGGAGAGTAGTGGTACTGGAGAAGTGGAGAGAGAGGCAAAGTCTGCAAAGAAAGGCAAAGAAAAGCTAACTAAGCCTGAAGAACCCCGCAAGCCACTTGGAGATAAAGTGCTTGCCTCTTCCATTGCTCGACATCCTCCAGTCACTGTGCTAACAAAGGAGGAAAGGTGGAAGCTAGCAGAGGCAAGCGAGACTATGGCTTGGGAGAGCGAGCGCCAGTTTAACTTGAAAACTCTTGCAGGTACTTCAAGCTCTCAAGCGCCCACTTCAGACGAAGCACCCACTTCATCTCCCCCATCATCAATAGTGAAGCGAACAGATCCAGAAACTAAGAGAGATGATTCAGCGACCAAGCGCCAAAAAGTTGAGAAGGCAGTTGTTCCAAGGGCAGAGAAGGAAAAGAGGACAAGGACAAAACGACTGCAAGTCATTGACGAACGAATTGAGAAAAATTTCAATGAAATGAAAGTCATCCAGTCCGTTTTGGTCAGAAGTATCTTTGTTCCAATCACGCCAGACGAATCCGATGCATGCCTAGATCAGGCTATGATCGACACTTGTCACAAGACTGCGAAAGAAATGATTGACTCTGGCCGCTACCCTCTCAGAGAAGAACGCAATTACATTCGCAAGCAACTCAACAAGAAGCTTCCTTTCTGGAGCAGCGAGTCAGGAAAGAAGTTCAAAACAATCATAGCACAGATGTCCAGCCGGTCGGAAGAGGAGTTGGCTGTACGCAGAAATGAGCACCCTGATGCCCGTGAGATTGAGCAGTTCATTCCTGACGAACTACTCGAGCAATGGCTACACTACAAGGAGAAGTTTATCAAAGCTTACTACTATTGGGAGGTAGTGCCATTGCAGACTGAATGCTCAAGGGTCACTGCGCTCAACAACTTCCTTAGTGTCTATGATGAGAAATTTAGGCAAGAAATCTTCGCTCTTGCACAGCTTGGAGAGCCTACACCATTAATCATCAAGGTACCAGCCAAGAAGGAATTCATCATGCCATTCCTACCTGGCACCAGTATCCTCAATCGCAGCATCATCGACGCTGAGGTGGATGAAGCCTTCCAATTGGAAGAGACTTGGAGGAGGCCAAGTATCCACAGTGCTGAGTCGATGGAAGCAAGGGTTTTCAGTGCATACACCATACCCGAAGATATGATTGCAAAGGATTTGGAGGCAGATGTAGAAGAGGAGGAGAAGGAGGAAGAAGGGAAGTGACAAGAGAAGGAAAGGAGGATGACTGGGAAGGAACTGCAGGAAACCTCCGAGTTTCAAGTTCCTTACATATTTTGTGTGAACTTCTTGTTCATATATCCAAATTTCAATTTCTGTCCCTTCTGTGTCATTTACTCGCTTTGTGAATGACTTTACATTTTTGCTACAAACTCATTAATTTTAACCGAAAAAAAGGGAAGGAACTTAAAAGAAAATTACAAACGAAACTGCAAAGGAAGCAGTCGCTTGGAGTTCCCTTCACGGTTAGATGGACTAGATTTATTTTTATCTAAGTCGTATGGGTTTTGGCATCATCAAAAAGGGGGAAATTGTTGGGAATTGTTAAGGACTAAATTGTTAAGGGGGAACTTCATGGGACATTTGATAAATGAAGTCATTTGTTTTGATTAGATCCCAAAACCCCAAGCGTCCTTTTCCCAAGCGACCCATTTTGATGTAGTTAATAGGTTAGAATTTTTCTAGGCCTACACTGTTAGGATGGCTCTTTTATTTTGCTTAGATTAGGCTTCAAAAGTTCAAGTGAAGGCCACTCGCTTGAGTGTGTTTTCCAAAGCGAAGCAAGTCAAGCAAGCTGAAGTGAAGCGTGCCGAAGAATAGCGAAGCGAAGCGATCGCTACAGTAGATTCAAAGTGAGTCTGCCAAAGCGAAGCGAAGCGAGCGCTACAGTTCAAAGCAAAGCGAAGCGAAGCGAGCGCTACAGTAGACTCAAAGTGAGTCTGCCAAAGCGAAGCGAAGCGAGCGCTACAGTTCAAAGCAAAGCGAAGCGAAGCGAGCGCTACAGTGGAATCAAGTGAACCCACTAAAGCAAAGCGAAGCGTGCGCTACAAAGAAAAGCCGAAGCGAGTCAACACGAGTCAACACTTAATTAGTAGTGTCACGGGAAATTTATTCCCAAGTGACCCACTACAAATATGACCGCGAAGCGACTCACTTCAGAGCGGCCGCTACAACTTCAAAGCGAAGCGAGCCACTACCTACCAGAAAGCGACAGCACAAATTCCCGCTCCGAATTTGAATTCCAGTCAACAGGAGATCTCCGCATTAATTACGAGATCTCCACTTGTCGAAAGCGGAGAGGAGCAGAGGAGTTGACTGCCAGGCCGACAAAGGCGCCGGTACAGTACTGGGTCGATCCAGTTACTGTTAAACTTGGAAGTTAGCCATTTTCGGCAAAAGTCCAAATCTGCGCATCTGCAAAAGCTACTGCCTGCGCAAGTACTGTCGAGAGGAGGAGGGACAAGGCCACCAACCAAGCAACGGATCTTAGCCAACCCTCCGCCTATAAATAGTGAAGGATGAAGACGTGAAGAAGTAGAACACTACTTGCGCATACGAGCCTACTGCAAACAAACACTCCCAAGCCTTAGAGCAATATTCGAGTCTTTGTTTTCAAGTGTTCTCCGAGTTTCCAGTTCATCGGAACTCGTCTTCACAACCTTCACACTTAGAGTCTAAGCCCACTTCACATATCCAAGCTTAGAAGAAGAGCTCTAGCCATCTTTGCACTTATTGTAAAGAGCTCTTCATAGTGTGTTTCGTCAACCAAAAACCCTAAACTTCGTCTGTTAGGTTTTGAGTGTTGTCGTTAGGTTGTCCAGATCCAAGGCCCTTCTTTCTTCGATTGAAGAAGCCTCGATCGTAGAGTTGAGATCCAAGCTTACACTTACATCGTCTGTGTAAAGCTCGATCGAAGCTAGGCTGTAAGGAGAGCCCGTAATCTCCCTGTCTGTCTGACTGAAGCGAGTGAAGCTTCCAGTCTTTGTTAGGTTTGTGTAGTGAACCCGCAATCACTACGTCTGTCGTTTGATCTAGGCAAGTGAAGCCCGATCCCGACCAGGTTTTTGAAGGACCCGTAACCTTCAAGTTCTTGAGTGAAAAGAACAGTTGCCGTCGTGCAGCAAAGTGGACGTAGGAGCGTTATCTCCGAACCACTATAAATCTCTGTGTCGTATCTCTCTTACCTTAATCTCTTTACAGTATTCGATTATCCATTGCACGTGCATATAAACAAACTTAACTTGGATTTTCAATTACTTAGGAAAGATTTTAGCTCACCAAATTCCGCATAAAGAGTAAAGTCTCACTCTTGATCAAGCTCTAAGCTTAGGTCAAGAGATTCGCGATTGCTTTCGATCTAGCCCTCGGCTAGGTCTCAGCATTTCCAAAGAGCACTTTACTTTATACTCTGAGTTAAGGAATTGAAGTTGAAAAACTTCAAAATACGTATTCACCCCCCCCCCCCCCCTCTACGTATTTTTCCTATAGCAAACCGGGACCAACAAAAGTGTATATATACTAGGTATAAAAACTTAGTCAAAAAGGACACAATCCCTTAAAATTCGGTAAGTTGGCCGATCGGCTAGATGATGATTTTGGACAATCGCGGGCAAAAGGCTTTGGTGGACCGGCCAGAGTTGGCCGGTCGTCCAACTCTCAATTTTGACCTTATTCGACTTTTTTCTTCCTTCGACCCTTTTCTTCTCGCTTTCTTCTCATTTCCGCCATTTTCTTCCTACAAGTACCAAAAACACAAAACTACCCAATCATAGCAAACTAACAACAAAAACAAAGAAAACAAAGAGAAAACGGACTTGAAAACACGACTAAAAACCAATCAAATAAACACCAATCACTCTGCACAGAGGTAATGGCGATGTGGATAAGCAATCATAAATTCAGTCACATTTCATAGGCACATCAACACCAAACAAACAACTTCAAGAAAAACTACTCTAAATTATTAAGAAACTTGAATAATCTCACCTTACTATCTATGCCAGTTTCTGTATGTTTCTTGCTTGCCCTATCGACCTTCTATTGGACATCTACCCTCTTAGCATTCAACTTGAGTTCTTCAGCAGCAACCTCTCTGGCTTTCTTCAGCTTCATCTCGAGCTCCTCAATTGCAGCTTCTACAACTTTCTAACTTTCAGCTTAAGCTTCTCAGCTGCAACCTCAGCAGCCCTCTCGATGGCGCTCCCAAGCCTCCCAGCAGCCCTCTCCAATGCCCTCTCAACCGACGTTGTTGAAAACTCAGCCTGGAATTTAAGTTTCAATGTTTATGACTGACCTTGAAATATTAAAATGAATAGTGAATACAATATCATATCTAGGCCATAAAACGCCACAAAACAAATGAGATAAGATCAATCAACTAAGAGATTAGATCAAAGATTCAAGATAAATGTTTCTGCTTTGAGCCTAAAATGAATGATTGGAACAAAAAAGAAACACATTAACATCAAATTCAAACCTCTATTGAAGCATCATATAAGAGATTAGTTATGAGATTCAGTAAAAATGTTCCATTCAAAATGCAATATCAAAGGCAAATCAAATGAACAAATACAAAATCAAAGAAATCAATACAATAGTGTAATGAAAAAGACCTTCGCGCTCTTATCTCCGCCGGAAGCCATAGCACAAATGTGTCGCTGAAAACGCAAAACCTTAATTTAACAAGGAGAATGATTATATAAAAGTCAAAACCCTAAATGCAGCAATATAAATATAAGTTGGATGCACTCGGCCCATACAAATAAATGAGGCCCATACAAAAGATATTACTCTGCGGCCCAGCCGATGCACCACGGCCCACTGTGCACCACAATCCACTACAATTGCAACATGGCCCACTGCAAATATACATAATTATATATAAAAACCGCAATAAATCTAAGATGAAAGGGAGAAAAATATATTGGGTCTGTAACTTACCACTAACCGTAGATCAATCATGGGCTCTTTCTGAACTAGGATAAGGAAGAATTTAGGATTAGGAAGAAGAATCTGACAAATTACACAGAAAAATACAGATAGGGAGAGGGACAAATAGACCTACTGCCGGTTCACAGTTTCAGAAACCTTGAACTGTAACCGGCCCTTCAACAGGGCCGCCGATTACGGGCCGGTTAATTTAACCGGCGGGCCGACGCCATAAACCGCTAGTTTCGGCACTATTTACGCAGTAGGTTTTTGATGTTTCTAGACACTTTTTTTGAATTTTGCAAATTTTGATCTTGTAGTATTAATTTTTTGGGATTAGATGATGTATTGATATATCTTAACACATTGTAAACAAAAAAAAAAATTCAAAAATATAAAGAATTAGTATTTATAAAAAATTAAATACAAATAACACAAATAATGACAAAATTTTAACATTTTCATACAACTCCAAGAAAAAATTACATATCGTTGCTTTAAAATTACATTAAAATCTAAACTAGCATTTTTAACACTTCATTTTACATTTGTGAAAAGAAATGTGAAAAAAAATAAAATGAAGGACTTGAGCTCAATTCCAATAATGAAATTGAGTTGCCTACGTATCCTCGTAGGCGAATCAAAGTCCACGTAGTTCGGTTACCTTATTTGTTTGCCTTTTAGTTCTCGTCCCCCTTCGATCGCTCCATATCCGTGAACTTCTCATCTTCGCTCTCCATAGCATCATCCCAATCATTTTCTTGAAGTCTCATTTCGGTTTCTCGACCAATCATCGAGCAACACTGTAGCTTCAAGATTCCTTGCAAGCATATGGATGATCTCCTTTGATCTAAAACAAGTCCACCAATGCTAAAAGCTTGTTCGACCGATACGGTGGATGTCGGGACGACAAATAACTCATTCGCCGTGATGGAAAGAATTGGATACTCCGATCTTTGTGACCACCACCTCAATACGTCGATTTGTGGACCGCTATCTTCAACACAAAAAATATGACGAAAACCCAAATACAAATCTAATTCACTATTACCTTGGCCTAAAGGAGTAGTGGAGGATCTATCTTCATACATGAATGGTAATTGAGCAACTAAGGGATCCAAAGAGTTAAATTCAAGTGGAAAATGTGAAGAAGTATCTGAGTAGGTTGGAGGTTCGTTCATGTTAAAAATATTACCATGAGGCATGAGTCATCCTATATTCGGCAAAAAGATATCTCAATGTTCGTTTTAAGTTCTCCTTTATTTCTCTAACATCCGGAAGATCAAAGGCAATATACTCACCACCTATACTAACATTTAAAAAATCCATGAAAGTGAAATAATTATAATAAACATCCAACAATTGACAAACACCATCAATCTTCATTTAGGATCTAAACACTTAGCAACTAAGAAAACATCCGGAATATAAGCAAAATATTTGAGTCATTTTTGAAGCATAGAATAAACAACACCTTGCAAATTTGTTTTATTGAAACAATCTTAAAACTAAGAGCAATATATATGCAATGATCTAAAACGCGAACGGAAATACAATAATAAACACCCGACAATTGCTTAGTAGCAACATTAAAAACCTTCAACAAATTATATAATTCCATGCATTGATCCCAATGAGAAGGCAATAGAGTCAATTAAACAATACTAAATTATTTCCTAAAAAAATCACACAAAATGATCCTTAAACTCTATAGTACTATTAATCATGTTATATGTTGAATTCCAACGATGATATACATCTCTATGGAACATCCTATATGGAATAGATTTTGCCTACAATATCTTTGTCATTTCTTTCCTAAAGCTATACTACCATGCAACATATTTACAGCTTTTCTAATTGGCAAAACCAATTCTTGGAAAATATCTAATGCATCTTGAACACACAAATTCAAAATATGATAAATGCATCTACTATGAAAATATTTTCCTTGAAAAAATGGGCTACATGCTTCGATAAGTTCGGAAATAGATGCGGTATTGGCCGATGCATTATCAAAACTAACTGAAAACACTTTATTAATCAAGCTATATTCATTCAGCACCGTAATAATTACCAAAGCAATGTTGTGAGCCCTGTGTGCTTCATTAAACTCCCTAAATGCAAGCAAACGTTTTTGTAACATCCATTTATCATCAACCCAATGACAAGTAATTCCCATGAAATTAATTTTTATGATAACTATCAGTCCAAATATCGGCATAAATTGAAACTTTATGATCTAAATGAACCAAATACTTCATTAAAATTTTTTGCTTATCAAAACATTGTTTCCTAATTCGAGAAAGCATTTGAGTTCTACCAACTTTTTTCGATTGAGGTGATATTTTTTCATATACCACTCCCACGTTTCTCTATCGGCATGTGAAGATGGTTGTTTTCTATAGCAACATATTGAGCTAAACTATCTTGTGCTTAATTTAAATCTAATTTAAATAGAGAATGCGTACCCGCGTCACCGAAGAGGAACCTACACCACAACACCACTTCCACGAACAATTTGTGCTTGCCTTGCATCGATGCCGTACTCCATCTGATGGATAGTCTCCATGTGCCGCCTTAGTGTCATGTAGCCTCCTCCTTGTTGCCATTTGTAGTGCTTGGTGCAATAGTTGCAATAGGCGTTGTATTTATTCTTTCCCGACACCTTCGTTTTCCCCGGTTCCAATGGCTTTGGCACCTTCTTAAAGTGTTTGAGGAAGATATCCGAATGAAGTGGCCGGGTGGAAACTTGTCGAACTTCGGGTGCCTCATCGTCGCCTTCTTCATCGCCATCATCGGAAGCATTGGGATCTTCCTCGACTAGCTCTTGCTCTTGTTGATGAACCATTCGAGCATGCTCGGCGTCTTGTCGAGCTTGTATTTCTCGACCTTAATATTGAAAAGCGTACGCGGAAGTCGTCCAAGTTGCTCAATGGCGGTGCCTCTCTCTCTCCCTCATTTACTCCTTGATTATGCACCTTTTATTAGTTGTTTGAGTATGAGAAGGCGTCGATTGTTTTCCTTCATTGTTGGAGTATGAGAGCGTGAGGACCCTTCTCGTTTCCACGAGAGGCATGCCAACACCAGCGCTGCCGCGCGCGTTCGTGGTGACGAAGAGCATGCTCAAGAATGGTTACTAGTCCATATATGTAGGACAAATGAGAGTTTTTCTTCTCAATTTCTTGAGTGCTATCCATGCTGCATTGGATTGAAAGGTAAGTTAAATTGAAAGATGTTAAAAAGAGAAAACCATAGTAGCTAGATTAATGGTTAGCAGATTAATAATGAGACAAAAAAGAAAAATTGAAAAAAAAAAAAAAAAAAAGCAATTTAATTGTGATACATAGCAATATACATACACTAATTCTTAATTTCATTATTGACAATCAAACATATTTTAGTGAATTCAATAACAATTTGTATTCGATATTGCAGGTTATTGTAGATACTTCAATTAGCATTTTCACCCTCAATTGCTGTGTAAAATACGTAGGTGCTGTGAAGAAGAATTTGTATTGGAATTTGAAGGGGGGGGGCATTGGATTATTTAAGGTTATAGTAACTTTACAATGATTTTTTTTTTTTAAATATACTTAGGAGGTTATGGAGAGAAAAAACATGGCTATATTTAAAATTCCCCGACTTTATATTTATGGGGTAAAGTTAAAAATCGAGCCAATTAATATACAAGTGAGATGATGAGAGAGAGCAACAAGGCTTATCGTGAGAGATGGAAAGAGGGAGATTCATATACATAGCGGGCCTTTCCAATCGGATTAATCTTCCTTTTGAACAAGGCCCAAAACTTCGTTTAATAGCCATTTTATTTGGACAATATAAGTAATTAATTGAAAATGAATGGCCTCTGCACAAGAGGGGGAAGAAAAAAGAAAAAGAAAAAAATGGGCCAGCTTAAAACCTACTATCTTAGATATTTAAGCATGCATTTATATGCTCACTTCGTCCCATTAAAATAGAAATTTTACTTTCGGTAGAAGAATTTGGTTAATGCAAATTAGTTGTGGATGAAGGTAGATTAGTGATGTGGTACGATGTATGCAACGTGTTGATCACCTGAAGAATTCGCGCAAGTTTCAGAATTCAGCGAAATCCTAGTGTTTTTCGGGTAGAGACAACATGCTAAGCAATACACGTGGCTTGCTTTTCCATGATGTAAAATGGATTTTCGGAAAATTCATCGTTTAGAGGGTCAAAATCGCAATTTTATAGTTTTCGGGATATCTCGTAATTTTGGATTTTGGGGGTCATTTTTGTTATTTCTTGCTTTTTAGTAATTAGGGTTAATATTTAATCTCTGTTAGACGCTTATTGAACGCCGCTTTTGATTATTATTGTCGTTTGGTTCACCTTTTTTTGGGTAAGGAAAGGGAAACAATTAAGTAAATCCATTACTTGTTGTTTGGTTTGAGTAACAAGTTAACAATTACCCTTACTTAAGGGTAATCCAATCCCTTAAATTGTTACCCCTCAAGAAGGAGGGGAAACAAAGGGAAAGGGAATCCCCTCACAACTGACTCCCTTATTACTATTAAACCAAACACTTAATAAAAGTAACCATTATTGTTTCCATTCCCTTACTTGACTTGATTCCATTCCGTTTCCGTTACCCAACTTGAACCAAACGAGCACTGAATCTCAGATTTATCTCTCTTGTTTCGTCAACGAGTTTTCTTATGTTATGCATTTACGTTGCATCAATTAGCAATGGAGAAATGAGTATTCACTTTGCGGAATAAAATTTACGCTTAGTTATCTATATATATATATACTAAAGTAAAATACATTTTCCTCCAATTTTCTTGGTAATTGAACTTTATTTTTTTATTTAATAAGGTTATTAGTTTTCTCTAATTAAATTAGACATTTTGTTATTTCCTATATATACAAACACTTAATGCGTTTATTTCATGAAAACCTTCTTTTTTTTTTATTTTTAAATATTATGAAAACCTTTTTTAATTCATTAAAATTTTAACATGTAAATTGAAATTCAAGCTTCAATATAATTGATTTCCTACTTTATAATATTTTATTATTGATTTATTTATTCCTTGACTAATAAAATTCAATATGTTATTGTATACATTAATATTCTTTCTTTGCATGTTCATTTTTCTACAATTGATAAAGCATTGGTAAACTCAATTAATAATGTTATCAATTCTACAAAAATTCATGCATATATGAATGTTTATAGTTAAATAATCTATAAAAATGAGACATGCAAACCAACTTATGCATGTATGTATATAAAATGTACATAGGGTTACACAAGCATATTTTACTAGAGTGTTCTACTCTCTGTTAAAAAAAAAAAAAAAGTTTTTCATTGTGAAACGAAGTGAAATTATGAATAATTTAAATATTTTATAAACTAACATTTGTCATGCACTATTATTTATCGATTAAATCCCTGCATCGCGAGAGTACAATGCTAGTTTCATTTTAAGGAAATTGCTCTATTTTATTCGGACATCTCAATAAGAAAATTAAACCTATTTTATTTTAATGGGACAACTCAATAAGAAATTAAATCTATTTTAATGGCACAATAACCAACGCATGCAGAGGTACAGAAGTTTTAATTTTTTTTGTTTTAAATTGTTTTGTTTTTAGGAAATGAGACTAATAAATGAGACAAATAAAAAGAAAAGTGGGACTAATACCATGGGACTAAGGGAGTATAATAATTAAAAAAACATATTTCTTTAATAATCACGAAAAAAATAATGATAACCAACAACAACATTACAACAAATCTAAAAATCACGAAGAATGTAAATATCAAAATATATATTAAAAAAAAAGGGTTTTCTATATATATATATATATATATATATATATATATATATATATATATATATATATATAGATATATATTAATTATGAAAGAATGGAATATTAACCAAAACCCTGGTATGAATGGGATATTTAAATTACATCGAACAATGAAATTCTATAAAATATTAGTACTACTCTGGAGGAAAGAATATTAACTACGTACATGTTATTCCATATATCATACAACAAATATATATATTATACAAACCCTGCATAAACACACAGTTCTAAACACGTTAAATGGATCCACAGTGAATAGGAGAGCATTTTCGATGCCATTCAATTCTCTATATATATCGACATATAGCTGCTAGCTTCATTGCAACTGTGCCCTAATATTCCTCCTCTTCAGCTTCATTTCCCACTAAAAAATGGGTGTAGGGTTAATTAGGTCTATGGCTGAAGAAGGTGGTTTTCATTTTACTCTCACTCTTAATATTATGTGCAGCGGCAATGGCAGTGAAAGTCCACCATTTGAAATGGAACGTGGAGTACACGCACTGGTCCCCCGACGGGCAGGAAAGCGTTGTTATGGCGATCAACGGCCAGTTTCCGGGGCCGACTATACGGGCTCAGGCCGGGGACACTATTCATCTTGAGCTTACCAACAAGCTTTATACTGAGGGTGTTGTCATCCATTGGCATGGAATCAGACAGGTCCATCATCTACTTTTTCATTTGTTCTCGTTTCCTTTAACTCAATTATTCTCGTGTATATAGATCGAGTTTGGTTCGTATACTATTAATATAGTTTAGTCTGATAAATACGAATAGAGTTGGGTTGTTTATTTTAGTGTGATATAGAGGACAATCGATCGTTGAAGAAAGCGTGATTACAAATAGAATTTTACTATAAATAATTTTACTATGAACGAGAGTCACCAATTTCTTACAATATTAATATAGTTCATATCGATTCCTATTTCTCATACCATATCGTTTTAGTACCAAACTCTCTTATTGTTTGGTTTGTGGAACTATTTCAGAATGGGACACCATGGGCGGATGGGACAGCGTATATTTCGCAGTGTGCTATTAATCCAGGAGAAACATTTCTCTACAGATTCAAAGTCGACAAGGTATGAAATACATATCAACTAGATTGGGACAGAGAGAATATTTTTTTACTAGTGTCTTTGTTTAATTATACATATGAATTCTTAGTGGCACGAGTGTAATAAAATTTTGTAGAGAAAGCTTGGTAAAAATACACACGTTAATTGTATGATTAAGACCACTTTATTAAAGTGTTAGATTTGTTTTAAACCCTAATAAAAACTATTAAACCCTAATTGGGATTTTTAAACCCTAACTAAAATTATTAAACCCCACTAAAACATTAAACCTCAATATGAATAATTAAACCCTATATTTGAAATTTATCATTCTAATTAAGAAACCTTAAGCCCTAATAAAAAATTATTAAACCAATTGAAATCAAGTGCAACTGTGTATATATAGATACATGTACATTATATGGATATAGAGAATTACTAGTACTAAAGAGAGAAAATTATAAAAAATATAAAAACAAGAGGAAGGTGAGATGGCATTGGATGACGTGGAAGGAATAGATTAGAGAGTGTTGGAATATTGGTTTTTTTAAATCAATATTCAAATATATTTAATTTATTTATAAAATTAAATATGAGATTGTTAATCGTCTCCAAGAGTTGATTAACGTGATATATTCATATTCTCGAAACCAATATGTGGTGAGTGAGATATGAATGATTAATGTGTAGTGTTGGTGAGTTAATTCATTGTTTAATGAATGTTTAAGTTGTTCCACATTGATTAAGCTTCATTAATTAAACTTGTTTAAAGTAATTAAACAAGTGGAATCAATTGGACTTAAGTGGACCAGAGAGTTTGGGCTCTCTCGTGTATAGATACACGCAAGCGTCGTTGGCCGGCTCGAGCTCGAGCTCGGTTTCGGGTTCGGAGTTTTGGGCTAGAAATGCGTCCAGATTCGTTGAACCGAATTGCGTCCAGATTCGTTGAACCTAGTGTTCAACATTTGAATGTGTAACGTTTGTAACCGTCGGGAGTTACGAGTGTAACTCCTCCACTACATCATGATGCACGGGAGGTTACAAACGCAATCATCAACGACTCCTTAATGGGTCGAGCGAAACCGCCAACGAGCCATCATGGCTCGTGCGTAACTGCCAACGACCCTTTAATGGATCGTGTGTAACTGCCAACGAGCAATCATGACTCGTTGCGTAACTGCCAACGAACAATCATGACTCGCTTGTAACTGCCAACGAGCAATCATGACTCGTTGCGTAACTGCCAACGAGCCATCATGATTCGTGTGTAACCGCCAAACGAACCATGATGACGTCTTCATGACGGCATTAATCCCTCGGGTGATGACACGCCTATAAATAGAGGAGTCGCATGCATTTGTCAAACACACCGCAAATCGAGCATCTCTTTGCATCTGCATTCTTTTCCTTTCTACATTTCATTTTCCGAGCTCAGTCCTCGCCTCCTCTAGTTCGTCGGAGCTCCAAGGTCCTGCGGTGCTGCTGCCTTCGAGACGTGGTCGTTTTATCTTTGGGGACGATACGCCAAAACCGAGAGCACTACCGGGGCGTATCTCGTCTTGCGATTGTTGGAGATTTAATAAAATAAATCTGAAACCCATCTGCCGACTTCCTTTTCAACAGCCTCGGCAACCATGTTCAACACCGGTGGTTCAACCAATTCATCAACCACCCCTTGGACGTTTGTGAACCCTTTTGGGTCGACCGGTGGATCCGCGTCTAGCGGCACCGTTGTTTCCACTTTTAGTGGTTCCTTTGGATCCTTGAATGGATCTGGTGGTGTTGGGTCCATTGGGCTCAATACTAGTGGCTCTATGTTGGGAGCAAGTTCGGCACAATGGATGATTCCGCCCGCCGAGAAGCCACCGAAGTTCGGAGGAGCCGACTTCAAACGATGGCAACAAAAGATGTTGTTTTATTTAACAACGTTGGGCTTTGCAAACTTTCTCAAAGAAGACGCACCGCCCGTGCCAAGCGAGCAAGAGACGAACTTCAATGTTCGTGCAGCCTACGACAATTGGCAAAATGGAGATTATCTTTGTAAAAACTTTATTCTAAATGCACTAGATGATATATAGTTTGTACAATGTATACTCCGTTGTAAACACATCCAAAGAGATGTGGGATGCTCTAGAAAAGAAGTACGGTAGTGATGACGCAGGTACAAAGAAGTTTGTGGTCGCAAAGTACTTGGGCTACAAAATGGTCGATTCCAGGCCTGTCATAGAGCAAGTGCAAGAGTTTCAACTCATTGTGCACGATATCCATGCCGAGGGGATGATCTTACCGGACACGTTCGTCGTTGCAACGGTGATCGAGAAGTAGCCCCCAAGTTGGAAGGACTTCAAGAGCTACCTCAAGCACAAGCGAAAGGAGATGACTCTTGAAGATTTGATTGTCAAGCTGCGCATCGAGTCCGATGTGCGAAAGCAAGATCCTAAGCCGAAAGGCTCTATGGATGCAAAGGCCAACCTAATGGAGCGAGGCGAACCCTCCAACAAGCGTCCTCGCCCATCGGCCAAAGACAAAGGCAAAGGCAAAGTGACAACAAAGAAGTTCGACGGCGATTGCTACAACTGTGGCAAGTACGGTCATGCTGCGAAGGATTGCAGAAAGCCGAAGAACAAGAAGAAGAAAAACGTCACCAACGTAGCCGAGAAGGACTTCGGTGAATGGGACAAAGATGACCTCGCTGCGGTGGTCACCGAGGAAGTCAACAATGTCGAGAACCAAGGAGGGTGGTACATCGACACCGGCGCTACTGCCCACGTCTGTTCCGATAGAAGCAAGTTTGTCTCTTATCAAGCTGTTGAGGGGAGGAAGCTCAACATGGGGAACCAAGCTTCGTCCGAAGTTGTCGGAGTTGGAGAGGTGGAGCTCAAGCTTACTTCCGGCCTTGCTCTCACTTTGAAGAATGTGCTTCATGTTCCCGACATTCGAAAGAACTTGGTGTCAGGCTCTATTCTAGTTAATAAGGGGTTTAGACTAGTGTTTGAGTCTGATAAGTTTACTTTGTTGAAGTATGGAAAGTTCCTCGGGAAAGGTTATCTTACCGGAGGTCTTTTCAGGTTGAATGTAATGGTTGTGCGCCGTGTAACCAAGTCTCCAGTTATTAATGAAAATGCATCTACTTCCTCTTACTTGGTTGAGTGCTCTAATTTATGGCATTGTAGATTAGGACATGTGAATCTAAATGCTATAAAAAGATTAGTAAACTTAGATTTGCTAAAGATCAATGAAGTGAATACTCAAAACAAATGTGAAGTTTGTGTTGAGGCGAAAATGACTAAACAACCGTTTCGTTCGGTGGAAAGGAGCACAAAACCGCTTGAGTTAATTCACACCGATGTATGTGATCTAAATTTTGTGCAAACTAGAGGTGGTAAGAAGTACTTTATCACTTTCATCAATGATTGCACAAAGTATTGTTACCTTTATCTTCTAAGAGGTAAAGACGAGGCTATTGAAGCTTTTAAGAACTTCAAAAATGAAGCCGAAAATCAACTAAGCTGTCGAATAAAGATAGTTCGAAGTGATAGAGGTGGAGAATATGTAGCTCCGTTTGAGGAATTATGCAACGAAAGTGGTATAATCCATCAAACTACAGCCCCTTATTCCCCTCAATCAAATGGTGTTGCGGAATGCAAGAACCGAACACTTAAAGAAATGATGAATGCTTTGTTGATCAGTTCTGGGTTACCCCAGAACATGTGGGGGGAAGCTGTTTTAACGGCTAACTATATATTGAATAAAATTCCACTCAAAGGTCAAGATGTTACACCTTATGAGTTATGGAAAGGTAGAAAACCATCGTACAAATACCTCAAAGTGTGGGGGTGTTTGGCAAAGGTTGAAGTGCCTCTACCTAAACAAGTTACAATTGGTCCGAAAACGGTCGATTGTATATTTATAGGATATGCATTGAATAGTAGTGCATATTGATTTATTATCCACAAGTCAGATATACCTGACATGACTGTGGGAACTACTATTGAGTCAAGGAATGCAATATTCTTTGAAAATATTTATCCGTGTAAGGATAAATTTGAGAGCAATTCTAATAATAGAATTGAAGATGAAGCCACTAGTTCTAAATCTATAAGTGAAGTACCTAAGATGCGTAAGCGACGAAGGTTTAACTTAGAAGATGAAGAACCGAGACGTGGTAAGAGAATTAGAACTAAAAAGGATTTTGGTCCTGATTATGTTCTGTTCATGTTGGATGAAGAACCAACAACGATCAAAGCAGCATTTGCTAGATCGGATGGTGAACTTTGGAGAGAAGCAGTTCAAAGTGAAATTGACTCCATTAAACAAAACCGTACTTGGGTATTGGTTAATTTACCAGAAGGTTGTAAACCCTTAGGATGTAAGTGGATCCTTAAAAGAAAGTATAAAGCAGATGGGTCAATTGACAAATACAAAGCTCGTTTGGTAGCACTACTAGAAAAAAAGGCATACACTACGGTTTAAAACCGTAGTGTATGAGCGTGTAAAACTGTAGTGGTAGGTGGTGTAGTAAAAGGTGCAGGGTATACACTACGGTTTTAAACCGTAGTGTATACTGACTATTCTCTACGGTTTAAAGGTATACACTACGGTTTTAAACCGTAGTGTATTCTGACTATTCTCTACGGTTTAAAACCGTAGTGTATGAGCGTCCCAAACTGTAGAGATATGTTCCGTAGAGAAAACTTTTTTCACATACACTACGGTTTTAAACCGTAGTAAAAAGTAATTTTTTTTTTAATTATATATTTTTATTTAATTGCTCCGGCTTGTATTTATAAAACCGTAATCCAATATTAAAAATATATAATATATATAAAAATACTACAATTGATCGAGAATAATAAATATTGCCGTCATCATATTAAAATCTCGCGTTTAACACCACAATATTTCATGTACACAAGGATAAATTAAAAAAAAAAAAAAAACCCAATGTAAGTAGTTCAATGGATTCCTACATATGAAAACACAAAAGCTTCAAAATTCTACGAAGGCTCCATTCTTCCAATCCATTAACCCCTTCATTAACCTGCTTTAAAATTAAAAACAAGTGCGGATATATATAAGAGAAATTTGGAAGTGGAGAACTGCATAGGATAAAAATATGTAAGCATTGCTCCAGATGTCTAATAAAGGGAAAAGGCATGCAGGGTTTTACCTTATCCCGCAAGGTAAACTGAAGGACAGAGCTACCAGTAAGTCCCCGAGATAGTTGCTATGCCTTGCTATGCCCCTGAAGAGGTTAAGATTATGACGAAGTTATATGATGAAGCACCATTACGTAACAGATGATAATCGAGGAGTGCCAAAGTTTCTAATTACTGCTAGATAAGCACGAACCAGTAACCAGAAGCAAGATAAGCCCGTGGCTACACCCCTCGAATATGAAATAAAAGTGACTAGAAAAGTTTTTTAAAAAATAAGTAACCTCCCCAGCAAAGCCAGCAGCTCCAATCTTGGTAATGCCTTTGCCTTTCAGAGCTTCGATAATTGGTTTTGCATCTTCGAATCCTTGATCTTGCAAAAGTGGAAGTAAGATTATACACATACACATATATATACTTCAAAAGGGGTTCTCGAACAAAAGCTTAATCCAACAAAAAATGTAGAATTTGTAGTTTAGATACTACGCAGAGAACATAGTGAAGTGACTGTAAAGAGAAGAGGCTTAATTACAGGTCCATGGTCTATGATCCAGCCATCAATCGGACCCTGACCAGTGTAGGGATCTCCCCGGAAGAAATCTGGTACCAAAGCATAAAATCCAGAATCTCCAACTTTATCCGCTATCTTCCTACATTATTGAAAGAATATGTAAGCATAAAAAATTGCAGGAAGCATCACCAGTTAGCGGCTGAAACCAAACAGATGCGTTTTGTTATGATCGAGTTTCACATTTTCTCCAGCTGCTGAATCCGTTAGAACAAGGTACCGTCAATACTCTAAAACGCCATTCGACCAGCCAGCCTGCTCTCAGATATCCTTCTGTCAATGGCTGCATCGATAGAATTCATCTGAAACAAACAACCAACGAACATGATATTAGACTAGCCAAAAGGAGCCCGTCTTCTCATTATCACTCAAAAGTATTAGAGCTTTGCTTGTAGTCAATATATACAAACTTTGCAAAAGGAGCTGACCTGGCCCACTGAATTCACGTTCGATCTAAAAAATATATTGTACGATGACATGAATGGGCAAAAATCTCTGGGTAATGGTTGTTCCACCAAACCCAATACTTTGTTATCAAGTAAACCATAGGTAGAAGTCAAAAATTAATGTTAACTTCCAAAGAGTAAATACATACACTCTCTTAACCTTGGTTGGAGCTAGTAGGAGATCCTCGAAAGATTGCAGCATGGTAGTCAGAATTACTAATTATTAGCAATGAAAGCGAAAGTACCTACTTGAATTGAACCTTCGTAGACCACAAAATCAACAGGATTGCTTGCCAAGCGGACCAGTGGCCAAGAACGAAAAAACAGCTCATCACATGAATTTGGACATATAATTGAAGCCATACAGAAATACCTCTATCTATGTGAAAAAGGAGTAAACAGGAGAACTGAAAAACCACCTAGCAACAATTGTCTAGCCACCAGGATACTTGACTAATTTAACCCTATATCCAGGCCGAAGCATATTAATTTAAAGGTTGTAATGACTTACCTGGCTATTCTCATCATGCACCTGATACTTCAACAAGGACAATCTTCTTTCCTCCTGAAATGTTAATAAAATGTGAGGACATTTCAGCAAACCGAAGGTTAGGTGAAATAGAACATCATTTATTGAAATTTCATGTTAGAGAAGAATAACTAACCATAGACATAGCCTCATCATCCCAAACCAAGTAGACCTCATTAGCTCCAGCTATATTACAATTCAATTTAGAGAGTAATCGGATAAACAACAATCTCGACTGGATAAAGTTCTTCCCTCTGGAAAAATCATCATCATCCAATTACTAAAGAAAGTATAACAACCCCAGATCAAGTATAATCAAGAAAAAGCCTTTAGCACTTGAATTACAGATAACTAAACAACCTTCATCTCCTCAACATGGAACAGATTCGACTCGATTCACCAGCCATCCTAATTCCTAGACACTACTACAATATGCCCTCTAAGCTAGATTATGAGTGAGGAGGGAATCCACCTTCGAAATCAATAAACGCAATGTATACTACGTAGCCTACGAGGAGAGAGCCTCCGATGCACAAGTCAAAACATAACTAACTGTTACGAGTGAAAAATGTATGAAGATCACACTGCAATGCAAAAAAGGTAAAGATCTTCACTCTCAAAAAATCATCATCCAACTACTAGTGAAAGTATAACCCCCAGATCAAGTATGATCAAGAACAGCCTCTAGCACTAGAGCAGATTCGACTCGATTCATCAACCATCCTAATTCCTATACTACTACGGATACTCGAAAACGATAACAGCAGCTAAAATCGGAACCAATGGCATCAAGCAACACGAAAGAGACACAATCCCCCTGCATATTAAAACGCTTATGGATGGATATACAGTCAATTAGTACCAGATCAACTCCATTCTTCACGATATTCCCCACCCATTACCTCGCTGCTGATCCAATCGTCCATCACAACACGATCCTTCGCCCCTTTAGCTCTGGCGTAATCGACAACTGACGAAATGCTGGAGAGAGGCGCCGCGTACCCTGCTGAAGAACAACCACCGTCGTCTCTCGAAACCCAGGAGGCGACGCCGACGAGCTCGCCGTACATGTTGAACCATGGACTGCCGCTCATCCTGCTGAAGGAGCCATTCGCCTTCTCTTTGGATTTGAGCAAGGCGCTCGTCGAGCTCCAGCCACGCTAGTTTGTCGTCTAAAGGCCACGGCGCCTTCGCCTTCCTCGGCGGCCCCATTGACCGGACGTTTGCTACTCTCAATCCCCACCCATCTTCCTCATCGTAGGAAACGGCCGTGAGGATGCTCTCCTTCTCCGGCGGAGAGACCGCCACGGGGCAGGCCGGCGAGGTCCCTGACGGCGGCGATTTGCAGAGAGAGAGAGACCCGCATCAACATTTTCGCGATTCCAAAATTTTCTAAGTGTCGAGCGAGTTTCAAAATCTTGTATTCAAGGAGGAAAAGAAATCATTTATTATATATATATAATCCTTTCTGCGACCATTACTAAGTCTTTGTCCTAGACCAGTTGGCAATGAAGCCATAAATATTCTAATCGGTGAGGGTTCGAATCCTAATGGTGTCATTTTATTTTTCCTATTTTTTAATATGCGCTCATACACTACGGTTTTAAACCGTAGTGTATAAAACCGTAGTGTATGAGCGCCTCTCTCATACACTACGGTTTTAAACCGTAGTGTATAGCGCCTAAAACCGTAGTGTATGAGCGCCTCTTTCATACACTACGGTTTTAGGCTGAACTGTAGTAAATACTCGGAGTATACACTACGGTTTTAGAAAAAAACCGTTGAGAAAAGGTATACACTACGGTTTTTAAAAAAAACCGTAGTGTATGTAGTGTAGTAAAAGGCCAAATTTGTAGTAGTGTAGTAAAAGGCTTTAAGCAAAAAGAAGGGTATGATTTTTTCGATACCTATTCACCAGTGACGAGGATCACTTCTATTCGTGTGCTTCTAGCCATAGCAGCTTTGTATAATCTTGAGATACACCAAATGGATGTAAAAACTGCGTTTCTGAATGGTGATCTTGAAGAAGAAATCTATATGGAACAAACAGAAGGGTTTGTAGAACCCTGACACGAGAAAAAGGTCTGTAAATTGGTTAAGTCCTTATATGGATTGAAACAAGCGCCGTTACAGTGGCACTTGAAGTTTGATAATGTGATGTTATCACACGAGTTTAAAATAAATGAGTGTGATAAATGTGTTTACGTTAAGAACACTAGAAACGGTTACGTTATAGTGTTTCTTTACATTGATGATATGCTAATCATGGCTAGTAATATCCAAGTGATCAATGAGACAAAAACCATGTTAAAAAGAAATTTTGACATGAAAGATATGGGTCCAGCAGACGTTATTCTTGGAATTAAGATTCTTAGAAAAACAGATGGGATTGTTTTGTCACAATCTCATTATGTTGAGAAAGTACTTAAAAGGTTTAATGCTTTCGACAGTTTGCCTGCTAAGACTCCTCTAGAACTTAATGTTCACTTAAGCAAGAACCGCGGTGAGCCGGTTGCTCAAGAAGACTATGCACGGGTGATAGGAAGTCTAATGTATTTGACAAATTGCACTAGACCCGACATAGCATGTGCTGTGAACAAGTTGAGTCGTTACACAAGCAATCCAAGTAAAGAGCATTGGAGAGCTTTAGTACGAGTTTTGAGATATTTAAAATATACTCAAAATCATGGGCTACATTATTCGAGATACCCCCCGGTACTTGAAGGGTACTGTGATGCATATTGGATATCCGACACTAAAGATTCACTTTCAACAAGTGGATATGTGTTCACTATTGCGGGAGGTGTTGTCTCGTGGAAATCCACAAAACAGACATGCATAGTCCGATCTACCATGGAATCCGAATTCATAGCTTTGGATAAGGCTGGTGAAGAAGCGGAATGGCTAAGGAACTTTCTAGACGATGTTCCTTGTTGGTCAAAACCTATACCACCTGTGATGATTCACTGTGATAGCCAAGCTGCAATTGGTAGAGCTAAAAGTGGTTTATATAATGGTAAGTCTCGACATATTCGTCGACGACACAATACCGTTAGACAATTGATCACAACAGGGATTATTTCGATTGACTACGTAAAGTCTATGGATAATCTAGCGGATTCGCTAACCAAAGGGTTAAATCGTGATCAAATGAATAAGTTGCTAGAAGGAATGGATCTAAATCCACAAACTAAGAGTTGTCATAGTGGTAACCCAACCAATGAGACCAGAGATCCCGAGAACTTGGTTCAATGGGAAAACTAAGCTATGAGAATTCGAGTTAAAACACTCACTTTCTAAATTTCCTTCTAAAGAGCAGTCGAGTGTTGAAAAACTTACCTAGTGGTGAGGTTAAGTCTACGACTTTTAATGATTCCTAAATATCTCAAGGAGGTTGAGTATGGTAAGATACTCGGTAAAGAATCACCTATGTAAGTGTGAAGTGTGGCCGCTTCAAGAAATGCACTTATGAATCCAAAGGGGTATCCAAGGCCGGAAAGGATACAAAACGTGAGAACGGATGAGGTTAAAGTGTTATACTGTCGATATCATTGTCTCAGTGCACGTCGTGGAGGAATAGTTCAAAGCTTATTGCTACTAGTCCGCCTGTGTACTCGATGATATTGACTATGGAAGGTTCAAAGCCACCAACTACCTATCCAGACAGTATAATACCTCTTGAGGACTGAGCTTCTGCATTTGATACGTTTGCATAAGGCTATCTCACTCATGTGGGGGATTGTTGGAATATTGGTTTTTTTAAATCAATATTCAAATATATTTAATTTATTTATTAAATTAAATATGAGATTGTTAATCGTCTCCGAGAGTTGATTAACGTGATATATTCATATTCTCGAAACCAATATGTGGTGAGTGAGATATGAATGATTAATGTGTAGTGTTGGTGAGTTAATTCATTGTTTAATGAATGTTTAAGTTGTTCCACATTGATTAAGCTTCATTAATTAAACTTGTTTAAAGTAATTAAACAAGTGGAATCAATTGGACTTAAGTGGACCAGAGAGTTTGGGCTCTCTCGTGTATAGATACACGCAAGCGTCGTTGGCCGGCTCGAGCTCGAGCTCGGGTTTCGGGTTCGGAGTTTTGGGCCAGAAATGCATCCAGATTCGTTGAACCGAATTGCGTCCAGATTCGTTGAACCTAGTGTTCAACATTTGAATGTGTAACGCTTGTAACCGTCGGGAGTTACGAGTGTAACTCCTCCACTACATCATGATGCACGGGAGGTTACAAACGCAATCATCAACGACTCCTTAATGGGTCGAGCGAAACCGCCAACGAGCCATCATGGCTCGTGCGTAACTGCCAACGACCCTTTAATGGATCGTGTGTAACTGCCAACGAGCAATCATGACTCGTTGCGTAACTGCCAACGAACAATCATGACTCGCTTGTAACTGCCAACGAGCAATCATGACTCGTTGCGTAACTGCCAACGAGCCATCATGATTCGTGTGTAACCGCCAACGAACCATGATGACGTCTTCATGACGGCATTAATCCCTCGGGTGATGACAAGCCTATAAATAGAGGAGTCATATGCATTTGTCAAACACACCGCAAATCGAGCATCTCTTTGCATCTGCATTCTTCTCCTTTCTACATTTCATTTTCCGAGCTCAGTCCTCGCCTCCTCTAGTTCGTCGGAGCTCCAAGGTCCTGCGGTGCTGCTGCCTTCGAGACGTGGTCGTTTTATCTTTGGGGACGATACGCCAAAACCGAGAGCACTACCGGGGTGTATCTCGTCTTGCGGAAAGAGGACTTTCCTCGACTCGGCCAAATAAGTTCTTCTATTTATTTTTGTCATTTTCTTGTAATTTTGTTCTATCTTCTTGAGTTGTATTATGCTCGGCAAGTTCATTGTAATTTTCAGATTTATTTTATTAAAATTAGAAGTAAATTAGTTTTACTTTTAGTGGACTATATTTATGTGTACATTCCTTTTTCAAATTTTTATAAACCATAAATATATTTGAAACATTCGTCACGTGATGTGATCTACGCACGCTTGTCATAAGATGTAGTAATATCTTAATTAGCTTAAACAAAGCATTATCCTAAAAAAGGGGAAAAAAAATTCATCGTTCCATAATTTTTAAGGTCACTTTCTCCTTTTCGTTCATTTGCAATTTTTAGGACTACTTATTCATTTTAAGTTTGACCTCGAATAAAATTACATTCGTATCCTTTAATTAATCATCACTTTAACGCATCACTACCACGCATTTAATACATTATCATAATATATTGAACTCTGTATCGATCGCGGGTCTCCACACAAGACCCCGTAAATAAGTAAAATATCGAATAAGGACATATTGTACCTAGAAGTATTAAAATGTGGATACACGTGCGAGACGGCGGGTCAGGACCCGGATCTAGTAATTTCATTGGTGTTTGATAGTATTTGGATCCGAATCTTAATTTGTCTCACTAATTCTGACACGTGGAATCTCACGTGATACGCCACCACTTTATTTTATTTTATTTTATTTATTTAAAAGTTTCTCCGATGAATTTGTGGGTGGAAATATTGTGGTGTAGGCAGGCACATACTTCTACCATGGGCACTACGGAATGCAACGGTCGGCGGGACTGTATGGATCGTTGATATTCGAGTACGATGGAGAGTTTGATATTCTTCTGAGTGACTGGTGGCATAAGGGGTCAATTGACCAGGAGGTCGATCTCTCCTCCAAACCTATGCGTTGGATTACATCTATTCATATTTCCACATCAGAACTTATATCTATATAAACCAAACTCTCTCCGTATATAAAATAAAATTAGAATGATAATTGTCCATATATATATTAGTTAATTACTTATGATTATTGTTTAATCACGTATGCTTTTGCCAGACTTTGTTCATAAATGGAAGAGGGCAATTCAATTGCTCGTTGGCTGCGCAATATAGCAATTCATCGGTAGCCCCATGCAACATAACAGGCGGGGAACAGTACGCACCCTATATCCTTAACGTTCACCCCGACAAGACCTATCGGCTCAGGATAGCCAGCACCACCGCTTTGGCTGCTCTCAACTTGGCTATTGGGGTAATCGCTAACTTACAACTTATACAAGCATTCTGCATGTCTCTTAACATTTTACATTTTCATTACATGTTTGCTTATTATTTTATTGCATCGATCAATGATGATGGTTACATATTAAAAAGATTTTCATAATTAACATAATTAGTTTTCATAATAATATATTTAACGAATGATGATAATTCCATCATAGCTTGTAAATGGTTTTGAAAATATGCCGTACGTTAATGTTAATGTAATAGAAGATTCGATTCAACGATTTTCGTTTCAGAAAACCCTAATTTAAACAATGTTACTAATATGGCCGCGTGTTAAACAGAATCACACGATGATCGTGGTGGAAGCCGACGGCAACTACGTGGAGCCGTTCACCGTCGACAACATCGACATCTACTCCGGCGAGAGTTACTCCGTCCTCTTCACCACCAACCAAAACACCTCCCAAAATTACTGGATCTCCGCCGGCGTCCGCGGCCGCGAGCCCCACACTCCCCCGGCCCTCACCCTCCTCAACTACCTCCCCACCTCCACCTCCCAGCTCCCCCTCAACCCTCCGCCGCGGACTCCGCGGTGGAACGACTACGCCCTCAGCAAGGCCTTCTCGAACAAGATCCTCGCCGCCGCCGGCTCCCCCACGCCGCCGGCCAGCCACGACCGCCGCATCACGCTCCTCAACACCCAGAACTACATCGACGGCCACACCAAGTGGGCCCTCAACAACATCTCCCTTTCCCTCCCCCCCACCCCCTACCTCGGCGCCATCAAGTACAGCATCACCGCCGCCTTCAACCAGACTAGCCCCCCCGACGGCTACCCGGCCAGCTACAACATCTCCGCCCCGCCGCCGTACCCGAACACCACCGCCGGCGACGGCGTGTACACTCTGGCCTTCAACTCGACGGTGGACGTGATCCTTCAGAACGCCAACACGCTGACCCCCGGCGCGAGCGAGATCCACCCGTGGCACCTCCACGGCCACGACTTCTGGGTGCTCGGCTACGGGGAGACAGAGTTCGAGGAGGGGGACGCGGCGGAGCTGAACCTGAAGAACCCGCCGCTGAGGAACACGGCGGTGATATTCCCGATGGGGTGGACGGCGCTGAGGTTCGTGGCGGATAACGCCGGCGCGTGGGCGTTCCACTGCCACATCGAGCCGCATCTGCATTTAGGGATGGGGGTTGTTTTTACGGAAGGGATCGATCGGCTGGGAAAGATGCCGAATGAGGGTTTTGCATGTGGATTGACTGCCAAATTTCTCATGAACATTACAGTAAGCGCTTGAGAGAGATTAGGGTTTCTTCTTCTTCTTTTTGAAAGGAACAAAAAACTCTTGTACTAGTAATGTTGTTGTTTTGATATTTTGTTTTTTCTTAATTTTCAATTTCTTTAATAGGTTTAAATTTCCATTTTTGCTTTTATGATTCTTGTTGGTTGGGAATTTCAATTTCACAAAGTTCACTTTTTTTTTTTTTCCTTCCACATCACTTCCATTCCGACATACTTAACACATTTTTTTCTTCAATACGACATTTTTTCATAATATATGTAATTTTAAATAGTAAATGATAACTATAATTAATTACTTTTATATTTTAATTTTAAAATTTTTTCCCCAAAATTTACATATTTTCCTATCTTTTTTAGATAAAAAGTAACAAGTTTTTTAAAATAGTCAATATTTTAAATAATCAAAGTGTTAATTTAAAAAAATACATAAAAAATACAGATTATTGTTTTTTGAGTATTTTATAATCTTAATCTTTTTGGCATAAACATATACGGAATATATTATTTGATATCAAAAAAATAAAAAATAAATAAAATTATTGTCAATCACATTATAACCGAATAGCATCATCCTATATCGTATAGAATGAGTAAACTTTGTTAGTTTCTTAGGCTACTTGTTGATGTGGGCCTACTTCCTTTTTCCTTCTTGCGGCTTCACTGTAGACTAGGGTTTTCAATTTATCAATCCGGACCGGTCAAAAGAAAAACTTAACTTTAACTGAAGTGGGTCAATGCACGTTAAAAATGTAAACCTTTGTTGGGCTTTATATACTCATGCGGCAAAGTTGAAAATCGAGCCCATATAACCAAAATTTGTAGATGAAAGTTATTTCGTGCATGGTATCTGGCTAACGCCGAGAATCTGCGTTCTAAGTTAATTTTTGTGCATATATAGTTATGTTGCTTCATTAACAATCAACACATATCGTGCATTCTAAGTCAATTTTTAATAATCAACTATCTTCTTTTTGTATGTACACTCGCGAGATAAGAAAAGGAAAGCTAGAGTGTGTGCATTGGTCGTTGTCTAACGGAAGAATCGGGACTAATGTCTTGAGTTCGAATCTTCTATAATAAGATCTCTAAATTTTATGTTGTTAGAAAAAGGGAAATCAATAATTGAAATGGACAATATGAACATGAGATGATGAGAGCGAGCAACAAGGCTTATGGTGAGAAACGGAAAGAGGGAGATTCATATACATAGTGGGCCTTTCCAATCGGATTAATCTTTTCTTTTGAACAAGGCCCAAAACTTCGTTTAATAGCCCATTTTATTAGGACAATATAAGTAATTAATTGAAAATGAATGGCTTCTCCACAAGAGAGAGAAGGAAAAGGAAAAAGAAAAAGAAAAAGAAAAAGGGCCAGCTTAAACCCACTCTCTTAGATATATATTTTAGCATGCATTTATATGCTCACTTCGTCCCATTAAAATAGATATTTTACTTTTTTGTAAGAGAATTTGATTAATGCAAATTTGTTGTGGATGAAGGTAGATTAGTGATGCGGTACGATTTATGCAACGTGTGGATCGCCCGAAGAATTTGCATAAGTGTCATTGGCGAATTCCTAGTGTTTTTCGAGTGGAAACGACGTGCTGAGCAATTTTAGGAAAATTCTATCGTTTAGAGGGTCAAAATCGTAATTTATAGTTTTTCGGGATATTTTGTAATTTTGTATTTTGGGGGTCCTTTTTGTTATTTCTTGCTTTTCAGTAATTAGGGTTAGTATCTAATCTCTGTTAGACGCTTGTTGAACGCGGCTTTTGATTATTATTGAATCTGAGATTTATCTCTCTCGTTTTTCAACGAGTTTTCTTTATATCATGCATTTACGCTACATCACTTAGCAATGGAGAAATGAGTATTTCACTTTTCGGAATAAAATTTATTAGTTATTTCATTTATAAGGAAATAACTCTATTTCAATGGGACAACTCAATAAAAAAAATGAAATCTATTTTAATGGAACGGAAGAAATACTTATTTAAAAATTATTGTCATTAACTCACACCTAATTATTCGGGAAAATCTAATAGCACATGAACCAAATTATCATACACATGCATGCACATTACTTTAATTTTTTGAAATCTACCAACATTTTATGATTATCCATTTGTCACTATCATTAAACACAATAGAGCTCAAACATAGTATTTATTAACAAATTAAATTGATCATTTGAAAAGTTTGCAAAAGAAAGTGAAACATGAGAAATAGCCTAATTTAAACGCTAGTGGTTTTTTGAGGATTTATATCGAAGCATACGACAAAAAAATGGCTGGCTAAATTACCTAAAAAACAGAGCAAAACCCAGCTTTTCTTTCTATTTTTATTTCTCATTCTGCAAAAGATAAATTGCCATTATTCGAGTACGAATTATGCAAGATTTATGTGTAGCAAAAATAAACCAAAAAATATTTCCCATTTATTTATACAGAAATAAAGGAACTGCAGCAGTGAGCAGTGGTTCACATTTTAAGTATGTATGGTACAGTATGGATGGTTGGAGAGAGAGAGAGAGAGAGAATTTGACCGATCAATGTGTGTGAATTAGGTTTGCATGTGATTTCTTTCACATATGCTTTTTATTTCAATTGTTTGTGAAATTAAATAGATAAATCTTAAACTTCAAAATTCTTTCATGAATTAAACATGCCATGTTCATGGCCAAACAACATACTACGAATTTTGTTTCAACCATAAAGGCTACATAGACGAAGAAAGCATCGATCATATGCATGTAGATAACAAAGAACGCGGTATGTCAATAATGTTGCTTTTTTTTTTTTTTTTAATGTTGTGGAACTCGCAACTACTATATACTTTTGATAGAATTCCGTCTCATTTAAAAGCTCGAACTTATAGAGAGGGGGAGAATGTATTAGTTCATATTATAATTCCCATTAACTTCCAATATGATCTTGGCAAACCGTCGCCTATGTATAGTAGTATCTTACAAAAGAATAGAGTTTTCTGTAAATAAAAAATGATTGAGATATCTGATCAATTTGTGGTCTATAGTCAAAATCGGAGACGTGTATGATAAACAATGCATTATAATCGTACATAACATGCATGATATATGGTTATGCATGCAATGCAATGCACCATTTATTTTGTAGCGCCAAATTTAATTTTTATAGGATATGATCCATATATAATTAAATCTCTTAAAGTTTGTGTTTTATATAATTAACTTAGGGTTTGGGCCCCAATGATGAGTCATGTTTTCTGTAAAGCGTAAAAAAGGATAGATTATGTTTACACACGATAACGCGGTTTCTCAATCCACCATTTTCTATATCTTTGTCACATTAATTATTAATTCATGAATAGTAGTATTTAAAGTCACTTTCTCTGTCTTTTACAAGAAGATATGTAGGAACCGACCTTTTATTTTGCCACAAAAATTAAGAAATGATAAATTTGTGTGTTAAGTGAGAGTGTGCACGTGCAAAAATTGTTTTTCTATAGTATTTATTTTACCCAATAAAAAGCATCTCATCATATTAAAGACGTATTAAAAAGTAGTGTATCATCGAGGGGTAAAGGGAGTACTAAATTCAAAAGTTCTCTTTCTTCTTTTTTGAAATCTATTAGAACTTTGGAGTTTGGTCCCACGAATAGTAAATCACGTATACCTAAATGACAACTTACCTATTGTGGGTTCTACTAATTTATTTTAGTGTCAGGTAATGTTATTTTAAATTGAATTAAAATAAATCAATAAGTTCAGTTGAGCTTGCTCTCAAAATTTGTTACTCCCTATATGCTAAATTCTCGAACTCTCGATTCTCGAGCTTAGCGAGCATATAAGCAGTGTCCACAGTGTATAGAAAATCGATCCAACAAAAAAGAACCTAATGCTATGAGTAATTGGACACTCGCAATTTCCAATATAACATTATCCTTTATTATTAGCTAGTAAAGTAGTGCGGTTTCCATATATAGCACATGGGGTCGATCGAGATCTCATATACATGCAACTTGATATATATTCACGAAAAAGAAAAAAAGAAAACCAACAACAACAAATCCAAAAATCACGAAGAATTAAAATATCAAAATATATATTATTAAAAAAAAATAAAAACTCTGGAAAAAAAGAAAATATATCCAGAAGAATATTATGGCTAGACCCACGCACTATGAGTGAATTATACCATGCCTACGTTCTCACTCTCTCTCTCTCTAAAAGCTAGCTAGCACTATCACAAGTATATATATGCACTAAAGCTTTGAGCTGGTGTCGTCCACTCCTCTCTAGTCTCTCCATATACATAAAGAAATGGGTGTGTTTGGTGATTCATGGTTTCTTATCCTGGTTTTATATGTAATCATATATTCCTCAGCAGCGGCGGCGGCGGCGGCAGCGAAAACCCGGCATTTGAAATGGGCCGTGGAGTACATGCATTGGGCCCCCGACGGGCTGGAGGGGATGGTTATTACCATCAACGGCCAGTTCCCGGGCCCCACTATTCGGGCCCGGGCCGGAGACACCATCCACCTCCAACTCACCAACAAGCTCCACACTGAGGGAGTCGTTATCCACTGGCATGGAATCCGGCAGGTACCAACTCTCTCTCTCTCTCGAATGTGATTTTAATTTATTTTTGAAATGAATGAGTATTTTCAGATTGGGACGCCATGGGCGGATGGGGCGGCTTCCATTTCGCAGTGCGCCATTAATCCAGGGGAGACATTTGTCTACAGATTCAAAGTTGATAGGGTAAGCTTTTCTCGAAGAGAAGAGACGATACAGACGTCTGTAATACAAATGTTCGATTCGGACACTTCAATCAAATTACCAACGTTTGTATCATCTCTTCTTACAATGTATTTTAACTAATTTGATTTTTGTGAATAAATAAAAAGTATATATATGTAGAGAATTAAATTAATTAATTAATTAAAATGAAGGGACACGCACTAAAAGGGAGCACATTATGTGAGTGAGTGGTCCACAACACCATGTCACACAATTTGTTGGATTCTTTTTGTTTCTTCC
Organism: Thymus quinquecostatus; assembly: GCA_024222315.1. Classification (NCBI taxonomy): domain Eukaryota; kingdom Viridiplantae; phylum Streptophyta; class Magnoliopsida; order Lamiales; family Lamiaceae; genus Thymus; species Thymus quinquecostatus. The sequence continues at coordinate 4,701,094 of CM044167.1, forward strand.
TTTTTTTATTTTTTATTTTTGTAAAGAATATGTTGCGTGATAATAATCCTGTGCAGGCTGGCACATACTTTTACCATGGGCACTACGGGATGCAACGTTCGGCGGGGCTGTATGGATCACTTATAGTCGACGTGGCCGAAAGAGAGAAGGAGAAGTTGAAATACGACGGAGAGTTTGATATTCTGTTAAGTGATTGGTGGCATAAGGGATCTCATGAACAAGAAGTTGATCTCTCTTCCAAGCCCATGCGTTGGATCGGCGAGCCACAGGTATTTTCTACTCCTCCGTCTCATCTCGTCCCGTCCCATTTATATCTGGAGTCATTTTTGATTTAGTTTGGTTTTAGTAACTTTTTTTAACCTATATTTTTATTTTCATATGGAGAATAAATTTTAAGTAAACCAAGTTTAAAATACTAAACCGCAGTTTGACTAATGAATAAGAAAAGGGAAAAAAAAAAAAAAAAAAAGGCCTACTTTTATTAATATATGGAAAATTATGACAACTTTTGGAATCACCTCCTTTGAAAAAGAGCTCTCTTTTCAATTTTCATGAAAAGAAAGAAAGAAATTAACAATGTTAGGTAATTCAAAATATTAATCTTTTATTAGAAGGGGACAAATTGACTACTTCTAGGTGTGAAAATATGATAATATTAACAAGTACTTATGTGCTCCAAATTCGAGGGGTGAATCACTCTGTCTGTACGAGATAAACTCATTTCCGTATGTCGTATGAATATAATGTTACTTAAAACAATAAAATTTAGTCTCATAGTAGTACTATTATATGTTGCAAGTCTCGAGAAATGGTAAATATTGTCGAATAAAGTGATGGTTTTCTACTTTTTTTTTTAATAAAATAATTTGTGGATTTTTGGCAGAGCTTGTTAATTAACGGGAGAGGGCAGTTCAATTGCTCATTGGCGGCGCAATTTAGCAACACTTCGGTAGCCCCGTGCAAGTTAAGGGGCACTGAGCAGCACGCGCCGTATATCCTTAAAGTTCACCCTAACAAGACCTACCGGCTCAGGATAGCGAGCTCCACTGCTTTGGCTGCACTCAACTTGGCCATTGGGGTAACTTACACACACTAGCTTCTATCAATATTTTATTTTCATAATAATTAAATAACCTTAATTATTAAAAAGCTTCCTTAGTTAAACAAGAATAAAGATTTTGGAAAAGGCAAACCATAGGGCGAAAATATTACTATTTCTGACCCAACAAAGGTCGAGTCATTTTTCAGATATACGGTATACGTAGGGTATCAAATGATGGAACGACTCAATTCCGTTGGGAACTAGGTAGTTAATTAAGGAGAGTACACAAATTTTTTCTTAATATGTGAGCTCTTAGAAAATTTGAACCTTTTTCTTGATATAGGGGATTTTCTACATTTTAATTGAAGAAAAAAATAAACATGAACATAATTTGATTGGGCCTCAATTACCTAATAATGTATCATATGTTTGTCGTGTGGCTCATGTCTTGGCCAATTTTGGTATAATGGGCCTCAATATAAATTGACCACTTAATTAATTAGAGCTTATCTTATTAAGACATTTCAACTATCAAGAGTGTTTTGCCATTGAGGATGAAATCCTCTCTCCCGATTTATGTGTACCTCGACGTGACATGAGCGTGAAAGGGGTTTAAGAATCGGTTTTACCAATCGTGTACCAAGTAATTATTTCTATTATTTTTATATTGTTTTATATAAAAATTAAAATGCAAATATTATAACAAATTAAAAAAAATTATGACAAATACTTAGAATTAAAAATAACTTTTAATTTATCAGCCATATTTTACCAAATAAAATTGAAATTAAATGTTAAACATAATTATAAACCCTAAAATGGTTAGGTAAACTATAGAAAATAGTAATTGTAAAATTATCACAAAATCACAATATATTAAATTTTATGAAAGAAAATGTATATAAATAATAGAAATCGACATTTGGTACACTGCATCGAGTGTATAGTGTGAAAATTAATTTTGTTCAAGAACCATAACATTTTCATTCTAGATACACATTCGAAGCATACTTAAATTCACAGTGGCGTGGATTATTATAACATAAGTACCACCTACTATATATAGAACTGGTTAGTTGGGTAAATATTAATTCAGAATAAAATTTTGATTAGATATTGTATATAGCTAAGTAGTAAATGATAGAGATAGTATACTCTATAAGGTTTTAACTTGTGACATTGCGCACATGTTTTTCTTTAAGTCGAGCAACCATTTCTTTATAAATGAGACGGGAAGAATATCGTCTTATCTTAACCCATAATATAACTAGCATATAGGCATTGAATAAAGCCAATAGATGAAAATCTTAGTCATTTTCAAGGGACCTCTCAAAGAAATTTGACCACTGTTCTATTTAATGGAGGAGTATTTATTATTCTATTTTTAGAGGTGGAAATGATATATATCTAGCTCTTGATCTAAATAAAGAAACAAAATCATTTCAATAAATTTTAGGAAACTACTAGTCGATACAAAGGGGGCGAAATTAATGAAAGACTCAAAAGAAAAAGGGTGGTATAAGTGTGTAAACTTAGCTATAAAGATTCATGTCCGAACAAAATGTCTCGAGTTCGAATCCTCGTATAACGTAAATAGAATATGAATGTGACATGACATGTGGGTATGTGACAAAGTTAAGCATGCTCAATGCCTTTCAAAAGCGATAGAGATGGGGGGGCAATTAATTGTAGTGTACCACTTACTAGTTATTACAGTGCTTGTCCTATTCTATATTCCATTTACAAATGTCCCAATTTATATGCATCCAAATATTACCACACACTTTACACATGCCATCATAACACATCACTTTCATTTCTCTTCACAACATTAAGTACTGATGTTTCAAAACCCTCTTTTTATATATATATATATATATATATATATATATATATATATATATATATATATATATATATATATAGGTAGAGGTTCAAATGAAAACCAGTCTTATACTAGAAACTGAAAACCATGCTTTTTTATGTATATAAAATGTTGTTTTATGTATACAATATTTTTTTTTTTTGTGAAAATGTTTTTTACGCACATAATCATGTTTTTTATTGTAGTAACTGAAAGTGATTCTGCATATCATTTTTTATTGCAATTCATAGGGTGTATGTTGACAAAATGTCATTATTATGCATAAAAAAACCATTGTCATACAAGAAACATTATTTGTACACATTAAAAACAGTTTTTGTATGTAAAGAAGCATGGTTTTTAGTTTTCAGAATAAGGATGGTTTTTAGAATAACTCATCCCTATATATATATATATATAAATTAAACAGTTGTACTAATTGCATCTATGTTGGTTACATCAATTGGGATTAAACAATCCTACATAAATTTATTTTTCAAGGGGTATGTGTGTTAGTGTAGCGATAAAGAGTTGAGTTTTGGAATCTAAGATTATGAGTTCGAGTCATATATATGTTTAAAATTTAATATTATACTTTCTCCATCCATTTTATTATGCAACTTTTATTTAATAAAGTAGACACAGATTGAATAGTAAAATGTCATGATAAAATTGATAAACGGAGTAATAATTTTGAAACAAAAAAATTTAATAGTGGGATTTGAGAAGATTGGGCACTCATAAATATGTTTGGATACAAATTAAAATACATTCACCAAGTACTTAGAAATTAAATATTCAATTCAATTTACTTTCCCCCGTTAATAACGAGCTCAATAATTATTTTAGTAAAATTAATTATAATATCGAATCCATTATCAACGAGCTACGTAGTAGTAAACAGTAGTACTACAGTACTAATGTTTACTCATTTAGCTAAACCGTAAAATTAATGTACAGAATCACAAGCTGACGGTGGTGGAAGCCGACGGCAACTACGTGGAGCCGTTCACCGTCGACAACATCGACATCTACTCCGGCGAGAGCTACTCCGTCCTCTTCACCACAGATCAAGACCCCTCCCGCAACTACTGGATCACCGCCGGCGTCCGCGGCCGCGAGCCCCACACTCCTCCGGCCCACACCCTCCTCAACTACCTCCCCACCTCCGCCTCCCACCTCCCCGCCACCCCTCCTCCGCCGACCCCCCGGTGGGACGACTACGCCCTCAGCAAATCCTTCTCCGCCAAGATCCTCGCCGCCGCCGGCTCCCCCCCGCCGCCGGCCGCCCACGACCGCCGCATCACCCTCCTCAACACCCAGAACTACATCGACGGCTACACCAAGTGGGCCATCAACAACGTCTCTCTAGTCCTCCCCACCACCCCCTACCTCGGCTCCATCCGCTACAACCTCGCCAACGCCTTCGACGCCAAGAGCCCGCCGGAGGGCTTCCGCCGCGACTACGACGTCATGCGGCCGGCCGCGAACCCCAACTCCACCTACGGCAGCGGCGTCTACACGCTCCGGTTCAACTCCACCGTCGACGTCGTGCTCCAGAACGCCAACGCGCTCAAGGCGAACGTGAGCGAGATCCACCCGTGGCACCTGCATGGGCATGACTTCTGGGTGCTAGGGTATGGGGAGGGGAGGTTTAGAGAGAGAGAGGATGGGGGGAGGCTGAACTTGAAGAACCCGCCCTACCGGAACACGGCCGTGATCTTCCCCTTCGGGTGGACGGCGTTGAGGTTCGTGGCCGATAATCCCGGGGTTTGGGCGTTTCATTGCCATATCGAGCCGCATCTGCATCTCGGGATGGGGGTCGTGTTCGCGGAAGGTGTTCACCTTATACGCAAGGTTCCTAATGAGGCTATGGGGTGTGGATTGACTGGGAAGTTGCTCATGAGCAATGGTGGTAATTAGGTTTAGAGATTTAGGTTATTTTTCTTTTCTTTAAGTAGGGTTTCGATTTCCTGAGAAGTGTGTTTGATGTACCTTGGGATTTAATGTACTTTGTGGACTATTTGTTTAATTAATTAGTAATTTTGGAGTACTCTATCTCGTTATATTAATCTCAATTAAATGTTATGTATATTTCGCATATATTTAATGAGACTAATATAATGAGACAGATGAAATAGTATTTATGTGGTCGTAGAGGACGGAAAAGTATAGGTGAACATTTGGGCATGTTACCAATCTGAATTATAGGGTTAGTTTACTAAATTACCCTTTCCGTAAGTTCTGAACTAATTGTATCATTTTATATTAAAAATAGTCTATTATAAGAATAATAACAATAATAATAAAATGAGAATTAGTTTGGGACGAAAAGAGAGTACTATATTATGAACCACATTACCTGATCAAAACGAAAAGTCAAATTAAAGCGAACTGTTTATGGACCGTAACCTATTGGTTTGGTTTTAGCCCAACCCGATAGTCGACCAAACTTTATAAACGGGTCGGAGGTGTTCGATCCGGGTCAAAGATCCACAACAATTATACAATTATTCATCATATTCATAGACTAGCAAAGAGTGTTCATGTATATGTAGTTACAAGCAAAGACATAAAGGAGATTCATGAGGTTTACTAATCATAATAGCTCAACTTCCGCAAGACGCCTCTTCTTCATATATGAAGGAGGAATAAGACGGAGATCGAGAATAAGGCGTTTGAGCCATAAATCTAGCCAAGTTCACAAAGAAGAAAGCTCATTTTGAGAAGAAAAGGAAGGAGGAAAAGAGCGAGGTAGAGAACGCAAGGCGCCTTTATCCTCGTCCTCTTTTAGCAACGAGGATTATACCTTTGGACGAAATTATCGGGAGTGCTTTTCACCTACGAAGTGAAAAGGGGAGGAATGAAGAAGGAGGCTCCTTGGAGGAGGACCTCGGTTACTCGAGCTTGAGAGAAAGTTCTAAATGAATAGAACAGTATGTGAAGTGTATGTGTATGTTGGTTGTTGAAGTGGTGAGATCACTCTCTATTTATAGGTGTAGAAAGGACGAAAAGGTGAATGTTCGTGCAGATGGAGGACAAGAAAGGAATTTCTAAGGGGACAAGATTCCCTTCGTCATTAAATTTTTGGTTCTCACCCTAAAGATTATAGAGTCACGCGGACTGTGTGTTCATCAGGTCCCTGTGCCTTGGCAGATGTCGGTGGATCTGGATAGCCCCTGTATAAGGACGGATCTGCGCAGAGCTCCCGGCTTCTGCATTGGACACGACATCTCTTGCTCTAAAGGCGGCATCTGCGCCGAGGGTGGCATCTAAGGCTTCTCATATTCACATCTAGTCAGCACTCAAGGGTGCCACGTGGTAAAGCTGATATTAGTCCCTATCAGCTACTTCCTCCCCCCCCCTCCCCCGGTCCAGAAGCGTGTGCTATAAGCTTCTGCTGGGTGTTTAGGCGGGAAACAATTTTTTGATGACGTCATAAGAGTCTTGTCGCGTGGAAAAAGCGACGCAATGATTGGTTTCTCAAGAGCAGGGGAGATATAAGTTTCTTCTCTTTCTCCCTCCTCTATTATTTTCCACACTATCTATAGAGAAGAAGAGAGTAACCCCATCGCCTCCCTCGTTTGTCTCATATTCAGCAAAGCCGTCGTCTTCCTTCTTCCAATCTACTGAAGTTAAACAGGTAATCTTCTTATCACTTCTCTCCTTCCGTTCTCCTTTCCTTCTTTCTTTTTTTTTTTAAATTCTTTTTTTTTACATTGGTATTTTTAGGGCTAGAAAGTTGTTCTCCTTATTTTCACTAAGGAAAAATGGAAAAATCAAATCTTTAGAGAGATTTTCTCCGAACAGTTGTTCCGTTATCCTTTCCCTCCTTCTCCCGAATCATATTTCGAGAGGTTTTTTAGAGTTAAAAAGTTTTCTACTTTCCGGCTATTTTCCTTTACCTTTCTCAGAGATGGTTATTCTCAATAGGGATTTCAATATGAGACAAATGGCTTATTTAAAGTTTAATTTGGTATTTGGTTTGCCCAATTTTATTAACTGAAGTTGTTATTCTTCACGGTTTTTCCCTACTAATATTGTCACAAAGAAAAGATCTTCTTCGCTTCTTTTTCTCACTTGTCTGTTCTTGCTTTTAAATTGTAGCCATGGACTCCACTAAACAAAGTCTAGGGCAAAAGGTTCGTGAGAAACTGTTAAAAAAGATAGAGCAGGCGAAAGCCAGCGACCCTAGCCATACTTCTTCCGCGAGGGGTATATCCACTCAGGCGACTTTAGAGTCCGAAGGTCATCATCTTTCTCGAGAGAGTCCTCAGGAAATAGCGATTGTCGGACCACGCCCGAAGCCTTTCTTTCCGCACCCGACCACCTCTAGCCAGTCAATTTCATCTTCCCCCACTTTCATTGATGTGGATTTGTGTACTCCTTCTTTCGCTAGCCCGGAATTTCCTTCCTCTTCTTCCAAAAGGAAAGACGACTTTTCTTCTTCCCTGGCTACAAAGAAAGGTAAGGTCCTGGGAAGCCCTTCTGATGTCCAAGCATTGACTTTCGAGCAGTTGCAGGAGCATCTTTCCCAATCTGAGAGGAGCAGAGAGCAGCTCCAAGCTGAGATTCGCGATCTTCAGGAGTATGTGCAAGACAGAGAGAAACGTTGTTTTGCCCTTGGACAACGCACGTCCTCTCTTTCTGAGTGAGTGGGGAAACTTGAGAAGGCTTTGAAGGCTTCATCAGATCGAGTGCTGCAAATGCAGGAGGCTTTTACAGCGGAGGTAAGGCAATTAGCACTTGTTCATGAACAAGAACTGGAGCGCTCTCAAGCTTCTTCTTTTACTCAAGGGAGGAGGACGGGATTGGATCAGGGTACTTCCTCAGGGATCCGGGATTGTAGGACTAATTTGCTGATGACCCCTTATGGCCAAGCCTTCTTGGACTCTTTGGTGAAGCGTATGCCGGAGGCATACCTTCATACGCCCGATTTCTTGCTTCGGATGCTCGATCCTCTCACCGAATGGGCTGCAACAGCCGTTCTTGAGTGTTGCCAGCAATTGGGTCTCCCAGAGAGGGTTGCTGCCATCAACGTGGGGCCTATAGTGAGGATGTTCGAGACGGAACCGGAGACCCTTAAGAGGAGTCATCTTCTATCCGCTAAGGAGCCCTGGTTCATGCCTGTGCTAAAAGAAGCGTCCCAGATCCTTTGCCAGCCTGCTAAATCCTCAGAAGACCTCCCATCCTGGGATGCTCCCCTATTTCCTCTCTTTTCTCCCAACGCCATGGTTATGAGGTCTCTGCAATCGGCCTTCCTGGAGGTACCTTCTCTTTTTCTTATAATTTCCTTTTTCATTTTTATCTACGGTGAGGTTTGATTGTTTATTGTTTATCATTCCTATCTTAGCAACTCTCTCTCTTCTTGTTAGGAGCTAAAAGAGGAAAATGTCCCGGGCCTATCTGCAAACAGGGAGGCTACCTCTTCTGCACTTACTCCGATAGCAGCGGCGGGTGGCTCTGGGGAAGGAGATGCCCTGAGGATTTCAACGAATCCACTCAAGTGTGATCTTCCTGGGCGTTCGGCTATGGCCTCTCTTGTTTCTGGGGATCAAGCTTCATCTTCTCATTCCTCCAGCTCCGAGGATCCTGCTTCTGCTTCTGATCCTTCTCTCTGATCATGTTATTTTTTGATTGGATGTTTTTAAAAACAATTTATCTTTTGTGTTTTTAATAGGGTGCTTTTCATGGCCCTAAGATCATGCTGATGAGGCACAAAACAATATTACTTCTCTATGCTTTCGGCCAGGTACTTTTTAAGGCCTTGCTTTTGACATGTTTCTACTATTTCTTGTCGGTTTTAGAATATTATCCTTCTGTTTTTATGTTTATATGACTCTTATCTTGTTTCTGTCTGCTATATTTTCCTTGGTGCTGATATATAATCTTTGTCTTTCCTTTGCCAAAGCATTTTAAGATAATGGAATACGGATATTGGGATGTAGGGTATCCTCTACTCCCCCCCCCCCCAAGTGAGGTATAAGGAAACGAAGGAGTTATATCTCATTTACGATATCATCTGCGAAACGATCATTTGAAACCAAAAACATAGTTTGTTCTTCCCTACGCATTGACTGGAAATAATAATAAAAAATAACGCAAATAAAGGAGCGCAACTGGCTCTGCTTTCTTCCCCCCCTTGAAATGTGATGTCTAATTTTCTCTGGCTTTGGAAATGCTCTCCTCGCTTATGTTTCCTTTGGTATCTTCCTGAGCCGGGATTCTGGTTGCTTCCTTAGCTTTTGCCCTGGCTTTGGTTATTAAGACTTCCCAGTTTCCTTTTGCCCTGGAGCCTTGCCTATTTTAGCTTCATGTCCCTTACCCTTGTCGTTTTGGTGGATTGAGTGTTGGTTCGAGCCTTCCATTGATGTGGGCTTTGCCGAGAGATTGGTGTTTGGATCTGATCCTACTATTGCATTGTTGTTTCTTTCGGGAGCTTGCTCTCTTTTGCTTCCTTCTCCCTTAGGGTAGTTTTTCCATATTTTTCAAGATCGTTATCCGCAATCATTAATTGTTCCATCCGGGTGGTCGGATCTTGCTCCCTTTCCGCAGCATCTGCGGTTCTGGGCTTCTTTTCATCAAGCTCTCTTTTGTTACTGGCATTGACAAGCTTTGTCATTGGCCTTTTCTTGGCTTCTCCCGCTTGTACCGGCTGGATATAGCACCTACGTGACACTGTCTGATCTCCAGACACTTGGCCTACTTGACTCCCCACCTGAAATTTCATCATTAGGTGGTACGTAGAAACCACGGCCTGAAACGGATTCAAGGCGGTCCTCCCTAGAAAAATGTTGTATGAAGACTTTTGTCGCACCACTAAGAAGGTGACTTGTTTCGATACTCGCACCAATCCTTCACCAAGGGTAATCATCAGATCAATTGAGCCTAATGACAAAACTGGGTCTCCTGAAAAGCCATGCAAAGTTGTGGCCACGCCATTCAGGGGCCTTTGTAGGCTCATTTGGTTAAAGCAGCTTTCAAAGATTACGTTAACTGCAGCCCCTGTGTCCACACCCACTGGACCCTATACCTCTCTACTTCCGCCGTGATGACTAGCGCATCATCATGAGGGTGGTTCAATCACATTTTGGTTATCCTCTGGCCCGAACGAGATCTCTGGTACGGGTAGGCCCTTTTCTACCTTCCAGACTTCATGTCTCTCATGCATGTACAGCTCTCTTGCAGATGCCTTTCGGCTTCTGTTAGAGTCTCCTATGGTAGGCCCTCCATATATCATTTTGATGATGCCTTTGGGTTCGGGCATCTGGCTAGCATCGAGAGTCTTTTCATTGGCTTCTTTGCACTTTTTATTTTGTTCTGATTCTCTTTTAACATATTCCAGGAGTTCTCCTTCTTGGATCAATTTTTCGATAACGATCTTCAAATTTCTGCAATCGTTAGTCATATGACCGAAGTCATTATGAAACTTGCAAAATTTTTCAGAAGGTGGGTTCCTAGGCGGGTGCCTGTGCTGTTGGATCCGTGAAGATCGCTCGGATGTTAATCAATTAAACAAACACATATCATGCAATTTTCTAGATCCTAAAGCGGAAACAGATCTAGATTGCATACCTTTGTCGGGGCAGATCCAGCCGGAATAATGAGATTTCGGTGAAGAATTCCTCGCACTAGATCTCTGCACACGAGATCTAGCTCTTCTCGTAAACCTCGAGATCTTCTAGAGTATTCCCGAGCACAGAGAAGAATTCCGGATGGACGAAAATCTTTCTTCTCTCCTTCGCAGTAAAACCCTAGCCGCCACTTACTCGTATGTGAACCGATAATGTGTCTCGGCGGAATCCCTAATCACCATCTATATATATAGAGGCAGATTAGGGTTAGGGTTTCTCTTACTGGGCCAGGCCTGCTTCTGTTGGGCTACACTAGGGATCTTAAGGAGGATATGGACTGGGCCTCCCAATATAATTAATAATCCAAGTATTCTCTGGGCCCGAATACTTTACTTAATTATATTAATATTATTCCACTCCACTAAAGATATAATATTGCACTGCCGTCCATCTCCCAAATTATTACGCACCGGGCTCCTTTTTGGATTATATTATTTCCCGTGTTAAAGATATCGCATGTCCATTAATTAATTAAGCTTACTGATAGCTCTATTAATTAATATCTCATTCCGAGAGTAGTACCCGCTCGACCTTATTATTATATCGGAACTTAATCCACCTGCAGGGTTTAATATAATAATCTTTGGAGCGCCTCAAGGGGACATCATCAACTCGGACTCAGCCGAGACACGATTTCTAGCATTAATATTAATTATCATATTTATAATATCATTACCCAAGATATCGAGATGCTTTGAGTTGCAATAACTCTCACTCATTGATAAATCAAAGTAATAATTACCATAAATATATAATTCAATATTATATGACAAGAATTAAGAAATAATAATCGTCTGAGATCTTTGATCCTTTATTAAATCAGTACAAAAGGATTTATCTCACCGCAATCCTGTTCAATGCAAGTGGATGCATTAGTATAAGCTACTTAGCCAAGATCAGCTAATATCAAGCCTTATACTACAACCTTAACAACTAATTTGTCCACAATTACTTAGGTTGCGAACACTATTTAAGTATATAAGAATGCGATAATATGATCTTCCGTGTGAGCCCACACCATATTATCTATAATATATACTACAGGACGATATTTTGCATAACCATAACACGAATAATATGCAAAAACATATGACATTATTTATTTCATAAAACAGGAAGAAGTACTATACAACTCAGCATAAAAAATATGATTTTTAGTATATAATCCCAACAATCTCCCACTTATACTCAAAAGCATGCTTTCAAGTATACTACTACACTAACTATCTCTCCCACTTATACTCAAAGCAGTGCTGTCATGCAACGAACTCCCATGCCTCCAACATGCCTTTCGAACACCTTGATACACAAGGCCTTCGTGAAAGGATCAGCCAGGTTATCCTCCGAAGCAATCTTTGACACCACGACCTCTCCTCTTTTCACATACTCTCGTATGAGGTGGTACTTCCTTTTAATGTGTTTACTGGCCTTATGGGTTCGTGGTTCCTTTGAATTTTCCACTGCACCAGAGTTGTCACATTAAATTGTGAACGTCTGAGGCAAATTCGGAATCACATCCAAATCCAACAAGAAGTTCCGGAGCCATACAGCCTCTTTGGCTGCTTTCGAGGCTACCGCATACTCAGCCTCCATTGTGGAGTCAGCAATGCATTTCTGCTTTACGCTCCTCCAATATATGGCTCCACCTCCCAGTGTAAAAACACATCCTGAGGTAGACTTTCGAGAATCCCTATCTGATTGGAAATCAGAATCAGTGTATCCCAGAGGATGTAGACTGTCAGACTGAAAGACCAACATATAATCCCTAGTCCTTCTCAGGTACTTGATTATATTCTTTACAGCAGTCCAGTGTCCTTTTCCTGGGTTAGACTGATATCTGGCAACCATGCCCACAGCATAACAGATATCCGGTCTAGTGCAAAGCATAGCATACATGAGGCTTCCAACTGCCGAAGCATACGGAACTCCCTTCATGTCATCTATCTCAGCTTGTGTCTTCGGACACATATCCTTTGATAGATGGATTCCACTCTGGAGAGGGAGAGATCCTCTCTTGGAATTCTCCATGCTAAAGCGCTTTACAATCGTATCTATATAGGTTGCTTGGGAAAGACACAACATTCTCTTCTTACGATCTCTAAAGATCTTGATCCCAAGAATGTGTCCTGCTTCTCCCAAATCCTTCATCTTGAATTGCCTAGACAGCCACATCCGTACGTCCGATAACATATCTACGTTGTTGCCAATCAATAGAATGTCATCCACATACAGTACTAGAAACACCAAGTCGTTTCCTTCACACTTCTTATAAACACAACTCTCATATACACACTGCGTGAATCCATATGACTGGATTACCTCGTCAAAGCGTGTGTTCCAAGACCTAGAAGCTTGCTTAAGTCCATAAATGGATTGCTTAAGCCTACATGCAAGATGCTCACTTCCTTCGGCAATATAACCCTCTGGTTGGTGCATGTAGATGGGTTTATCAAGACTACCATTAAGAAAAGCAGTCTTGACATCCATCTGCCAAATCTCCAGATCCATATGGGCCGCAATGGCCAAGAGAATCCGGATCGACTTAAGCATGACAACAGGCGAGAAGGTTTCATCATAATCGATGCCCTCTTTCTGAGTGAAACCTTTTGCCACAAGTCTAGCCTTGAAAGTTTCAATCTTTCCGTCAGGTCCTCTCTTACGTTTGTAGACCCACTTACACCCGATGGGTTTAACCCCTTCAGGAAGTTCTACAACGTCATACACATCGTTCTCATGCATGGATTCGATTTCCGAATCCATTGCAACTTGCCAAAGCTGTGCATCTTTGTCTTGGATTGCCTCTTTGTATGTCCAGGGGTCTGAGTCATCTTCACCTGGTAAGTTGTCCGAAAACTCTCCCAGACACAACCATCTTTCAGGTTGAATGATGACCCTCCCACTGCGACGAGGCATATTCTGAGGTTGTGTACTAGTGTCAACACATGGTGCAGTTGATGGTGCTGCATCTAGTACGGGTGGTTCAGGCGGGTTTGTATCCCTCATCTCTTCTAGGATGACCTCACTCATGGGTTTGTGATTGTTCATATATTCTTCTTCCAAGAAATGAGCATTGGTGCTGACAATGATCTTTTGGTCCCTTGGACTATAGAACAATCCACCTCTCGTACCCTTGGGGTACCCTATGAACAGCCGTAATTCAGTTCTTGACTCCAACTTATCAGCATCCTTGCGCAACACATGTGCAGGACAACCCCAGATCCGAATGTGTTCAAGGTTGGCCTTTCGGCCTGACCACAACTCCAAGGGTGTTTTGGGTACTGATTTGGAGGGAACTAAGTTTAGAATATATGCCGCTGTTTCTAAGGCATAGCCCCAAAACGAAGTAGGTAGCTCAGAATAGCTCATCATCGACCGAATCATGTTCAACAATATTCGGTTCCTGCGTTCTGCCACACCATTCTGCTGTGGTGTTCCTGGCGCAGTAAGCTGGGATGTGATCCCGGCTTGCGACATGTATTCCAAGAATTCAGCGCTAAGGTACTCTCCACCTCGATCAGATCGAATGGATTTGATGGATTTATTATGCTGATTCTCAACTTCTGCCTTAAATGCTTTGAATTTATCAAAGGATTCAGACTTCCGTTTCATCAGATAAACGTATCCAAATCGTGAGTGATCATCAATAAAAGTGATGAAATACTCAAAACCACCTTTAGCCTGAATAGTCATTGGACCACACACATCTGTATGAATCAAGTCCAACACACTCTCTGATCTGTTGCCCTTGGATTTGAAAATCCTTTTCGTCATTTTACCCTCTAAGCAAGATTCGCAAGTTGGTATCGGTCCTATTTGGAGTTTATCCAAGGGACCGTCTTTCACCAACCTTTGAATTCGCTTGAGGTTAATGTGACCAAGCCTCAGATGCCAGAGAAGTGTTTGATTCACATCTGAAGAAACCTTACGTTTCTTCGAACTCGATGACGTGCTATAAATAGCAGGTACAGTACAGTTAATGGTATAGAGATTGTTAGACATAATACCCGAACAAATGACATCATTGTTACAAAAAATAGTAACGTCATTTAAACCGAAAGTAACCGAATATCCATCCAAATACAATTTGGAAACCGAAATAAGGTTCCTTTTAAAACCAGGTACTAACAAAACGTCTCTCAAAACCAATGTTTTATCCAAAAACGGTAAACTGACAACTCCCACTGCAGAAACCGCCACGTGCGTAGCATTCCCCATGGTGACGGTGATCTCCCTTACATTAAGTCTTCGGGTTTGTGAAAACCCCTGCAAGTCAAAACACACATGATCAGTGGCTCCCGTATCTACAACCCAAGTATGTGTAGAACGAGCCGCTAAACAAGCTTCGACTACTAATGCACAAGAAGTACCTTTAGGATTGCCTCTTTGTTGAGGACAAACCGCCTTGTAATGTCCCTTCTCTCCACAACGGTAACACTTCCCCTTAGGCTTCTTTATCCCTCCCTGAGGTCCTCCCACTCTTTGAATTGCTTAATTTTGAGCTTGGCCAACTTGTTTCTTCTTCTTCTTCTTAATTCTGCCTTTCGGCTTAGAAGGTTCAGAAACAGTGGTCACATGTACCTGAGGTTCAACCCGAAGAACTTCCTCAGCTTGCACAAGCTCATTGAGTAATTCGGATAATGTGTACAACTTTTGATTCATGTTGTTGTTCATCCGAAACTGATCAAAAGATCTGGGGAGAGACTCAATAATAATATCGACCTGGGTTTCCCCATCGATCTCAGCACCAAGGACCTCAAGTTCATTGAGATGACCAATCATCTTTAGAACATGTTCCTTAACAGAATCACCATTCCCCATGCGCATAGTCATAATAGCTCTCATAGCTTTATGACGCGCTTGGCGACCATGGTGCCCGAACATTTACGTAAGGCTATAGATCATATCAGCTGCAGATCGGACATGTTGATGTTGATGTTGCAAAATGCTTGACATAGAAGCCAGTATATAGCATTTTGCCATCTCATCAGCCCTTTTCCAGCTGGTATAAGCCTCACGCTGTTCTGGCGTGGATTCATCAGTAGGTTCAGGGGGGCAAGCCTGAATGAGGACATATTTGTGTCCGTCAGCAGTAAGAACAATATCCAAGTTTCTTTTCCAATCAATATAATTGGAACCCTCGAGTTTATTCTCTTTGAGAATCGTAGCAAGCGGATTAAGAGACATAGTGAAGCTGAAATAAATAAATAAACATCACATAAACAGTCATATAAAATTTTGAAGCAGATTATATTGATAAGCCTTGAAACAATATAAAAAGCATCCCCCAACACCTTAAGTTCTTACATATAAGCCACTATAGGTGGACAGTACATATAATACCTTAAGTAGATCTTAAAATCTTTAACTTATTATCCAATCAACCTTAGCCTTCTAATTGATAAGTTAATAGTTGGTCCTCCTAGCCATGCAAAAATAATTAATTACCTTTCCTATAGGGAAATAATTAACTAATTCGCATCTAAGTGAATACCATAATTTAATATTTCCAAAAATGATTTCTATAAAGAGTAACTCTACCAGAAGGAGCAGTTACCTAAATAAAACATTTTTCCAATATTATCAATTTGATTTAACCAATGAATGCTATAATCAGTGTCTCCTATAGGGAGGAAGACTCATTGTCAACGCGAACACTTATTATTTCATTTTAAATCAAATCATCTTATATGAAGTCTAAACCAATGAAATCCATAATCAGCATCTCCTATAGGGAGGAAGACTCATCGTCAACGCGAATGCTAATTACTTCATTATTTTAAACCAATTATGGAGGCTAGATTATCATAATTTTTCGAATTAAATCGATGAATAATGATAATTTTCTCACACTTAGTAATTTTTATCAAGGTTTTTACCATTTTCAAGCATAGCACATAAACAATTATCGCAAATAATTAAACAACATGCCATCCATCACATCGAAATAAAATAACCATGGAAATAAAATAAATTATCCAATCATCATGGTCTTCATTTATCTTCGAACGAGCTTGAAAATCTTGATTCGTCAAGTAACGGGCTGATATTCACGAGAAAACGGGCCTATGAGTCGGCCCGTAGGGTTTCGGCCCGTTAGGGTTTGGAGGAACCTTAACCGCAAACCCTAGCCGCTCGAGCCGACGCTGTCGTCGCCCTTCCTCTGCTGCCGCCGTGCTGCCGCCGCCTGGAGCTGGAGGGGACCTCACCGGAGGTCTCCCACTGGACGCCACCACCGCCGGTCGCCGGAAAAACGAAGGGCAGCAGCAAAATCGCTGCTGCCGCCGCTGCACAGCCGCTGAGCGACTGCCGCGGACAGCAGCGGCTGCCGCCGCCTTTCCCCCGCCTTCCTCGCCGCCGTCTGTCGCCCGGGACTTGTCGGTGCTCAGGGAGAACACCGGCCAGCAGCCTCCCGTCCAGCAGTTTGCCGCGAGTCGCTAGGGTTCCGAGAAACCCTAGCTCGCGCTGCCGCCGGGCAGCAGCGTTTCCGCCGCCGCCGTCGCGCCGGGCTAACGCTGCTCCCTACTCCGACCTGCTCCCATCGTCGAGGGGGTCGAGCGGTGGCTCCCACCGGCGAAGCCGAGCCGCAACAGCCGCATAGGGTGAAACCCTTAGCGCGCTGCGCTCGTCGCCTTCGAGCCGCCGCCGCCGCCTCGATTTCCGATGAAATCTTCGTCTCCTCTCCTCCGGAATTGATCGGTTACATGATAGGAAATATTTACATCGAATTTACACGAAAAACGAGAAAAATAAAATCCTAATCTAACACGATCAACCCTCGTGTTTTACAAACGCGGCCACAAACAGACCGATTTTAATACATAATCTAAACCGAAAAACATTCATATTAACCATGACAATTGGATCTCTGCAAAACACAAAATTCGCATCCAATACTAATTATATGAAACATATATTTTGATTAATCAATTAACAGAGCCGAGTTGGCTCTGATACCAATTGTTGGATCCGTGAAGATCGCTCGGATGTTAATCAATTAAACAAACACATATCATGCAATTTTCTAGATCCTAAAGCGGAAACAGATCTAGATTGCATACCTTTGCCGGGGCAGATCCAGCCGGAATAATGAGATTTCGGTGAAGAATTCCTCGCACTAGATCTCTGCACACGAGATCTAGCTCTTCTCGTAAACCTCGAGATCTTCTAGAGTATTCCCGAGCATAGAGAAGAATTCTGGATGGACGGAAATCTTTCTTCTCTCCTTCGCAGTAAAACCCTAGCCGCCACTTACTCGTATGTGAACCGATAATGTGTCTCGGCGGAATCCCTAATCACCATCTATATATATAGAGGCAGATTAGGGTTAGGGTTTCTCTTACTGGGCCAGGCCTGCTTCTGTTGGGCTACACTAGGGATCTTAAGGAGGATATGGACTGGGCCTCCCAATATAATTAATAATCCAAGTATTCTCTGGGCCCGAATACTTTACTTAATTATATTAATATTATTTTACTCCACTAAAGAAATAATATTGCACTGCCGTCCATCTCCCAAATTATTACGCACCGGGCTCCTTTTTGGATTATATTATTTCCCGTGTTAAAGATATCGCATGTCCATTAATTAATTAAGCTTACTGATAGCTCTATTAATTAATATCTCATTCCGAGAGTAGTACCCGCTCGACCTTATTATTATATCGGAACTTAATCCACCTGCAGGGTTTAATATAATAATCTTTGGAGCGCCTCAAGGGGACATCATCAACTCAGACTCAGCCGAGACACGATTTCTAGCATTAATATTAATTATCATATTTATAATATCATTACCCAAGATATCGAGATGCTTTGAGTTGCAATAACTCTCACTCATTGATAAAAAGTAATAATTACCATAAATATATAATTCAATATTATATGACAAGAATTAAGAAATAATAATCGTCTGAGATCTTTGATCCTTTATTAAATCAGTACAAAAGGATTTATCTCACCGCGATCCTGTTCAATGCAAGTGGATGCATTAGTATAAGCTACTTAGCCAAGATCAGCTAATATCAAGCCTTATACTACAACCTTAACAAGTAATTTGTCCACAATTACTTAGGTTGCGAACACTATTTAAGTATATAAGAATGCGATAATATGATCTTCCGTGTGAGCCCACACCATATTATCTATAGTATATACTACAGGACGATATTTTGCATAACCATAACACGAATAAATATGCAAAAACATATGACATTATTTATTTCATAAAACAGGAAGAAGTACTATACAACTCAGCATAAAAAATATGCTTTTTAGTATATAATCCCAAAATGTGCCCCATGGGAATTTGGACTCCCGGCTTTCTCATAACTACCTCCAATATCAGCGGGTTGTTTGTTGAGCGGGGTAAAGAATCTTAAAAACCGTTCGCTTTTGTCAGCTCTTTTAGCATCAGGAGCCGGCCTTTTCCTTTCCTCAAGCTTTTTTTCCTTTTTAGAGGCGAGTTCGGCTCTCTTGCTACTCAAGGCTTCCTCCATATTAATATATTTTTGAACTCTCGTTAATAGCTCCTCAAAAGAGGTAGCTTCCTTCTTGATAAGAGAGGCAAAGAATTGCCCTGGTTTCAGACCATCCACACAAGCGTGCACCTTTAGCTTCGGCTCTACTCCTGGTATCTCCAGGACGGCCTCATTGAGACGTGTTATATAGTCTCTCAGACTTTCATTGGCGCCTTGTTCGATTGTTGTCAGGTGCAGGTAGTTTCGAGTAGTCCTTTTGGCACTGACAAATTATTGTAGAAAAACCTCTCTCAGATCCTGAAAGGAGTGAATAGAAGATCTTGGTAGTTGCTTGAACCAGTATTGAGCGGTTCCAGACAAAGTTGTGAGAAACACTCTGCACTTAACACCTTCTGAATATTGATGAAGGAGGCACAAACTCTCAAATTTCATGAGGTGCTCTTCGGGATCACCTTTTCCCTGGTACTCACAGGAGACCGTCTTAAAATTTCCGGGTATGGGATCTGTCTGGATGTCAGCCGAGAATGGGCTGCCTTCATCAATATAACCGAAAAGAGCTCCGATTTATATCCTCCACTCTTTTGGGTGATGGGGCGCTTCAAGTTTTTACCCTCATCCAATGTATGAATTTCTCCTTCATCCCCTTCTGCCTCTTCCGCAGCCTTTTCAGGGATTTGCTTTTGTTTTTTTAAATTTTTCCAGTTCTTTTCTCAGAAGCTCCATTTGTTATTGCTGATGGGCACACTTCTTGGCCCATGTTTCAGCAATGTTTTCTTTAAGGTCACCCCCTTGCCTCTGGGGCTCATCCTCGTCTGGGGATTCCCAATCAGTAAAGAATCCCTCTTCTTGAACGGTGGCTATTAATGGCAATCTGGCAGCCAATTCCTGAACCACACTCGAGTTTTTAGGCTTCTGCTTGTGTGTCGCAGGAGTACTTTTGCTTCCTCCTCCTTCTTGGGATTCAGGTTGAGGATCTGAGCCTTTGGGATTCATTCCCAAGGCATGGAGTCTTTTTTCCACGGCTCCATCAACTGCACCCTCTATAAGTGCTTTCATCTGCAGGAGCACGGTAGGAGAAAGCTGAGCCTCCACGTTAACACTAGCCTCTGTCATCAGGTTGCCTTTCCATGTATTCCCATGTGGGGAGTTTCTTGAACCTCCAGGAGTTTGGAGAGCTTCTTTTGAAGCAACATCTGAATTGGCAGTCATTTTTGCAGGGTTCTGCACATTTTTCAAGAGTTTTCAGTATATTAGTCCCGATTGGTTATGAAATGGAACATAAAATAGAGATTGTTTATTTTTAGTGAAGCTTCTTGATTGGTGTTTATTTGTTAGGTTTTTCGTTGCGTTTTCGTGTTCGTTTTCATTATGTTTTTGTGTCTTTTAGTGTGTCTTTTGGCTATGATTGTTTGTTTGGAGTTTTGAGTATCGTAGGAGCAAAAGGTGAGAAATTGGAAGAAAACGGGACGAAAAGTGCATGAAGAGAAGGAAAGGCCGTGAGAGACCAGTGTCTGATCTGGACGAGCGTCCAGATGTTCTCTAGCATTTGGACGAGCGTCCAGTATTTGGACGAGCGTCCAGATTTTCTCTAGCATTTGGACGAGCGTCCAAACATGTATGAAGCAGTTATCCAGCAGCTCATCTGGACGACCGTCCAGATTTCACTCCACAATCTGGACGATCGTCCAAAAGTCGGCGCCCAGCTGTTCTTTCCTTATTTATCTAGGTTTTTACCTAGTATATATATATGATCCCTTGTACACGAATTATCATCATCTTAGACATCTTTTTAGCTCTAGTTTTCAGCACTTAAATACTTTATAGCTTTTCATTGTTCGGATCCGGATTCGTTCTTCGTTTTTGCAATTTAATTCAAGGCGTTTATTTAATTCAAGTTCTTCGTTCTTCGTCTCAATTTTCGTAAGTTCTTTTATTGCTTTCGTTTATTCGTTTTAATTGCTTGCTTTCGTTTTAGATTCGTTTTCTTAATTGCTCCGTTTAAATTCCTTAGTTTAATTTCGTTCTTTCGATTTCTAGTTTTAAGTTTAGATTCGTTTTCCTTGATTTCAATTCTCTTTCGTTTTTCAAAGTTTTCAAGTTAGATTAATTTACTTTTAATTTCCAGATTTCAATTCATCATGTCTAGATTTATTTATGCTTCTTTCTTTGCTTTCGTTTCCTTCGTTGCTTTCTTTATTGCTTTCTTTTCGATTCTTGCCTAGGTAGATTTAATTGCTTTCTTCTAGTTTAATTCTTAGATTAATTTCCAGCTTTCTAGATTAGATTTATTTGCTTTGATTTATTGCTTTGATTTATTTTCTTGCCTAGGATTTAAAAACAAAAACCCCAAAATATTCTTTACTTGCTTTCTTAGTTTAGGTTTACTACATAATTAATTGCCCTGTTAAGTTTTCCTTGAGATTCGATACTTTGGTTTTACTTGCTAGTGCTACGATAGGATTTCGTTCTATTGCGAACACTTTTTAGTGAAACAAATTTTGGCGCCGTTGCCGGGGAAAACTTTAGGCTTTTGATTGTGTAGTATTTTTATTTGCTTTATTTTTATTTGTGTTTATTTCGATTTCTTATCTCTCCCACTCGGTGCGTTTAACCCTTTTGTTGAGTGTTGTTTATGCATGGTCGCCGAAGTCTTCAAAGGAATTTAGCGCCCTACGTCGACAACGTCCATCAAAGGAAAGCGATCTTAGCCGTGAAGGAGAAGGAGGAGATCGATTCTCAAGACTTTGGTTTAGTCTTGTTGTTTGCAGAGCCCGAAGCCATGGCAGCTAGAGTCATGGGCGATTTTGCTCGCCCCACATTCACAGCCACCACTTCGGCGATTGTCCTGACGGAAGCGGTCAGGAATCATGAGCTTAAACCTCACCACATGGCGTTGCTTCCATCCTACCACGGGCTGGCCAACGAGGATGCGTTGACGTTCATCCGAGAGTTTTGCACGGTGGTGCAAACTTTCCCACTCGCGGGACTCACGGAGGACACCTTGAAGATGAAGTGCTTCCCGTACACCCTCAAGGATCGAGCAAGGTCGTGGTATTTGGCGCTCCCGGCCAACTCTCTCGCCACATGGAATGCGGTGTGCGAGAAGTTCATGCTAAAGTACTATCCCAACCGCAAGACTCAAGAGGTGCGGTCAAAGATTATGAATTTCTCCCAACACAACGATGAGCCATTTCACGAAGCATGGGAGAGGTTCCAAGAGCTGCTCCAACAATGCCCTCATCATCAAATGGCACCGGAGTTGCTGTGGCAATATTTCTACGACGCCCTCAACCAAACTTGCCAATTCATGGTGGATAGTTCGGCCGGAGGCAACATAGCGGTCAAGACAGCTGATGAGTTGAAGGATATTTTCGAGACACTTGCTGCGAGTTCTCAACAAAAATCAGTTAGATCGAGGAACGTGGAGGCGAGTGCAATTTCGATGAGCCCCGACTTGAAGAAGCAAATTGCCGACATGTATAGGGATCTCGAGAATTTGAAGGTTAAGCAAAGTGCACCGGCCCCGAAGGAGGAAGAGAGGAAGCCCGATCAATGCGAGATTTGTGGAGAGCTTGGACACATCAAGGAGGTGTGCCACAACATGGGGGAGTTTCAATACGAAGGAGGAGCCGAGGTCTACGCCGCTCAAGGGTACCCACCTCAAGCACCACATCAAGGATACCAAGGGGGATACAATGGACGCTACCAAAATCCGAGGCCGACACAAGGGCAAGGTAACCCCCCTACCTATCCGAATAGGCGTCCTCCACCATATAATAACCCCTATCCTCCTCCACCAAATCCCTACTACCCTCAACCTCCACCATATTATCCACCCCCTCAATACCCTCCAAATCCATATTACCCACCACCTCCATATTACCCTCCTCAATCTAATCCTACACCACCACCACCATACCCAAACTCTCGTCCTCAAGGACCTCCACAAAAGCCCCCCGCCGATGAGGATCGTTTCCAAGCATTAGATGCAAACATGAAGCGGCTTGAGACGGCTATTGGCCAAATTTCGGGATCTATGCACTTAATGCAACAACCGGGGCGGATTCCGAGCCAAGGGATCCAACCACAACAAGCTAACGAGGTGCAATATCCCCCGTATGTTCCTCCTTTTTCACCTCATCAAGCCCAAGCTGTCTCGGTGTTGCGGAGCGGGAGGCACGTGGACAATGGAGTGACAATGCCACCTCAAGGAAGCATGGGAAATAGATGGGGCCCAAGTCCCCGTTGGAATGGACCGAAGACGCCGGCAGCACCTCCACATCAACACGCCCGTCCAGCAGCTAATCTGGACGGTCGTCCAGATTCTGGACGATCGGCCAAAACGCAGGCGCCAGAGCCCCGTCCAGTACCTGATCTGGACGGTCGTCCAGATTCTGGACGCTCGTCCAGATTGCCCAACTCGCCCAACCCAGCAGCTAATCTGGACGATCGGCCAAGTCACCCCGACTCTTCTGGCCGATCGTCCAAATCAGGAGAGCAGCGTACGGAGTCCGACGAGCCCGAGAAAGAGTCCCAACCTCTCCACAAGACGTCCAACCCTTATGTTCCTCCCATTCCTTATCCGAGTCGAGTGAAGAACAAGAAGCGGGATCAACAATTCATGGATTTGTACAAGCTTCTTTCAAAGGTGGACGTGAACTTGCCTCTCCTTGATGTCATTCGCAATGTGCCACCGTTCGTGAGGTTCGTGAAGGAGTTGACATCGAGGAAGAAGCCGTTCGATGAGATGGAGACGATTGCGGTATCGGAGGTGGCGACATCAATTATGCAACACCCTCTTCCACCTAAGCAACGAGATCCAGGTTCTTTCGTTATCACTATCTCTTTAGGTAATGGTAAGGAAGCATGTGGTATGCTAGATTTAGGTGCCGGTATTAATCTTATGCCTTATTCTATCTTTAAGCAATTAGAGTTAGGAGAACTTAAACCCACTCGCATGAGCCTTCAATTGGCGGATAGGTCTATTAGGTACCCTAGAGGTATTATCGAGGATATTCTTGTTCGCGTAGGGGGTTTGATTGTTCCCGTTGATTTTGTGGTTTTAGAGATAGGTGAGGTACAAGAAAATGGTATTGAGCACACACTTTTGCTAGGTCGTCCTTTCATGGCTACAACTAATACTTTGATTGATGTGAAGAGTGGTGTGATTAAGATGTCCGTTTTAGGAGAGGATGTCTCGTTTTCTGTGCATAAGAGTCGGCCTATGTCATCGGTCAATTTAATTGATAATTGTTCTTTCATCGATAAGGTTGATGCCTTGGCCGAGTGCTCTTTTGTGCAGGATTTTGACACGGAGGAGGTGTGTTGGGGATCTGGAGATCAAATGGAGTGGGAGCGAATGGAGAGAGACATTGGGATCAAGCTACCGTTTCCACCTCAAGACCCCGAGCCCGGCTCGAAGATTCCGGAGCCTTTGGAGTTGAAAGAGCTGCCATCGCATTTGAAATACATATTTTTAGAGGGAGGAAACCAAAAACCCGTAATCATCTCTTCTTCTTTGTCTCTTGCAGAGGAAGGAGCTTTGGTGGGCATACTCAAGGAGAACAAGCTCGCTTTTGGATGGAGCTTGGCGGATATACGAGGAATTAGCCCGGCCACGTGCATGCATCGCATCAATCTCGAAGAAGGCGCTCGCCCCAAACGAGATGGACAAAGGAGGCTCAACCCAATGCTCATGGAGGTCGTGCGCAAGGAAATCTACAAGCTATTGGCGGAGGGTATTATCTATGCCATCGCCGATAGTGAGTGGGTTAGCCCGGTGCACGTCGTTCCAAAGAAGGGAGGAATCACGGTGTCAAAGAACGAGAAGGACGAGTTGGTCGCCTCGCGCCCGGTTACCGGTTGGAGGATGTGCATCGATTATAGGAAGCTCAACGCTTCCACCAAAAAGGACCACTTTCCTCTCCCTTTCATTGATCAAATGCTTGATAAGTTAGCCGGGCAAGAGTTTTATTGTTTTCTAGATGGCTTGTCAGGTTACTACCAAATTGCGATAGCTCCGGAGGATCAAGCAAAGACGGCCTTCACAAGCCCTTTCGGGACCTACGCTTATAGGAGGATGCCATTTGGTCTCTGCAACGCACCGGGTACGTTCCAAAGATGCATGATGTCTATTTTTTCGGAATTTATCGGTGATTTTGTAGAGATTTTTATGGATGATTTTTCTGTTTTCGGGTCGTCTTTCCATGATTGCTTGTTAAAAATAGAGAGAGTCCTTAAGAGATGCATTGAGAGTGGACTCACCTTGAGTTGGGAAAAGAGTCATTTTATGGTTAGAAGTGGAATTGTTCTAGGCCATGTAGTTTCGAGTAAGGGCATAGAGGTCGACAAAGCGAAAGTGGAGGTAATTGAAAAATTGCCACCACCTAGTGATGTCAAAGGTATTAGGAGTTTCCTTGGTCATGCGGGTTTTTATAGACGATTCATTAAGGATTTTTCTAAAATTAGCCAACCTCTTTGTCGTTTGCTTGCTCAAGATGTGCCTTTCCACTTTGATGAGTCTTGTATGAATGCCTTTCTCACTTTAAAAGAAAAACTCATCTCTGCTCCCGTTGTAGTTGGTCCCGATTGGTCATTGCCTTTTGAGATTATGTGTGATGCGTCTAATAATGCCGTAGGGGCTGTTTTGGGTCAAAGAGTCGATAAGATGCTTTGTGTGATTTACTATGCTAGTTTAACTCTTAATCCTGCTCAAGTGAATTACACCACCACCGAACAAGAGATGCTTGCTGTTGTTTTTGCCTTAGATAAATTTAGATCATACATCATAGGGTCTAAGGTGATTATTTATAGTGATCATGGTGCTCTTAAACATCTTTTGACTAAAGCCCAAGCAAAACCTAGGTTGATTAGATGGGTCTTATTATTGCAAGAATTTGACGTTGAAATTCGTGATAGGAAAGGTAGTGATAATCTTGTGGCCGACCATCTCTCTCGTCTCGATTCACCTCCCCCTTATGCTTCTCTTGATGATAATTGTGATTCCTTTCCCTTTGAGAATGTTAATGAAGTGAGTGCTACTCCTTGGTTTGCCGATATTGCTAATTACTTAGCCGATAAGGACACTAAACCCGTCCTTAACGCTCAAGAAGAGAAAAGGTTTCTTCGTTTGTGTAGGCAATACTATTGGGAGGATCCTCACTTGTTCAAGCTTGGGAAGGATGAGGTGATTCGAAGGTGCGTTCCCGACCACGAGCAAACCGAGGTGCTGCGACATTGTCACGAGGAGCCGAGTGGAGGACATTTTGGAGGCCAAAAGACTGCTCATAAGGTGCTACAAAGTGGATTATATTGGCCTACCCTGTTCAAGGATGCTCAAGCCTTCTACCTTGCATGCGATCGTTGCCAACGCACAGGTTCTATAGGTCGCCGTAATGAGATGCCCCTTAATCCTATTATAGTGGTTGAGATTTTTGATGTGTGGGGCATCGACTTTATGGGACCTTTTCCTAAATCCCATGGTTTCGAATACATTTTACTCGCCGTCGATTACGTGTCTAAGTGGGTAGAAGCAATACCCACGAAGACATGTGATTCTCACGTTGTCTTGAAGTTTGTGCAGGAAAATATCTTGTGTAGGTTTGGTTTCCCTCGTGTGATCATTAGTGATGGGGGAAAACATTTTTGCAACAAGTTGTTCGCCAAGCTCATGAAGAAGAACGCCATCACACACAAGGTGGCGACTCCTTATCATCCACAAACCTCGGGACAAGCGGAGACGAGCAATCGCCAAATCAAGGGGATTTTAGAGAAGACGGTCAAGCCATCGAGGAAGGATTGGGCCGACAAGTTGAACGACGCTCTTTGGGCATATCGCACGGCTTACAAAGGCGTGCTTGGGATGAGTCCCTATAGGCTCGTTTATGGTAAGTCGTGTCATTTGCCCGTTGAGATAGAGTTCAAGGCGTATTGGGCCCTCAAGCGCATCAATTTCGACCTCGACGATGCTCATGATCGGAGGATTTTGCAAATGGAGGAGCTCGACGAGCTAAGGAACGAAGCCTACGACAATGCCAAGATTTACAAGGACAAGGTGAAACGTCTACATGATAGACGCATAGCTTTCAAGGAGTTCAAACCCGGAATGAAGGTACTTCTCTTTCACTCTCGTCTTCGTTTATTTCCGGGTAAGCTTAAGTCTAGGTGGGGCGGTCCATACACGGTGGTGCAAGTTTTCCCCCATGGTGCGGTAGAAATCAAGAACGAGGATTCGGGATACATCTTCTCGGTCAACGGGCAACGATTGAAGCCGTACATCGAAGGGTCGACATTGCCTCAAACGGTGGAGACGATTCTCATATCCGACCCCCCACTCTCCTCTTGAGTTTTTGGTACGTCAAGCTAATGACGATAAACGAGCGCTTGGTGGGAGGCAACCCACGTAAAAAAAAAATATAAAAATTTTAGATTTAGTATTTTTCATTGCATTTCTTATTAATATTTAATTTTTCGTGTTAGTTTGAGTGTCTTTTTGCAGGAATGGGCGTCGATTACCAGCAGCTGATCTGGACGATCGGCCAGATCCCCCTAAGGATTCTGGACGACCGTCCAGAACTGGGCAAACCAGATTCTTGACAGTGGCTAATCTGGACGACCGTCCAGATTCTTTAAGAAATCTGGACGCCCGTCCAGAATCTCGTGGGCCCCACCTCCTGCTGAGTCAAACTCGACTTTCAGCCCATGTATTATTTTTGACCTACTCTTCTATCTCCTCCACCTCTCTTCTCTTATTTTTCCCACAGCTCACACCAGCCGCTGCAACACACACACCAGCGCCACAAACCGCCGCCAGCAGCCTACCGTCCGCCGCCGTTCAGAGCCACCGCTGCCGCCGTCAGTCCGCCGTCAGTCCGCCGTCAGCACACCGCCGGCAGCACATCACCATTCACCCATCGCCGTTCACCCATCGCCGCCAGCTGAGCCACCGCCGTTCGCCCATTGCTGTCAGCTCGCCGACGTCGTTCCAGCCACCTTCAGTCACCACCGCGCCGCCGTCGCTCAGCCGCCACCCCGTCGCCGCCGCGTCACCGCGCTCGGCCAGAATTACCGCGACCGGCCAAAATCTCCGCGACCGGCCAAAATTCTGGACGACCGTCCAGAATTCAAGCTGAATCTGGACGACCGTCCAGATAGGAGACTGCCCCGTTTTTCACTTTCGTGGTTCCTGCTCCGTTCGTGTGCCATCCTTCCTCAAACCCCTTCACATCATCACCATGAATCGTACTCCCTACGTTGTGAGTCTCGATCGCCACTCACCGGGTGACAACGAGCAACAGTACGGGCGTCGCGAACGAGTTCCTTTCGAAACCGATAGGTACGCGACTACTAATCTCTACCTCCGTTTGAAAAATCTTGATATACGCCCTCCTAGGCATTATGATATGGATTTTTTGAGGCGATTGTCTATTTTTCCGACTATTCGCGAATATGCTCTTCGACTAGGATTAATGCGATGTATGTCTAGACAATGGGAGGCGCATAATAGTTTGTGTCTAGAGATGTGTAGTAGTTTTCGACTATCTAGACGTGGTGATGAGGTTGTGATGGAATGTACTTTTCGTGGTATTTTGTGTGAAGTTTCTAAGGAAACGATGAAATCAGTATTTGGTTTTCGTGCTAACCCGAATATCTCTGATTGTGTGCCTGCTGATTTCAATGTTAATGCGGCTTGGATGGATTTGTCGGGTGTTAATAATTTTAGAACTTCGGGTGTGTCTAGCTCCTTTTTACGCGATGATGCTTTGATCATACTCCATCGCTTCATATCTAACATGGTCTCCGGTAAAAAGGAGGCCAGTAAGGTAACGGGCATGGAGGTCTATTTGCTTTGGTGTGCTAGGTACAATCGGAAGGTGTGTTTGGCCCCATTCATATGGACGCAGCTCTCACACGTGCAGTCGAAGAATGGCGCCCATCCCACTCTTGGATACATCGCGACGGCCCTTGCTCGTCACTTTGGCGTAGATATTTCGGAGGCCGGAGGGTTGGTGCAAAGTGTGGAGATGTCGTCCACGGAGTTGATCAATGCTCGCTTGATGAGGAGTCCAACCGAGTTCACTCGAGTTGAGGATCGAGCTTCTGTTCGTGCTTACTATTCTGATGCGCGTCGTGTTCGAAGAGACGGGCAAGATGCCGAGCACCACATGGAGGAAGATGCTGAGCAACAAGAAGAGGGAGAAGGAGAGGAAGAAGAGGTGGAAGTGGAACATGAGGACGATGGGAATGGAGACGAGGAGGAGCAGCAGCATGTTCCGGACGATAATGAGCGCATTGTTCACTACTACACTCGGAGAGATCGCGTCCGAGCTCGCCAGGCCATGGAGGCCGAGATTCCTCCATATTGGGCTGATTTTCAACAAGGGATGTTTGCTCGTTTCGATTCCATGTCCACCCAAATGACGGGATTGTCTAACCAAATGGCGGGTTTGTCTACACACGTGTCTGGTTTGGATAGGAGGGTGTCGAACATCGAGGGCCATTTGATGAGGTACACCGACTTCTCCATTGGCTCCACCTCCGCTCCACCAAACCCGGATGATCCCCGTTATTGGTCTCCCCACGATCCACGTTGGCAAGACCCACGGTTTGGAGGTCCTTTCAATTAATCATAGCCTTGTTTGTGTCTTTTATTTTTGTTGAGTCTTTTATTGTTTTATCTTTATTTTGTTCGATTTTACGCTTTTGTGTTTTGTTTTGTGTTTGTTTTGTAGGTACCCACTTGGAACCTCCTCGGGATTTCGAGTGTGTTGTTTGTCTTCATGCGATAAGTTTTTCTATCCCTTTCCTTTTTATTTTCTCGCAATGGGGACATTGCTTGATTTTAAGTGTGGGGGGGGGTCTTCGAACTTTTGGCATGAAGTTTTTACTTTTGTTGAGTCATTAGGAGTTAATTTGAGTCGTTGAGTCAAATGAGCATGTGATGATGGTATTGTGGACTTGGCCAATGATAGAGAATTGTTGATTTTTTGGAAAAATTCATGATCTTTATTATGCATGGAACCTTGGCGAAGCGACGCATTTTATTCGATAAATTTGATGTATGCTATGATGTCGGGAACTAGATAGTTTGAACCCGTGAGATTTGAGCTTTTTGTGCATATTTATGCCTATTCTTGATTGAGTGATCATGCTTGCTTCGTTGTTTCTAGAACTTGCCTTGTTTCTCCATCAAGACCTTAGTATATTTACGAACTAGGAAATGATCTTAGGCCATTCTTTCGTAGCCACATGATTCCTATACACTAACCTTGTTCATAATCCTTTGTTTACCCCTTTTGAGCCTTTATTAGCCGTTCTTTGTGAAACCGGATGATAGGAGGTTTGGATGATTATGGGTATCCTTAGTTGTAGTTGGTGATATGGAAGGAGAAAATTTGAAAATACTTGTTGTGGTGTAGAAGGAGAGAAAGAAAAGAAATTTGAGATGCTTGTTTAAGTGTAGTTAGCTATCCCTATAAGCTTAGAAAAAAAAAAAAGAAAGAAAAAAAAAAAAAAAGGGAGATAAAAAAAAAGAGCCTTTGTTCGAATTAGAAAGAGCATGTATTAGTTGAGCTCTAGAAAAAAAATATAAGCATAAGGGGATAGTTAGCTTTGATTTGTATAGTTTAGCATCTTTGAGTTTGTATTTGGTGTGTTGGAGGGTAGAAGATGGAGATTAAAATCCATACTTTGGTTGGAGTTGAAAAAGAGGTTGATGATTTAGAGCATTTTGAGTCACTTAGCCTATATATTCCCTACCTTAACCAATGTCCCTACATTACAAGCTTATATAAAGACCTTTTTGATCCTTGTTTGTAGATATTACATTAGGTGGAGATGTTGAGATTAAAGGCAAGCTTATGGTAAACATGTTGCATTGCATTGATGTTGAGTGAACCCTCTTGATGTGCATTATATTACATCTTTTCTTTGAGAGAGTTGAGTGTTCACTTTCATATATAAAATTTCACATGTTTGGGAGTGTTCTTTGATGGATTAGCATACTTTGAATTAGTTGAGTAGATTGTGGTGATTGATGCTAAGGTTGTGTGCATAGTTTTGATCATGAACATGAGAGTTGTTTTTGAAAAGCTTTGAGGCCATTATAGTTCACGATACTTGAATCTATTGTTTGTTTTGTTTTGCTTGAGGACAAGCAAAGGTCTAAGTGTGGGGGAGTTTGATTGGTGTTTATTTGTTAGGTTTTTCGTTGCGTTTTCGTGTTCGTTTTCATTATGTTTTTGTGTCTTTTAGTGTGTCTTTTGGCTATGATTGTTTGTTTGGAGTTTTGAGTATCGTAGGAGCAAAAGGTGAGAAATTGGAAGAAAACGGGACGAAAAGTGCATGAAGAGAAGGAAAGGCCGTGAGAGACCAGTGTCTGATCTGGACGAGCGTCCAGATGTTCTCTAGCATTTGGACGAGCGTCCAGTATTTGGACGAGCGTCCAGATTTTCTCTAGCATTTGGACGAGCGTCCAAACATGTATGAAGCAGTTATCCAGCAGCTCATCTGGACGACCGTCCAGATTTCACTCCACAATCTGGACGATCGTCCAAAAGTCGGCGCCCAGCAGTTCTTTCCTTATTTATCTAGGTTTTTACCTAGTATATATATATGATCCCTTGTACACGAATTATCATCATCTTAGACATCTTTTTAGCTCTAGTTTTCAGCACTTAAATACTTTATAGCTTTTCATTGTTCGGATCCGGATTCGTTCTTCGTTTTTGCAATTTAATTCAAGGCGTTTATTTAATTCAAGTTCTTCGTTCTTCGTCTCAATTTTCGTAAGTTCTTTTATTGCTTTCGTTTATTCGTTTTAATTGCTTGCTTTCGTTTTAGATTCGTTTTCTTAATTGCTCCGTTTAAATTCCTTAGTTTAATTTCGTTCTTTCGATTTCTAGTTTTAAGTTTAGATTCGTTTTCCTTGATTTCAATTCTCTTTCGTTTTTCAAAGTTTTCAAGTTAGATTAATTTACTTTTAATTTCCAGATTTCAATTCATCATGTCTAGATTTATTTATGCTTCTTTCTTTGCTTTCGTTTCCTTCGTTGCTTTCTTTATTGCTTTCTTTTCGATTCTTGCCTAGGTAGATTTAATTGCTTTCTTCTAGTTTAATTCTTAGATTAATTTCCAGCTTTCTAGATTAGATTTATTTGCTTTGATTTATTGCTTTGATTTATTTTCTTGCCTAGGATTTAAAAACAAAAACCCCAAAATATTCTTTACTTGCTTTCTTAGTTTAGGTTTACTACATAATTAATTGCCCTGTTAAGTTTTCCTTGAGATTCGATACTTTGGTTTTACTTGCTAGTGCTACGATAGGATTTCGTTCTATTGCGAACACTTTTTAGTGAAACACTTCTGCAGATGCACTGCATATGCCTGGGTTTTTTACAAGTGTTGTCTATTTATGCAGGGCTCGATATGTGGCGCCTATTTATATAGGGCTGGATATATGGTGCCTATTTGCATAGGGCTTTCGAGGGTTCTGCCTATTACATAGGGCTTACGAGAGTTTTGCCTATTAGATAGGGCTTTTTGAAGGTTCTGCCTATTTAAATAGGGCTTATGAGAGAATTTTAGCTCGATTGCAGATGATTTATGCCTTCGAATGTGGGGCCCTCTCATTAGGGTGAGGGGGGTGACCTCGTCATTCTCGGCTCTCTGTTTTTAGTGTTTGCTCTGTGTGATTTTCGGTTCATGATAATACAGGGGCTTATGATTAGATCATAATGCTTCGTCTGTGTTTACCAATTCCTCATAACCCACAGGCTGATTTTATGATTTGACATTTTCAGTAGAAATTTAAACTTTTAAACTCACCAATTGTAAAAGATGAGTCGAATACGCTGCGGAATTGCTGTAATTTTGATTCAACTTTCCTTCAAATTCTTCACAACCTTTAAATGGAGCAGAGAATACAAATCAGTTATCCCAATTTCTATTACGAGGAGATCATAATCCTAAGATCACTTTCTATTTCGCGGTTCGACATCATAAAAGATTCAACAGAAATTAACCCATAATATTTATCTCCAAATTTTCTGCGAAGATGTCACATCCCAATTCCCGAGGGAAGACACGTGTGCCGGGACGTGGCAAGGGGTTGGAAATAAGAAGCGGGGATAGAAAGGGGCCTAATATCTTAGGATAATTAACCATATTATTAAGGAATTAATATGGGATCGGGACGTACACAGCACATACTACGGGGTAGGTAACCCATACTGCCCGTGTTGGCCGGCTTTGTCTGAATACCCATAGATATAATAAATATTTATTTTATACTCTTATAACGGGACTCGGGTATAGCATATAGATTTTATTCTAAAACTTGAAATTAGGCTTTGGATATTGAGTACATTGTAGGATCGTTTATTAATGACTACTTTAACTATAAGCGTAGCGGAAGCTTTATTCAAATATGACACAACAACAATCCTCTTTAGCCACGTCTGCTCCACCAGCTCCTTAATCTGCAAAACATTTGGAAAGGAATTGCAGGGCTGAGTACTAATGCACTCAGTGGGCTTGTGCCGAAAACATTTATTATATAAAAAGAATATCCATGATAATAAAGCATGCATAGAAGGGTTTTAGAAATCATATAACTTCCATGCACACCAAAACTCATTTTCGTTGATTGCGATGCGGATTACCATGTTACTCTTATACCAATCCCGGGACGTACCACT
The DNA here is from genome assembly GCA_024222315.1 of Thymus quinquecostatus. Classification (NCBI taxonomy): domain Eukaryota; kingdom Viridiplantae; phylum Streptophyta; class Magnoliopsida; order Lamiales; family Lamiaceae; genus Thymus; species Thymus quinquecostatus. The sequence goes on from CM044167.1 coordinate 4,734,806, forward strand.
GCCGGATCCCTTTTCATGATGGAGCCATAGATTAACTAATACTGATCCCGGGACATACCACTGTAGGATCATTTTCATGGTGGAGCCATAGTTTGGAGACAATGGAGTATTTCATCCACTTGTTCTCCCCTCGTAGTTAGAATCAATTGGTGATCAACCCAATGATTTCTAACAGTGCGCACAGTCCCTCGATTAGTGTGTTAGACCAACCGAAAGACCCGATCGTAAACATAAGAGCCTTAAACATGTAATCATGCATCAAAATATTTTTCATGGATAATCCCACATTTTAGAGCTTAATAACTCAAAATAATATTTTAGAAAGAGAAACCCCACAAATATACTGAAAATAAACCTCACAAATATACTGAAAATAAACCCCACCTGATAAGAATTTGATCCTCCCTCAAAAATACGTAAGCTTTAGTGTTACTAGGTCGTCTTAAATATCGAAGACTATCATTTGTAAGTTGAAAGAATGAAATCAAATGGCTTCGTAAGACTTGTATTTATAGCCCAAATAGTATTATAGCCTTGATTAATCATCATATAGCATGGATGAGTCACAAGCCTATTAAACCTAGGCTAGAAACGTGTAAAAATTGGGGGAGTAAGTTAGTAACAACTCATGCATTTATACTATCTTGTTTACATGCATGATAATTATCTAAATATATATTAAAATTGCATGGATACATTTTTTTGTTGTTTTAATCTTGTACAAATTTTTGTATATAATTAAACTTTTCATTAATATTTACCAGCTATATTTTTGTATACATATATTCATAGAATATCTCTAATAACTATTACTTTTATTACTTCCTTATTTATTTTCTATATTTTCTATAATAGTATCTACTTAAACTATTATATTAAATTTAATATTTTCAATACTTATATCTTATTACCAATTCCAAAGTATTTGTGAACCTCTAAATTTTATTAATAGATAAATTAACTAACTATATATTACGAAATTTGGGATATTACAGAAGAATACTTAATTAACACAGAGTATCCACTTACTCTAACATGAGGAAATAACAGAGAAAATCCATGACGATATTACATCAGCAAGCTAAAATTCCAATAATACAGCAGAGATCGACATCTTAAACTCAATGATTTCCCACAGACGGCGCCAGTTGTTAGATCCGGGTCAAAGATCCACAACAATTATACAATTATTCATCATATTCATAGACTAACAAAGAGTGTTCATGTATATGTAGTTACAAGCAAAGACATAAAGGAGATTCATGAGGTTTACTAATCGTAATAGCTCAACTTCCGCAAGACGCCTCTTCTTCATATATGAAGGAGGAATAAGACGGAGATCGAGAATAAGGTGTTTGAGCCATAAATCTAGCCAAGTTCACAAAGAAGAAAGCTCATTTTGAGAAGAAAAGGAAGGAGGAAAAGAGCGAGGTAGAGAACGCAAGGCGCCTTTATCCTCGACCTCTTTTAGCAACGAGGATTATACCTTTGGATGAATTTACCGGGAGTGCTTTTCACCTACGAAGTGAAAAGGGGAGGAATGAAGAAGGAGGCTCCTTGGAGGAGGACCTCGGTTACTCGAGCTTGAGAGAAAGTTCTAAATGAATAGAACAGTATGTGAAGTGTATGTGTATGTTGGTTGTTGAAGTGGTGAGATCACTCTCTATTTATAGGTGTCGAAAAGGACGAAAAGGTGAATGTTCATGCAGAGGGAGGACAAGAAAGGAATTTCTAAGGGGACAAGATTCCCTTTGTCATTAAATTTGTGGTTCTCACCCTAAAGCGTATAGAGTCACGCGGACTGTGTGTCATCAAGTCCCTATGCCTTGGCAGATGCCGGTGGATCTGGGATAACCCCTGTATAAGGACGGATCTACTCAGAGCTCCTGGCTTTTGCACTGGACATGGCATCTCTTGCTCTAAAGGCGACATCTGCGCCGAGGGTGGCATCTAAGGCTTCTCATATTCACATCTAGTCAGCACTCAAGGGTGCCACGTGGTAAAACTGATATTAGTCCCTATCAGGAGGAATACTTAATTTGGTTAAGAACAAATGTACGTTATCTAATGCGCATAAGTTGCATTTCTCCATGTAACAAACCTTTCATGCAAATAGCATTCTATGAGAGAGAGGGTTATTGAGAAGCAAACTCCTACTATACCTAAAATAATCTAACACACACTCCTACATTACTAACATGCGATTGAGTAAGAAATTAAGTAGTTGAGCAAGGAGGAACTAGCGATGGGGGGAAGTGGCGGGGCGGCTATGCATATGTCGGCGTTGGTGGTGGTGGTGGCGGCGTTGGCGGTGGCGGTGGTGCAAGGACAAGATGGTGACGAAATGGGGAAGTGCCTCCTAGAGTGCAGCGAGAAGGCGGTGTTGTGTACGGGGGAATGTGCATTTGACGGCGGCAAAGACGAATGCTACGAGAAATGTGGGGACAACGACATCAAATGTGTGAATAACTGCACGGAATCTAAGAATCTCCACCGCCTCCGGCAGCTTCCGATCATGGAGATCGATCCTTGATCACCATGGAGTACTCTAATTAACATACATGTAAATAAAATTTGTATTCATGATTCATTCTAGTACTTATGAACGTCCTTTTCTTTTTTCCTTACCTAAGAGATTTTCCAATAACTTATATTTTTTTCTCTCTATTTTTTGTCCCTTTTTGCGATATGTGTTTTTGGGATTTGAATAAAAGAATTTGGACGAGTGTGTGAAGTTGTGAATATGAAACCTAATCTCAAGGTGTATATAGATTAATTAAATATTATAAACGTAATTACGTTTATTCCGCCTCATTTAACACGATCGATTATATATTGAACGGAATAAGCTAAACGAAATAAAACAGAATAAGTAGTACGTATTAATTTTACTCTCTCCGTCTATTATTTACTAAAGTATAGACGGGGAGAGTATTTCTTAAAAAACAATTTCTTACGATTATATTACATATTACGTCTATTGTTTTTATTTAAAAATCAATGAAGATAAAATGGTACATATATTTCTTGATTGACAACATATGTAATGTTTTATTCAATCGAAAATTTTATTTGTTAGATTAGATTATAATGATATGGTACAATGATTACATTTCCGTTACGATGGGGACGGAGAGGGAGGGAAATAATCGACCTCGCATATGCAAATCCCAGTTTCTATGCCTTGAAGAAGATAGATTTCGTTATGATCACATTTCGGCACACATTTTCTTTTGCATACTTCTTCGTAAAAGTCCAACTTCGATGAATTATTCGGGGTAGTAGGGTTGCCCGCAAAACAATCGCAATGCTCCTTATCATAAACTCTCGTGAAACACTCGTATTTCGTACAATCTGCGGTCGTCTCGCACGGCATTTCTATGCAAAATTGAAATATATACATATGTGTGTTCTTTTATAAATAATTAAATTGAATGAAGTAGGTTAATTACGATAATCGCCGGTAAATGATTCTTTCGTTTCGAGACAAGTGCAAATGCCACCCCAACATACGGGAGTGCCTTCGTTGCATTTATTGTTGCAGTCTTGATCGGACGTACAATTTTGTGACAAAACTTTTGCTGCAATAAAATTTGATAGTATTATGATAATTATTAGACAGAAGAATTAAGACATATAACACTGATAACCGGCACTAATTAGGAATAACACAACCATGAAATTAGATTTATGAGAAGCCATTTTGAGCGATAGCTTATGATTGTTCGCTCGTAGTTATTTATACCGATAAATATATAATACTAATGAAATTCGAATTTAAATGTTTTTATGGTAACAAAATAACGATTCATGTCACTAAAATACAATTTTTTAGTTACAAATATATCTAGTTTTAGTGACAATATTTGAAACAAATAAGTTTTTGCTCTTTTGACAACTATTTTTCTTATAGTGACGACTATTAGCAGTGATTATACTGGATATTTAATTTTATGTGACATCAAATCTTATGTGACTAGCTCATTTAATTTTTGTGACAAACAAAATGTGTCACTACAATAATTTACAGTAGTGACGATCACTGCGTGTCACTATAGCGATGGAGTATAGTGACGACAATATTACGTCACTACAAATATATATATACTGACAAGATCATCTGTCACTGTAAAAAATAATATAGTGATGACTTTTTTTATGTTATGGCTAAATTAACTTGTGACAACACTTATAACAACAACTACAAAAGTCATCACTAAGTAGCTTTAGTGACAATTTTGGCATATATAGCGACAACAATTATTGCCACTAGAAGCAGTTTTTCTTGTAGTGTATGGTGAAAAACGATTATTTTCAAGTGAGATGATCGATCTTTTAATTCTACTTATAAACCATGTATATATTTATGGATTATTTTAAATGTTACCGTAATTTCATCAATATATAATTGAAGATGGTGATTGTAAACAAACCACATGGTGAAAAAATGAATGGTTTGAATTTGAATATGATAAATTTTAAGTAAATACTCCCCCTCCCAGTCATAAATGAATAACTTTTCCCGACGCGAGAATTAAGACGAGAGTGATAGTGGTGGATAAAGTAGTGTGTACTGGTTTTAGTGAGTTAAAATTTTGCTATTTAAGGTAATATCCCTATATGAGTGGGACGGACGAAAATATAACTTATCTTTTTATGAATGTAATGGAGGGAATAGTAAAATACCGAAAATATTACTTCAAAAAGTAAAATTAGCAGCATGGGCCTTTTCGAATTATGGGGAAAAGGTGTCAATAATGCAAATTATATTGACTAAAATAAATCCCAAAATCAAATTGAATTAAATTCAATACAATTAATGCTATCAATGTAGAAATCGGATTACAAAATCCAACTAACCTAATCCTATCTCATTATTTTAGCTATTTTTTCCTTTTTCTTTAATTTAATACTAGTTAATTCAAATATATTTGAACAGATTGATTCCTCCCTTTTGTTTTTTGGGTTAGAAATTCAGCATTTGAATACTCCCTCCGTCCTCCATTTAGTGACGGAGGGAGTATGGGCACGGGTTTTTTCGCATTTTATGGTATAATAATAAATTAATGTGTTAAAGTGTTAAAGTGGAATAATTGTGGGTCCATTTGAATTGTTTAATAGTATTAAAATGTTAAAATAATAAAAAGTAGATGTATAAAGTGTTAAAGTGTTAAAGTGATTGTGGGGTCTACGTCCTAAAACGGAATATGTCAGTAAATGGAGGACGTCCCAATATAGTTGTTGGGAACCCCTTACAGTTTGATTTTGATGATGTTTATCGAAACCACACTTAGGCATATTTTACTTGTTTAGGGTCAAGGCCGATAGATCGACCTGCTACCTGTTAGTGCAGGTCGATACTCTCTAATGTCTAGAATCAAGTTCGATCCACCCTGTAAGAGAAAGGTCGTTTATACGGCCTGCCTCATTTGGATCGAGCTGGATCATCAAGCTGTCTATGGACCTTCCTTATCAAGCTTCCAGCCTGCATTGCCTTAGAAGATTTCAAGAGCTGGATTTCAATATCAAGGTCGATGCTCCGCCTTCATGGAGGAACACGACCTGATCCTTGCCACGTGGTGTGCCAGCAAGGACGAATCTTCCCAACGGCTAGAAGTGAGTCAGCTTCCAACGGCTAGTGCCACGTCAGCCTGACTCCAACGGCTAGTTTTTCAAAACTGCCTATAAATACTTCAGCCATTATCGGATTCATGTACGGGAAACTCAAGCTATCAACGCCATATCTCTGCCCAAAATCTCTCTCAAGTTCATATCCATTCAAGTGTTCGAAATCCCATTAGTTTCCCAAACACTTGACTAAGAGAGGTTTCCAATTCCGATAAACACCACAACGACGAAGCGTTCACTGCTGCTTGTCGTTAGTTCAACAACTTCTTCTCCGACTAGTTCGAAGTTAGAAAGTTTGTTTGTGTTTTCGCCATTATAGAGTTAGTCAAGCTCTGTAAAAGTGAAAGGTTGTTTGTACGTTTCAGTACGAAAGGTTGTAAGGGTCACGACCCAAAACTCGTGTCTAGATATTTTCAGGTTAGATTGTATCTAGAACTGATACTCAGTCAGTATAAATAAGAGAGAGGTTGAATCCAAAGGTAAAGGGATTCTCAGGTCGAGTCGACCTGACGTGGACGTAGGAGGGTTTCTCCGAACCACGCTATATCGCGGTGTCTCTCTTTCTCTCTCTCTCTTTATTTATCGCCCTTATATTTTATTATCAAACTGACGAGCATCAACCTGCATATCACGCATCAACCTGCTATCTACTTTCAGCCTTAAGATTTTTCAAAGAGTAAATCAACCTCCACCAACTTCCGCATTAACAACAGTTTGATAAATCAAGCTTGATACCATACGAGCTTGATAGATCAAACTGCCTCTGATAAAGATCGACCTTGACAATCGACCTTTAGATCGACCTGATTTTATAAAAGTCAAAAACGGTTGGTTATTGGTGTATTCCCCCCCCCCCCCCCCCCCCCCCCATACACCAATTACTCTTTCCCGGGACCAACAAGTGGTATCAGAGCAGTGGTTCTTTTGACCGCTGCTTTGCATACTAAAAGTTCTTTATCAAACTTTTGGTCATTTTGACCGATCCTTAGAAAAATCTTTTCATTCATTTCATATCATATTATTTGCTATGGAGGCTTCTCTTCTCAGGGTATGTGAAGACTTCTCCATTCAAGGCTATGAAGACTGGAGTTTCCGCATCAAGATGTGTCTCAAGGCACATCACGTCCTTATGTGGGATATTATCGAAAATGGCCCCTCTCCCATTTATGCTGCGAAGATTATTGTGGACGGAACAGCCCCCGGGGAGGCTACATACGAGAAAGTCCTCAAAAATCCTCGCGACTACACAACCGAGGAAAGGAAGGAGGCCAGCCTCGATGATTACGCAAAGGGACTCATCTCCAGCACCGTGAAGGGCGTCTACCTGGCCAAGATCCGAAATCTTGAGACCGCCAAAGAAATGTGGGACACCCTCCGGTCCATCAGCCTTGGCTCAGAGGAAATGAAGGAGAACAAGCTGTCTATGGCATGCAGCAAGTTCGATGACTTCAAGATGGTTTCGGGTGAAACCATAGAAGCGATGAAAATTCGCTTCACCGAGATTATTCTCGAAGTCGCTGCAATCAACCCCTACAAATATACGCAGCGCGAGAAGAATCTTAAGGTGATACGTGCCCTTCCTGCAAATTGGCACGTATACGCCGCCATGCATCCAGCCCGATCGGATTTCAACTCCCTCACCACTGAAGACCTTTTCGACATTCTTGTCAGAAATGAATATGAGATGATCCGCATCCATGGATCAACACAGCCTTCCACCAGCAAGAAGGCTGATGAAAAGAACAAGGAGGTAGCTTTCAAGGCCGACTCAGCCTCTGCTGCTACCCCAAGTCCGATTGACGAATCCATCGTCAAGAAGTTCGAGAAGATGACTCTCGACTATGCTCTAGCTGCTAGGAGAAATGAGAAGCTCCTAGGGAAGGTTGTCAAATACAAAAAGTTCTATCGTGACAACAAGCGAAACTTCTCAAACCGCAACCACGACCGCCCTGACAAAAAGGGAGAAGGTAAACCCTCAACCTTCAATTCTTCTAACACACCCGAGGGTGGTTGTTTCAATTGTGGCAGACCAGGTCACTACAAGACCGACTGCCCGGATCTTACCAAGGCAGAGAGAGACGAGCTCCGTGCAAAGCGCGATAAGAAGCTTAAGGATCAACGAGCTGCCATGATCGCCGAAGAAACGAAGGAAGCTCATCTCTCTGACAGTTCGTCAAGTGATGACGAAGGTTACATCGCTTTTGACGAAAGTGATGATGAAGAATGTTTCGTTGGAGAGCACCAACAAAACGAGGGATCTTCAAAGGTAGATCTTCAACCCATTTCACTTTCTTTTTCTGACGATGATTGTGCAGAAGAAGGTGATGAAGACCTATCCGAGGCTGTGTCTTGGGAAGAAATCAAGAAACAGCTCGATGACTATGCCGACCTCGTGGAAACACTCAAAGAGGTCGTTGAAGATAATGCTGAGCTTATGGACAAAAATGAAAAATACAAGCTAGCATTAGAAGAAAGATTATCTCCCTACGATGAAGAAAAGGAAAGAGAGATCGATGCCCTAAAGTCAAAGGTTGAAGAATTAACTTTACGGGTCAAGGAGTTCGATACCAGGGAGCTCGAGAAGGACGAGTCCCTCAAGACCAAAGATGCCGAAATACACAGCCTTACCTCAAAATTGGCTGACTTGGTAATTCGACACGAACTCCTCGTGAAAAAGGAAGAAAAACTTCAACTTACCTTGAGTCAGTTGAAGAAAAGCGGAAAGAAATTAGAAGAGGTCCAATCCATGCAACGCAATCCGCGCGATCACTCTGGTATTGGATTTAAGGGGAAATCCAAGGAAAGCAAGGACAAAGACTGTGAGATCACGTTCGTGAAAGCACAGCCTAAATCAAAGAGTGTTCGGAAAGCTCATCAAGCTCTCCCTGATAAGATGGTCAAGCTGAAGAATCCAGTTCGACAGCCCCAGGCCATCCTTTTAAAGCAACAAAAGAAGGAACAGCCTGTTCCTAAAAAGAAGGAGAGTCGACCTGTCAAGCAACGTCGACCTGCCCCCATCTATCAAAAACAGGTTGTCCATCCAGGGCGATACCAAGGCCAGTACTATCAAAGGCCGTATCACCCTCAGTTCTTCTTTCCTGCTCCTCAAGGTTGTCACTGCCACTATTCTCAACAGTCGAACTTCCAAGACTGGCAGTATCAACCTGGTCTTCATGAAGAGCAGTATTTTCAGCCTCGTCGCCCTAGCTCAAAGAAGTCCAAGGCTCCCAAGCCCAAGACCGCCACTGCCTCGTCCTCAGCCTCGGATAGAAGCAGACCGGCAAAACAAATTTGGGTCCCAAAGGCCGTTCCCGCAATCGATGTAGCACCCAATCTCAAGTGGGTTGCTAAGTTTAACTAATTGCAGGTCGGGAAGGCTCAAAGAAGGAGCCAAGCAGCTCGTGGAGCTGTATGGATCATTGATAGTGGATGCTCAAAGCACATGACGTGTGACAAAATGCTACTATCAAACTATCAAGAACGAGACGGGCCACTTGTAACCTTTGGAGGAAATTCTAAGGGACTTACGAGAGGCCAGGGCGATCTAAAAGTTGGTAAAACAACCATTTCAGACGTCTCTTATGTTGAAGGTCTTAATCATAACCTATTCTCTGTGTCGCAATTCTGCTCGAGTGGTAAACGAGTAGAATTCACCGCTAACAAATGTCTCGTGAATAATGAGGAAGGAGAAACACTTCTTACCGGAGTTTTGCAGGATAGACTCTATATTGTTCAATGGACAGATTGGATAGAGACCTGCCTGGTCACAAAGGCTGATTCCGAGACAAGCTGGCTATGGCACAAAAGGTTGAGTCACTTGAACTTCAAGGCCATCAACAAGCTCGCACGCAACAAGCTGGTGAACGACCTGCCAGATCAAGTCTTCGATCGTGATCATATCTGTAAAGCCTGTCAAGCTGGAAAGCAAACAAGATCATCCTTTCCAAGTGTGACGGCTCAAGCTTCAAATCGAATTCTTGAGCTTCTCCATCTCGACCTCTTCGGTCCAGTCACTCCCTTGAGTATAAACGGTAGAAAATACGCTCTCGTTATTATAGATGATTATTCTAGATTTACGTGGGTTATTTTCATGTACAAAAAGAAGGAGACTTTGGAGAAGCTACCTGCGTTGCTGAGCAAACTGTGCAATCAAAAGGAGAAATCCATCATCTCCATTCGATCAGATCGAGGCACCGAATTTATCAATGCCATGATCGAAGAATATTGCACAAAGAGTGAAATTCATCATCAAACTTCAGCAGCCCGTACACCTCAACAAAACGGCGTAGTGGAACGCCGTAACAGGTCGCTGAAGGAAGCAGCTCGTTCCATGATGGATGAAACCAACCTTCCAAAGAAGTTTTGGGCAGAGGCCGTTAACACAGCCTGCTATACCCAAAACAGGTCGATCATCACGACCCGACATGGAAAGACTCCATACGAGCTGTGGAACAACAAGCTCCCCAGGTTAAAGTATTTTAAAGCTTTTGGATGCTTGTGTTACATTCATAACAATGGGAAATCACAATTAAAAACTTTTGATAGCAAGGCCGATCCAGGAGTATTTTTAGGATACTCAGAGGTTAGCAAAGCTTATAGAGTTTTTAATAAGAAAACCCTAGTTGTGGAGGTAACACCTCATGTTGTATTTGATGAATCTACTTGTCTGTACAGAGAGTCAAGTACAGGTCAAGATCAGTCCGCTGCTAACAGACCGTCTAACTCCCCCATTGACGACCTGCTAGTATGGACTCCAAATGATTTGGAGGAAGAGGATCAATCTGATCCAAAGGTCACACAGCAAGGGGGAAGTGACGCAAATGATACTTCGAGCTGTAATACATCAGCCGGACTTAACCAGGCTGATCCCCCTCCCTCACTCCCCCAGACTGATGCTGTTCACGACCTTATATCCCAAATAGAGCAGCTCGATAGCACAATGGAACAGCTCAACATTCAGGCCGAACAGCAGCCTGATCAACAGCCCGAGCAACAGCATGTGCCCACTGATCAACCTTCAACTCACCCGGAGTTTGACGAACCCATTAATGAGCCCGAGCCAATCATTTCAAATGAAGAAAGAGCTCGACGCAGACGGTGGATCGATGCTCATCCAAAAGAACTCATTGTTGGGAACCCAAACCAAGGAGTACGAACAAGAAGGACGATTGGTGAAAGCGCACTTCTAAGTTGCTATCTCTCTCGAATAGAACCCAAAGATGCAATTGAAGCTCTTCGTGATGCTGACTGGATTCAAGCCATGCAAGAAGAACTCAATGAATTCAAAAGAAATGAAGTATGGTCTCTAGTTGATCGTCCTTATCATCAGGTCGTCATTGGAGTCAAATGGGTTTATAAGAACAAGAGAGATGAATCTGGAGAAGTTGTCAGAAATAAAGCCCGATTGGTAGCAAAAGGTTACTGTCAACAAGAAGGAATCGATTATGATGAGACGTTTGCCCCCGTTGCAAGATTAGAAGCTATAAGGCTGTTTCTAGCTTATGCCGCTCATCAACGATTCAAAGTCTACCAGATGGATGTTAAAAGTGTGTTCCTCAATGGCGTTCTCGAAGAGGAAGTCTATGTAGAACAGCCTCCAGGATTCGAGGAGGGTGATTCAAACAAAGTCTACAAACTGCACAAGGCCGTATACGGACTTAAGCAAGCTCCTCGAGCTTGGTATGAGACGCTATCATCCTTTCTCATCGAATCTGGGGATTCAAGCGTGGTTCGGTCGACAAGACGCTATTCACTATCAAAGTGAATGAACATATCCTTTTAGTACAAATTTATGTTGATGATATCATTTTTGGATCTAAATCTCCCATTTTATGCGAAAAAATTGGTAACCTCATGACCGAAAAATATAAAATGTCTATGATGGGGAAAATGAATTTCTTTCTAGGGTTGCAGGTCAAGCAGTCCGATGAAGGAATCTTCATTAGCCAAACAAAGTACGCACACGAGCTGGTTGACAAGTTTGGTGTCAAAGACAGCAAGCCTGTCAAAATACCAATGCTCTCTGGTGGGAAGATCGACCCGGATCCCGAAGGAAAACCTGCCAACATAACACAGTACAGGGGTATAATTGGTTCATTACTTTATCTAACTGCTAGTCGACCTGACATCACTTTTGCAGTTGGAGTGTGTGCTCGATTTCAAGCTAATCCGAAGGAATCCCACTTGGAAGCAGCAAAGAAAATTCTTCGTTACATCAAAGGAACCACAAATCTAGGTCTTTGGTATCCTTGTGATGATAATTTGCAGCTTACAGGTTATTCAGATTCTGATCATGCAGGGTGCAAGCTCGATAGGAAATCTACCTCGGGTACTTGCCATTTTCTCGGAAACAAGCTGATTTCGTGGTTTTCAAAGAAACAAACTTCAGTAGCCACCTCCACCACAGAGGCCGAGTACATGGCCGCAGGAAGTTGTTGTGCACAAATCTTGTGGATCAAACAACAACTTAAGGATTATGAAGTTGAAGTCAGTGAAGTGCCTATATTCTGCGACAGCTCGAGTGCCATCGCCATTACTCAGAATCCAGTTCTTCATTCAAGATGCAAACACGTGGATATTCGACATCACTTTATTCGTGATCACGTGGAAAAGAAAAACGTGGTTATTGAGAAGATACACACTGACATTCAACGAGCTGATATTCTAACCAAACCCCTAGCCGAAGAAAGATTCAAAATGCTATGTGGAAAGCTAGGATTATTGAATGTTGAGTCATCAGGCCGATCGTAAGCCTACAGGCCGTCATTTCCTCAACAGCCTATCACCTCCTTCAAAAGGTTCGGAACCAACAATCGGGACGAACAGGCCGATATTAAGGGGGAACAGGCTGTCAACTACTCAACAGGCCGTTACCATTTGAACAGGGAGTTACTATTTGAACAGGTCGTTTGTCAGGCCGTTACCTTCAAACAGGCCGATCGCGACGACGACTTGCCATGTTCCGATGTAGCTTTATAGAGTTGCCGTTCGTGATGTAGAGATGGCAAATAGTAACAGCCTTTTTCAAGATCGATGAGTCTACCGTGTCTATCAACAGACCGTGTCTGTCAACAGGCCGTGTCCATCAACAGGCCGTCGACCATTCAACAGATCGACCTGTGTTCCTCAATTGAGGGGGAACACTTGCCCAAAATGATCCATCATTTGAGGGGGAACAAAGGCCGATATTATAAGTCCAGGCCGTTTATTTCGCCAGGCCGATATCACATGTCCAGGCCGTTTATTTCGCCAGGCCGTTTATTTCGCCAGGCCGATGTCTTTCCCCAGGCCGTCAACTTCGACAGGCCGTTCTCTGCCACAAGGCCGATATCATTAGGCCGATATCAACCTGAATGCAACTGCATTTATGAAGGAAGAATCAAAAGGGCAGTATCACCCTTTTGTCTTATAACTTCTTTAATACGCATTAAATTCTTCATTTATTATTGATATTTATTTCTCAATGCTTTACATTATTTAAGGGTCTGTTGATTTGTAGAAAATAAGGAAAAAAGGGAGTAATGATTACCATTTTTGCAACACATCTAGTCAAGTGTCAAGTTTTGACACATTGACCGAGATTGCATTTAATTCCATGCTGTCACTCTGAAAAAGTGCAGTTATTCACACGTTCTATTTCAACTCACGCGCGGATGTGAACCGCTTCACATTCCACGCGCTTAAATCGTGCTGACGTGATGAAATTTGAAAACTTTAACCCTTTCAAATTCGAACGATCTCAACCGTTCGAATTTTCTATATATATCATGCAGTTTCTTCACGAAAACATTACTTACCTTCTTCATACTTCTCTGCAAAACCTAGTTTTCATTTTCTGCAAAAACCAATCTGCCGCCGTCGTGCTATTCGTTTTTCTGCTTTCTCACTCTCTGCATCAAATCACACGCCGTGGTTTGTGTTCTTTTCACCGATTATACTTTAATTTTCTGTCAAGTTCTTCACTGTTTTTATTTTCTAATCTTTCTCGAAAACTTGCAGGAAAAACAACAATGGCAGAAAAAGTTTCAACCTCCGGTCGAAAGGAATTGCAGTGGTCAGAAATTGAGGACTACTTGACCGCTCGCATCAAATTCGAGCCTTACATGGTGCGCGAAAACTACGGTTTTCGCGATCTTGATTCCATGTTCGCCCTGGTGGAGACGTGCTTTCCCTTCCATCAGATTATCTCCCACCGGCCGGCGAAGAGTCTTCCCAAGCTAGTGGGTGCCTTCTTCTACAACTGGAACGAGGGCGAGTCCGTGTCTTCCCACACCGTCTCCCTCGGAACCCAGAAGGCCATGGTCACCATCAACATCCTTAACGCAGTGAAGGCTGCTTTTGGCATTGGGGAAGGAGGGGCGATGCAGCTCTCGGAAATTTCTCGAGACCAACTGCAGCAGGTTGCAGACCGTGTCTTGATTGAGCAAAGGCAGTACGTATCGATTCCTTCAAGAGGAAAGAGCTGCGCCCCAAATACCGCCTTCTGATGGACTTCGTGCAGAAGTGCTTTTTAGGGCACATCGGGAATTACGACCAGGTCACCCCATTCAAATTTCAATTAATGGCGGCCGTAATCCTCGACCTGCCCATTAGTTGGGCCAAATTGATGGTCTCCTTGCTCTGGGAAGAAGCCAGGCAGATAGTCTGCGAGTCAGAGGGAGAGGCCGTAGTGAAAGTGTCTCTCCACAACGAGAAAAGGCCGATTCGCCTTGGGTCGAAGGCCACCTGCATTATCATTTCCTACTTCAAGAACAGGAAATGGTCCAATGAGCCGGCCTTCCCCTCTCTGTTTATTCCAAAAGATCTCCACCAACTGGAGATGGCGATTGGGGTGGCGCCGCAAATTTATTACAACTCCCCAGACAGTGTCAGGGTGCACCTCGCCAAGACCGGCGAATCCAAGGTCGGTTGGAGGATTCCAGATCGACCCGTTCAAAAGAAGAGGAAGGCCGATGTCGACCTGGTTCCCTCTCGCCCTGCCAAGAAGGCACCACCTGTGAAGAAGACTCCTCCACGGAGGACGCAGTCGGCCTCCGGTGATCCGCCCAGGCCGCTTCACAAGATTCTCCCTCAGGATTTCGAGGTATCTGCACCTCCTCACAGGGAGCCATCACCCTCTCCATCGCCCTCTCATTCAGCCGAACGGACTCCATCTCCAGTCCGTTCCACCGCCGAGCCGTCTGCCTCGAAGCAACGCCCTGCATCTTCTCCGCAGGTCGTTGTTCCCTCACCTGTAAGGTCCCCCCCAGTCCATCGAGCTGGATCTGTTGAGATCCAGGATCTCACTGCTGAGGATTCTCAGTCTTCCCCCCTTCGGGATGTGCCCGTGGAGGAAGACGTCGTGCTGCCGATCCAGCCATTCATTGAGCAGCCGATGTCTGCTGCTCACTCCCAGGTGTCCGCCATGAAGGCCGAAGCCAGGCTGAAGGTCATCGACCTGATGCCGGGGATAGCTCAACTCCCAAAGTCCCTCGACCTCGCTACTCGCCTCCAGTTCTATCTGGTTTGTAAGTCGAGTTATTATTTCGTCTTTGAGGCCTTGCTACAGGTCGTTACCCTCAACGACCTGAAGGTCGAGGAGTTGGCACTGGAAGCGGAGTTTGGCTTCTACAGTGTGGAGGATGCGGCTTCAAACTTCCAATCTCTTGTGCTGCGCCGCATGAAGGTCGAGGCCAAGGTTCTGGGTATCGACCTTCGCCCTCTCTACACGCACTCTCGTGCTCTCTACAACTCCGCCGCCGATGTTGGAGACGAGTTTGAGATGATTCAAACTCCGGAGCAATCGCCACCCAGGAATGAGGGTGGTGATCAGCTTCTTGAGGCTGCTGCTCCGTCTCCCAAAATTTCGAAGGTTGATGTGGAGGTGGTGCTCGATAACATATCTGCCAAGCTCGAGTCCATCATCATCAGCCTTCCCGAGCAAATCAAGCAGGCCGTAGCAGAGGCCCGGGTCAATATATTGAACGATGCCAAGACCCAGGCCGATGAAGCTGCCAGGGAGCGAGTCACGGACTTCGCTGTCAATCTCTTGAAGGAGTATACTGACAAGCTCCTACCGGCCCAGCTCGTTGCAAATAGGATGGCGTCCCTCGATGAGATCGGGGAAGTAAAGGAGGACATTGCCAAGGTTGATCAGCGTGTGTCTTCCTTGACCTCATCAATCTCAACCTCGGCATCGGCCTCCAACGATCAAATCAACGCCATCCACGGCACTCTCTCCTCCCTTCTCAATGGCCAACAGGAGTTGAGGGATGCCGTGTCCAAGCTGCAAGAGGAGGATGCAACTCTTCTTTCCCTAATCAAAGCCCTGACTGATGATGTCGAAAAGGGGGAAGAAGAAAGAGCAGCCGCTGCCGCTTCAAGGAAGAAGAGAACAGGCAAATCGAAATCTTCTTCATCTTCCTTGGCTCCTCCTCCTCCTCCTCCGCCGCCAAAATCTCAAATTCTCAAGGTTGCAGCCTCCAAGGCCGACGCCTCCAAGGCCGTTGCTTCCCAGGACGATCCCATGGCTGCTGCCGCTGCTGCCCAGGCCGCCGCATCCAAAGCTCGTCTGGCAAGAGAGGCCGCGCTCATTGAAGCCATGCTTTTGGCCGGTGCGACCCCGGATCAATCTGTTGATCCTGAAGAGCAGAAGCGCTTCGTTGCCATGCGCCGGGCTGATGAAGCAAGGAAGAAGAGGGAGATGGACTGGATCAGCCAGTCCACCCTCGTTTTGAATGCTGAAGTCCAGCAGCAGGCCGTCGAGTGGCTCGACGAAAGGCAGAACAACCTGCTGCGGGAGCTCAACAGTTTCTTCATCCTGCTGCACTATTGGATCCAGGACCCATCCCTTCCTGCCGACGCCGATGACGCCTATGCAGCTTACATGCTCAAATTCCCTTACCAAGACTTCATTGGTGAGCTTCGGAAGAAAGCTGCAGAGGCCGGTGTGATGATAAGGGCCCCAGCAAAGCAATACTTTACGCCCTTGTTTCTTGGTGATTCGGGGTACATGGATTACTCCCGAATCGACCAATACATCGCACAGACCGCCATCGGACTGAATGTCAACGTGTCAAATTCCGATCCCTATTATTGCCGAATTAGGGATGGAATTTACGCGAGTATGAAGTCGAAGTCAAGGGAGCAGGTCCAGGAGGAGAGAATAGCAGCCCGTGCCAAGCTGCAGCAGATGTAGTTAGATGATTTTGTAATTTTTGTTATTCATTTATGCTCTCAGCCTGTTGCAAATTCTCTATGTATTTTGCTATCGAGCTTAATGAAGCAAAAATCATCTTTCGACCTGACGACAATATCTCTTTGTCCAGGCATCTGCCTTTAATGCTTTATTTTTAATTATGTTATTATCTGCCTTTCATTTAATTCCTTATCAACCTTAATGGTTAATCGATCTTTCATTGTTTTAAAATCTTAGGAATTATTTGTAAAGTGTATGGTTTCGACATCATCAAAAAGGGGGAAATTGTTGGGAACCCCTTGCAGTTTGATTTTGATGATGTTTATCGAAACCACACTTAGGCATATTTTACTTGTTTAGGGTCAAGGCCGATAGATCGACCTGCTACCTGTTAGTGCAGGTCGATACTCTCTAATGTCTAGAATCAAGTTCGATCCACCCTGTAAGAGAAAGGTCGTTTATACGGCCTGCCTCATTTGGATCGAGCTGGATCATCAAGCTGTCTATGGACCTTCCTTATCAAGCTTCCAGCCTGCATTGCCTTAGAAGATTTCAAGAGCTGGATTTCAATATCAAGGTCGATGCTCCGCCTTCATGGAGGAACACGACCTGATCCTTGCCACGTGGTGTGCCAGCAAGGACGAATCTTCCCAACGGCTAGAAGTGAGTCAGCTTCCAACGGCTAGTGCCACGTCAGCCTGACTCCAACGGCTAGTTTTTCAAAACTGCCTATAAATACTTCAGCCATTATCGGATTCATGTACGGGAAACTCAAGCTATCAACGCCATATCTCTGCCCAAAATCTCTCTCAAGTTCATATCCATTCAAGTGTTCGAAATCCCATTAGTTTCCCAAACACTTGACGAAGAGAGGTTTCCAATTCCGATAAACACCACAACGACGAAGCGTTCACTGCTGCTTGTCGTTAGTTCAACAACTTCTTCTCCGACTAGTTCGAAGTTAGAAAGTTTGTTTGTGTTTTCGCCATTATAGAGTTAGTCAAGCTCTGAAAGTGAAAGGTTGTTTGTACGTTTCAGTACGAAAGGTTGTAAGGGTCACGACCCAAAACTCGTGTCTATATATTTTCAGGTTAGATTGTATCTAGAACTGATACTCAGTCAGTATAAATAAGAGAGAGGTTGAATCCAAAGGTAAAGGGATTCTCAGGTCGAGTCGACCTGACGTGGACGTAGGAGGGTTTCTCCGAACCACGCTATATCGCGGTGTCTCTCTTTCTCTCTCTCTCTTTATTTATCGCCCTTATATTTTATTATCAAACTGACGAGCATCAACCTGCATATCACGCATCAACCTGCTATCTACTTTCAGCCTTAAGATTTTTCAAAGAGTAAATCAACCTCCACCAACTTCCGCATTAACAACAGTTTGATAAATCAAGCTTGATACCATACGAGCTTGATAGATCAAACTGCCTCTGATAAAGATCGACCTTTAGATCGACCTGATTTTATAAAAGTCAAAAACGGTTGGTTATTGGTGTATTCCCCCCCCCCCCCCCCCCCCCCCCCCCCCCCATACACCAATTACTCTTTCGCGGGACCAACAATAGTAATAACGTCACTAAATGGAGGACGGAGGGAGTATAAGTTTGAGTCCCTCTTAGTAAATTAAGTGTTCGATGAATTGCCTTAGAGAAATATGCGGATACGTGCTAGGTGTTTGACGAAATGTTCGATCGAGGCTTGGAAATTAAAGGAACATGTACTGATTAATTAGTACAAGTTCCTATCTTTAAATAGTAGTAGAATATTGGCTTCTTAAATCTCCTCCTTTGACGTATATAGATGTTTCAAGCTAGGTATGAATCATATCAATCACGTTTTAAACTTACCTTTCGTATAAAGAAAGATAATCCTTAATCAAGTACAATATATACAGTGAAAAAAGGTCGTGATAAAGAAGATTGATTGAATGAATATGTATACATTTCTAACAAAACGCTAATAGAAAACGGGGATTTATACACACACTTATTACAAAAATCACATCATATTAGCAACGTTGAATATATGCTACTCCCTCTTCTATTATTCTTTCCCTTTTTTGCGAATAGTCCACGTGCATGGTAAACGTTTAAATAGAAAATTTGAAACGTGACAAATTTAATTCGTATTTTAAATATCTATGAATCTACATAAGAAGAAAATTAAGAGAATAAATGAAGTACTTGTACGAATTAAACAATGATCAAATGTTAATCATGGCTTCTCTAAAGTCGAATTTCGTGCTCATCTTATTGCTAATTATTACAGTTGGTTAGCATCCATTAAATTCTTTATCACGTGCTTTATTTCTTTTATTTAAATTGGCTTTGATTTGGATAATAATATTTCAGTAAGAATATCGTCGCAAAAATGTAATTCCAACGAAGATTGCAAGGATAGATGGTGCATGCAAGGACGACCTTTGTCGTGTTGGAACGGCTACTGCACTTGTTACGTTCCGGCACGCAACAATTGTATACCGGCGATTATGGTAATTAATTCCATTAATCATAGTATGATACTAATAAGTTATGTTATATATATATATATATATATATATATATATATATATATATATATATATAAGGACCAAATTTAATTACTCGAAATTCGTTTTGCGTTAATCATCGATTTAGTGTGCCATTAGTCTCAATGTATAAATATAGCCATTTTGACTAAAAGTATAACTTTTATAGCCACTACCCTTACTTTTTAATTGGGTCCCACCACTTTTTATTTTCTTTTATTTTTCTAATTCTATAATTGTAAAATGTTTTTTCTCTCTCCCCTCTTTCTCTCTTTTTTTTCCTAACGTGTCCAAGCAAGGATGCACGATAGAATTTGTTGGCAACTGTTATTATTTTTTTAATTTAGACGAAAAAATTTTAATTAATTTTATTAATATTCTAATTAATCATCACTCCTCTTACCGTGTAAGGACACGGTTTAATTTTTTTTTTTTTTAAGTTTTATTTTGACATAAATTCTAATTTTTTTAATATAAATAACTAAATAATAATGCATTTATGACAACTACCAAATCTGATTTTGATTTTCTTTATTAATTCAAAAGGGTAGATAGTAGTAATTAATGTGTCAAAAATTGAATTGAATACAACAATTGCAACACTAACATTGCATTCGAACTAACAAAAAATTAGAGAGAGAGAGAGAGAGAGAATTTTTCCAAAAAATTCTATTTTTCGTATATTAAATTATGGGAAATAGAGGGATTATTTTCGGCCGTGAAATTGAGAATATTGAAGGTTTTTCCGACTAATATTTTTGTATAGTAAACCCTTGATTCTCGAACCATATTTATCGAACTTATTTATGGAATTCGTTTATCATATTAGATTATCGAATGTGCAATCTTTGTCAATTTGCAATTATCGTATTAGATTATCGAATGTGAAATCATTTGGAAAATTATCGTATGTGCAAGAATTGGACTGAGGAAATTTGGACTTAGAAATTTTTTTGAACAATTTTTGCCCAAATTTTCGGTAAAGGCACTGTTGATTTGAAGAATCAACCGTGCCTGGCACGGTCAAAACACAAAGTCAACCGTGCCTCCTCTTTGGACTGTTGACTTTCGCAGGCACTGTTGACTTTGGGTTTGACCGTGTCAAACAGTGCCTCCTTGAACACTAACCGTGCCACGAAGAACAATTTGTGCAATAATCCATTATGTAATCGTAATTAAAGTGTGAACTCGATATTTTATGTCATAGTTGATTAAAAAATAACAAATATAGCGGAAACATTGGGTTTTAATGATTAAAATAGCGTAATCCAATCTATCTAATGCATCGGCACTTCCTAAGATGAAACACTCCTACAATGTATATGGTCCCCTACCTCATTATCCAAAGAATTGAACTTCGTTTCGGTTCGTTGTTGTTGTTAACGACATATAATTGAAGTATTATTAGTAACTAATGTTCAATTGATGGTTAATTTACATGCTAACATCAAATTTAACAAAAAATTACAAGGTTGACTTTCCAATTTTTCACGTTGACTTTGACACTGTTAGGGTACTCGGTAAGGGTACACGGTCAAACCAGGAAGTCAACAGTGCCTGCAAAAGTCAACTGTCAAAGGGAGGAGGCACGGTTGACTGGGCCATATGACCGTGTGAGGCACGGTTGATTCTTCAAATCAACCGTGCCTATACCGAAATTTTGGGCAAAAATTGCTCAAAAAAATTTCTAAGTCTAAATTTCCTCTAAGTCTAATTCTTGCACATTCGATAATTTCCCAATAATTTCCCAATGATAATTCTTGCACATTCGGTATAGGCACGGTTGATTTGAGGAATCAACCGTGCCTCACACGGTCATATGGCCCAGTCAACCGTGCCTCCTCCCTTTGACAGTTGACTTTCGCAGGCACTGTTGATTTCTTGGTTTGACCGTGTACCCTTACCGAGTACCCTAACAGTGTCAAAGTCAACGTGAAAAATTGGAAAGTCAACCTTGTAAATTTTTGTTAAATTTGATGTTAGCACGTAAATTAACCATCAATTGAACATTAGTTACTAATAATACTTCAATTATATGTCGTTAACAACAACAACGAACCGAAACGAAGTTCGATTCTTTGGATAATGAGGTAGGGGACCATATACATTGTAGGAGTGTTTCATCTTAGAAAGTGCCGATGCATTAGATAGATTAGATTACGCTATTTTAATCATTAAAACCCAATGTTTCCGCTATATTTGTTGTTTTTTAATCAACTATGACATAAAATATCGAGTTCACACTTTAATTACGATTACATAATGGATTATTGCACAAATTGTTCTTCGTGGCACGGTTAGTGTTCAAGGAGGCACTGTTTGACACGGTCAAACCCAAAGTCAACAGTGCCTGCGAAAGTCAACAGTCCAAAGAGGAGGCACGGTTGACTTTGTGTTTTGACCGTGCCAGGCACGGTTGATTCTTCAAATCAACAGTGCCTTTACCGAAATTTTGAGCAAAAATTGTTCAAAAAAATTTCTAAGTCCAAATTTCCTCAGTTCAATTCTTGCACATACGATAATTTTCCAAATGATTTCACATTCGATAATCTAATACGATAATTGCAAATTGACAAAGATTGCACATTCGATAATCTAATATGATAAACGAATTCCATAAATAAGTTCGATAAATATGGTTCGAGAATCAAGGGTTTACTATACAAAAATATTAGTCGGAAAAACCTTCAATATTCTCAATTTCACGGCCGAAAATAATCCCTCTATTTCCCATAATTTAATATACGAAAAATAGAATTTTTTGGAAAAATTCTCTCTCTCTCTCTCTCTCTAATTTTTTGTTAGTTCGAATGCAATGTTAGTGTTGCAATTGTTGTATTCAATTCAATTTTTGACACATTAATTACTACTATCTACTCTTTTGAATTAATAAAGAAAATCAAAATCAGATTTGGTAGTTGTCATAAATGCATTATTATTTAGTTATTTATATTAAAAAAAATTAGAATTTATGTCAAAATAAAACTTAAAAAAAAATTAAACCGTGTCCTTACACGGTAAGAGGAGTGAGAGATTAATTAGAATATTAATAAAATTAATTAAATTTTTTTCGTCTAAATTAAAAAAATAATAATAATAATAACAGTTGCCAACAAATTCTATCGTGCATCCTTGCTGGGACACGGTAGGAAAAATAGAGAAAGAAAGAGGGAAGAGTGAAAAACATTTTACAATTATAGAATTAGAAAAATAAAAGGAAAAAAAAATGGTGGGACCCAATTAAAAGTAAGGGTATTTATGTACTTTCATGCAAAAGTGGCTATAAAACTTATAGTTTTAAACTTGTGGCTATATAACTTATACTTATAGTGAAAGTGGTTATATATGAGTTTCTCCCGTGTAATTAATTGATTGTTATTTTTTGTGTGGCGCAGGATCGTCATGTAAGAGCAACGAGGAATGCAGTAACTATGATTGCTACAAGAGAAAGAGGGATGAATATTGGGATTGTTACGGTGAAAATAAACAAAATACTACTACGACTACGACTACGACTACGATTAGTAAAAATAAAAACAATAAGATTAATACATCCAAGGAAGGTGAAGAAGAGAAGGATTGTGTCGAATGTATTCGCCGCTGCGATTATATCACCGATGAATATGGGCAATGCATATGCGAAGCCCAAACAATTTGTTTAATTTAATTGGCCTAGTAACTACTCCCTCCTATTTTTATTAAGTGTCGCCCTAAACTCAAGCACACATATATATTAATAAAATTACTTCTTTTTTTTTTTCAAAATAAATATATTTTCATAGAATTTTAAGAGGTGAGATTTATGGGTAATTAATGCAAGACATAATATTATGACTTTATGAGTAATTTTGGAATATTTATACAGAACAACACTGATTTTCAAAATAGTATAGAAAACTAAAACGACACTTGTTAAAAATAGGAGGGAGTATGATTTTTTTTTTTTTTTTTTCAGTAGAAAATGTTTGATAATGTTTCGAGGGTTTTCAAATTAGTTACTAATTACTTCACTTTTGAGCAAGGTTTCAAATCAGTCTCTCTTTTTTTTTGGCAAAAATTTAAACTTTTATGCTAATTACAGGATAATTATTAATCTCACCCAAATATATATATGGAATTATCCTAATCCTGTCGCATCTCGTATCATATTCCAAGCATTCAGTCAATTCACGAATTAATCTTATCACTCAAAGTAAGCTCCCCTTATGATGCGAAAACCTATGGAAAGGAATGCACCAAGGAAATTGAAACACGACTTAGTTATATAATCTGAAAATATTTTTGAAGTAACAAAGTACATCATGAACTAAATCAAGTTTTCAATCTTGGAAGCTAGTTCGTTCCTTCTTTTCTTCTTATCGTTCCTAATTAACCTTCCTCGTCAAGACTTGGAATTTAAAACTGTTCAAGTTAAAAATAAGAAATTAAATACCTCTTCCCTAGCTAGGTAGAGAACTAGAGATGGCAGCTAAAAATCAAAATCACAAACCTAGCTAGCTAATAAACCTTCGCTAGCAAAAATAGAAAAGGAAAAGATAATTTGCATACTAATGGATATGTGTAGCACACCATGTCATTAAATATTTTCTTATAAAAAAATAGAATCAAATGCATGTACGGTATTGGTGGAAGCATCACTACTAAAAAAATTGACCTAAAGCTACATCGATACACATGACATCTAATAATGCAAATAGTTAACGCTACATTTGACTGAAACACTAATATGACACTTCGTTGATAACAAGTGTCACGAATAAAATATTTAACGTGACATTTTCATCTATTGCTACATCGGCAACTGTAACAATAATTATTTTAATGTGACATTTTTAAGTGTCTTTAAAAGCTAGTAATTTTCTACTAGTTCATGCAAGTTCATACACACAACAAATGTAGAAATCGGAATACAAAATCCAACTACCCTAATCCTATCATCATAAATCTCTCTCACTCTATACCCTCCTCAAGCATGAAACGATCTACTTACCTTCTCATTTGCTCTCTGCTCCACATTTATTTTGCAAAGAAAAGAAAATGGCGTCTGCTTCTTCAAAAGTTCTTTCTCTCCTTTCTGTTATTTTGTGTGTGTGGATCAACACACCCTCCGCCTCTGCCTCTTGTCGCAAAACGCCAATAATCTTCGCATTAGGAGATTCGAACACTGACACGGGGGGTGCCTCGGTTGTGTTTGGCGAGCCTCTACGGTTTCAGGAAGGCTCTTCTTCCAGCAGCCCACCGGCCGGAACTGCGACGGCCGTCTCATCATTGACCTTCAATGTAACATTATACTATACATTTCCTCTGTAATTAGTACTAGTATGTATAAGCATATATGTTTATTTTAATTTGGTTTCATTTCATGAAAAATTAATACACTTTATAGATTGATTCAAAAGAAGAAAGGTTATATACTTACTAGTACTATTGTAAAACCCAAAATACTATGGTGCTGTTCGTTACCTAATTAAAGTTTTCAATACAATTGTGTCTTTCATCAAGTGGTTCGAAATCGAACTAAGTAAAGAGGAAGAAAGAATCGGACAGCCCGGAATGGTAAAGGATCTACAACTTGAACCAAATTGTGAAGAGTGAAACGGAGTGAATAAAAATTCTTTCGATCAACGCTACAATATCATATCTAATAAGCTAGACTAGTAGTATTTCCTTGATCTTTGTCTTTCGGTGATCATCGGTCAATGAGGTCGGGAAAAGAACCTCAAATGCAACGTATAGATTGCCCTTCTTGTTATTGAAATGTAGCGGCATGCCTTCGCCTTTGAACTTCCTCACTTGCTTCGGTTTTGTTAAGCATTGACATTGAATTTCGTTCTATCATACAATATTTCTTTTGTAGAATGATGATGCTCGGTTTCAAAAAGGATTCATTGACAATCAGACCGTAACAAATGGTTAAGTACCTTGTAAACAAACAAGATCGAGATTCGAGAAAAGTAAACTTCATTTATTGAACGGCATTAACACCAGTTTCTATTAAGGTTTGAGTTTTAGTTTTGCAAGTTCTTAAGTGCTTCTCTCATAAAACATCACTCACAATGAAGGTAGGTCTACATTTCATCAAATATTTAGCAAATATATGTCATCTTAATTTAAGTAAAAAGAAAATGATGGATAACTAACTTGTTTCGATTTGTCAGGCACCGTCAAATGCTAAAGAAGGTAGTATTATTTATCTTAAATGTTAGTATTTCGACAATTAATCGAAAGAAAGTTTTAATTTAATCTAAAGCACCCGTCGAAATCTCTATCCAATCACATCCGGTCACTTTATAAAGTAAAATAAAGATTAGTAGTGAGAGAAAATTTTAAAAGGAAAATTGAAACAAAAAAAGACCCCATCGTTCATAAATAATTATCTAAAAATAACGAGTCTTGTACAACTTTCCAGCATTAATTTCTCACAAAGAAAGCCAAAATAAGAGGCTCATAGGAAGGAAAAAACAAAAGTACTCAACAACCCTCACACCATTCATGAACTCTAATTCACCAAAAAATTCAACTCAACTTTACTCAACCGCACTATAAAACTACAAGTCCATCAACACATCAAAACCACAAACACATTATAGTATCAACGATAACCAACGATGACGAAGGGATCGGGCTCGAATCCTTCGATTGCAGGATGGCTAGTTTTCGTGCTCATTTTAATGATAGGATCGGTGCAGCGTGTAGAGGGTCAGCCCTCCCGATTAGGGCAATGCCTAATCGGATGCAGCGGGAGCTCGATGTCGTGTAACTTGGATTGTGGAATAAGAGGAGGAATAACGATCGTAACTTGCTACCAAAGATGTGTCATTGATAATATAACATGTATGGGCAATTGCTTTGGAAGACAACTTATCGACGAATCCAAGCGTGGCTAGTTCTTTATTAGTATTATGTACTGTTAAATTGGATTAAATAAATAATGTAAGCGGTGTCAATTTATTTAGTTTGGTTATTTGGACTTACTATATATTTGAAATGTGATGCAAGTTTTCATATGCAAAGAATAGAGGGGAAATTAAACTTTAATTAATTGACTTATTTTGTTGTTAGAAAATTTTAATTAATTGACTACATATACAAAAATATTGTTTAGGCTAAAATAATTAACCTTATCATTTTGAAGATATGAAAATCATGTGAAGTAGTAAATAAGGGCAAAATTGAACATCTGTTAGCAAATTTTATTTCCCAAATTAAGCAAAATTAATGAGATTTCTTAATTTGTACTATGAAATTGTAACAAGGACTTATATAGTGGGACGGACGGAGTAATAAAAAATACATATTCATCGCTAATCCGTATATATATATTAGATAGAATTTTGTAGCTATTTTAGGTTAATTAACACGTCATATTTACCAACGAAAAAAATTCAAAGGCGTTACTGATGATACTTGTCGTCGGTAAATGGTAGGCATATCGACAACCATTTCGCTTATGAAAATCCACCTACCGATACCCATCTAATGGTGTGTTTCGATGGTTTTCAAGTTAGAGTACTTAACAAACTGATCGAACGAACTGAAAATATCAACTAGTATGATTGAAGAATGCTCTCCTCCGAACATGGGCATACTCAATGTGCTACTGGGTGACATAGCGATACTTTATTTAAGGAAAATTGTAATTAATATATATGATCGCACTATTTTCTACCACACAAAATAGGTATAGTATACGAAAGTACGAGTATCGTATCCACGGGGATTGATATACCGAAACCACACACAATACCTCTACTCTAGAATTAAACTGATGTTTAAGCAATTAGAAATTTAAAGATGTGGTATTTATAGACTAGGCAAATAATAAAAGGACTCAATAAATCAAATAAGGAAATAAATAAATAAGGAAAATAACTAATCAAATAAAACAACTTAGCAAGCAAGCAATTAAACAAATAAGGTAATTAAACAATTAAGGAAAAATGTTGACTTTAAGGGAAGCCTACCTAATCAAATCTATGCAAATAATTAATGAGTACAATTAACCAATTTAATCCAATCTAGATGTGATACACGAAAATAACCTACACTCCGGATAAGGCAGTATAGATCGTCACCTAATAAGATCCTAATCTCCTATCGGTCTCATAGAAATCAAATCAAGTGCAAAATAGAACAAGTATCAATTATACAATCAACTAGGTTCAGCTACGACACCTATATCGACTATATGCAAACATATGATAATCTAACTTCGGATAAGACAATTAAATCATCATACCATGTATTCATGAGATCGATTATGCAATTATCCGGATAAGGCATAAAAACATAACTATGCACACATAATTAGTGATCAAGTAATCATGCATGAGAATAAGCACCATGAAACATGCACCTAGATTGGAAGGCTAATTGTAAACAAAAACACTCACATAAATTCAATTAGGCATTCAATCCCTAAAATCAACTAAAGAATTAGCTAGACATAATTAAAAGAAAGGTAGAAGGAAGAATAAACATAAGTAAAAACATAAATAAAAGAGAAAGAGATAGAAAAACTCTTGAATCTTGAATAGATCTTCAATCTTCAATTGTCTTCATACATAAAATAAATCTAGATCTAAAGTATAAAAGTGTAGAGAAAAACTAATCTAAAGTATGTGAGAAATTCCAAGACTCCTTTACAATGAGAGGTTTAGAGGTATTTATAGGGTAGGGATTCATAATTGTTACCTAAGTGGGCAAGGATTAGGTTAAGGAAATAAAAATATGAAATTTAAGAATTTTCGTGTGGTTGACTCGGCCAACGACTCGGACGGTGACTCGGCCGAGTAGGTTCAGCAGTAGCTTCACTCGGCCACTGACTCGGCCGAGTGGGTGTCCGAGTGGATCCACGCAGTTTGCGCACCTTTCTTGTTTCGATCGTATCTTTCTCGTCCGAACTCCGAATTGACCTCCGTTTTCGCCTACACGCTCCTAACGAACTCCTCTTCAATGCTATGCTTCCTTAATTCCATAATAAACTCTTCAATAACATCATGAGAAGTCAGAACTTTGGGATCAATACTTCATCTCTTCCTTGGTTGCATCGACTCTTGTCTCGCCTTGGGTTTTCTCGACTCAAAAACCCTAAATACACTCAAAACAACCCAAAAGCGTAATCTAGCTCGACATAACATAAACAATACAAAACATAAGCTAAACTATCAAAATAAGACAAGAAAACGATTACTAAACACTTAGATAATATGGTAAAAATACACCCTATCAATATATCATATATAAAATGATCCCTATTAAAAATTGATACGCCAGTGAATGCTGTTAAGGTTAAGGAAATGGGTGAAGATGTGATTGAGAGACGTCCAAGAAGAATTCTGTCAAGGCCCCATTACTTATCTGATTATGTTTTATAATTAGTTTAGAATTAGGATAGTTATTAGATATTAGTTTTTATATTTCGTATTATAGCATAGCTTTATCTTTTGTAGGATTAGTTATAGGATTAGGATTAGGATGTTCTTTCAAGCCTATTTAAAGGCTTTGTTACTTTTACGTTTAAGCAGCAAGATATATTTTTAAAACCCAGTTTAGGCCTTGCGTGATCGTAGGGAATTAGAGTCTTTCTCGTACTCAACGGGAGATAGAGTCTTTCTCGTACTCAACGGGAGATATTCGTTACGTTCTACAACAGATCGTTTCATTGGTGCTTTCATCTAGAGCTCATGGAAGACTACGAGGATTGGAAACAACCGTTCAGCGCATTAAGCACTCAGGTTGATGCGTTCGTCAAGACATCAAAGCTCAATCAAGAGAAACTGCAACAACAAATTTCGGCATTGATGGAAGTAGTGCTGAAGGGGAGAAAGAAATCGGATGCGTTAGAGGAGGACAAATTTGAAGAAGAAAAGTTGCACAAGGAAGAGGAAGATAATTCGAATCGTGGATTTCGAGGACCATCGTTACGTCTAGATGTGCCGAGGTTTGATGGGGATGATCCCTACAGCTGGATTTTCCAAATAGAAGAGTATTTTACTTTCCATAATATTTCAGAAACTCAACGCTTACAAATTGTTGCTTTTCACCTCGACGGCAAGGCGTCATCATGGTTTCAATGGCTAAAGAACAATGGCATGATATCCAAAATATCATGGTCTCAATTTTTGCAGAAGGTTCGTCTTCGTTTTGGCACATCACCTTTTGATGATCATGAAGGTGAATTAGCAAAATTGTCTCAACAAGGCACGGTGGAAGAATTTCAAGCAGAGTTCGAAGCCTTGATGAACAAAGTACAAGGAATATCCGAGGCCTTGCTCATCTCGTTCTTTATTTCTGGTCTCAAACCAACCATAAGACGAGAACTGCAGCTGAATCGCCCTTCTACCCTTGAAGAAGCATTCGCATTGGCGAGAGTGTATGAAGGAAAAATCATGGAAAGCCAAGCTGAAGGAAGGTCGTTTGCACGAAGTTGGAATCGTCCGAACACTTCCCCAATAACAAACGCAACGCCAGGAACTCGACCTACAATGACAAGCAGTAAGTCGTTGGTGAGCTCCAACACCGCTCTACCTCGAACGGGAGGCCCAGTTCAAAATCCGCTAATAGTTGAGAAAACTACATTACCTATTCGACGTCTGACTCCAGCACAAGCACGAGAGAAGCGGGAGAAGGGGCTATGTTTCAATTGTGATCAACGATGGTCGCCGTCTCATCGCTGCCAACACGGAGGATTGATGATTATGGGCTCAGAAGAAATTGATGAAGACGAAGATATAGAAACAGAAGAGTCAGAGGATGTTGAGAACGGGCCTGAGATTATTTCGGGTGATATTTCCAGCCTGAATACTTTAGCAGGAAAAGGCCAGCCGAGATCCCTCAGATTACAAGGGAGGCATCAGAAGCATATGATGCATATTTTAATTGACATTAATGGTAGTACACATAATTTTATAAAGCCCGAAGTAGCCGAACGTTTGAAGTTAGGGATAAAACTAGTTTCTGGTTTTCGAGTTTACATAGGGAATGGAGATTCGTTATTGTGCCGCCATAGGTGTGAGGGAGTGCCGATTAACATGCAAGGTACAGATTTTCATCCTGATTTATACGTCTTACCCATACAAGGACCGGATATTATTTTGGGAGTGCAATGGCTCCAAGAACTCGGAAAAGTTACCCACGATTACGCCAATTCAAAGATGGAATTCATGTGGCGTCGAAAGCGGGTTATACTAAAAGGAGATGCTGGTTTGGGAGACAAGGTGGTCACTGTTCGAATGTTGCAAAGTTTGTATTTGCATGGCAAAGTAGATGAGTTATTTGAGGTTCACCTCCTAGCGGCAGACGGGATAGCTGAATCACCAAGTGAACAACTTGATCTGAATGTGGTTCCGATTTTGGCCCAATCGGTGATCAAAGAATTTGCGGGAGTGTTTATGTGTCCTAAGGAGCTGCCACCTCGTCGGTCATTTGAGCACCGAATCCATCTACAACCAGGAAGTCAACCGGTTAATGTTAGGCCATATAGATATCCCTATTATTAAAAGACAGAGATGGAAAAATTGGTGAAAGAGATGCTCGAACAAGGAATTATACGCCCAAGCCAAAGTCCTTTTTCCTCGCCGGTGTTATTGGTTAAGAAGAAGGATGGAACGTATCGCTTCTGTGTAGATTATCGAGCGCTCAATGCAGTTACCATCAAAGATAAATTTCCTATTCCGACAGTGGATGAATTATTAGACGAATTGGGCGGGTCCCAAGTTTTTTCAAAGCTTGACTTACGTGCAGGATACCACCAAATTCGCGTTTGTGATGGTGATATATTCAAGACAGCTTTTAGGACCCATGAAGGACACTATGAATTTCTGCAGGTTATGCCATTCGGACTCACCAATGCTCCTTCTACGTTTCAGGCAGCTATGACTCATCTTCTTCGGCCCTTTTTACGTCGATTTGTGGTGGTTTTTTTTGATGATATTTTGATTTACAGCCAGGATGAAGAGGTGCATAAAGAACATCCTCATCCTAATCCTATTTGAACTAATCCTACAAAAGATAAAGCTATGCTATAATACGAAATATAAAAACTAATACTCCCTCCGGTCTTTCCTAGTTGAGTCACTTTCCCGATTGGGCCGGTCTCTCCTAGTTGAGTCGTTTCCTTTTTGGGTAAAAATTAAGTATTAAACACACAACTAATTGTACCCCTTATTTTACTTAATTAACATACTAATTACGCCCCAATTTCTCAATTTCTCCATTATCGCCATTGCCGTCTCTCTCGAAATAA
Organism: Thymus quinquecostatus; assembly: GCA_024222315.1. Lineage (NCBI taxonomy): Eukaryota > Viridiplantae > Streptophyta > Magnoliopsida > Lamiales > Lamiaceae > Thymus > Thymus quinquecostatus. The sequence continues at coordinate 4,766,390 of CM044167.1, forward strand.
TTTTAAATTAATTTAAAATAAATCCAGAAAAGTTTTAATTTTATAAAAAAAAAAATCCAGAAAAGTTTTTTATTTTAATTTTAAACATCAACAATAATTTTATAAAAAAAAATCCAGAAACTTTAAATTAATTTAAAATAAACTGAAAAACAAAAAAAATATTAATTAATAAAAAACATTTTTTATATTAATTAAAATAAAATACAGTACTTAGTAATTATAAACATTCTCAATTACCAAACATACTTAAAGTACTAAACAACTCTTCTTAATTCCCGTGTCGAAAAGTTTCGACTCAACTAGGAAAGACCGGAGTATCTAATAACTATCCTAATTCTAAACTAATTATAAAACATAATCAGATAAGTAATGGGGCCTTGACAGAATTCTTCTTGGACGTCTCTCAATCACATCTTCACCCATTTCCTTAACCTTAACAACATTTTCTGGCGTATCAACTCCCTCCCCCTCAGCTAACACCTTGTCCTCAAGGTCAAATGCAGGATAAGCTTTATCTTTTAAAATGATCTCTATTAAAAATTAACTGAATCCTATAAAAGCCGAAGGAAATCTAGTTTTTCCCTCCTTTATTTTTCTTTTACTCAACAAACATGCCAAAAATAATAATAATTTGTATAAATTGAACAAGGACAAGTAACGAACCATCACGCCATTCTCGAGTAAACAAAACTAGGGGCAAAAAAAATAAAAATAAATAAATAAATAGTTCCAAAATCAAATAATGTTCATCAAAATCTTCCACCATGATCCCTATATATATAAACATGCAATGTATAGTTTTAGCATATAGCCTTAGACTATTAAAAGAGAAGATGAGGAAGAGTATATTGATGGTGATCACGGCGGCGGTGGTGATGATATTGTTTATGGCGGAAGGTGCGGCGGCACAGGGTGGTATAGGGACGTGCCTGACCAAGTGCACTCGGGCGGCAATAATGTGCTACACCGGCTGCACCGCCAGCAGCGCCGCCCTTTCTTGCTACCAAGGCTGCATCGCACAAAATAATGTGTGCAATGTGTCTTGCTTCACCACTCCACCTACTAAATGATTGAAACCCTAATATATTTGTAGTGTACGTGGAGATGATGATGAAGACCTTTTAATTAATTCCTTTAATATTATATGCATATTTTAATTTAAGTATTTCTACATGTTGTGATTTTTCATCAAATAATATGTATTGATATGTATCCCATTATTGGGAGGTAAGGGTGTGATTATGCATGGATATTTTTCTTTGTCTCGTCATCTTAATATATTAAAATCTCATTTTATGTGTATGGTTTTGTCTTTAATTTCCCTTTACACAATTGGATAATTGGAAACTAATTTTATGTGCATTCTCTTGAATCTCAAATAGTATACTTCCCATCTCTTGCTTGACTGCTAGTTATTTTTTTAATTTATTATTTTAAAATATTCATACTATAATAAAAATGGACGTAGCTAGCAGGATAAGATAGTGAGAGTGTTAATATAATTAATATTATATCATCTCAACTATTTTTATTTTTTTTACTTTGTGCTCAGGATTGCTCTTAAAATATATGATAGCTATTAGTATGACAATAGACGCAATGCACCAGCTATTCAAAGTGACTATTTTAATATATCGTTGTTTTGTCAAAGTATATCGGTACCATTCTCAATGTGACAATATATTCATAAATTCATAGTTACTTAATAAAGATCTAACACGGCCATAAGCTATATATGTCATTTAATTTTTATATCGAATAATAAAAACGAATCATGAAATTCCTAAAATCATTTCCGTAAAAGTACATAACTTATATGAGGAATGCTCTTGTACGTATCTTGCTGCATAAATTAGATTATTCATAAAATAACAATAGTAAACCCACAATATATGGACCAGTTTCGTGTCTGTTAAATGATTTCCGTCACATTATAAAAGAAAAATATGATAACTCAATTTATGTACATGTTTTTTCAAAACCCCGACTATAATAATTTGCATACTATAACTTCTCATTAGAACATACACAACATCAGACTACCAATATCAGCGATAGGAAGTAAGCAAACCCAACCATTTCTTTTAAAAAATAAATCTAAATAAATGAATATATAAAATTTGTGGTCCATTCCCATGCAACCACCAACCTTTCAAGGTTGGGTGGTTGCCTCAATATTATATTATATCTATATATAAAAATTTTATTTTATTTATATAATATAATAAATAAATAATTTTTATTCAATAAATTTATTAAAAAATAATAAATATATTATAATTCTTGAAATAAAAATCTCTATAAATAGAGATCACATCTTGTGCTTTAATTGCAATCGTTTTTGTGGTGAATTGAAAACGTTTATGTAATATGTGTTCATACTTTGCAAAATACTTATTCTCTCATTTCTTGTATTTTTAATTATTATTCGAATATAATTAAATTATTATTAAAATTATATTAAAAATTTATATATAATGTTGGGGTTGAGTAATTTTGAATGGTCATGGATAAACATATAAAAACAGAAATGGTTGAGGTTGGATGAATAGTAAATTAATATAAGAGAGAGAAATTAATATAATAATGTGAAAATTGGATGGTTGAGGTTGTTGATATTGACAGTCTCAACCTCCTCTGATGGTCGACCTCGGCGTGGGACGCCGCATGGCATTGCCACGTCAACTTGAAATTGGCGGTTGCTGCTGGATGTGATGTGACAATCGTCGGTTTGTAGGACGGCTAACTGCGCACGCGATCTCCTTGAGAAGAAGGCCGGCTGCCATGGTTTGATGCGGATCGTTGATATTTGTATTTTCTTTCCCAAACTTTTTTGCTCTTTTTTTTTTCTCCAAATTTTTTTTACCTTTTCTTTTTCCCATATAAATATCCCTTTCACCTAGAGGTGCCCACGGTTCCGGTTCCGATTCTAACCGGAACCGAACCGCCGGTTACGGTTCCGTCGGGGGAGAATCAAAACCGAACCGCCAACACACGGTTTCGGTTCCGATTCTGGAACCGTCGGTTACGGTTCTAACCAGAAAAAATCGGACAATTATTTTATTTTATTTTAATTTTAAACTTTTTTTATTGCATAAGACTTTGAACTTTCTTTCAATTATATTATATGTGTTCCTCCCACACTCTTATTTGCTATTTTTCAACGTGAGACAAATTTATTTGTTTTTATAAGGGTGTTACTCTTCTCAAGTATGATAGTTTTTCAATGTGAGAGAGTGAGATGTGTTACTCTTCTCATAGTTTGGGATGTGTTAGATATCTCACATCGAAGAAATAAGAAACTTGAGAAGTGTAATACTCTTATAAAAGCAATAAACATATCTCACAATAAAAAAATAACAAATGGGCGTTTGAGAGTAACACTTATATAATTGAAAAAAGTTCAATTTTTATATATATTTAGTTATTATTTATGAAGTTTAACAAATAATGTTATATTTGTTTAAAAAATCATATTAAGAAAAAAATAAAAATAATAAAATTTATATAAATTGAGCGGTTCCAAATTTTGGAACCGTCGGTTTGGAACCGGAACCGGAACCGAACCACCGGTTACGGTTCCAAGCCTTAGGAACCTTAACCGAACCGCCGGTTCCACCGGTTCCTTTTTCGGTTCCGAACCGCCGGTTCCGGTTCCGGTTAAAAACTGCCGATTTCAGTTTCAGTTCCGATTTTAACCGCCGGTTCCAGTTCTTTTGAACACCTCTACTTTTATTAACGGATTAGATACTATCAAACCCTAGTTGTTAGTAGGGCTGGGGAAATATACCGAAAATTCGGTATACCGTCCATACCGTACCGAAAATTTATCGAAAATACCGTAATTAAGGTATACCGAATTTTTGGTAAGGTATCATACCGTACCGGAAGACAAAGGTAAGGTAAAGGTATCAATTTTTGAATACCGGGGTATACCGTTACATACCGTTATCGAGGTATATAACGATAATAAGGTATATACCGGTATCACGGTATATATCACTATTGCAGTATGATAGGAAATGGCCCACCTCCCCAGGCCCAGAACAGACAAGCCCAACAAGCCCAGATCGGCGTAGGCCCAGAGGGCCCAGATCGGCACGAGCCCAATCGGCCCAGCCCACGCTAAATGCAGGCCCAGGGAGTTGAGCCCTAAAGACCTAGAACGTGGGTTGATGGAGGAGAAACCGGAACAGGACAACCACCCATGACTCCACGTCCTTCACTCCACAACCGGCGTCGACGGCGATTATAAATAGAGGAATCACTTGTATTGTAAACACTTACGCTATCCTGAATATAAACGTTACTCTTTTCCTCCGTGGACGTAGATCGTGTAGATCGAACCACGTAAATCTTTCGCACTTCTCTCTATATTCACATACAAACCATATACGAATTTGGGCCGCGAATCGAAGGTTCATCACTGGCGCCGTCTGTGGGAACAAATTCGTGCTTGAATTTTTGATTTTTCGCTGCCCGAAGTCACTAGCAATGCCGCACGGAAATCAGTTGTTGTTGGGGACCCCCCGTCGCCGAAGGAGCCGCCGACGACAGCCCGAGGAACCAGCCTCGGCAGCGGGCGCAGAACAGCCCAGCGACGTCCCTGCCGACGATCGGATCGTGGCCAGCGAAATCCCAGAGATCCCGAATGCCGACGAGCAGGGTGCAGTGGGGAACACAATGGTCCCTTCCTCCCCGGCCCAACCGGTCCAGCATCACCGAGCTCCCGTGAGTTCGCGCCTGGGACCACAGGCTCACCCGACACCGGAGGGCCATGTCGAGAATCTCACTGCCAATCGGGAGCGTGAACTATTTGGTCCAGAGGCAACCCTACGCTTGTCCCCAGTTATCCGACCGAATCTAACTGCTCCCCCAGTCATCCAGCCGAACTCGGCAGCTCCACCGCCTCCACCCCCTCCAGGGATCGAGGAATTATTGCGAAATTACCTCACCACAGCATCCGGGCGCGAGTTTCTCAGCCAGTACACGGGAGCCCCTCAGTTCGGCCAGGGAGTCTCTCAGCCCGGACAAGGAGTCTCTCAGTTCGGTCAAGGACAGAGGCCCGGACAGGACTTGCGACAATATCTTCAGCAAGTCCGAGGACAGACCCAGGGAGGCCAGCAGCCGAACTCCCATATGGTTCAACCAAACTACGTCACCGCTCCGCCCTATGTTGCGCCCAACCAAGGACACCTAACTGGGGGAGCGCAGATCTTTGACGCGCTTGGTAGGATTATCAGCCCGCTCTCGGAGGAGATCCTCAACACACCTATGCCCTTCGGGTACACGGTGCCAAAGATCAAGGCGTACAACGGAATCGGAAATCCAAGCAACTTCCTTAGTCAGTTCAAGTACAGCATGCTGAACCAAAATCTGGGGAGTGTGCACATGTGTAAGCTGTTCCCTGAACTGCTAATCGACAATGCACGGGAGTGGTTCGACAGTTTGCCCCCCGGGTCGATCAGATCGTATTCCGATCTGATGAATGTGTTTGCTAGGAGTTTCTCCCAGCGTGCCGAGGTGAGACACACCCCAGCACACCTGCTAACCGTCAAGCAAGGCCGGGGTGAATCCCTACAAGACTTCATGACCCGGTTCGATAGAGAGTGCTTATCGACTCGGTGCACAAACGACCTTCTCATCATCTCGGCATTCCAAAATGCCATCATCTCGGACCATCTCTACAGGGAGATCCTGGCGAAGGACCCAAAGACCACTACCGAACTGTGGGCTATTGCGGACAAGTTCGCTAAGATAGAGGAGGCGACCAGACGTCGAAAGGAGGTTGACCGAGGTGAAACCTCAAAAAAGAAAGATGATGCACCCCGAAAAGGGGTAATGGAGCGAATTCAGCGAGGTCCGATTGAGTCCCGTCTCGGACCTCGGCAGAATCCAGCACAGCGAGGTCCGCCTACAAGTCAGCCCGCACAGCGGCCAGCTCCGCAGTTCACTCCGTTAAACAAACCAAGGACCGAGATCCTTGAGCTGCACGCTGGCCTGTTCGAGAGACCACGGCCGATGCGGGAGGACGGCAAGCCGAGGTCGAAGAATAAGTACTGCCAGTTTCATGAGGACTACGGACATGATACAGAAGACTGCAGGAACCTGGCTCAAGATATCGAGAATCTAGTTCGCAACGGACAGCTCAAAAAGTATCAAGATCGGAGCTCGGGGGTAAATCAAGTGGGTGCTCCCCGAAGTCAAAAAAAGAAGAGACAGTATAGAGGGAATTGCAGCACGGATGCTGAAAAGAAAGCAAAGCACAATGAGGATGATGCCGACGAGGACGGAGATTACCAATACGAGGGAATAGTTGCTACGATCTCCGCTCTCGCCAAAGGACAGACCAAATCGTCCCTCAAGAACGGAGCTCGGAGCTTACCGAGCAGCGAACCCGCTAACAAGAGGTTCAAGAAGGAGGAAGCCGTAACTTTCTCGGCCGATGACCCGGTGCCACCCATGATGCCGCACTCCGATGCCATTGTTGTTGAGGCTGTGGTGGCTAACATGCTGATCAAGAGGATTCACATCGACACCGGGGCATCGGTGAATATCATGTTCAGACATTGCTTTGATAACATGGAGCTGGAGAAGTCAAAAATCATTCCAACCACACGGCCGCTGCGGAGTTTCGCGCAGGAGGAAACCCATCCCCTAGGGACGATCGAGCTGCCCGTCACAGTAGGGAAAGGGCCGAGAAGCACCACTAACATGACCGAATTCATGGTGGTGGAGGCCAAGTCCCCATACAACATAATCCTAGGCCGTACTTGGATGAATACAGTGAGAGCGATCTGCTCCACGTACCATCTAGCAGTGAAGATCCCGACAAAGGGAGGGGTAGCCGTTATCCGTGGTGATCAGAAGATGGCAAGGGAGTGCCTGCATGTGGCTCTCAAGGGGCTAGGGGCAACTCCCGAGCTGCCCCAAGCATAGCAATTACTGAACTCCGAAGAGCCGAAGAAGACGTCGCCCGCCGAACAGAGAGAGGTGGCCTTGTACGATGACGATCCCGCTAAGGTCGTCAAAGTCGGGCTAACCAACCACCCCCATCTTCGCGAACAGGTTATTCGGCTTCTAAAGGAGTACAGAGACGTCTTCGCGTGGTCCCCATTGGATATGACAGGGGTATCACCCGATCTGATTACACATCGGCTAAAGATCAACCCCGAAGTGCGACCGATCAAGCAAAAGCAGCGCTCCTTTGCAGCGGAGCGAAATCAGGTCATCAGGACCGAAGTGACCCAACTGCTGGACGCTGGGATTCTATTCGAAGTCACATACCCGACCTGGATAGCGAACCCGGTGATGGTCAAGAAGGCTGGGGGAGGATGGCGCATGTGCATCGACTATACCGATCTCAACAAGCACTGCCCTAAAGACTGTTACCCTTTGCCCGATATCGACAAAAAGGTGGACTCGCTGGTCGGTCACAGAATGTTCAGTTTCCTAGATCTGTATAAGGGATACCACCAAGTCCTAATGGATGCCGAAGACGCGGCTAAGACAGCATTCATTACGGACTTTGGCATCTTTGCTTACCGCAAAATGCCATTTGGATTGAAGAATGCAGGAGCTACCTACCAGAGGATGGTAGATAAAATATTTAAGGAGCATATCGGGAAGGAAGTGGAGGTCTATGTCGACGACATAGTGGTGAAGAGCAAGGATGAGAGCACTAGTGTGGCCGATCTCCGAACTGTGCTCTCCATCCTTCGCAAGGTCAATCTGAAACTTAATCCCCAAAAATGTACCTTTGCTGTGACATCGGGGAAGTTTTTAGGTTGTTGGATTACCCAGGAAGGGCTGAGGGCGAATCCGTCAAAGGTTCAAGCCGTGTTAGACATGAAGAATCCAAAATCAATCAACGATGTGCACAGACTTACAGGGTGTCTCGCCGCACTGAGTAGATTCCTATCTAAAGCTGCAGAGAAGCAGTTGCCCTTCTTCAAAATCTTAAAGAAAGCACCCCAATTCGATTGGAGTTCGGAGCATCATCACGCCCTTCACCAACTAAAGGACTACCTCAGGGATCTACCGACCTTGTCAGTACCGAAGAAGGGAGAGGTGCTTTTTCTTTACTTGGCCACCTCGGACGAAGCAATTAGTGCAGTTCTCGTGCGCGAAGAGACAGGTCGTCAGTTGCCAGTTTACTTCATAAGCCGGTCACTAAAGGGGCCCGAAGTGAGATATCAGCCGTTGGAGAAGCTAGCCCTAGCACTTGTCAATGCTGCTCGGCGATTGCGCCCATATTTTCACGCACACCCAATTCAAGTCCGAACAGATTCCCCACTTCGGCAGGTGCTGACGAAGCCCGAAGCCTCAGGACGAATAGCGAAGTGGGCGATAGAGCTAGGAGAGCATGACATCTCTTATGTCCCTCGACAGGCCATCAAAGGGCAAGCCTTAGCAGATTTCTTGGCTGAAACCTCAATATCCGAAGTCCCGAACTCGATGCCAGAGCCAGTCCGCACAACGGGGGAAGAACCTCAAGACTGTTGGCATATGTACGTAGATGGAGCCTCGGGAAAAACTGGGAGCGGTGCTGGAATCCTCCTTGTCAGCCCAGAAAAGAAAGAGATCACATACTCACTTCGCTTCCAGTTCGCGACCACCAACAATGAGGTGGAGTACGAAGCACTGCTAGCCGGACTCCGGATAGCCACCGATCTGAAGGTCGCGGCCATAAAAGTACACTGTGACTCCCAGGTAGTCGTGAATCATATGCTAGGCAAGTACGAGGCGAAGGGAGAGAGAATGAAGAAGTATTTGGCTAAGGCACGGGGCATGCAATGCTTTTTCAGATACTTCCAGCTTGAGAGAATCCCCCGGACTCAAAATTCCCGAGCTGATGCTCTCAGCAAATTAGCAGCAACGCCTGGCACTTCACCGGTGGAAGATGTCCAGCATAGAAGCATCGACGAAGCCGAGGTCAACGATCTAGATGAGTCGCAGCCGACGTGGATGACCCCGATCCTAGCCTATCTGAAGAGAGGAGAATTACCTGAAGACAAGACGGAGGCTAGAAGGATACTGTTGAAGTCATTGAGATATGTTGTTCTGGACAATGTCCTTTACAAAAAATCGTACCTTCAGCCCTTGCTCAAGTGCGTCGGACCGATCTCAGCGGACTACGTCATGCGAGAAATGCATGAAGGGGCATGTGGAAGCCACATCGGACCTCGGGCTTTGGCCAAGAAAATTATGAGATGGGGATACTTTTGGCCTTCGATGCTCAAGGATTGCACCGAACTCGTGCAGAAATGTGAGAAGTGCCAGTTACACGCGAATGTGACAAGGCTGCCACAGACCGAGCTGACTGCGATGCAGAGTCCTTGGCCGTTCGCGCAGTGGGGGATAGATATAGTAGGACCATTCGACAGAGCGCCAGGTCAGTTGAGGCACCTCATAGTTGCTATTGACTACTTTACGAAGTGGGTGGAAGCGGAACCCCTGTCCGCGATCACAAGCAAGAACGCCCGGAACTTTGTATGGAAGAATATAGTATGCCGGTTCGGCATACCTCATGTCCTCGTATCCGATAACGGGACCCAGTTCACGGACAGGGTTTTTAGGGAATGGTGTGACGAGCTGCAGATCCAACAACGTTTCACATCGGTAGCCCACCCTCAAGCAAATGGTCAAGCCGAAGTGACGAACCGAACTCTCGTCAAAGGTCTCAAAACCCGGCTGGAGAAAGCTAAAGGGTTATGGGTAGAAAACCTTCCGAACGTTCTATGGTCCTACAGAACAACGCCACGAACAGCAAATGGCGAAACGCCGTATAGCCTGGCATACGGAACAGAAGCTGTAATCCCAGTCGAGATCGGACTCCCCAGTCCGCGCACGACCCATTTCGTAGCCGAAGTAAATGATGAAAACCGGCGTGCGGACCTCGATCTACTAGAAGAAAAAAGGGATACAACTTACATAAGAGAGGCCCGATACAAACAACTCATAGCCCGATATTACAATCGGCGAGTTCGGGATCGGCAGTATTGTGTAGGGGACTTAGTTCTCCGAAATAATGAGGTCAGCAAGGCTTGTAAGCTCGGCAAGCTGGAGGCCACATGGGAAGGCCCATACCGAGTAGACGAGGTCCTTGGTAAAGGCGCCTATAGGCTTTCCACTCTGTCCGGGGAGCCCATACAGCGACCTTGGAATATAATCCATCTGAAGAGGTATTATGCATAGATGTGGAGTATCATGTCGAGTAGCTCGGTCATTTCTGTCTTTGTCAGTTCGGTCATATTTAGTTCGGTCTATTATTCAGTCTGGTCTTGTTTTCCAAAAATTATTTCAAGTAATGAAAGTTTAAGTTTTTTCCCCGTATTTGTGTTCACATCATTCTGCATTACTCCACTTATATGCATGGTACCTCTAACTCGAAACACTATCCTGACGAGGACAAGTGTTAGTAAATAAAATCGTACGAACCAGGGGACCACCCCTACCGACTTAGTCGGCAGAACAGGAACCCGACCTGACCCAAGTGTCACCTCGGCATAGGATAATAGGCTAAATGCCATCCCGAACCGAGGGAAGACCCAAGAGTCACGTCGGAAGCTGGAGTTAGGCTCCCAAGCCACTTCGGAAATCCAAATTGGACCTATGTGCCAATTCGGAGTTGACTAAGCAGAAATGCAAATTTGAAACAGGCAATAAGCCAACAATTACACTAACATATAGTTTATCCAACAAAAAAAAAAAAAAAAAAAAAAAATGTGTATTATCTTATTTTGCAGGATTTTACAAGTCATGTATTGGAAGGCCCACCTTCATCGGGCCTCTTGCTACAGTTAAAATAACTAGCCCAACCGCTAGTCGGCGGGTTCAGTAGAAAATCAATATTGATATCTTCCTTATTTCGAGAGCTTTGTCCCGAACTACGCCCACCACCACGCCCAGCACCACCACTAGTCGCGACGCCAGTTCGGCTAGCCACTGCTCGTGAAGAACTCCGACCTCGGGGGACTATCGGAGCTCGGTAATTCCCATCCCCCCGGTTCGGTATCGGCCTACGATTCTGAACAGGCATCAGCATATCCAATCGATCCTTCACCAGACGAGAAGGTATGGTCGGACTAAGAGCGCGGAACCGGGGAGCATGCTGTTTAGAAGGCTGCACATCGGGGTACCGGTCAAGCCACTTCTTCATTATTGCGTGGCGAGATAATACCAACGGGAAGAGATTCGTCAAATATCGCAGCTCGGATATATAGTCAGCAACCTCCCATGAATCCGAACCGCGGTTCTGAATCTCCCGCACAACCCCCCGCACAGCCCCCAACGCGTCAGCCTCGACTTCGGATATCGTCTTCCCACCGAGCTCGTGTATTACCCTTTCATATTCGGCGTGCTCGTCTGCAATCCTCTTGGCGTCCGCGTAATCTTCTTTTAGTTGCAAGTACCGAGCCTCATTAGAATCAGCCGTGATTTGCAGGGAGTTATATTTGGCGTCAAACTCATTACGAAGGTGTTCGGCAAGTTTGTCGAGGCGACCGATCTCACCATCCTTAAGATCAATAAGGATTTTCAGACGCTTAATCTCATTAATCAGCGCAGTCTTATCCGTTTCAGATTCGTTCTACAGAAAGTAAAGACAAGATAAGCATGGATAGAAGAAACTTCATTGCAGAATTCAGAACGTTAACAGTTCATTACAGGAAAGTGACAAAAAAAAAAAAAAAAAAAACAACAAAAACTAATTACAAGGGGGGGGATCAACTGACCCCGCCAGATGGTTCAGCCTCAGTGTTCAAGGTGCCGGTCTCGGCAGCATCCTCTCTGGCATCTCCATCGACGTGGCCAGTTTCCACATCCTCCTCCTCATCCTCGTCAGAGGGCAGATCGGGAGACAGTGGCCGCTCCGCAAGCTCCTCACGAAAGGGACAGCAGAGTTTCTCAAACTCAACGTCCCGGTCGTATTGGCACTCCCGGACCTCGGCAGCGGACAGCGGAGTCCGCTGATCGGCAACATAACCGACCAGCGGGAACGGAGAGGCCTTCTTCTGCAGTTGGCGGAAATATGTCCGCAGCATTTCCTCATCCGTGATGGGCTTATAACCGAACTTCCCCTTGTCGAGAGTGGGGAAGTCGGCGGCCACCCGATCCAGAACCCTCGCCACCTCTCGCCTCTTGCATGGCCCGGTCAATGCGGAAACGAGGGCACTAAAGCCCTCGCTGTAAATGACCCTCTCAGCAAGGGCAAGGGCGAAATCACCCTGTTCGGCTGCAAGCCGCTCCTCCCGAGCTCGGGCTGCCTCAAGCGCCTCCTCACTCTTAGCTGCTTTCTCCTCGGCAGCGGCGAGTTTGGCCTTGGCAGCATCCAGCTCCTTCTTCAACTCCTCTTCCCGAACTGTCGCAGAAGAGAGTTCCTTGGTCAACCCGGTCTTCTCGGCAGCGAGACTCTTTATCTTCGCGTCAGCTCGGGTAGTCACCTTCACCGAGCTCTGAAGAAGATGCCTCACGGCACGATAGACGTGATCAAGATCCTCCAGTGTTGGGGCCACACCCTACATTACATAAACGCTTCCAGATCAGAAAAAAAAAAAAAAAGGGGGAAGAGGGAAGCAAACTTGGAAGAATTATAAATCAGCGAACTTACGGAGGGAAATGATGGGGTCGGAGATCGGACGAGAGTTATCGCGACATCGGGCTCGGATGAGGCCGAGCCCATCACAAGCCTCTTGGCAGCAGCCAAGTCAACCTCCTCAGCAGTTACACTTGGAGCCCCGTGAGATCGGGGGGTGGGAACTCCAGACTGAGTCCTCTCCGACGACTCCGCCGCTCGCCTCTTCGCACCGGCTGGCGAACTGGCGACCTCGTTCTTGCGCTTCTTCTGGGAGGGGGCCTTCTTCTTGCCATCCTTAACCAAATTCACTGGAGACAAAGCAAACGAGTGAGCACCGAGACAAAAAAAATATATATATATATATACAAAGGGAAGAGGGACCTCACCCCTCCCCGGATCCACCGAAGTGGAAGGATCATCGGGACTCGGTACCGCCACCGCCAATTGGGCCAGTGACATCGGCATCTTGCCCAGACTGGCAAGACGCCGAACCACCTCAGCCAAGTTCTTTTGCCTCGGCAGAAGCCGAACCGAACCAGAGTGCCACCCGACCTCGGTGGCACCCTCGAACTGGCAGAAAAAAAACTTTTTCTGCCAGTCTTGGACTTTGGAGGGAACCTTTACGGAAAACCCCGAAAGCCGGTATGAAGAATAGTACCAGCCCTCAGTCCGGGACTTAAATGACATAATGCCCCCGAGAAGATCTATGGAGAACGGGATGCCCAACCGAGAACAGGCAATCCCCAGTCCGGTTATTTGGCTAATGCTGTTCGGGGTGATTTGGGAAGGAGACAGATCAAAAACACGGTAAATATCGGCATAAATAGCCGGAAAAGGCACACGCAGACCAGCCTTAAACTGGTCCTCGTAGACAGTGACACACCCACGAGGGGGACGATACGCCCTATCGTAAGCGTTCGGCCGGAGAAGAAGGACAGAAGGGGGAAATTCAAATTTAACGGCAAGATTGTAGAGGGTGGAGGTAGAAATGGTGGATTCTAAACAACCTACGCTCCCAGCTACTCCGGGAGGACACTCGGAAACCTCAACTTCGTGCCCGTACGGCTCCTTACAGTCGGACCGTACGCAAGCACGTTTATCTTCCGGGAAACTAACCGGAAGGGAGGTGGACGAAGAAGCGGCGGCGACTTCTTCCGTCGCCGCCGGAGAATGAGAATTGATGGGGGAATGAACTTCTCGAACGGAGGAATCCGAAAAAGCACTTGAACTAGAAAGAGAGGAAGACATAACTTACTTTTTCCTTGCTGATAGTCGGTGAAGATTCACAGAGAGCAGTTATTGGAGAAGATGAACAGTACGGAGGATTCGCAGGTTTAGGGTTTCAGTTTTGAAGGAATGAAATTGATTGTATAACAATCATAGGGCATTAAAGGGGGAAGGAGTTAACGCGTATTGAATACCTCATTCAATGCGACGCCGTTTCGCGCACGTCCAATCGGCGCTTTATCGGAACCCCAAGCGTCGCATTAAATGCGGCTGACAACTTTAACTTTGGGCGGGAGATGAGATCGGCATATCCGACCTCCAGCCAAACCGAGCTCAGAGGGGGTACCAAGATCAGTTCGGACTTCCTCACACATTTCAGAGGGGGTACCAAGATCAGTTCAGCCTTCCTCACACAGTTCAGAGGGGGTACCAAGCTCAGTTCGGACTTCCTCACACAGTTCAGAGAGAGGTACCAAGTTCAGTTCGGTATCTCTCGCAGTTCAGAGGGGGTACCAAGCTCAGTTCAGATATCCTCACATATTTTGAAGGGGGTACCAAGTTCAGTTCGGTATCTCTCACAGTTCAGAGGGGGTACCAAGCTCAGTTCAGATATCCTCACATATTTTGAAGAGAGGTACCAAGTTCAGTTCGGTATCTCTCACAGTTCGGAGGGGGTACCAAGCTCAGTTCAGATATCCTCACATATTTTGAAGGGGGTACCAAGTTCAGTTCGGTATCCCTCACAGTTCAGAGGGGGTACCAAACTCAGTTCGGCCTACCCCGCGCAGATTTTTAAGGGTACCAGTCAGTTTGGGATTCCTCATATATTTTGGAGGGGGGCACCAAGCACGTTACTCAAATCAGCTAATACTCACCAAGCACACGCAGGAGACGTCAACTCCATCACCCCACGCTTTTTGGGGGGGGATGTGATAGGAAATGGCCCACCTCCCCAGGCCCAGAACAGACAAGCCCAACAAGCCCAGATCGGCGTAGGCCCAGAGGGCCCAGATCGGCACGAGCCCAATCGGCCCAGCCCACGCTAAATGCAGGCCCAGGGAGTTGAGCCCTAAAGACCTAGAACGTGGGTTGATGGAGGAGAAACCGGAACAGGACAACCACCCATGACTCCACGTCCTTCACTCCACAACCGGCGTCGACGGCGATTATAAATAGAGGAATCACTTGTATTGTAAACACTTACGCTATCCTGAATATAAACGTTACTCTTTTCCTCCGTGGACGTAGATCGTGTAGATCGAACCACGTAAATCTTTCGCACTTCTCTCTATATTCACATACAAACCATATACGAATTTGGGCCGCGAATCGAAGGTTCATCACAGTATATACCGAATGTAGGGTATATACCTTAAATTATGTATATAACTTAAATTATGGAGTGAGATTAGAAAGTTGTTTATGCTCTCGTTGTGTTTTGAATTTAGATGTTTTGGATTTGAATTTGATAATATGTTTTGCTTTGAAGAATGTTGGAGTTTAAATATTTGGGTGCTATTTATTGTATTGTAAGTTTCTAAGATGTGAAGTATACATACATTGATTAATTTATTTATAATTAATTTAAGGTATACCGTGTCATACCGGCTTAAGGTATGGTATACCGAAAATAAGGTATGGTAAAGGTATGTAATTTGCTTCATACCGAAATTAAGGTATACCGGTTTAAGGTATACCGACAAGTAAGGTAAGGTAAAGGTATGAAAAATTAGCATACCGTCACTTAAGGTAAGGTATAAGGTATGACGAAAATACGAAGGTATACCGTACCGACCCACCCCTAGTTGTTAGTATTCATCCTTATCTTGTATTCTAGATTTAGCCGTATATTTACTCTCCCCTTATAGATATTTAATAAGACGGAGGGAGTACATAACCACCGGCCAATAGATCTCCACTGCAACACTTTTGAGCAACCTCCTAGTCACCACGTCTCTCGGTCTTAAAATGCGACCTTAGCACCATAAACCTATAAATCGCCGGCTACATTTTCTTGTTGTTTTGAAGCAAAGTCGCGTTTGTGTGAATCCGTGGGCCCTCTGAGCAAAAACCGGCTGCTGAACCTTGGATACTTTCTATTTCTGGGATTCCTTTGTCATCTCAACTTCCAAATTTCCCCTTCCTTTCACTCCTCAATCCCTACTTTCTGCCTTCAATTCCCCGATTGCTTGAATCCCACGCAACCAATTTCGAAGAAATTTGTGATGTAATTCGCTTCGCAATCGAACATTTGATGACTACCATGCGTTTCAGATAACGCAAGATTTGAAAAAAAAAGGGGTAAATTGTTTTTGTTGTTTCGAGATATGGAGCTGAAGGGAAATTTCTTGCCGCAATTTCAAATTCGGGAGGCGCGCTTCGGATTGCTTCCCCCAATTGGACGCGATTCTCTGCTGGTTGTCGCAGTATTTACTGGGTAATTTTTCTTAAAACTATCGTATTTATGGAGGGAAAAATGCATAGCTGTGGACGTGATTGTTCGTTTGTGTATAATTGTGTGTTGAATTGTCAGGTATATCGGAAATCTGTGATGAATTTACGTTTTCTGAGTATGTGATGATTGGTGTCAAATTTAGACGTTTAATACTGGTATATTTGGCTTCTGCTCGTCTATTGATGATTTTTGCAGAATCCCTTAATAATGGGTGTGGATTAAAGTGTCATATTATTTCGAAATGAGCTAGAGAAAGAGAAGAGCCACTTATAGAACCAAATTCCCTTTATGTATATCGTAATTCATCAGTGTGGAAGAAAAAAGTGTAGTAGAAACAATTTTATGATAGAGAAATAACAGCCTGATGTTATTAAATCATGTTATTTCAAAATTTTGGTTTCCATGAAACTTATTGCTATTCATATGTGCATTGGTTTCCATACGTCCTGAAATTGGGCAGACACACGCTGTCTTTCTGTGGAGAGTATTGATCTTGGCAGCATTGGTGATTTGCATTATTATGTATGATGATTGGAACTAAGTTTTTATAGATTTCTACTTCTTGGACCCCAGATTATATTGCATGGGTACGAATGTGCAAGTGAAGTAATGATGGTCATGTAATGGTAGATAGGTTTCCAATACATGTAGAAGAAAGAAATGCATGGATCTGTAGATAACCATAGCATTTGAGGAATTCAATAATTGTTCCAAACATTTACCTACAACATCCTAACTAGGTATGAATTTGGACTTCAACAATGCAATGCTCTAAGCAGAATCTTCTTACAAAACCAAGGATGGACCCTTATTTTAAGTTGGCTCGCTGTTGAGTTGGTTGAGGAGTGAAGGAAAAATGATTATTTTTAGTCGTCAGTTGTCATCCATAGACATGGATTGTTCCGAGCATGTAGTATTAAAAAATTTAGGAACTGCGCCAGTTTATTTCTAATAATATTAAGTGTTAAGTGCCGTTGGGAATTATTCAAATATTAGATTTCTCAAGACCAGCAGCCCATTTATGATGACTAGATAAATGAGCCGTGTCAGAGTCCTTACTTCCTGGAACACCATTATATCTTCAAGAATGGACATTTGGAACCCCATTTTTCTTGTCTGTATGTTGCTGCTAATAGTAAGTTGCACTGTTGTGTTGTTTAGTTCTAAAATAATTCTCTCTGCCATTGGAGACAAACTTTTGGCTGCTACCTTCTACTAGTGGAAACTAAATTTCACATTGAGTTCTGCTTTCTTTCATCAAAATTTCCTACTAAATTAGACAATGTTATATTTTTCAGATAGCACCAAAGTAGATTTACTCATTTTTGAAGTTAATTGATACTGTATTTGATAGAATGAAGTTTGAATATTAAATTAAGTTGGTGTAAATTTTGGTAAAATACATGTTCTTATGGCTTTTTGTATCCTTTTCATCTGTCGCTTCTCCCTGAATTCATCTTCTCATTTGCTGATGAAACTTTATAGGGAGCCTCTTCCTCCTCGACAGTATCGAAGGAAGCATCTAGAAATTCACTGTAATAATGAAAAAAACGCGCGGCATTTGGCTCTTCAGAAGAATGAGATATCAAAGCTGCCTGGGCTCTCCTTTGACCGACTACAGCTAACTGAGCGTGAATGTACAGGGATTCAAAGGCGAGAATTTGGTCAGTTTGTTGCTCGTAAAGCTATACTGGATGAAGAATATTGGGTTGGTTTAACTCTCTACACATTCTAATGAATATATGTATACATAAATACACCTCAGATTGCGCTATATGCCCCTTGATTCGTGTATATTTCTAAAGGAACTTTAGAATTTTTGTCTGACTGACAATCGCAGACAGCAGCATGGCTCCGAGCAGAAGCCAATTGGGAATCTTTCTCTCATATGAGGTCAATACTTTTATTAAGTTCCGTTTGTGGGCTTCACCGTATTAATCACTAATCTTGTAATTCTTTCATTTTTCAGGCATGTTGATAGTTTCAAAAGAAAATATGCTGAACAGGTAAGTTCCGATAAACAGACTTTGGTATATATTGTAACCATCGTAATTTGGTATGGCTTGTTGTCTCAGTTAAATTGGAAATTGACTAAAGAACTAGTTGAATATTATCAACACACTCTATGTAATTAGCATGCTCGACCTTCACTCTACAAACCATGGATAATCTCTTTCTCTATTATCTAAAAGAAATTTCTTGTTTTCATTGTTGTTTCCCGTGTGGTGCAACTATCATTGTTTTCTGTCTTAATACCTAGACGGATAGCTGTCTAGCCTGTCTTCTAAGTTCAATCAGGTTTTTTTTTATGAAATACTCCATGCCCTTCATGCTTTTGTGGAAGTTACTGCTTATGAGACTTAGTTCATGACATTTGTTCCAGATTAGCTTGATAGTTTTTATCCTGTGCACCTTTACGACTTCTTCATTTGCCTCATTATACAACTATTTTCTGCTAGGAATGTTCTACTCTCAACTAATTTGTTCTAAACTTGACAGGAGTTCTATGCTTTGAAGCGAAGATGCCAAGGACAAGAGGGGAAGATATTGAACTGCTTTTGTTTTGTTGCAGTAAGTCGAGTGAACATGCATGTCTTCGTCATCCATATCCATTTGCCATAATAATTGTACTTGCCCATATTCCTTTTAATTGAAAATGCTGTAAATGCACTATACTCTGTCTAATCAGAGATCAAAAGAGCCTAAGTAAGAAAGGAGCATGTAATAAATGGGAATGGCAAAGGAGCGACTGATGCCTCGTCAGGGCCTAAGCAGATCTAGGCAGATGTTTTAATCACTAATTTTTGATCAATTCTGCTCAGTGTCATCCCTCCTTTTATGTTTTAATATATTTTTTTTTTAAAAAAAGAAAGAAATCATTTCCGTTTCACGTTCCTTTTATGTTGGCAGTTTTTCCCCCAAAAGCAACATCAAGATTTACATACTGCTTCTGAAAATGTTGTATACCGAGAAATGATGAATTTTTCAAAGCCTTATGATTTAAATTAGGCTAAATTACTGTACTGTTTTGTTAAAAGTAAAGGATCTGCTTAGTCATCTCTGTTTTTGTTGCATGATAGTTTATCAAAAATCCTTGAGAATAGCAGAATCTAGAAATGAACTGACATTAATTTTGTTCACCTCTGTGCATGTAAATTCATTTTGTTTTACCCACACATTATTTTTTATTAGACCTTTTCTTTTCTGGAACTAATTGCCGCTGTGGTTTCTTTCCTTTTGTGATATTAATGTCCCTACTCTCCACAAAAATTCCTGCCACAGTTGATTCCTCTTACAGCACATTGTAACTACAGTTTTAGATTGCAATAGTTATTAAATGTGGTATATGTATTCAGTATATAAATATTTTGTCTATATATGCAAAAGATTATTATCGCAACTTGATCTCTATTATGATGATGTTTTATGAACAGTTAGCCTATTGCTTGTTCCGTTGAATAGAATCTTCAGTTCTGAAGTGTGTTCTAAGTACAGTTTCTCGAAAAGTCTTCTTCAAGTCCTTTCTTTTCTATTTTTTTTTTTCCTGAAATTTGTAGATCAAGAAAGAAGATAAAATTGTCAGAAGAACAGTTCTGAACAGTATAGTGGGAACTTTGGATTTAAGCATCAAGCTGTTCAGGCAAGGGGAAACGTACCCTGAGGTACAATCTCTAGTCTGTCATCTTATGCATTCTTAATATTAGTACATGTTTATGTTGCAATTTAAATTCTGAACAGTTTATATTGAGGCCATTGCTCAGACAAGTAGTTTATTCTTCTGTTCTGCAGAAAACGAAGACACTTCCAACCATTTGGTCTGGCCAGGAGCCAATTGATGCCCGTAAATATGCTTATATTGCCAATGTTTGTGTGGCGAAGTTTGCTCGACGCCGGGGTATCGCTTCAAACATGTTATACTTGGCTGCTGATACCGCCACAGTGGCAGGTTCTGTATCGTGAATTATAATATATCACTGCTCTGTTTTCTTGCTTTTACCCCTCAAATTTTTCTTATGCCCTCCAACTCTGTCGACAACTGAATGCATTTTCTACCATGTCCTGGTTTATTAAACAGGGATGAAGCAGCTTTTTGTTCACGTCAATTCAGATAACAAGCCTGCCCAGGATCTTTACAAAAAGATCGGTTTTAATGTGAGTTGCTCAAACTCTCTCAATGAACTAAAGCTATAGCCTTGGAACTGTTATTTTAGTGTTCTATACCATTTTTTTTAGTGTTCATAGAGGTACACATCTTGGTGAAGTGGTTATTGAAAAACAAGAATTAACGAGGGAGGAGATATGATGATGAAATAACACTACCTTAACTCCGGTTGGTTTTTTGGCATCATCATCCCCAACCCATGACAATTCCAGTCATTCATGAAGATATTACAGATAGTCGCATAGTTAGAGTCAGAAATCTATTCGAATTAATGAATTCTCGACTCCCCTTTCATGGCTTCAAGATTCTCTCAGTTAATTGTATCCTGTATGTCGAATGAGGGTCTTAATGTCCAAAAATGTGAACACGTGCTCTATACGCGTATCATTTTTAATGCGATATATTAGTACTGTAATTTTCATCGTGTTAGTCGCCTCATCAAGAACCTAAAACATTCTTAGATGTACTCTTTATACCTTATTTTTCAACGCTTGCTTGCAGGTAGTCGACGGGCCCTGTTCTTCGATGTCCGAAGACAAGAAAATACTGATGTCCATGGAACTATAAGGCTGTGAGTAGGTGATGCTACCTCATTGTACAGTGCTGCGATTCCATACGTAAAGCCACCTCCAAATTCATTTTAGTCAACTACTTGTTGGTTTTGTGTGTGTGCTTTCTTAATAAGTAATTAGGTATACAAGATTTAGCATAAGCTATATTTAAAGTGTAATTAAAAATGTATACGTGCACGAGTTAGAATTTTAAGTTAGGTCATTTTCTGTACTCCATTCCCTTTGTAGGAATAAGTTTGTATCACAATTGTGTGAACTTTTTGAGTTTTATTGCAATTTTATGAAGTGAATTGAACTTTTTTTTAGCATATACTCCTTCGTCTCAATCTGCAAGAACCAATTGGTTGTTTGGTGTGTCCCAATTTATAACAGTCGGTTAACTGTTTTGACACAAAAAATAGTTAGTTCTTGTAGGTTGGTTGAACGAATGGTGTTTTGACACAAAATACAGTTAACCGGCTCTTGTAGGTTGAATAAAAGGTGTTTGACAAAAAAAAAAAAAAAATTAATTTTTTAAGTTGGGTATTTTGTGCTTCAAATAGTCAAGATTTGGGTCAAAATATTCCGATCGGAAGTATTTATTTGAAGATTCTAATTCAGATTTGGATGTTTGATTTGTTCGTTTTTTTTTCCCCCTTGTAAGTTAAAAAAGTGTATAATAAAATAAATCGAGCTTTGATATTTATATATTTTTGAATCTAGTGATTTCAATATTAATTTATAAGGTATTAGAATATATTACAAATGAAGAAATCAAATAAAATAATGTCGAACACGAAGATGTCTAAGAAGGTGACTAGCATAAAATAACTAGCATATTACTTCTCGTTTTGATAATGTAGTATATATGTAAAACAAGTAAAAAAAATTAATTTAATTTACCGAATTGGATCGTCGCACATTTAATCGCAATTGCTAAATTTGGTTGCCCACAAATTTAATGTCAGATCACATAACAATATGAAAGTAACAAACTTCATCTACAATTCTTTCGTAATTTCAATTTGACAAAAGTGCACTTTACTGCTTTATACTTACGAATTTATTATAAAAGTCCGTTTTCATACTATCCGTACCGGGCGGCCCGTAACTAATTTTTTTGGAGATGAAAGGAGTAATTAATAATACCGTTTTCTTTTTCATTGTACGTATTCTATTAATACTCCCTCCACTTTTTTTTTCGTTATAAGATTTCATGACCATAAAACATGCTTCTTTTATGAGATTTTCTCGAATATTAAGACTGAACTCATCAATTTCTGTAAGTCGGTTAAAACTATTTTCTCTTTCTTTACAAACGATAATGAAAGGAGAGTTTACGAGAATAACTAGCTCTCTCGATGACTACTGATTCACTACTCTAACGTGCTTACTGATGATGAATTTGGCAATTGAAACACTCAAACTACTTGTGTTTTAAAGGTAGAAATGCATCTTAGAAGGGTTTATGAGATTTTCTAAAGAAGTGAGTTATAGGAGACTATAGCTTCCATATAGTAACTCACCTCTCAACTTGTTAATTATGATTGGGTAATTACATTTTATGCTGCAGGATTTTATACATATATACATAAAATTTCATGATCATGATGTTATAAAGTTTGATTGGAATATTAATTAGCTTTTCCTTAACAAAATCTTGTTAGTAAAATATTTACTTTCTATTTCCTTTTGAAAAAAGATACCAAGTTGTAACTTTGATTTGACACACTTTCTCCGGATGGGATCCTCCGTCCCCAAATTGGTGTACCAATGGTGTCCCCGATATAAAATTAGGAAGTTTTGAATTGTCTCTATTAGTGGTCATTTTGAATTTGGTAATTAGTGTATGTCAAAACTTACTAATATTGTACCGAGACACCATTGGTACACCAATTTGGGGACGGAGGATCGATCTCATCCGCACTTTCTCGTGTCTTTATAGACTGAGAGATGTATTTTAATAAGTACGATGAATGTTGTCCTGTCCACGGTGGACATTCTTAATATGTTCACGGGTAACCTAACATTAATTTATTCAATAAAATGTAATTAATATATTTTATAAAAATTATCCATACTCTGAAAAACTATATAAACCCTATAAAAAAACTAAACCCTAATCGAAAAATTTGTCGATGTAGCAAGTCATGTCAGCAATGACATTCTTAATGTACTCACAGTAGGTAGGGGAACATTTTTCCCAATAACCGTACTTTCCATTTGTTGTGCTAATTAGTAGTATTTGATAAAATAAAATAAAATAAAAAGGAAATAATTTAACATGAAATCTAAAAATCCCCCTAATCCTTTTGTTTTTATGTTAGCAACCGAAGGAATTTAGGCCATGAAGTTCTTCAATAATCTGAGTTCACTATAAAAACTTTAAAATGCTAATTCAGAGTGTTTAATTGTTGGTCTATCTAGTTAAGTTTCGAAATTAAATATCTCGAATTCTAGTCCTCCATGACACGGCCTTTAAATTTCTTATGGATTGTTAAAAAAATGCTAATTCAACTGAGCCAGTATTAACTTATTGATTTATACATATGTTTAGATCAATTAGCAATTAATGGTTTCATACATTAACATACATATAAACTTATTAGATTTCAAATAAAAGGAGTATTATACATCATTGATGCTCTTGTTCAAGGTCGTGTTTGAATATCTTGAAAGAGAAAGAGAGTAAAGTAATAGTCAAAGTAAATTAAATAAGCTCAAAACAAGCACACATTAAATAAGGCAAAACAAATAAACCCTAACCCTATCCCCTCTTTTCCCTCATCAATTGAGATAGACCTCAATCCCACAACTTGTTCACATTTTTCTAGTTACATTCCATCTTCAAACAACTTGATTTAATGCAGAATTAATCACTTCACATAATTAACATTGCTATTAATTAATATACCTAGCTAATTTGGTTCACCTCCAAAATCAGCCATACTCTCAGGTGGAAGCTCATTGAGGTCGAACATCGGCCGGTTCTTGTCACCATTTTCCGCCTTCGGATTTTCCACAACGACCTTAGCAACCTTCTTGTGCTCTTTAGGTTGTTCCGCGGAGAGGCGGGCGAGTTTTTTAGCTTCGGAGCTATGGTGGGACTTGTGTCCCCCCAAGGCATGGTAGCTCCTAAACATCTTCCCACATATGTCACAATAGAACTTATCTTTTGGCTTCATTGGAATCTGATGAAAACCGACTCCATTAACAAACAATGGATTTGCTCCCATAAGTACCGACCTACTCGGTTGAGCTCTAGCAAGAGACAAGAGATTATGAGCCACGGAGATGGCCTCGTGGTCGCGTGCACCGGAGTTGGAGTGCAGGGCCTCCACCTCTGCCTCCTCATGTGGAGGCGGAGGAGGAAGAAGAAGAAGAGGAAGAGGTGGAGGCCTCATTCCCCTCCAACCCCGATCCGAGTGCTTCCTCATGTGACCGTGCAACGACTTCTCAGAGGGGAAGGTTTTGGGGCAAATTGGGCAAGAAACTAGGGTTTCCTCACCATTTTCTCCAACCCCAAGCTCCATGGTTTCATGATTTCTCTTGTTACTCTTCTCCGTGTGAATCCTCTTGTGGCCTCCTAGACCTTTTCCGGTGGCGAAAGATTTGGCGCAAGTCGGACACTCGAAAGGAGTGTCTTTTGGGATCTTGATTTTGATTATCATCTTCTTCACCACCTTTTCCCCTCAAAAACTAAGAATTCAAGAAAGAGAAAACAAAATGTAGTATAGCTATTGAACTTGAGCTTAAACTAAATAAACATTGATATTTCAAGTCAAGAAGAAGAGAGAGAAATTGAAGCAAGTAAGCAAGGAGTGAAGATGGTGGAAGCCATGGCAACAAACGAGGTGTTTATAAGGTTGTAGGAGTGAGCACCCAACTAGAATATAGTTGAAAAATACTTAAATGCACCAAATTCTTTAATTAATCAATTTATATTGACATCTCTCTTCTTTTTTCAAATGTAAAAGCTAGTGTGAGAATGTGTTTTGTGGTTTAACTAAGCTCATATATTGAAGTATTGATGCACTAACCATATTTCTTTTGGTCATTGCTTTTAAAGCTATACATACATGTAATCTTATTATGTAATACTATTCACCATAATTATTAGGGATATAGAGAGGAAGAATTCCACTGTAAAAATAAAAATGTACTTCATCCGTCTCAGATTAATTGTTCCATTTTATTATTATCATAGTCTCATGTGAATAAAAATGACCTTAGACCCTCTGTCCTATTACTCATTTCGTCCCAGATCAATTGTCATGTTTTATTTTGGTGCAAGATTTCAGATGAAATGTTAAAAGTGAAAGACAAAGGGTTTACATTAAAATGTAAAGGTCAATTCTTTCACTTTTGAGACAAATTCATGTGGGGCGACTCGATTCGGAAAGTAGAACAATTGGAGTGAGACGAGGATAGTATTAATTTTTGTCAATGGCGATTTCTTTGGGTTTAATGCATGGATGGATTTTAGTGTTTTGAAGAAAAGCCAAAAAGGTAGTTGGTTTGCTCCAATTTTTTGTGCTCGTCTCTTTCTTGTTCCCCATAAACAGTAGTCTTCTTCATAATATTCTCTAGTAAAAGCCAATTTAAATAGAGAAAAAAGGGGGAAATTAGAAAGAAAAAAGTGTGAATTAAAATCATCATGAAATTTTTTTTTTTCCTATCAATTTTTGGGGTCTTTTTGAAAGTGATTAATTTGTTGTTATGAATTTAAAATCTTATGCTGCATTAATTATCTTTTCCAATCTGATTAATTAATTATATATGCTAATGCTACTTTCTTTTTGTGGTATAGTACTTGAAAACATACGTGTTGAATTGGCTTTTAAATTTATGGCCAATCAGAATTCAAAAGGCAAAATGTAAAATTCAAACGTACCAGATCCTCTATTGCATTTTGGTGTTACATCTTTGTCGATTGTAAAAATGAAAACTACTTGTTTTGTAAAATATTTTTAACACGTGTTAAACATTTCGATTATGCAATATAAGATATCACACCGATATGTAATAGAAGATTTCATCCGAATTTGATGATGAAATTCAATTAATTTGTACAATTATAGGACAATTTCATAACTAAAAAAATATTCCAAGCTTTCTTACAAAATTAGTTGGACGACATTTAATTTGCGCTTTCTACATTACAAAAAAAATAGTGAAAGAACATTTGTGTCTAATTAAATGAGGAAATAATGAAAAAACCATCGAATAATAATAATAATAATAATAATAGGCACAATTTATGTACTTCCACATTAATTAAATGCCAAAATCGTTGTTTTATCTGATCATTAATTTATGGTCTTGCCCTTTCTTTTCTTTTAAAGATTGGCTTCATTTTGCTCTTTTAGATGATTCAAGATTATGTATGCATGTATTAAGATCCCTCCGTCCCATACCAGTCGTTTTTTTTTTTTTTTTTTTTTTTTTTTTTTTTTTTTTTTTTTTAAACACATGATTTTAAAATATAGTGTTAAAAAAATAAAAGTAAGGAGTTCGTATGTAGTATAATTTAAGGATCAATACTTTCCATTTTAAGAAACATGAAAACTTGTGTCAATACCCGATTTGAAAAGTAAGAAAATTGAAATGAGATTAAAAAAAAAAAGTGTAATCTTATTTTAGGTTTACACATTTAATTCTTCACGGATAGTTGAGTGGACAAATGAAGTGTTATACATGTATACTATATGAAAAATGAGATTTTGTGTAATCCCTTTGCACCTCCTTTATAATTTTTGTATCTACTTTGAATACTCAATTATCTATGTTCATAACAAATCTAGCTTTTTCCAAAAGGAAAAAAAAAAAACATTTAGCTTTTGTATTGCCCATCAACATTAGAGGGTGAAAATCATCTTTTAAAATTGAGAGAGGAGGCAACAAAATTAAGCTCATTATAAGCAAATTATGTGGCCAAACACAATAAAAGATAGTATATCTCCCCTCTTTTTTAAAAAGTTATTTTAGCTTGTAAACGATAAGAGTAGCTAAAGTAATGTACGAAAAAATGTTGCAATAACCACAGTAGGCATATTAAGTATATATGTCTGACACGTCGATAATTTTCTATTTAAGAGGTGTTTTATTAAGTTTATTTGAAAGAGCTTATAGAATATTTGAAGAGCTTATAAGATGCAGAAATAATGTTAAGTTTTGGTGACGAACCAACTCGTTACACGTGTCAAGTAAGGTGATTACATGGCGGATGACGTGGAATGAAGTTAGTTACTCTAACTAACGTGTGCATGGATTGTTCTCCAAGATTGATCAACGGGGACCACTGATCTTGGCCGTTAGATGATTCAACGGTGGATCTCAACTCATGTGCTGGTATATATAGCTAGAGATCAGATCACGTGGAGTGCGTGTGATTCAGATACAGAGAGAGAAAGAGAGCTACGTGAGAGAAGAGAGAGGTGTTCTTGGCTAGGGTTTGTAGTCGAGGGTTTTCTGCAGATTTGCTGCATTTTTACTTCATCTTCTTCGTAAGCTTGTTGTAATTGTTGGTGTTTGATTCATAGTAGAGTTTGATTTCTTCTCCCGTGGATGTAGGCAACTTATTGCCGAACCACGTAAATCTGGTGTTGATTTCTTTAGTACTTCGTAGTTAAATTTCATTCTCGTTTTTAATCCGATTCCATCGAACTTGTGAGCTTCGATCTGTGTTCATCTATACACAAGATCTTCACAAATTGGCGCCGTCTTTGGGAAGGTGTGGATTCGGATCTATGCGAGATGACGACGACGAAGTTCAACGCTGAAAAATTCACGGGCCGGGGTTGAATGATTTTGTATTATGGCGGATCAAGATGAAGGCATTTCTGGTACAGCAAGGATAAGCTGATGCGATCAAGGCGGAGGATGAGTCCAAGAAGACTGTTCCGACGGAGAAGCAGACGAGATCGCGGAGAAGGCTCATAGTGCTTTGATTCTTTGCCTATCAGACAAGGTGCTGCTGAGGGAAGTGGCGAAGGAGAAGACTGCAGCTGTGATCTGGGCGAAGCTGGAGTCATTGTACATGACGAAGACTTTTGCATCAAGGTTATACGCCAAACAGAGGTTATATTCATACAAGATAACCGAGGATAAAAGAGTATTAGATCAACTAGATGATTTCAATAAGCTCCTTGATGATCTGGAAAACATCGATGTGAAGATCGATGATGAAGATATGGCCATTATCCTTCTGAATTCATTACCAAAATCCTTCGAGCACTTGAAGGATGCCATGTTGTATGGAATGGATGGGACGGTTACTCTCGAGAAGGTGCAGAATGCATTGAGATCAAAGGAGTTGCCGAGGCAAGTTGATGATAGAGAAGATCCTCAAACTGCAGAAAGTCTTAACATAAAGTCCAAGAAATTCAAAGGGAGTAAGTTCATGAAATCAAATCAGGATTTGAAGAAATCTGGGAATCAGAAGGGTAAAGAGCAAAGTGAAAAGGAAACAACGAAGTGTTTCCACTACAAGAAGCTGGGTCACTTAAAGAATGACTGTTTTGCATACAAGAAGAAGATGGAACAGAAAGGGATCAATCAAGATGTTGCAGAGATTACAGAGAAATGTGAGGGAACAAAAATGCTTAATGTGATGGATACAACTATAGGAAACGAATGGATTCTTGATTCTGGGTGTAGCTTTCATATGTGTCCTCACAGAAGCTGGTTTAGTGATTTCAGAGAGGAGAGGGTAGGATCTGTGCTGCTGGGAAATGATGAGGTATGTCCAGTGGAAGGAATTGGCAACATCAAACTCAAAATGCATGATGAATCGATCAAGACTATATCTGAAGTCAGGTATATACCTCAACTCAAGAGAAATCTAGTGTCTCTAGGCATGCTTGAATCTAAGGGATTTCATTTCAAGTCAGTGAATGGTATAATGCATGTAATGAAGGGATCGGAAATGATGTAATCATGAGAGGGATGAGGAACAATAGCATGTATTATCTTGATGATGTGTCTATTGTTGGTGAATCTGAAATTAGCATGGCTCATGACATAAATCTGTGGCATAGGAGATTAGGACACATTGGTAAGAAAGGTTTGAAAGAACTCATCAAGCAAGGATTGCTAGGTGAGTGTACTGTATTAGTTTGAATGACTGTGAGTATTGTATCTTGGGTAAAAACAAGAAGCAGCCTTATGGTGTGGGTACTCACAACACAGTCTCACCTCTAGATTATGCATACACAGATTTGTGGGGGCCCTCAAGGACTGAGACTCTTGGAGGGGGTAGATACTTCATGTCGATCATGGATGATTACTCTAGGAAGCTATGGATTTACATATTGAAAACAAAATCAGATGCTCTAGATAAGTTTAGGGATTGGTGTAATGAAGTTGAGACAGAGAAAGGAACCTGACTCAAGTGTTTGAGAACAGACAATGGGCTTGAATTTCTATCTGAAGAATTTCAAAAATATTGCAGAGATAAGGGTATAAGGAGGTATAGGACAATTCCAGCAAACCCTCAACATAATGGTGTTGTTGAGAGGATGAATAGGACTATCCTAGATAGAGTTAGATGTATGTTGTTCAGTTCAGGATTATTAGGAAAGTTCTGGGAAGAAGCAGCAAGCACTGCCTGTCATCTCATCAACAAAAGCCCATCAACAGCTGTTGGTTTCAAAACTCCAGATGAGATGTGGTATGGGAAACCTACAGGGTATGGATACTTAAGAGTATTTGGTTGTAGAACTTATGCTCATGCTAGGCAAGACAAGTTGGAGCCTAGAGCATTGAAGTGTGTACTGTTGGGTTATCCAAGAGGAGTTAAAGGCTATAAGTTGTGGTGCACAGAACCTGGAGATCAAAGGATTTTGATATCAAGGGATGTGGTGTTTAGAGGAAGAGATGCCATACTTGACTCAAGACAACAAAAGGGAAGCTCCTGTTAGAGTTGAGGTGGAGTATGGTGAAGAAATCCTGGAGAATCAAGGAGACAATGATCATCAATACACTCCAGCACATGATGATCAAAATGCAGATGATATCAGGGACTATTTGCTTGCTAGGGATAGGGTGAGAAGGAATATCACTCCACCAAGTAGATTTGGAGTAGCTGATATGGTCTATTAAGCTTTGAATATAGCAGAGAACATAGAGTATCAGGAACCTAGCACTTACAGAGAAGTTGTCTCTTGCAATGACAGTGAGAAATAGATATTGCCAATGAAAGAAGAGTTAGATTCTTTGGAGAAGAATAAAACATGGGTGTTGGTTGATAGGCCAAAATCACAGAAGCTGGTCAGTTGCAAGTGGATATTCAAGAAGAAAATAGAGATGACACACAAAGAGAGAGTTGGATTCAAAGCAAGATTGGTGGCTCGTGGCTTCACACAGAAGGAAGGGATTGATTTTAATGAGGTGTTCTCACCAGTTGTGAAGCACTGCTCCATCAGAATATTGCTTGCTCTAGTCACATAAAAGGACATGGAATTACATCAGTTAGATGTTAAGATTGCTTTCCTCCATGGAGATTTGAAGGAAACAATTTTTATGATACAACCAGAAGGACTATCAACTCCAAATACCAAGAATAAGGTATGTTTTCTTAAGAATTCTTTGTATGGTTTAATGCAAAGCTCAAGACAGTGGTACTTGAAGTTTGATGAGCATGCAGTTAGTATAGGTTTTGTGAAATCCTCATATGATAGATGTGTTTATCTTAAGAATATGGATGGAGTTGTGATTGCATATCTGTTATTATATGTTGATGATATGTTGGTAGTTGGTAATGACTTGTCTGAGGTGGAGCAAGTTAAGATTGATTTAGGTTCTAGATTTGATATGAAAGATCTAGGGATTGCCAAGAGATTTCTTGGAATTGATATTACTAGAATGAGGGACAAGGGAATATTGTGGTAACTCAGCATGATTATATTCAAAAGATTTTGAAGAAGTTTAGGATGAATGAATCTAGGGAAGTTTAGTTCCTTTAGCACAATAGTTCAAGATGAGTTTACAACATATACCTAAGTCAGATAAGGAATCAAAGAGATGAGTTTGGTTCCTTATGCAAATGTTGTTGGGAGTGTGATGTACACTATGGTCTGCACAAGGCCAGATTTAGCCCATGCTGTGAGTGTAGCAAGTAGATACATGGGAAATCCTGGCAAATATCATTGGGAGGCTCTGAAGTATATACTTAGATACTTGAAGGGCAGTTCAAAGACATGGATAAAGTTTCAGAAAGTGAATGGTTCTGGGGATGATTGCTTGATTGGTTATGTGGATTCTGAGTATGCAGCTAATCTAGATACAAGGAACTCTCAGACTGGGTGGATCTTCACATTTTTTGGATCAGCTGTTAGTTGGAAATCTTGCTTACAATCTGTTGTAGCTTTGTCAACCACAGAAGCTGAGTATTTGGCTATCACAGAGGCAGTGAAGGAGGGAATATGGCTTAAAGGAATTCTTTGGAGAATTTGGGATTGTGCAGAGATCAGTTCCCATAAAGTGTGATAATCAAAGTGCTTTGCATATGTCCAAGCATCAGGTTTTTCATGAAAGATCAAAGCACATTGATGTTAGATTACATTTTCTAAGAGATGAAGTTGAAAAGGAGACAATAGAATGGTGAAGGTATTGATATATGTGAAATTTACTCGTTTTTCATAGTCAAAAAGAGTTGATTTTGAGTCTCGATAGTGTATTATTGTCTATGATTTGTATGATTTACGTTATATTGGACAATATTATGCTTGTGGGTGTTTTGTTGTGTTTATAGGCATATTTTGAGGTTAAAACCCGAGACGAGACAAGGCGAGAAGAATCGAAGAAAGAATCCAAGTTTGGAATC
The DNA here is from genome assembly GCA_024222315.1 of Thymus quinquecostatus. NCBI lineage: Eukaryota > Viridiplantae > Streptophyta > Magnoliopsida > Lamiales > Lamiaceae > Thymus > Thymus quinquecostatus. The sequence continues at coordinate 4,798,187 of CM044167.1, forward strand.
GAGATGAAGACCTCGACCAGCCTCTCGATCGAGAGGGTTGTCGAGAGGAACCCTACTGGATTTTACTTTCGATCGAGAGCAAAACCTGACCTCTCGACAAAGCTCTCGATCGAGAGGCCTTTCGATCGAGAGAGATTGGCGGTCGATAGGGTGTTCCAGCTGAGAAAGTGGACTCCTTTTTGAACTATGTTTAGAATTTCACCTATATATATTCCTTAGTGTAGCATTGTAAACCCTAACTAGCTCATACATTACTTTACTTTATAGCTTTTATTTTCCGTCTTTCGTTCGTTTGTATTCGACTTTGGAGATTGTTCAAGTTTTATTCAAGATTCAAGATTTCAAGTTCTTCGCATGTTCAAGATTCAATTCCAAGTTTTTCTTACTCTACTTTTTAATATATGTTCTTTCAATTCATTATGTTTATGTTTGATTTAATTATGTCTAGCTAATTTCGTTAGTTGATTTTAGGGTTTGTATGCTTAATTGAATTTATGTGAGTACTTTTAATTACGATTAGCCTGCCAATCTAGATGCATGTTTCATGGTGCTTATTCTCATGCATGATTACTTGATCACTAATTGTGTATGCATAGTTATGTGTTTATGCTCTAGCCGGATAATTGCATAATTGATCTCATGAATACATGGTATGATGATTTAATTGTTTTAGCAGAAATTAGATTATCATAGGTCTACATATAGTTGATATAGGTGTCGTAGCTGAACCTTATTGATTGTATTTATCGGTACTTGTTCTATTTTGCATTCGATTTAATTTCTATGAGACCGAGAGGAGATTAGGATTTTATCGAGTGACGATTTATACTGCCTTAGCCGGAGTGTTAGGTTATTTTCGTGTATCGCATTTAGATTGGATTAAATTGGTTAATCGGGTTAGTTGTTACTTGCATAGATTTGATTAGGTAGGCTTCCCTAGAATCAACATTTGTTTCCTATTTGATTTTCCTTATTTGAATTATTTGCCTATTTGTTTACTTTGCCTTATTTGTTTATTTACTTATTTACTTATTCCCTTAATTGTGTTATTTTATTTCTTTTATTTATTTGCCTAGGATTATAATACCACATCTCTAAATTCTTAATTGCTTAAACATCAGTTTAGTTCTAGAGTAGATGTATTGTGTGTGTTTTCAACTTGTCAATCCCTGTGGATACGATACTCGTACTTCTTTATACTATACCTATTTTTGTGTGGTAGAAATAGTGTGATCAGTATCAACAGAAGAGAATGCTGCTGATATGTTAAACAAAGCTTTGCCTACAACTAAGTTCAGGTACTGCCTGAGTTTGGTTGGGGTTGTTTCTCAGTAATTGAGGAATGAAATGGAGAAGGAGTTGAACTTGAACTGTGAGTTGTTCATCAAGGTGGAGATTGTTAAGTTTTGGTGACGAACCAACTCGTTACACGTGTCAAGTAAAGGTGATTACATGGCGGATGACGTGGAATGAAGTTAGTTACTCTAACTAACTTGTGCATGGATTGTTCTCCAAGATTGATCAACGGGGACCACTGATCTTGGCCGTTAGATACTTCAACGGTGGATCTCAACTCATGTGCTGGTATATAGCTAGAGATCAGATCACATGGAGTGCGTGTGATTCAGTTACAGAGAGAGAAAGATAGCTACGTGAGAGAAGAGAGAGGTGTTCTTGGCTAGGGTTTGTAGTCGAGGGTTTTCTGCAGATTTGATGCATTTTTACTTCATCTTCTTTGTAAGCTTGCTGTAATTGTTGGTGTTTGATTCATAGTGAAGAGTTTGATTTCTTCTCCCGTGGATGTAGGCAACTTATTGCCGAACCACGTAAATTTGGTGTTGATTTCTTTAGTTCTTCGTAGTTAGTTTTCATTCTCGTTTTTAATCGGATTCCATCGAACTTGTGAGCTTCGATCTGTGTTCATCTATAAGTTGAGATGAATAAGCTTACAAGCTCTCGTATCTTATTTTTAAAGCTTATTTTGTCAAACACATAATAAATTCTTATAAAAACATGTAGTTGAATAACTTATAAACTGTTTTGACCAGGCCAATTTATAAATTTAGCCAAACAAACCCTTATTTTGCCAGACATGTTGCAACACATATTGTTGCAACAGTCAAAAATAAATTTTCAATTGTAACATTCAATTTTAGAATTGGAGAAGAAAACAATACTTTATGATGGGTCGGCAATATATATTTGTACTATGGTCTATGGATCTTCCAAGGGTAAATTTTAATATGCTAAAATTGAATTTTAAGATAAAATTGACATTTCTTTATTATAGTGTTTATTGTACTTGATTAATTAGATCTAAAATTTAACTCAAGATCCACTTATATATATATTTTGAAATTAAAATGCCTGATAGTATTATAAATATACATATTTTTATTTTTAGGAGTAGAAAATAAATTTTAATGAAGAAATAATAATTGCGAAGCCGGAACGGTGGGAGTGAGGATGATAGAACGACGGTTTGTTCAGGCTAGTCCGCTTGGCCGGGCTAGCCCACTTGGTCTGGCGACTGAAAATCCCCGGCAGAAGTAGTAAGTAGAGAGAAGATGGAGCGAGTATGAGAGTCGAGAGTTCGTGCGTAGAGATCGTGTCATTAACAGGTAGGGTTTGTATTTATAGGACGACTTGGATCGTTTAGGGTTTTCTCTTCACCACTTCAGGTTTATCCGTTAGATCTGCTTCTCTAGGTTGGTTCCGATTTTCGTGGAAACCCTTCTATCCTAACCGTTTTTCTCCGCTTACGTGAGAGTCATTTGTTCAGCTTACTCCGCTTGATGTAAATGGGCTTTATGAATTGGGCCTTTACTTTTCTTATGGACCGGAGGCGTAAATGGACTAGAATATCAACTGTCGGGCTAGTCCGTTTGGTCTGTACAGTCCGTTGGGCCGTTACAAAAATTTTGCCCGTTACAGTAGAGTATAAAACAATTGCAAAAATCGAATAAAATAATGCTAAAATGAATAAACGGCGATTAGTGCCCAAGAAGATGCCCACAAAGTGAAGAGCGGCATATCATTTCTATGTTTTCCTTATATAATCTTAAATCTTATGTCGCTCGCGTGCAATTATTCAAAATGCAATAAAAGATCCGACGCGAAGAAACAGGCAATAGTTAAAAATATATATATATAAACTGCTTGATTTTTTTGTAATGATATTGCAATAGATTATTTTATCATCACACGTCTATAATTAATTAATGTTGGGTATAATGAATGTTTGAAATTATTGGTAAATAGTTTATGCTTATCTTTTTCAGAAATGACACGCAAGCATGCGCCCGGGATGAGTCAAATATATGAACTCGTTTGCTCAACATTTCAACGTCTGCGATTTCAACGTAAAATAGAGCTTATCCAAATTCAACGGCTACGATTGGCCCACGTACTCAAATCTATCCTCCCCATTTCCTCTTTTGAGTTGACATTACTTATAATTTACAGATTTATCCTTCCTCCTCCGCCGCCCCTCGCCCCCCTCCGCCGCCGCCCACAGCCGATCCCTCCGTAACCCTCACTTCCCGTGGTTTCTCTCTCCACACCTGCAACCAAGCACCCACGCTACATGCACTCGCGTTACTCGCATGGGGAATGCGAATGGGAAAGAAGACGGCAGTGAGAATGTCGGCGCCGACGAGGTCTCGGAAGGTTCGAACCACGCGCCGGTAGGCCGCGTTCCTTCCGCTGATCTGATGGTGAGCTCTCCGCCGCGCGATCCCCACCAGTCGCGCGCTCCGCTCCTGTTCTCGTCTCAGGTTAGGTCTCCCATTCTCTTTCTAGATGTTAGTATTTCTTCTGTGCCTGCGTGTAGGCTTCGATGTTTATCCGAGTGCAACTGGATTTTTCGAAAGAGATCTGTGCAAATTGTTTGAGCTTAACTGCTGCTGCTTCATCTTTAGTTCTTCTGTTTCTTCTGTGGCTCATTGTTATTTGACTAGTGATGGTGTGTATTGCTTAGATGTTGATTGCCTGTAGCTAGGAATGTTGTTTTGAATTTTAGGTATTAATTTGATGATTGCATAGATCTGTGTGTTGTAATTTGCAATGCAGTTGCTTCATTGCTTGTGTGCTCTTGGAAATTATGAGGGTCAACTCTCCATTTACTGCTTTTGGTAACTGAAATGGCAAATTGGGTTATTTATCGTTAAATTTGAAATTTGAGTTCAGATCAGGCCAATACTTCTTGATTTTAAGCAATGTCAATGTTGCAGCTGATGCTTGTGTATTTATTCTGTTCGAGAATCGAGAGGCTCACTTAGGAAGCATAACCGAATGATGAATTACCATTGCTATTTATCCTAGAAGCACTGGACTAGTGTCGTCTATTGATCGACTGCCTTACATAACAAACTACATTTGCCAGTCTCCTTTAAATGTTGGGTTCTTGTCCAACATTGCAATCAGTGCGAATTATGTGAACCTTAATCTTCATCCTGATACATGTAATGATAAAATTGTTTAATGTTGTTTGGTTCCATATTAATAATCAGGAAAAGTCGGCTAGTTTTTATTCCTTTGTCTGGTGTTGCCGATTTGCATTTTCTTTATCTGTTTGCTTCTTGGCAATTGCAAAAAAAAAAAAAAAAAATCTCTGCACTGATTTCCTTGAGTTCATGTGATGCTCTATATCAACGTCTACAATGAGTGCTATCTTTTTTGTCAAGAATGATGTCTTTCATGATTTTTAATCAGTGTGTTTTATGTACCTGAATTTTGTTATACCTAGGCAGGCTCCAGTACTTCCTTTAGAAAGAAACGATGGACTGTCATTCAATCAACTGAGGCAGAATGAAGCTCAAAGAGCTGTTGATCACCCCCTTGAACAAGGTATACCGACAATAATAACTTGGAGTTTTGGTGGCAATAATGTGGTTGTTGAGGGTTCATGGGACAACTGGAGGACAAGGTGAAAATTCTCATTACAGCATTTTGTACTTATTCACCCCTCAGCTGGTTTTAATTTCCACATTTATATTTCTATCTACCTGCAGGAAAACACTCCAAAGATCAGGAAAGGACCATTCTATTCTTTTGGTGCTGCCGTCTGGCATATTCCGTTACAAATTTATTGTGGATGGGGAAGTCAGATATATCCCTGATCTTCCAACTGAAACAGATCAGATGGGCCATGTTTGTAATCTTCTTGATGTCCACGTAAGTAAATGCTTAACCTAATGCAAATATTTCTATGTATGTGTACACAGAATATACGATCTTTTACAACTGGTTATTTTTAGATGTTGCTTTTTCTCCCTAGTAATCTCTATGAGTACAAAATTAAAGTTTCAGCACGTACAAAACCGAGTTATATGTTCCGGTAACAAATTGAAAGAAATGATCGAAGATCTCAGCTGAGATTCCTCAGCATCATGACCTGGCTCTCATTATACCTGGCTTTGCGGTATAAACAAATAGTCTAGGTTGCCTGATGGGTCAATATGCAGTATGGAGTGTATTGGCTTATTGCTGTTCAATTTCGAGTAATTGAATGATTGGGATGCACATTTGGCCAACATTAGAGAAAATAAGAAATGCCTAATGGCCAAACAAGATAAAAAGAAGTGGTCAAGTCAAGAAAATAGAAAGTGTGTTTAGGATGTAACTAAAGATTTTCTACTAGGTGCTAAAAGAATTGACTTTCCTGACTTTCAATCCAATAATTTGTCAGTAACAATGTCACATTTTATATAATGAATTTTTTGAGTTGAACTTTTATCGAATCTTTATGTTCTCTGTGGGGGAATAATTATTCTATGTGACATCCTTTTTTTTTTTTTGTTAATGAATTTCTCTTTTTCATTAGTGAATGGACTTTAAAAATAGTGAACAAATAAATTCTAATCTGTGACCAAGTTCTACAAAAGTAGTGAATAAAGCTGTAAAATACTATATTTAATTTGACTCTAAAAATTATAATAAGTGGGTACAATTTTTATAATTCTTTGAAGTGACAAGAGTATAAGAATTCTCTATGTCTTTGAGGTTTGATTGTTGGGGAAAAAAAGAAAAGAAAAGGAAAGAGTAAAGTAATGCTGTGAAGATAGTATTCTAAAGCAAGAAAAATAAAATATATAATTGTAGACTAATTAGGAAAGAAAAACACGACGAATGCATGTTCCTATCTTTTACCCATATTCTTACTTGTGCTGTTTCCCTCCTTAAATTTCCCCACGCCATCTCCTCCCATTACCAGCACTGCACACACACGCCTCTTTCACATCTACTCTTCCAGGCAAATCTTCCCTCACTTTCTCCTTTTTAAGAAGATCTATAATATGTACATCATTGATTTTATTGTATTATTATTATTATTTTTTGTTCCTTTACAAGAAATTTATTGATGATAGGATTCTGATGTAGGAAAGTAGAAAACTGATATTTCTACATTTCTACAAAAGTAATATAACATCTTCAAAGTGCATTATACCCTATATCCTTTTGTTACTTTTTTCCAAAAAGCTCGAACTCTTTTTTGGCATATTTTCCTTGCATAGATGGCAAGATTACTTTTAGGCACCAAGTCAGCAGATTTATTTGTCAATATAGTACGACCATTTACCTTCAAATTTAGCATGTATTTTCATCTTTAACATGTTTAAAGTGTGAAGAAATACAAGCCATCCTTATTTAGTCTCGGGATGTCCCTGATTTGAACCAATTTTAGTTGAAAGCCTTGCAGAAACACGACAAAAACGACAAATGCTCAGATGAAAGTGTACAATGTATGGATTGATGTATATGTAATGGGAGTGTTATTTTTAGATTTTTTTCCTCTGCGTCTTTACTAACCCCAGGAAGTGCTTATTGAACTTGTAGGATTATGTTCCTGAAAACCTTGATAGTGTGGCTGAATTCGAGGCTCCCCAATCACCGGAGTCGAGCTACAATCAGGTTTTCCCAGGAGATGAAGATTTTGCCAAGGATCCGATGATGGTTCCACCTCAACTCGCATCAAGTGTTCTTAGTCCAGAAAACAAGAAAGAAATCGATGCTTCAAAACCACAGCATGTAGTCTTGAATCACCTGTTCATGGAGAAAGAACGATCCTCGCCGACTGTAGTGGCCCTTGGTATCACTCACCGCTTCCAGTCAAAATACGTCACCGTTGTCCTCTACAAGCCACTAAAGGGATGATCTCTGACCTTCGCATCTGTGAGTTTCAACTGTAACTCTTTCTTTTGTTTCGACAACTTTGATCTGCCGTTGATGTAACTGCTCAGAGATATATAACTCCCTAATGTTCTGTTGTGTTGTACATTACATCCTAAGAGCATTTTGCTTGGTGTACAAATTTGTTTAGAAGAGGAGGTCAAAATTATGTGGTGTTTGTTGCTTGAGAGATATATTGACTTCGAACCTGTCCCATACAGTGCGTAAATTGTTAATACGACAAGAATAGGCACCATTTCTGCTTTCAGTTTCACTATTTCGTTCTTTGTTTAGTCCTAGCAAGTGTACGATCATTTAGTAAAACCTCCATTTCGATATTCTTGATTATCATTTCTGTTCTTATTAATAATATGTTCCTGCGTATAATTCTGCAATAATGTTGCAGATACTAAGCAAATATTTGCATTGAACGTGCTATGTCGACTGCGTTCCTCTTTCGCATATGTAGAATGAAACTCCATATTCCTTTTGCACTGATTTTGGGGAGCTTTTATGGAGCATGAAGGAGACTTTAGTTTAATTTGGCTCGTAATCACGTGGATGGAGACTCTACGTAGAGTTGCCACTCGACGTACTGTACGATGTAGGTTTTCTTGAGGATGATGCATCTGCACCATCATTTGTAACAATTTGATTCTTTCATTCCCTCCTTTATATGATGATGAGGGCTATGGAACCATCCCCAGAATCTACGAGCCCCCCCTCAAATTTGAGAATCGTTTCGAGATCTCATTTCTCCTCGATGCCCTTTCCCCTGATATCTCTGTTTGCAAATTGTGTGCATTATTACTAACTCTTAAATATCACATTCAAGCAATCAAAGGACCGTGATATGGTTCATTCGTTTATTCTTGCGTTGGCCTATGGCAGTGGGGATGAGGCCTGATAACAAATTTTGATAACTTTGATGTTAATTCAAAATCCAGAGCGGCATTAAACATCTGCTGGCGATAAAACATATGGTAAAGTAGTTCTCTGTTATGGTTAGATGGTGAGTGGAGTGAGGTTGGTGAAGCCGATGTTGCCGTTGAGTAGGCAGAGTCCGAAATTCCTTCTTTGGCATAAATATGTTACGGAATAAACAATGGCCGTTGGGAGCTCGTGGACAAAGTGACGTGGTCTTCGTCTGGTGCACTTCAACGGATTATGGAAATCGGAGAAGAAGCTGAAGAAGAATTGGGTATGTTCTTGTAGCTATGGTGTGGCTGTGGAATTCAGTGAGATAAACGAGACAAATTTCGGACGTAAATCTTCTACAAATTCTCTCTCTATTCTTTAAATTTTTATGATTTTCGATCATCACGTACCTTAGAATACGATGAGGATCCATGCAAATTTGGTAATACTATTGAGTTATGAATGAAGGAGAGATCAAGAGAGTGTCGCATGTACTAGGTCACACACAAATGGAGATAAAAGTAAAAAATAAACAATTTTTCTCACATAAATTTCTATCTTTTACTCTGATTTTCTTCCCATCGCAATAAGTCAACATTTGTCATGTGAATCTAAGATCCTGAAACAAGGCCTTTTGATCAAACCAAGTAAATATATTGGCAATGACGGATATTTGAAGAAAATACTAGTATAATTTGACCGTTAGGATCTTAAATCCTTGAGATAGTTAACATATGTTGCTTTATCAATAAACCTATTTGGCCATAATATGGCCGGCCACACAACGACATTTTTCATAATATACGTAATTTTAAAAATGGTAAATGATAACTATAGTTTATTACTTTTATATTTTAATTTAAAAATATTTTTTCCACAAAAAATACATATTTTTCTCTTTTTTTCTAGATAAAAAGGTAAAAAATTCTTTAAAATAGTAAAAAATATCAAATAATTAAAGGGTTAATTTTAAAAAATACGTAAAAAATACGGAGCATCACTTTTTGAGTTTTTTATGATATAAAAAAATTTGGCAAAAAAATATAAATTATTTGATACTTAAAAAAATTAAAAAAGTTAAATTATGGCCGGCTACATTATGGCCGAATAGCGTGAATGATACATGCATATAATGGGTTTATCTTTATTTCAACAACATCTAATCCTTAAAATCACTTGCTGATTTCAGCCCATTTCTTTTCTTTGACCGGTTCTTCCCAAGAAGCATCTTGCTCCTCTTTGATAAGATAACCTATGTCCTGTGTGAGATGTCTGATTTTCAAATCAAAAAAATGAGTCAACTAGCTCAAGAACTCCAGGCAACAAAGTTTATCTATAGTGATTTCATTTTATGGCATGTAAAATTCATATTTGCCAATAATATGTTAATGAGTAATAAAATAAACATAACAAGATAACGAGAGAGATTCATAATTATCTAGTTTCCAACTTGATATTCGAGGTCTAACAAGCAGACTAAACCAAGAAACATTTGTTCATTTCGGCATTTTGAAAACTTCTCCACGCTCGAAAATGCAATCTCGGCGCACATACAAGACCTAGGAAACACGAAAATAATAAACTGAATTTCCATTGCATAAATCTACTTCATTACATAAATCAACTTCATTACAAATGAGGTAAAAAGAAAAAAAATACCGAACTCATCAATCGGCAGGTTCGACCGGTTCTATTGAAAATTGGTCTTGGTATCGCTCCGATTTGGACCATTGAACCGGAGGTTAGGTTAGATCACTTATGAACTGTCCAAACCGGATTGAACCTATCAAAACTAGATGAACCAGTGAACTGAGTCGGTTCTTGGAGAACCAAGCAGTTCAAATTCCTTACTTAAAAAAAAAAAAAAAAAAAAAAAAAAAAAAAAAAAAAAAAAAGTGTTGGAGGGTAACTATACCTATGACCAATTGGTTAAAAGTCTAATAACTTTACGATTTCAACCAGTGTTTTAAAAATTAAATCGGAGGTCAAACCGGTCGGGCTTTCTGATTATGGTTCAATTGGTTGAACCGGTTAAACATGGTTGAACCGTTTTTAATTAAATGGTTGGGAATTGTTAAGGATTCACTTGTTAAGGGGGAACCTAATTGGGACACTTAATAAAATTTATTTAATGTATTTTTTATTCGATCCCAAAACCATATCTGTAAATCTTATTCCTAAGCAACCCTTATTTGATTAGATTTATAGGATAGTATTTTTCGAGCTTGTAATGTTAGGAAAACTCATTTTATTTTAGTCGCTTTAAGTCTAGCTTGCAGGTTTATAAGTGAAGCGAGAAGGCCACTCGCTTGAGTGAGTTTCAAAGTTGAAGCGAGTCCTCTCGGTAAAACTGAAGCGAGAAGAACCAGACATGGTAATTCTTCAAAGCGAAGCGACTTCTCTGTCAAGCGAGAAAGCGACAGCTCAACTAACATCCTTGTTCAAACTCAAGTTTGAATTCAGTCAAGTAAAGATCAACCGTTATTTAATGCAGATCTCCACGTGGCTCTCAAGGATTGGATGAGAAAGTTAACTCCAAGACATCGACATGCGGCAACTACAGTACTGTCCAAGCTCAGTTACTGACTTACTGTTGAACTTGGAAGATAGTCGTTTTAGGAAAAGATTTAGCTCACCAAATTCTGCATTCGTGTAAGCGATTTGAGAGATCAAGCTTTCGCTTCGGTCTCTTGAAAGCTTGACTGTAGATCTAGCTCTAGCTTTGGTATTAAGTCACAAGCTGTCTGCTTTGCACTTACTCTGAAACAAGCTTGAAAAAGAAGTTAAAAACTTCTAACACACGTATTCAACCCCCCCCCCCCCCCCCCCCCCCCCCCCCCCTACATGTGTTCCTGCTTGTTAATTCGGGATCAACAAGTGGTATCAGAGCAGGGGTTATAACGAGCCACTGCTTTGCATATTGGAAGCGAGCAACTCGCTTCAGTTGTCTCATCAAAACTGATCATGTTTTCTTAAGTGCATTAAAATCTCACCCACGAGCATACTGCATTGATCTAACTAACGGTTGAAGATGTCTACTAGTCACAGTGCTTCAAATCTACCTCAGTTCTCCATCGAAGGCTACGAGACATGGAACTTCCGTCTCGAGTGCTTCCTCAGCTCGGTCCACGACCGGATGTGGGAAGTAGTGACGGAAGGACCATTGCCATCATAAAGGTCAATATCATTCCTGTACCAGCTGCTGAAGGACGAGAAGACACAACTCGGAATGTTTACGTCGACAAGCCAAATGAGGAATTCAGCGCAAATGACTTCAAGATCGCAAATCTGGACAGAGTCGCTCGCCACATCATGCAGAGCACAGTTTCGGACGCTTATCTACTAAGGATAAAGAAATGTGCTACGACGATGGAGATGTGGGAGACACTCGCTTTGATCTCTCAAGGAACAGAGAAGATAAAGGATAACAAGCTAGCGGTGCTGATGAGAGAGTTTGAGAGTCTAACCATGAAGCCGAGCGAGAACATAGACGCTTTCGAACTAAGCATCACCAATCTAGTCTCAACACTCGTCTCGCTTGGGAAGGAGTTCACAAACAAGGAAGTGAATCTAAAAATCGTGAGGCCTCACAAGGAAGTGGCAGAAGATGGACCACTACAAATCCGAATGCCCAAAGCTCAGTGCGAAGGAGAAAGAGGAACTCAAAACGAGAAGAGACGCTCACTACAAAAAAATAGAGTTTTAGGTACACATGCATGTGTGGCTATATATAAGATTATGAGTGACGATTGGGATACACCCACACTTAACATAAGTGTCATCATGTGTCACTATTTACCCGTGGAGGAAGTGTATTACCTACACATATGTGTATGTGTGAGGAAATCTTAGCTACACATATATGTGTCACAAAAGACATGTTATATGTGTGGATAAATATATTTATTATTAAATCTAATTGTGAGGTGGAAATGACACGATGGATGATGACATGGAAATGCCACGTGGCAACTATTATTTGTGGGTAAATGTATAATTTATGTGTGGTTAATATTTTTTTTTCCTAATTACATATTAAAAAATATAATATATCTTTTTTATATAATTAATTAAGTGTGGATAAAATATATATTATGTATAGAGAAATTTGTGTTTTTTATATCTGTATAATATAAATTTTATATCATACCTTTAATTAACAAAATATGACATAATTTTATTAATTTTAGAGATCCATAAATACAAAAAAGTAAAATATAAATCAGTAAAGCATAAATCGTAATAATATGCAAAGATCTACAGTAAAAATTTAATCTAAAGATCTACACTATCTGCCCATTATGTTTTCTTTCGTCGAGCTCTTGTTCCAAAGCACATGACCAAGCTTGGTATACTCTTGCTACGATAATAAGCATACAATTGATTCACTTGACATGCCTACCTGCAAAAAACATCATCTTGAACGGGCAAAACATAATAAACAATAAGATCAAAAAAGTGGTAGGAAGAGTTCCTCATAAAATGTTGCTTGAAAGATTCCTGCAAAGAAAAAGAAGATTAAAAATAGAAATAGAAAACATGTAAAGGAAACAGTAAATGAGTCTCGATCTTACAATGTATCGAGATTGATTATGTTTCCAAGTTTAACAGGAATCCTGCCCTTGAATTGGATGGAAAACAGATTCCTATAGGCCAAGAACGGATGAATTGAGAAACAATCATAATAAGAATTCACTAAAACTAACAATTTTCTTTTGTAAGAGAGGTTGTCAAGTATTTGTGAGATTGGCTATCCGTTCCCACTTCAATGCTCGATGAGAATGAAAAATAAATAAATTCACAATATTAAGTTCAATAGTATGAGAATACGAGCAAGTCCAAAAAACGAGAGAAAGATTCAACAACACATCACACTGTAATATAATGAAGATTCAGCATAAGATAGGACCATCGGTTTATAATATTAAATCTGCAAAAACTTGTCCGGAGAAACACTCTTACATACCTCAAGGATTTTTGTGAAAAGGGGCACAAATATGACACTTGCAAGCAGTAGCTACAACATGTCAAAGAGGGCAGTTTCTTCCACGTTTATCTGGTAAATTGAAGAAAAGCATTAATCAGAAATCCACCAATTAAATATGAACTGCTATCATAGATTTACGATAAGAAAGAAAACGCTGCACTAGCGGCATTAGATCTCTCTGTCGGCACCCACAACTATTCAATTAGCTCGACTTCCTTCACCCCCAATTGGCTCGCCCTCGATCTATATTGTGCAGGTCGTCAACTTCGGAATGATGATGGCAATTGAAAGTTACGGAATCTGATTAGCGTAAAACAAATTCGGGAAAGAAGATTAGAATCTCAATACAGAAAGGGATATAGATCGAGTGTTGGAGCAGTTTGAATATATGAGAAGTGATTATATAATTTATATTTATTTTTTTAGGTTTTGAAGAAAGGAGTAGACGTGAAGTCGCGTAAGCGGGAATCCAATTGCTAATTTTCAATTTTTTGGTTCATTCTGGGAGGGAAATATTTTTCAGAGTCGTGAAGTAAGGAGCTAATAGCATTTATTTCATATTTTCCTTATCAATTATAATTTTTATTAGTCTCTCTTTTTTAAAAAAAAAAAATCATGTATGTATATATTTTTTTAACAAGCCACGTACTAATTTTAACCATCCACATACTAACTTTAACAATCCACTTAATGTTTAAAAAACAAAAAAAACCCCATGATCGAAATTGATTAAATTTAGAGAAATTAAGAACGTGCCTATTAAATAGCAGTAGTGAATTATCTCCAAGTAATTCAATTCTAAATTATATTGTTGACGTGTCATCTCTTTTTTTCTCTTTCTTTCTTTTTTTAATTAGATTTTTGAATAGCAAATTATACACGGAAGTAATAGATAGATAATTCTGAAAATATTACTAACCACAATTAAATAATTGATAGTTATGTCGGCTAATAACATTTATTAATCGAATGTGATACATGTTATAAGAAGAAATATGTTTAAAAAAAAATTAAATAAGAATTTAATATCAATGTATATGAGCTAAATATTTATTTAGTTTTTGTAGAAATGTAAATATTAGTAACTGTAACCCCACTACAATTTCGAATTACGTATGCAAAGCTCAAAAAAAGTCTTTAGTTAACACTTAACACGTGGGAAAGTGTATTTAATAAACATTTTTGGTTAAATAAAGAAAATGATAAAAAAAATAAAATAAAATTAAGTCTAAATGCAAATGTGTCGAATATGATTTTCCCCAAGTAATAAATGCTAGCAAGTATACCTTGCACTTTTTTTTTATTATATATAATTTGGTACATCCCTACACATTACCTTTACCTACACATTTTTTAAGATTGTGTCCCTAAATTAACCACACATATATGTAGTTGATATGTGTAGCTAATACATTACCTACACATTTATTAATTATGTGTGACTAACTTAACCACACATAATTATGTGTACTTGATTACGCGTAGCTAAAAGTTCAGTTTCTTGTAGTGGCTCCAAGACGAGCGCTGGTGGCAAGCAAGTCAACTTCCAAGCAGAGTGACAAGGATGAAAGCGACTCAGATGCTTTCATTGACCCAAACTCAAGCGAGGAAGATAACCTTGGTCTTATGACGCTCACTGACGAAGAAACCGGAGAGGTATTTCTCTACACTCCACCTCTTTCAATTACAAAAGCACACGAGCACGAAGAGGAAATTTATTCCTCGACATGGAGTGAGTTACTTAATGAACACTATGATTTGTTAATAAACCACGAAGTGTTACAACAAGCTCTGACAGAGAACGAGAAGGAGAACAAACAGTTAGTCGTTGAGCTTGACTTGGTCAAACTTAACTTAAAGGCGATGACTGGAAAGTTTGAAGATCTCTTTGCACGTCACAAGAGCTTGGAGGAGAAGTATCATACCCAATCCGAACTAGTTGCTAATCTGAACAAAGCATCATATGCTAGACAAGCACTAGAAGGTTCACTACTGCCCTTTGGTAGAAAAGCTGGCCTTGGATATGAAGGTGGATCCTCCAAACCCACAGTACTTGTCAGTGCCTCGAGCACACAACCATCAGTCGCTTTGGAAAAGCCCATTGCTCCCAAAGCGACCACTGACAAAGAAATGGGAAAGATTGAGACACCCAAGAGTAATCCAATAAAAGTATCTATCACCTTAGGAGAGAACCAAAGGTTAAGGCTTCTACAACAGAATCAAGCACTCAACATGCTAAGTTACACCATACAAAATGTGGAAGAAATTTTGTTGAAGCGACGAGCTCTTAATCCAAGATACTAAGAACAAAGGATATTCTTTTGTCAAAAAGAATTAATGTTCATGTATCAAGTGAGTCCGGTTGGAGATGGTCCAATCGTCCTTACGTTCCAGAGGAAGGTGTTGAATTTTCTAAAAGGAAGATTCACAACCCAAGCGTCTCCAAAGCAAGTCAATGTCAAAAGCCTAGTTTGACTTCGCAGAAGAGACCAAGCGAGAAGCTTGCGAAAGTAAAAAACCCTAAGTCAGAATCTTCACTCACAGCTAATCAAAAGCGTCACGCTTCAGGATATAAGCATAAGAGTAAGAGCATAGGTACTTCCATTGCATAAATCCACTTCATTACAAATGAGGTAAAAAGAAAAAAGACCAAACTCATCAATCGACAGGTTTGACCGGTTCTATCGAAAATTGGTCTTGGTATCGGTCCGATTTGGACCAATGAACCGGAGGTTAGGTTTAAACCGCATAAGAATTACCCAAACCGGATTGTACCTATCAAAACTGAATGAACCAGCGAACCTGGCCGGTTCTGGAGAACCAAGCGGTTAAAATTCCTTACTTTAAAAAAAAAATTGTGTTGGATACCTATGAACAATTGGTTAAAAGTCTAAAAACATTACAATTTCAACCAATTTTTAAAAATTGAATAGGAGGTCAAACCGGTCAGGCTTTCTGTTTTTGGTTCAATATTGGTTGAACCGGTTAAATCATAGTTGAACTGTTCTTTAATTAAATCAATTATTATATAAATTCATAACTTACTAGTTACGCTCCCGTGCGATGTATTGATACTATATCAATTTAAATTACAATAAAAATTAGATTACCCAAATGAGATAGAGATAATATAATAAATAATGAGTGTTTAGGAGTTTAGTGCATTTTTGTAGAGAATATGTATGTTTTTACCCTAGTACAACTTTTAAAACTAATTTTAGCTTTGGGAGTTAAAAAACTTAAATAATACCCTTTTTTTGGTTTGGGAGTCCATATTACCCTTTATTTTTTAGGTTATGAGCAATTTTTTCTCAAATTAAAACCGCTCTGTTATTATACGGCGCAACCTCTCTTTTTTTCTCTATTTTCATTCTTGTGGTAATGGGTCAAAATAGCCACTATAGATAACAAAAGATAAATAGTAGCCACCAACTTAATAATTATAAAAACTAGCCACTTACTATCTAATGTTACTAATTTACCCTTAATTATATTGAACCCATTTTTAGACTAAAAAATAATAAAAATTATTTTATATCGGAGGTCAACTACAGAGGCCTCAAGGTCATGCCCTTCATCATCGGCGACGAACCTTCAAGTCTACCTCACCACCGTCTTCAACATGAAGCGCATTTCGGCGACGTCTCTCATCAACGTCTTCACCGACACCACCAACCTCGCCACCTTGATCGGAGCCTTCCTCAGCGACACCTACTTCGGCCGCTACAAAACCCTCGGCTTCGGCTCCGTCGCCTCCTTCTTCGTACGCACACACGCCTCATTCCGAAATTTGAATTTCGATCCCCAATTCATTTAATTAGGGCGAATTCAATTTTCAATTTTCGCGCCAATTCTATGCAGGGGCTGCTGGTGCTGAGCCTCACGGTGGTGTTCACGATCCTCCACCCGTCGCACTGCGCGACGCCGGGGGCGCCGGCTGCGTCGGGGCGGACTCCGGCCAGATGGCGTTCCTGCTGTTCGGGTTCGGGCTGATGATCTGCGGCGCCGACGGCAATCGGCAGACGGCACGGCGAACGACATATGGCACGAACCAACGACGGCGGCTCGAACGGCAGACGGCACGAACTGACGACGACAGACGGCACGAACGGACGACGGTGGCTCGAACGGCAGACGGCACGAACGGACGACGGCAGCTCGAACGGCAGATGGCACGAAACAACAACGGCGGCTCGAACGGCAGACGGCACGAACGGACGACGGTGGCTCGAACGGCAGACGGCACGAACCGACGACGGCAGACGACACGAATGGACGACGACGGCTCGAACGGCTGACGACACTAACCAGCCGGCACGAACGGACGGCGGCAGCTCAAACGGCAGACGGCACGAACCGACGACGGCAGACTGCAAGAACGGACGACGGCGGCTCGAACGGCAGATGGCGAAGAGGTGGTAAATTATATTTTAAATGGAAATTTTAAACCTAGATTTTGTATTTTAAATGGAAATTATATTTTAGTTTTAATTAGTGAGGGTAAATTTGTCTTATTAAATAGTAAGTGGCTAGAATTTATAATTATTAAGTTAGTGGCTAGAATTTATCTTTCACTATCTATAGTGGCTAGTTTACATAATGCCCCTCCATTCTTTCGTAGCCTCTTTTTCTCTCTCAAAAATCTGAGCATTCACGCGGCCTCTCCTGAGGGGATTGTGGTGGCTTGCTTCTCCGGAGGCGGAGCAGCTGTGAGTTTACCAGTAGGAAGCATATGAAATTAAACGGGGAGGTAGGGGATTATAGAGCAAGGACGATTCAACATAGAGAAGTGCAGCACCGCCTCCGACATGAACGCCGCCATGGCCGGAAGCTTCTCGATCATGGCGTCGTGCAGTTCGAAGTAGAGGTAGAGAGGCGCGATCGATGGAGAGGACGGTGAGGGTGCATAATTCCCAGAAAAATGTGAAGTAGAGGTAGAGAGGCGCGATCTTCGGGTGGCCGCGGAGGTCAATCTTGGGGAAGGATTCGACACAGTTGGGGCAGAGATGTTGCACAGATGGGAGGCAACGTTGGTGGATTTGTAGATCTGAAAAATATTCCAATAATTTAATCTCTCTCTTTCTAAATTTATGATTTTCGATCGAGAATTCCTTTTTATGATTATATGTTTTTGCAGGTTATGGTTCTTCGTGCGTGATTTCTGGAGTTGGAAGGTTCGTATATATATATAAAGATAAACACACACATATATATGTAATGAAGAGTGATGACTTAATGAATGTTTTTTTGCATGAAGTGATAATAATGGGAGTAGGGTTAGCATTACGGCTCCAGCCATGGATTCTGAGACCGACCAGAGCTCATATTCTTCTGCAAGTTATGGCTATGGCGATCTCTTTTCTTTCCCGCGCGAAATTTGATGGAATCGGGTTCTTGTGTGTGAGATTTGTAGAGAGTGGGAGATCATGGGCAGTGTTCTCGACGCGTCGCTGCTGCACCATGTGTGCATTGTGCTGGGTTTTCTCTGGGTTTTGAGTTCTTTCAACTGCTGCCATCCAATTTCTTACTTTCTCTCTCTAATATATCACTACTTGGTAAGTTTTCTTTCGTGTTTATCTCCCTCTTACTCTGTATCTTCTCTCAATCCCTTAATTCATTTCGAAATCTTAATTGAATTTTTTTTTCCAGGTTCATATATCATGCTTTTTTTTTGCAGGTTTCGCTTGTGGTGGTGGATCGGAGGTGCGAGGAGAACTCATATATTTTCAAAAGTTCAACATTCAATTACTCTTTATCTCTCTCTCACACACATGAATTCAGAATGTATTATGAAAATCTTACTTGATTTTTTCTGTACGATTTTAATGTGTTCGTTCTTCTTTGTTTAAGTTCTTCTTAATCTAAAGTTGTTGAATTTTTATTACTTTCGATTCATGTATTTAAGGATACAGTACGATTTTAACAATTTCGTACTTATTTGTATGGAACACAGTACGAAACATAAACAATCTTACTAGAGAAGTGCATAATTTTTTATCACTTCGCTTTGGAACAAAGTACGAAACGTACAAATCTTACTACAAACGTTCGTAATTGTTATTACGCCATACATGCATTTAAGAACACAGTACGAAACTTATTAAATCTTACTAGAAAGTGCAGAATTTTTATCAATTCTCTCCTCTTCAGAACATAGTACGAAACTTACAAAAACTTATTACAAACGTCCAACGTCCAGTACGAAACATACAAAATCGTACTGGATTATAAATTCATACTGTCTTATAAAATTTAAAACGAAAAAAAAATCTAAAAAAAATTATTTAAAAAACGAAAAGCAAAAAAGGGGAGAGAGAATATGGCTATTTTTTCTGAGATATGGAAGTTTTTTGCGGGTACCTAGATTTTAGGTGGTGGATCATAATTAAATTGCGCATTTTCCTCCTCTCAAGGGTAATCTTGAACTATATTTAAAAATATGGGTATATTTTGTTTATTTTAACATCCAAGCCTAGAATTGATTTTTAAACTTCATATAGGCTATTTTATTTTTTTGCCTCTTTTTTATATGTAAGAAATAAGTAAGTGTAACTAATACGCCCTCCGTCCTATTTCATTTGACTTCCTTTTTCAAAGTAGGGTGTCACACTTCAGTTGGCTTGTTTTCTAAAATGTAAATAATTAACTCTTACTTTTCAATGTTAACCCCTTACTTTTCACTATTAACGATGCCCTTAAAATCCCGTGTCGAAAGGAAATAATCCAATTGATATAGGATGGAGGAAGTAGTATAATGTTATGACCATTGCAGAATTGAAAGGGTTTGAAGAGCTGGGGAAAATGAAGAAATTAGGGATCGAAGTGAGGAAGAAAGGGGTGTTTGACCAGATTGATGATGTGGATTGAATGGATCAGTGTCGGACACGTGTTGCACATCAGGACATTAACTTTGGAAGGCCTAAAGTTGCTACTGCCTTTTATTTTAGCAAATACGTTTATTACTTTATGTTATTTTCTTGTCTTCCAAGTTAGTGGTTGTTGGAGAAGATATTTTAGGGGTTTTGTCATTCGGGAAAAACATTAGGCAATGAATTAATCTGTTCTCTCTCTCTTGCTTTTCTCTCTTCCTCCTACCTCTCTTTCCTACCTCTCTTGCTGCTACTGTTACATTGCAGATACATACAATTACTTAGATCTACTCCATTATCACACATATTACACAGAATATTTGTAGTATTCACTACAATTGGTATCACCCATGGCCGATCACACTCGATTCAAGGATTTGCAAGAGGCGCAAAAGAAGCTTGATCAGCTGCTGCAGGCCGAGTCTTTGAAACGGGGGGCTACTGAACAGAAACTGCAAGAACACATCGATAAACGGTATGAGTATATGTCACAAACACTAGCTGATATTCAGTTGCAGTTATTGAATTTGAACCAATCTAATGGTTCTGGAGAAGCTCTGTGTTGGGCAGCTTTGGATTTTCTTTGGGATCTAGTAAATCTGGTTCTACTAATTTTATACACACACCTTTGCCTAGAATTGATTTTCCTAGGTTTGATGGGGTAAATCCTAGGGCATGGATCTTAAAATGCAACAGTTGTTTTAAACTTATGCCCTCTATTCCTGATGCTCAACGGGTACATTTGGCTACTATGCATTTCGAGGGAAAAGCACTTTCATGGTTTCAGAACTTGAATTTGGGGGATGTTGGAATTAAGTGAAAGCAGTTTGTGGAGGTGGTTTCTACTCGATTCGAGGATATGCGGGTTTCTAATATCATTGTGGAATTCAACAAACTGAAACACACGGGATCTTATGATGATTATGTGGACCGTTTTGAGGAGTTACACGCTTGTATGTTGCTGGAAGATGATAGTAAGTTCACTGAGGAGTATTTTGTTGCCAGTTTTCTGAGTGGTCTGAGTGAGGAATTACAGTCATTTATTAACATGTTTCAGCCTCAAACACTTGACCAGACTATTGATTTGGGAAGGAAACAATTACATACCTTGGAAGCTCTATCCAAGAGACTAAGGCTTCCTTCCAGGCCTTTTTCCTCTCCTAATCCAGCTTTCAAGAGACCTGATCCAGTTCCTATTTCGTCTTCTGCTCCTACCAAAACCACACCACCCAAGGGTGCCACCAAGCTGCTCACATCTGCTGAAATGGCTGCAAGGAGAGAAAAGGGGTTATGCTACAACTGTGATGAGCGTTATGTCTTTGGCCATAGATGCAACAACAGGGTTTTGTATATGGTAATGACTGAAGAAGAGGAGTCTTTATATTC
Organism: Thymus quinquecostatus; assembly: GCA_024222315.1. Lineage (NCBI taxonomy): Eukaryota > Viridiplantae > Streptophyta > Magnoliopsida > Lamiales > Lamiaceae > Thymus > Thymus quinquecostatus. Next base: position 4,819,517 of record CM044167.1, read on the forward strand.
ACAGGAAACACATGAAATGGCCTCTTCACAAGACAACATTGATCCTACTCTTGAGGTTGAGGAAGTGCAGATGTCCATTCATTCAATGTTGGGTGAAGGGGGAGTTACTACTATGAGAGTTGTGGGTGAAGTTGGTTCTCATAAACTTAATATTTTATTAGATACAGGGAGCACTCTCAGTTTTTTACAAGAAGACACAGCAAGAAAGTTGGGGTGTCATGTGCAGCCTGATAAACCTTTGTTAGTTCGAGTTGCTAATGGGCAGAAACTTGTAAGCACTAAAAGAGCTGCTGATTTTAAGTGGCAAGTTCAGGGTCATGAATTTCAATACTCTCCTAGACTCTTGAAGAATGAGGGTTGTGATATGATTCTTGGTGGGGATTGGCTACGATTTTGCACTCCAATTGAGTTAGACTATACTAACATGAGTATTACAGTTACTCTTAAGGGGGAAAGGGTTACTCTACATGCTCTGACTACTACTGTGGATTGCACATTAATATCTGGCCCTGTTCTTAGCAGCCTCATTCATCAGGAAGTCTGTAGTATTGAGGAGATTTTTCTACTTAATGAGGATGTTTCCCAGTGTTCCTTACCATCTGATTTGGAACCAATTCTGCAAGAGTTTGCTGATGTTTTTGCAGAGCCAGTGGGACTCCCTCCAGTACGAGGTGTCGAGCATCAGATTCAACTGAAAAGTGGAAGTCTGCCCAAGCATCAATATCCCTACAGAACTTCACACAGTCACAAGGATGCTATTGAAAAGATTGTGAGTGAAATGTTACAATCAGGGATTATTCAACACAGCAAAAGTCCTTTTGCTTCCGCCGTTATTCTAGTAAAGAAAAAGGATAACACATGGAGGATGTGTGTTGACTACAGGTACTTGAATTCTCTAACTGTTAAGCATGATTACCCCATTCCTGTTATTGATGAGTTATTGGATGAGCTGTTTGGAGCCCAATATTTCTCTAAGATTGATCTTAGGTCCGGATATTTTCAGATCCTAGTTCAACCTAAGGACAGATTCTTAACTGCTTTCAGTACCCACCATGGCCATTTTGAATTTTTGGTTATGCCTTTTGGCTTATGTAATGCTCCTGCTACATTTCAGTCCTTCATGAATCAGGTTTTTCAGCATTGCCTAAGGAAAATTGTTCTAGTATTTTTTGATGATATACTTGTTTATAGCAAGTGTTGGTCTGACCATAAAGTGCACTTGAAAGAGGTTTTGGGCTTACTCAGGCAGCATACCTTGTATGCTAAGAAGAGTAAATGCAGTTTTGGTCAACTCAAAATTGATTACTTGGGCCATATTATCACAGCTGATGGGGTTTCTACATACCCTGATAAGATAGCCTGCATGGTTTCTTGGCCTACTCCTACTTCTGTGAAGCAACTTAGAGGTTTTTTGGGTTTGACAGGATACTACAGGAAGTTTGTAAAGGATTATGGAATTCTCAGCAGTCCTCTCACTGCTCTTTTGAAGAAAGATAAGTTTGTTTGGAGTATGGAAGCAGAGTTGGCATTTCAGCAGTTAAAGAATGCTATGACCACAGCACCTGTCTTATCTTTACCAAATTTTTCTAAACCTTTTGTGTTGGAAACTGATGCTAGTGGGAAAGGGGTTGGAGCTGTGCTCATGCAAGATCAAAAACCTATAGCATTCATGAGTAAAGCTTTAAGTCCCAGAAATCAAGCACTTTCTATTTATGAAAGGGAGTTTTTGTCAGTGATTATTGCTGTTCAAAAATGGAGAGCTTATTTACAAGGTCATAAGTTCCTAATTAGGACTGATCAGCAGGCTTTGAAACATTTATTGGATCAGAAGTCTATGAATCCTACTCAACAGAGGTGGCTTACTAAGTTGTTGGGCTTGGATTATGAAATAGAGTTTAGGTGTGGTGTGGAGAACAAGGCTGCCGATGCTTTATCTAGATACCCTACTTTCACTGCTGATTGTACAGCTATATCTACTATATCTCCTCTTTAGGTCCAAAAAGTTATTCATAGCTATACTAATGATCCTTTTGCTCAAAAAATTCTCACAGCTAAAGCTATTGACCCTGCTGCTTATGCTGATTTTTCTATCTCAGATGGGATACTCAGATACAAAGGAAGAGTAGTAGTTGGGTTGGACTCGGACCTACGAGCTTCTATTCTTCATGAAGTTCATAACTCTTCTTTTGGTGGGCACTCAGGGATTCAGGGCACTTATATGAGGCTTAAACATGCTTTTTATTGGCCAGGAATGAAAAGTGCAGTCATACAGCTGGTGAAAACATGCGATGCTTGCCAAAAGAATAAATCAAGTGTAGGGGCAGTACCTGGATTACTTCAGCCTCTTCCTATTCCACACACTGCTTGGTCACATATTTCCATGGACTTCATTGAGGGACTTCCAAAATCTGCAGGTAAAAATGTCATTTTAGTTGTGATAGACAGATTGACTAAATATGGACATTTTTTACCCTTGGCTCATCCTTTTACTGCTGAAGGGGTAGCTAAATTGTTTTTGGACACTATTTACAAGTTACATGGTGCTCCTATTAGCATTGTATCGGACAGGGATAAGGTCTTTACTAGCACCTTTTGGAGGGAGCTGTTTAAACTCATGGGTACAAAGTTGGAGTTTTCTTCTTCTTATCATCCCCAGACTGATGGTCAGAGACAGAACGGCTAAATCAATGCTTGGAAAATTATCTGAGATGTATGGTGAGTGATAAACCGAGGCAGTGGTTTAAATGGTTGCCTTTGGCTGAATTTTGGTATAATACAAACTATCACACTAGCCTAAAGGCGACGCCTTTTCAAGCTTTGTATGGTTATTCTCCACAACGGTTATCTTTGGATTCTTACTTTGAGTCTTCTCAGACCGAGGTTACAGATCTGATGGAACAGAGGCAAAAGTGGATGCAATCATTGAGGGAAAACCTCATTCAAGCTCAAGGTAGAATGAAGTGGTTTGCTGATAAGAAAAGAGAGGAGAGAGAGTTTGTGGTTGGGGAACAAGTTTACTTGAAACTTCAACCCTATCGACAAAATTCTGTTGCTCTGCGAAAAACTTTGAAGTTATCTTCGCGCTACTATGGGCCTTTTGTGATTTTGGAGAGGATTGGGAAGGTTGCTTATAAACTGGATTTACCGGATTCGTCACGAATCCACCCGGTTTTTCATGTTTCCTTACTGAAGAAATGCTTGGGAAAGGAGGTCGTACCTGTGCAGCAGCTCCCAGAATTGGATGACGACGGAAATTTCCTGGTTGCGCCGATGTTGATCTCCGATAAGCGCACTGTGGAGAGAAATGGAATTCGGGTTCCTCAAGTTCTTGTACACTGGGTCAATCTTGATTCTGCTACTGCCACTTGGGAGGATTTGAAGTTTATTGGTCGCAAGTTTCCAAAATTTGATCCTTGTGGACAAGGATCGATTCATGGCGGGGGTATTGTTATGACCATTGCAGAATTGAAAGGGTTTGAAGAGCTGGGGAAAATGAAGAAATTAGGGATCGAAGTGAGGAAGAAAGGGGTGTTTGACCAGATTGATGATGTGGATTGAATGGATCAGTGTCGGACACGTGTTGCACATCAGGACATTAACTTTGGAAGGCCTAAAGTTGCTACTGCCTTTTATTTTAGCAAATACGTTTATTACTTTATGTTATTTTCTTGTCTTCCAAGTTAGTGGTTGTTGGAGAAGATATTTTAGGGGTTTTGTCATTCGGGAAAAACATTAGGCAATGAATTAATCTGTTCTCTCTCTCTTGCTTTTCTCTCTTCCTCCTACCTCTCTTTCCTACCTCTCTTGCTGCTACTGTTACATTGCAGATACATACAATTACTTAGATCTACTCCATTATCACACATATTACACAGAATATTTGTAGTATTCACTACATATAATTAAGGGAATCACATTGTTCTTTTTATCATCAAAACGAAATTGTTTTAATAAGAAACAATTCCACTACCCTATTTATGTTTATTTTGTTATTCCGATACGTCATTTTCGAAAAAATAATTTTCATTGGTCTTCATTTGATAGTGGGTGTTTTCTTGAACGTCCTTCGCATACACTTATGCGAGGTAAACTTAAATACTTCACCGGTCCTATTTAAGAGTGAAAAAAAATATATACCTATATAGAGATAATAATTACAAAAGTTGGCCACTAACATAATTTACACAAAAAATATCCAACAATTTGAATTTGAGACTAAAATACCCCTATGACACATTTTACTTTATAGTGGTCCCCACTCTTTTCTCTTCTCCATATCCCTATCACACATTTTACTTTTGAGTGGTCCCCATGTCTCTCTCTCTTCCATTTTGGTTTCATCCCCAATTTCTTAATATATATATATATATATATATATATATATATATGAGAATATATAGTCATATACCCAATTTCTACTAGTAAAACAAAATTTTGCTTTGGAAGTTTAAAACACAAAAAAATACCCATTTTTTGCTTCGGTAGACAAAAACGCCCCTGCTTTTTAGGTTCGGAGTTACTATTTACTTTTTTTCTTTTTTCTAACCAATTTTTCTTCATTATACACATCACCATCTCTCTCTATTTTATTTCTTCACTCTCTCTTTCTCTCTCTACCCCTCTCTCTCTCTTTCTCTCTCTATCCTCCCCATCGGACCCAGCCACTCCGCCGTCAACCTCCGCGCGGCGGACTCCACCTGCCTCGCCTGGCTCGACGCCCAGCCGCCGCGGTCCGTCATCTACGTGGCGTTCGGCAGCACCACCAAGCTCAGCCGGCGGCAGCTCGACGAGATCGCGTCGGGGCTGGAGCTGACGCGGCGGCCGTTCCTCTGGGTGGTGGTCGGGGCTGGCGGAGGACTCGCTGCAGTCGTATTCCCGGCGCTCCGGCCATGCCCGATTCGGCGCTCCGTGGCAGATCCTCTCCTTTCGTTGCCGTGGCTCCAGCCCCTTCTTCCACTACCACTGCTCCCCGATTCACCACTCGCGCGAGTCCTCCACCTCCAGGTTCTCCGCCTCGCTCAAGAACCCCAGTCGAGCCCGAGAATTGGCCGGAGATGGGGGATGTGGTGAGAATGATAAGAGAGGCGAGGGTGGAAGCTCATTGACTGGAAAAGTGTTTGAAGTAGTGCGTGTTTTTTTTTTTTTTTTTTTTTTTAATTTCTTTACTTGAAGGAGGAGTAATGGCTGCCCAATGACTGGAAAAGTCTCCCTCCCTCTCTCTCTCTTAGTTTGCTCTGCAGGTGTTTGTATTTGTGTTTCTTTCAGTTGATGAGTGAAGCAAATGGAGGAGTGGGTTTATTTTTGGGTCCCTTTTTTCGATCTGATTTCCATTTATGATTGAGTTGATTTGTTAATTAATTGTGGATATACGAGATGATTACTTTGGTTCGATCGTGTATTAATTTGGTGAATACATCTTCTTTTGATGGAATTGTTTAATTTGAAAGTCAATTGGGTTGGGTATGATTACTCGAAACCATCAAACTTTGTTTCGCTTTTTGAAATTTGAAAACTAAAGTGAGCACACTATCTACGAATGCTATCCTCTGTCCCGATTACTTAAGAACACAGTACGAAATACAAAAAAAGATTACTAGTCTTGTGTAAGTTTTTGTTCAATTTATATGATATACTAAAGTACACAGTACGAAAGGAAGAAAAGCTTACTGCGTACTTAAGTACACAGTACGAAACACAAAAAAAGATTACTAGTCTTGTATAAGTTTTTGTTCAATTTACATGATATACTAAAGTACACAGTACGAAAGGAAGAAAATCTTACTGCGTACTTAAGTACACAGTACGAAACACAAAAAAAGATTACTAATCTTGTGTAAGTTTTTGTTCAATTTATATGATATACTAAAGTACACAGTACGAAAGGAAGAAAAGCTTACTGCGTACTTAAGTACACAGTACGAAACACAAAAAAAAGATTACTAGTCTTGTATAAGTTTTTGTTCAATTTACATGATACACTAAAGTACACAGTACAAAAGGAAGAAAATCTTACTGCGTACTTAAGTTCACAGTACGAAACACAAAAAAGATTACTAGTCTTGTGTAAGTTTTTGTTCAATTTACATGATATACTAAAGTACACAGTACGAAAGGAAGAAAAGCTTACTGTGTACTTAAGTACGTAGTACGAAACAAAAAAAAAGATTACTAGTCTTGTGTAAGTTTTTGTTCAATTTACATGATATACTAAAGTACACAGTACGAAAGGAATAAAATCTTACTGCGTACTTAACTACACAGTACGAAAGGAAGAAAATCTTACTGCGTACTTAAGTACGCAGTACGAAACACAAAAAAAGATTACTAGTACTTATTTGTATGGAACACAGTACGATTTGTAACACCGAAATTACCAGAAAGAGAGAGAGAGTGTTGGTGGTCAAAGTCAAAAAGCAAAAAGCAAAAAGTAAAAAGCAAAAAGCAAAAAGCAAAAAGCAAGGGTATTTTGGTACAAAATTTGAAAATATGGGTATAAGTTGTGTTTTTTAACATACAAAGCAAAATTTTGTTTTTTAAGTTGAAATTGGGTATTTTCCTTTTTCCCTCTATATATATATATATTTTTTTTTTTACAGTACAGTCCAGTTGAGATCTTTTGTACATATCGTAAGTAAGTACGAATTTGACATTCGTAGCAATCTCTTATTTTATTTTATTTTTCGCAATTATGACATTTGTATGTATTGTAAGAAGGTGCGAATTTGACATTCGAAACACTGTTTTTTTTTTTTTTTTTTCCTGTTCAATTGCAATCTTTTGTACGTGTTATAAGGAGGTACGATCTTAACATTCGTACCAAACTTTAAATTGTTTTTTTTTCTCAGATACGAAACTGGTGGTAAGATGTAATTGGTTTGGGTTTAACTAAGAAAATTTTATTTTGTTTTCTTAGGTAATTTCGATGCTTACATGTACGAAATTGTGGCTTTAAAACTAAGGGGAAAAAAAAAGATATTTACTTGTACAAAATTGTATCATTTCGTACCTAATTAACTGTCTTTAGTACGAAAGTTCATGATTATCTCATTTTTCTAATGTCTTGGTAAAAGAAGATTTATTTGTACCGTGTGTGGTTCATGATGTAATGCCATCTAGTTGTGTTGCAGGTCAATTGGCAATATACACGCTACGGGTTGGATAGCAGGGCACACAAGTTTTAGATTATGTATTGGTACACATTACGTATTTATATAATTCGTACTGCACTATAATCCCTAAGTATGAGTATCTCTATTTGTACCGTCTGTATCACATTTTAGAGTTTGCTATGAATTGATTTTATTCTATTTTTACCATATTTATAGTTTATGAATTGTTGCGCACTGAGTACGAAATTATGAAATTAGTATCATGCTACTAACTTCAAAGTTATGTTATAGTAGAATAATTGTGATATTGGTACGAATTAACATTATTTGTACCATAATAGATGAGTAATTATACAATTATTTGTTGATAAATTAGTCAATTCGTACCAATTACTAGTGTTATAGTACGGAATACATAAGAAAACATAAACTTATTGGTACGAATATGTATAAATTTGTACCTTACCAATGAAAACCAAACTCTGTTAGATGATTTATATCCTATTGGGAAAAACTAAATCTTAGTGTGAAAAACCAAAACCTTTTGAAAAAATCTAAACAATGTTTGGTAAGTATAAAGTTAAATCGTACTTCGAACCTACATTAACCAGCAAATGCTCCATTACTGTAACTATTGGAATATGATGAATAATCAAAACGAGGTACGAACAATGAAAAATGAGCTATTTTGTACCTGGTAGTAGTAACGATGTACGAATTGCATAAATAAATTAAAAGCTTTCAAAACAGAGGTACAAACTGTAAGAAATTTGTATTTCGAACGTAATAAGAAAAAATAAACTTAGTTGAGGAAAATGTAAATCATGACACGGTAACAATAATGGTAAATTTGTACTTCGAACCTATATACCAGCAAGTAATCCACTATCGCTAATTATTCTCACAATAAGGTACAAACTGTAAGAAATTGACTACTTCGTACATGGTTGTAGAAATGAACAAGAAATGTTAACTGTTACCATGGCCATTGTCAACAACAACAACAAAAAAAAAAAAAAAAAAAAAAGGGGAAATGGAGTCTCCTCCATTTGGGAGTTTTTTTGAGGGGGAAAGGGAGTCTCCTCCATTTCCATCAAGCATACACATAAATAAGCTCCTGTCGCGGAAGGAGTTGACCGGCGAACGGAGGCGGAGGAAGTTCGGCGGCGGAGGCAAAGGGCCACCACTAAAAGTTTGGGAAGAGAGAGAGAGAGAGAGAGAGAGAGAGCATGTCTATGAGATAGGGAAAATATGAAATATGAGAGAGAGAGTGCAGAAGAGAAGAAGAAGAAGAAATTGAGCTTCTTGTAGAAGCTTTCTCTGCAAAATTATAGAGAGAGAAAGAGAGAGGGGAGAGAGAGATGCAGGAGAGAGAGGGGAGGGGTAGAGAGAGAATGCGATTTGGGAGGTTTGGGAGGAAGGAAGGAGGAATTAAAATTATTTTGTCCTTTATATGAAAATGACATAAAGTAAAAATGTAGGTGAAGTTTGATGTTGACATTTAGGGGTATTTTGATCCAGAATTTGAATTGTTGGGTATTTTTTTTATAAATTAAGTGGGTGACTAACTTTTGTGTTTACTAAGTTGAAGTGGGTATTTCACCCTATTTCCTCCCTATTTAATTGCATATCATTACCCATATTTTTTTAAATGAAAGAAGGGGATGCATAGTAAACAAGGGTGCAGAGTTAAAGTTGGTAGAAATAAGCACTAAATTCAAAATTTACATGAATTTTCCCAACTTGTCCTTGAAATTTTATTCATGACTCGATTTCCTTAAAATTACTGAAGCCCGTGATTCAATGTTTGAGCAAATGGAGTTAGTGACGTCGACATTCCTCTGATTTTAGAACATAAAACATGTGCATTTTCTTTGGTTCATTCACGTTTCATAGATCGGATTCTATATCCCCATTTCTATGTATCAATCGTATACTAGATGTCGATTGTTATTAATTTTATCAAAAATTTCGACGTAGTATGATTCGGGATAATTTTTACAATATTTTCTAAGGTTCACTCATCCATTTTAGGGTATATAATTATTTTTTAGCATTTAATTTCAATTTTATATATACTTATATAAAAAGAGCCTTGTTTTACAAAATATGCATTGCCTATTATGTCCTTACAAAAATTTCAAATTAAGGGTGATAATGTAATCTAATAATTATAAGAACTACAAAAATATCGATAGAAGATTCAAAATTCAACTTATTTAAGTAAATTAATTTACCTAATTTAATTACATGTTCATATCATAAAAATCATCATAAAATAATGGAATAAGAAATTTTGCGATGTTTTATGACATATGTTAGTGCATGGCTTTTTCAGGATTGATTATTATTATTATTATTATTATTATTATTATTATTATTATTATTATTATTATTATTATTATTATTATTATTATTATTATTATTATTATTATTATTATTATTATTATTATTATTATTATTATTATTATTATAAGTGTGGTGAATATATCATTGTTTGTTAATTTGTTGATTAGTAAAAACTTGAAAATTGATTTAATTTGTTGGGTGTGAAGATGCATAAACTATCGATATTTTTTGTTTAGCATATATATTCTCTTATCGACGTGAGGCTAATGCATGCGACCAAAGCCGTAGGTTCGAATCCTCCATATGTAGTCTTTACATTTCAAGTTAACCAATGTTGTTAGATTTTAGTTTAAACGATTTATTTTTGTTTATTATTATTATTTATTTGCTATATAATTCTTTCTATATATTTCAAATAACTTTATGTGAAATTTCTATTAAGAATATTTAATAAGTATAGAAAATAGAAAATAGTAAATTATTTTTCTGGTAACTAGAAATTTAGACATTTTCATTTTATTATTTGTGTTGAGACATTTGTCTAAGGGATTGATTTTTAGAAATTATTCATGTTTTATGATTTCATATGTTTGGTTGGATTTCAAAACCACCAAGTATAGTTCGTCTAAATATATGTCGTTCATCACTAAACTAAAAATGTTAGGAATGTATTTTGTATATTAGAATGTAATTCCAAAATGTTAAATCAAGTTGAGTCATTTCTTTTTGCGATTTCTAACACGCTTTTCCACGGTTCTAGATGATGAGCTTTAAAATGGATTTTTGAAGAATTTTTTCTTTTACAGGATATTGCAACACTTATAGTATCAAGTAAAAGATTTTTTTTTTTTTTAAATCATTTTAAAATTCATCATCTAGAAGCGTAGCGTGCCGAAAATTGCAAAAAGAAATTACTCAACTTGAAAGGGACAAGGGAAGTATAAATTTTCATGCTCAAGATCACAAGTGTTCATGATTCACTTGACTTTTCCGAAATAATAATAATTATTAGAATCACTCCACTAATGGAAGAATCAACTACTTAACTCAACAAAATTAGCAACAACATCTATTGATAAGAAGACCTAATAATATACGAACAAGACTTATCACATGCCAATAGATCTACACCGTTATGACTTAAAGCTATCAAGTGGGATTATTGTTGTAATTATCGTTTGTGCTCAATCAATAAAAATTCTCAATTCTATACACCATCTGGCGCTTTCGAAAACAAGACATATTAAAGTGATAAGTACAAGCTAGAGATCTAACTGTATAATAGACAGACTCAACCTTACTATTGTTAACAAATATACTAAAATTGCTTTAAAAGAGTATATGTATTCAGTTAAAAATGAAAATCACATTTGTAGATATAAATCACACTCCAAAGTAAATATTAAAATCACTATCTCTGCAATACATAACTTCCTATAAATAGATAGAGTTCAACACTCAATGAAGGTTAACAGTGTTCGAAGTCAAAAAATTCAATTTGTTCAAATTCATCATATTCAAGCTCTTGTATCCACCCGTTCCCATGCTAAATATGCAAGGACACCAAATCTTCATATTATTCTTCGATTGTTCTTATTTTTAGATATCAACTACATCATTCCAAACTGAGGTTCAAATTCATAACAAAAGTATATTTAAATATCTTCCTATTCATGCAAAGAGATAGTCATTGTTGGAAATTAATTCAAAAACACAATCTTGAGTGGATGTTAGGATTGTATTTAGTGTTGTGGTGATTGTTGGAAGATTGTATATCTTTCTAGCATTAGAGTTGGAGATTAAGCTCTCAAACTTTCACTTTGTTGTAGAACTTAAACTCTCAAATTGTGATAAGTCAAATCATTTTTCTTTAAAACTATAAAAAAAGAATACTAGAGAGAAATGCACTTCACTTTTCTTTACGCCTTTTTAGTTTGATTGATGTCCAAAATAAGACATACATTCTTTAAGATTTTACTCTGAAGAAGTACATCGTTATATCAAGTAGTCCTCATAAAAAAAAATGAAATCTCTATCTATTTAGAGAGCTAAAAACATATTATGTAATGTAGAATAAATTTATAATAGATAGAGGGATCCAAGGTTTTTATATAATGTTTACTTAATACCATAATACTTCATATAATTGTTTAGGGAGTGGTATATTTATTTTATTTATTTGGTAAAAAATGGATAACGTAAAATATGAAATATCCAAATTTCTTTTGTCTACCTATTGAAAAATAGCATGTAATATTAGAGTGTTTATTTTTATTTTTTTTGCAAAATTTGTAAAACATGGTATAAAAATATTACTCCACTTCTATATGCAATACTTCTAATAACATACGATGATATAGAGGTTATCCAAAATTTATACGCCTTGACCAAAAAAAAAAAAAAACATCAAAGTCAATCGGAATGGTAAATGAACTCTAATTTTTTTGGAGTGTTCTTATTTCTAGAGATCTACTCTATCATGCCAAAGCTCAAATCCATATCAAAAGCATATTCAACTATTATCCTACTCGTGCAAAGAGAGTTATTGTTGGAAATTAATTCAAAACTCAAACTTGATTGCGCGTTAGGAAAACAATTAAATTAAAGTGTGTTTTAAACAAAACAAGTAAAAATGAGCTTGAAAAGGTGGGAAATCATTTTAGTTATGAAATATGGTTACTAAATTATTTTTTGATATGAAATATGGTTACTAAATTATAAAATCGCTAAATTAACAAAGAGAAATTGATTCAATTTTTGTACAGAAGTTTATATAAATTGTTGTAGTTGATTATTATTCTAATTTAAATTTGAAATAGAGATTATACGTGCAACGCATGTTATATTTACTAGTTAGGTAAAATAGGGTTAATAAATCAAAATTTATGGTATATTATTTTTTTAAAATATTCTAATTTTTTTCATAAAATTTTATTTTATTATATTATATTATAATATTTCTATTTTATTTTTATAAAAAACATTATAAAAATAATTATTTGGTACACGAGTGGTATACAAAACTGTATATAGAGGATCCTAAGTCTTGAGTTTAAATTCCATTATTTAATTCACACGCCTTTTCCATAACACAGTGCTACCGTCTCTTTATTAGACTGATAGTACTAAATTATCTCTCGACATCGTGAATGAGCCAAATTACTCGAGAGCTACTCAAATTGTTAATAAAGTCATCAATAAAGTCATCAAGCGAGTTTAATCAACTTATGTACTTGACTCGATTTGTTTGCCAAAAAAATAAATTCTACATTAGCTCTCAGAAATGAGCTCGAGCTCGAGCACGATCTAAGTAAGTATTGAGAAGTAGTTAGATAGAATTTAAATAAATTTTGAGTTGTTTTACTAGTTGGGTTCGAGCTTAGAGGCTCAAATACATTATTTTATCAAATAGTTTAAAGGTAAAACAAAATAACTATATTTGATCGATCCTTTCGACAATTTTATACTCCCTCCGTCTCATTTATAAAGGGGATAAGTTCTACTTTTGTCTGTCTCACTCATAAATGATATTACCTTAAATAGCAAAAGTTTAATCCACTAAAACTAATTCACACTACTTTATCTACCATTATCACTCTTATCTTAATTCTCGTACCGGAAAAAAGTTATCCATTTATCAGTGAGACGGAAGGAGTCCTATTTAACTAAATGTCATACTAATGAATCAGATGTGTGTTATCAAAAGATCTTAACCATTTGTTTGAGTAGTTTTGATTACAAAATAGACTGTGGCCACATTTTGCACTGAGAAAATAGACGTGAGATCAAAGCTTAAGTAATACTATATAACTTACATAAATCTCTTGTCTTAAAATAAGCAAATGGTGTGTATTATTTCTATACTCTAATGCACATAGGTTTTGCTAGTACATGTACATGTATAAATACAAACAATGATACAGAGTTGATACAAATAAATAATTACAAACAAACAAATAAACCCTAACCCCTTCTCCCAAAAAAGTTCTACCACTTGTGGTAGTTTGAACCAGATATGGAGGAAACCCTAATTTGTGCAACTAATTTTCGACGAGTTCGCGATCGCGATCGGCCTTCTTCTCCTTCTTCTCCTCATTTTTGTCACCTTTTTTCTCCTTGTGCCAGAAGAACTTCCCCTTCTTCTCCTTATTCTTTTCTTTTTTCTCATGATAATCATCACTTTTCTCCTTATACTCATCATTTTTCTCCTCTTCATTGTCTTTCTCCATTTTGAGTTCATTTTTCTCCTTATGTTCACCATCTTTCTCCTTGTGCCAGAATTTTTTCCCTTTCCTTTCCCTATTCTTTTCCTTTTTCTCCTGATAATCCTCGCTTTTACAATCTTCGGTTTTATCCTTGTCGTTCTCTTCGGGGTCTTTCTCCTTATGCTCTTTCTCCTTAAATTCGCCATCTTTTATCTTGTGCCAGAATTTCATCCCCTTCTTTTCCTTGCTCTTCTCCTTTTTCTCCTTATACTCATCACTTTTCTCCTTATACTCGCCATCTTTCTCCTTGTCGTTCTCCTCGTCGTCTTTCTGCTTGGACTCGCCATTTTTCTCCTTGAGTTCGCCATCTTTTTCCTTGTGCCAGAATTTCATTCCCTTCTTTTCCTTGTTCTTCTCTTTCTTCTCCTTATACTCTTCATTTTTCTCCCGCGCAGGTGTGTCCGCACCCCCCTGAGTGGACGAGAAAGAATAATCACCATCTTTCTCCTTGTCATTCTTTTCGTCATCCTTCTCCTTGAGCTCACCATCTTTCTCGTTGTTCTTCTCCTCGAGCAAATGTGTCTTCTCTTTCTTGTCCGTATGATCGTCATGCTTGTCCTTGTCGTTCTCATCGTCAGTATCCTCCTTGGGCTCGCCTTCTTTCTCCTTGTGTTGGCTTTTCTTCTCCTCCTTTTCCTTTTCCTTTTCCTTTTCCTTTTCCTTTTCCTTTTCCCTATTCTTCTCTTTTTTCTCTTTGAGCTCGTCATTTTTGTCCTTCTCATTCTCATCATGATTGCCCTCCCCGAGCTCGTGTTCATGCTCATGCTCGAGCTCGCCAGCTTCGCTACTCTTCTCACTGATTTCGCCGTTTTTCCCCTTCTTCTTCATTATGCTAAGAAACCTTTTGGCAGAAAGCTTGGGGAAGGAGTGGCGGTGGGGGCTCGGAGCGTTGCTGCTAGGGTTGTTGATTTTGGGGAAGGAGGGACGTCGATGTTGAACACTGTGGCAAAATTTCTTCAGTCGACCGTGAATTACATGCTTCCTCCCCTTCGATGGCCCCTTTGAAGAAGAAGAAGACTCAAACCAAATGTCCCAACTGAAAACCAACAATAACAAGGCCCTTGCATCATTGCCTTGTCTTTTCCAACTTTTACAAAATCATAGTAACATTTTACTTCAATTTTTCTTTCAAGTTGCTTGTTAGTGCCATGTTAATGCTGTGGTATGTGCTTTCATGCAGAACGTGACTCCAAATTTTAGATCAATTTTATATAACCAGAGTCTTAAATTTTGAGAATCTTTAGATAATTAGTTAATATGGTGGAGTTTGTATGGTGCAAAAACAAATTTTAAGAGAAAAAAAAAATAATAATAAATTAATGCTATGGTATTAATATGAAAAATTGCATGTTATGAGGAATAAAAGTCGCATTAAATAACATGTACTAAGCATATGCTAAAAAGTAAAAGCACGTGAAGCAATGCATATATATATTTTTTTCATCAGTTAGAGATGCCTTATGTTAAATGAGAAAAATAAAAGTTGAGAAAAGGAAAGTATATTGGTAAAAATTATTTTCTTCAAACAAAATAATAGTGCACGATAGATTTCTAACATTATAAATATGTACTACCTCTGTCCGTGATAATTGTACACATTGTTTCAAATGCATTTCAATAAGCCGAAAAGTGGATGTGGACCAAAGCTTCATCTTAACATCCACTTTTCGGAACACTGAAATGCGTGCCAAAAACAATAGTGCATTATAATAACGAACAAAGGGAGTATAATAAATAGAGCTAAGAGCATCTTCAAGCCCCAAACTTAAGCAAGAAACCACCAAGTCAAAACCCAGAAAAATAAATGGCATTTCACAGATCCAACTGTCAAGATTGTTACTTGATCTATAAATGGAACCATGAACTAGGGTAACCATTAGCTCTAATATAGCAAGAGTCGGGCAAGATAATCGAGCATCATAAGAGTAAACATATAACCTATTGCATACTTAGGGTATTGAAAGAAAAGCATACATGATTTGAGTCAGAGAGTAAATGAGATGAGCAAACCTAATATAAGCTACTAACAGTCCCAACTGTTATAGGTTCTTTCGATCAAATGTCAAGAAATAGTGGACATAAGAAAATGGAACAGGGCAAGCAGCATATATTCAAGAGCAAAATGCACTTAAAAAATCACTGCAAAATGGAAAACATGTGAGCACCAAAATAAAGCCGATAATGCCAGAAGAATACATCTAAGAGAGGAAATAGGAATTTCATCAGACTTATCTGCCCTTATTCCTTTAATGGTCTATTTCATACTTTTAAAAGATTTAGAATTGGTAGTCAGATCTCACTTTGCCATCATGACCTTGACGAACTCCTCGTAGTTGATCTGCCCATCACCGTCCACATCAGCCTCACGGATCATCTCATCAACCTCCTCATCAGTTAGCTTCTCCCCGAGATTTGTCATGACATGGCGAAGCTCAGCTGCAGAAATGAATCCATTTTGATCCTTGTCAAAGACACGGAAAGCTTCCTTGAGTTCTTCCTCTGAGTCAGTGTCCTTCATCTTTCTGGCCATCAAGTTGAGGAACTCGGGGAAATCGATTGTCCCATTTCCATCAGCATCAACTTCATTGATCATATCCTGAAGTTCAGCCTCAGTGGGGTTCTGTCCCAATGAACGCATAACAGTACCAAGCTCCTTGGTAGTGATGCAGCCTGTGAGAGAGTTCACACGCAATTATACCAGAAGCTTCCAAAAAAAAATGATAACAAATGGCAAGGAGAATGTACGAAGCAACTAAAATATCAGAGAAAGAATAGTGCCCAGAGCAATAAAAAACCAAGATAACATAACCCAACTCAGATTAATACCCTGAAAAATAATACACGTTAGAATCCATCAGTCGGGCACCAAATGTATATAGTATAGCTGCAAACCTCATGTGCATGCATATCACAGAAGAGAAAGGAGAAAAGACCACCAAAGGAAAAATATCTGTGTCCATGTAAATGAGTCACATTATTGCTTCAGACCACCTTACATTAAGATACATCCGAGCTCCAGAACAATAACTTAGGTAACGCAGAAAAGGATGAGAAAATGCAATGAAGAAGAATAGCTTAGCTGAAAATTAGCCAGATCCTAATTATGTGCCCTAAATGAAATGCCAATACCACAACAAATAGCATCTGTACTCAATCAGAGGAACTTCCAAATCCGGACCACAACACCTTTGATTGGTCGGAATTGAATTAATCATCACAACATTGTCGCCTCCCTCAATCCCTAAACCCTATCAAAACAATCAGAGTCTATACTCAATGAAAGGACCTTTCAAATCCAGACCACAACACCTTCGATTGGTCGGAATCAAATTTAATCGTCACAACATTCTCGCCTCCCTCAATATCACAATAATCAGCATCTATACTCAATGAAAGGAACTTCCAAATCCAGATTCCAGACCACAACACCTTCGATTGGTCGGAATGAATAAACCATCACAACCCTAGAATTAACCACCGTACCATTCTACAAAGCATACATTAAAAAAAAAACGACAGCATCCAATCATTACAAAGGAACAAGCACCTTCATAATTAGAATAGCCAATGGCATTAGCAAGCAATTCAAAAATCAGCCAGCGGAATTCCAATCATTTCCAAAAACTCCCAATAATCAAACACAAATGGCGCACATATGAAGAATGCGCCTCGAAATGCATTGGCAACAAACAAAACGTATAATAGTGGATGAACACCGAAAGTCGCACTCGCAAATCGCAATCTCCTCCGCATTGAGCGATCTACATCAATCGCGAAATCCGCACAGAAAACATGCAAATGCGACCAAAATCCTCACAGATCAGAGAACAAATTTGCAGCCGCGAACATTCGAGCAGATCCAGACGGATAATCATCGATACAAAAAGAACAAAAAAATCGAGGAAGAAGATCGGAAATAAAAAGGATAATGAATTACCATCGCCATCCTTGTCGAATAGGGAGAAGGCTTCCTTGAATTCGGAGATCTGCTCATCGGTTAGCTGATCCGCCATTTCTCCTTTCAATAATGTTGAATGTACTTCTTCTTCTTCTTCCTCTCCTCTCAGATAATAATAATGCCAATTGGGGTTGTTAGAGAGAGAAATGATATGTGGGCATCGACCAAGAAAACGAGAGGAAAAGATATTTCTCAAAACTTTTTTTATTAATTTAAATACCCATTTTTTAAAAAATAGAAATGTGGAGTAATTTATGCATGAATTATTCGCCTCAAAAAATGATTACTTATGGAATGAATTTGCAATTTTAGTAATATTACAGTTAAAATAGTTACGCCTACAACATTAATTATAGTGGTTGAAAATAATGTCACACTATTTTTACTAAATTCGACGATGTATAGTCCTGGTTCATGAATAAAGTTGATGTAATTTATGAAATAATATTTTTAAACTTATAGTAATACTTCTGTGAAATAAGTCATTCTCTTTTAATGAAGTTGATATGCTTCTCTAAAATTTTATAAATGTGAAATAATGGGCATAATTGAATATTTCAATCTAGTTATAAAAATAACATATTCCTTTTCAAACATTATGTAAGATCCAAAGTATTAATACCTTAGGCCCGGCCCGGACCATCAGGCCCAAAATCGTTCAATATGATTTTAAGGGGTTGGGCCCAGAGTAGAAATTGATGGGATGACGATTTTATCCAGGGATGTCAAAATAGCCCGAACTCGATCCGAATAATTCGAAAAAAAAAAAAATAGTGGGTTAGGATAAAAAATGATAGCGTGTAAGTAAAAAAGTCCGATATGGCCGAGCCTAAAAAAAGACCGAGCCCAATAAAGTTGGCTTGAAAGCCTGTGGGTTGGTCAGGTGAGTTCAAAATGATTCATGAATTCATGTGATATTTCACTACATTAAAACATCCGTATGATGATACTCTATATAGGAATAATCTCGGGGCAACCTTAAAATAACCATTTTGATATAACAAACACAAATAATACTCACTCATAATAAAAACACAAAAACTAGTCACTCTTACTAAATTACCCTTATACATAAATACAAGACTTGTTATTTTTGTATTATACAATAAATTTACACCAATACATGATTAACATTACACGATTCATGTATTCGAATATATGAGTCATGTATTCTTGTATAATAAAATAAAATATGACCAATACAGGAATAGACGAATACATGACTCATGTATTTGTAGAGGTAGAATCTACAATTACAGTTGTCCGGACGGTTCGGTCGATCCGGTCGATTAGGGCACTAGCAACCTGTAACCAACACAAAGGACACGTTAGAGCCCTACGAAGAACACCGGAGGGGGTGTCAGCCGTAGGACCTCCGACGCTCAAGTTAGTACGGTATTCAGATAAACGAACGTAAAAATAAATGAAGATGAATGTAAATAACAAAGCAATTGTGGTGGTTGCGGACGACTAAGAGCGTTCGGTCAGTTAAGGAGGTGACATGAAGTAACGTGTGAGGGAGGATTGACGGCGGAGGAAGCTTGTTCGGCTTACTCCGACGGCGGCGACTGTTGTGATTGTGCAGAGTGCGTGAGAGCAGTTGAGAGCGAAGTGGAGAGTGTGAGTGTAGAATAGATCGTGCTTAAATCGACCTAGTCAGTCGGTATATATACGACGGCCTCCCCCTTAGGGTTTGCGTCCATCTCCCTCGATCCGTTCCGACTTCCGCGGCCGAGTTAACGTACTTTGACTCGGTCTTTAATTTAAATGACGAGTTATACGTACTGACCGTGTTGACCGTCGTGGCTGACGTAACCGGATAAGCTCTAGGGCTAAGTAATTAAATTGGGCTTGTATGCCTTTTCTATTGGGCCGTTTCGACCGTCCAGCCTGGTCCGTTAAGACCGATGGGCCATTTAATTTGGGCTTACGAATTTGCTCACTACAGTATTCATGTATTATAAAATAAAATATGACCAATACATGAATAAATAAACTTTAGACCAATACATGTATACATGACTCGTGTATTCATGTATTATGAAATAAAATTTGACCAATACATGAATTGATGAATCCACGAATATATGATTCATATACTCTTGTATTTTAAAATAAAATCCGACCAATACATGAATACATGACTCGTATATTTGTGAATTTAAAGTAAAATTTAAATAATATATTATTATCCGACTCATGTATTTGTGTATTTTGAAATAAAATTATATAAAGAAAAAAAAATAATGAGATAAAAAAACGAAAGGAAAAAAATAAGAATGGGAAAACGAAAAAACAAGAAGAAAAAAAAGAAAAGAAAAAAGAAAAAGGAGCCAGAGGGAACGATTAAAAAAAGGAAAAAAAAGGGGGGAAAAATATAATAAAAGAAAAGAAGCAGCAGCCCAGCGAGAATGAAGAAGAAAAGTAATAGTGAGAAGAGAAGTAAAACAATTAAGGGTAAATAAGACAATTAACATAAAAGTGGCTAATATTTGTGTTTTATGTTGGTGGCTATTATTTGTGTTTATAATATGAAAGTGACTACTTCTGTATTTTTCCCCAACAATCTCCCTATAGTAATAAAAATTACA
Source organism: Thymus quinquecostatus (assembly GCA_024222315.1). Classification (NCBI taxonomy): domain Eukaryota; kingdom Viridiplantae; phylum Streptophyta; class Magnoliopsida; order Lamiales; family Lamiaceae; genus Thymus; species Thymus quinquecostatus. Next base: position 4,839,789 of record CM044167.1, read on the forward strand.
GTACCAACTCGGGACCAGTTATATTTAGGAATAACCTTTACATGTAATAAAACATATTTTTTTTTTGGTCCCGTTTTAAAGATTTATGCCTCCATATAGGAATTAATTACAATTATACATGAAATATATATAATATCATTATACAAAATTTAATACTCTTTTTGTCCCACTGATAAAGAGACTTTTTCCCTTTTTGGAACGTCTCACTGATATATGGACATTTCCCCAAATAGAAAATTATAACCCAATAAAATTCTGACACGTCACTTTAACCCACTATCTATCACTTTAAAACATTATCATCATTTCCGTCTTAATTCTCGTGTCGAAATAAAATGTCCCCATTCCAGTGGAACGGAGGGAGTATAACATTATCTATGGTTAATTTAAAATATTATAGTTTTATGATTGTCACTATTTCTCTTCAATTTGCGTGTATGTAATAACACATCTACATATACACGCTATTGTCAAAGTAAAAAAGATTTCAATTTCACAAGGTTAATGCATAATTTAGTAACTTTTATAAGTATATGAACACGCTAAATGTATCATATGATTCACGTATTTAATTATTTTTTTAAAAAATAAATAAATTATTATTTTTATATATGTAAAATTCTACATAAGAATAACTACCCTATAAGAATAATTTCTTCTAGTTCCAACAATATGACTATATAGCAATGTTTTAAAACCCGGCCCGGAGGTCGACCCGGCGAGACCTCCGGGTCACGGGTCAATTGGTCGAACCGGTTGAACCTGGGATCGAACCGTTCATTAATTAAATAATAAATAAATATAAATATATTATAATTATTAATTTTTTACGAATTTCATAGGTTTAGTAGTAATAGAAATTCATAAAATATAAACAAATATATTTTTCCAATAACAATTATAATATCTTAACTTATGTTTAATTTACTAGTTAAAGCTCTAAATAATAAAAAGTAGTTATTTTACGTATTTTATTTTTGATAAAAATACTATTAATAAGATTTAATTCAAATTTCTTACTAAAATAATACAAATATGAGATATATTTAACTTATTTGTTGTATTAAGTAATTGTATGATAAATTTTTGTGTATCGAAATAATTTATATCTTTAAATAAAGTTAAGCAAAATAATATAGTGTATTAAAAGTAGTGGGATGGAAAAGACATTGGAATGAGATTAGGAGGTCATGGGTTCAATTCTTCATACACATATTAAAAATTTTGAAATTTTTGTAAAAAAAAATGACCCGGCCGGTTTTCAGAACCTGCCCCCGGTTCGACGGTTCGGCCGGGTCAACCCGGGTTTTCCCGGTCCAATGCCGGTTCCCTGCTTCTGCCGGGTTAATGCTCTGACCGGACCGGTACCAGGTCCGGTTCCTGGTTGAACCGGTCGGACCGGCCGGTCCGGTCCGGGTTTTAAAACATTGCTATATAGAGGTTTTACTGTACTCTACTTATAAATTTGATAATTATGTTGTGTTTTTAATTATTATTGAGTGTTTTAAAATTTCTTTTAATGAAAATGTGACCATCATTTTAAATTCTATACACTTTTCTTTTAACACTTGGTGAAAATTAAAATAAATATTACTCCCTCCGTCCCGCCCGATTTGGCCTAGTTCTTTTCGGCACGATTTTTAAGGAAGAGTAAATTACATTAATTAATAACCTTGAATTTGTGTTCCCAATAAAGGAAAATTAAAACTAGCCAATCAAATTCATTCTTAACAATTTAAAAGTATTAAACTAAAAAAGTGAAAGTGTAATGTTGGTCCCAAAAAAGAAATAGGCCAAGTCGGCCGGGACACCCCAATGTGGAAAACGGGCCAAATCGGGCGGGACGGAGGGAGTAATATTTTAAAAATATGTTTGCTAAATTCACAATATTTAATTAAATATTTATTTTGTTTATACAAATATATGTTAAAACAATAATTATTTTAATGTTTATACGATATCAATTTTATTTTTTTTATAGATTTAATGGCTCGGTGGGCTAGCTCGAAAACGAGAGGGTTAGGGTTATGGCTAAAAATATCGTGATTTGACGCGGCAGACCGTACCTTGGCGAAAATAGCTAATTCATTTGATCATTTGAGTATATGGACACGTAGGAGATAATAACCACTACAAAGATAAACGAACTTTCGGTTCCTATAAACATTGCTCTTTTGCTAAACACTATGCAAAGATGTCAAGAATTGGGGATGTTTGGCTAAGCTTCTAAGCACTCAAAATGTTTTCGACAAAATAAATTTCTCAAGGACTTATAATCTCTAAAACTAAGTTATAGAAGCTTATAAACTCGTTAAAAATAAGCTATTTCGCCTTAACTTATTCTTACATCCTATAAACTCTTCAAATATCTTATAAACTCTTCAAATATCTCAAATAAGCTTAAGCTAAACACCCTTAATGTTGTCAAGAATTTGTTTGTGTTTCTTAAGCACTATTTATACACCACTTACTCAATTACTTATGCTTGCACCAAACTTCCACTTAAAACATATTTCTAGTTCCTTTACTATTTTATTACTCCCTCTGTCTTTGTTTGTCCCATTTATTAGTCTTATTTTCTAAAATGACAGAGAATAATTGGTCACAATTCACTCTCTCTCTTCAAAATTAATTAGAACTACATATTCTCCACTTTTTTAATTCCTGTGCCGAAAGCAAATGGGACTAATGGGCAACGACAGGGGGAGTATATGAGATTGGTTCTGAGTCTATATATGATTGGTCTCTTATTAGTTATACCTAAAATACCAAATAGTATATCTTAATTCTTACCATAAACATTGCCTAAGTCAATATTTCTAATGCAGATTTTTATATAGACAACCCCCATTTTCAAACACCCGACCTCACATCATCTTTTTAATACCGTAGAGGTGTTCAAGCACAATCGAAGAAGTATAGGCGCTGAGTGCGAACCCCATCGTGTTCATCTCGTCCAAGATCCGACCCGCGTCTTGGATCCGGCCGCTTTTGATGAGGCCTCGAAGAAATATATTGTACGTGAAACTGTCGGGCAAGCAGCCGATGCTCCCCATTTGCACGAACAGATCCCTCGCCTCCTTCATCTCCCCTTCCCTGCAAAGCGCACGGATAAGTACGTTATAGGTTCTTACGGTTGGCTGAAAGCCCAAGAGCGGAAGCTGCTCGAAAATCCTTTTTGCTATCTGAACTTTACCCACACCGCACAATCCCTTGATAAGGATGGTGTACGTTACTATGTTGGGTTTGAGGCCCTTTGCTTCTAACGCGTGCAGCACAGCAAATGCTTCGTCTATACGATAAACGTTGCATAAACCGTTCATCAAGGTATTGTAAGAAAATATAGTAAGAGACAATCGTGGAGCTTCTTCCATTTCTTTGAACAGCTTTATCCCTTCCTCGACTCTGCCTGCATTGAACAAGGCATGCAAGAGTATGTTGCATGAGACGACGTCGTGCTCTAACCCTTCTGCAACGACTTTCCTGAAGTAATACCAAACTTCATCCAGTTGGCCGATCATGCAATACCCATCCATCAAGGTACCGTAGCTTACAGTATCGGCCTCCATCCCCGCGTTTAGTGCTGAATCCAACGTGTCCTCGGCTCTATGCATATCCCCTTGCAGGCAGTATCCATGCATGAATACATTGCACGTCAAGATGTTGGGTACGATGCCTATCTGCTTCATATTTCCCAGCATGTCCTCAGCTTCTTCCAACCTTCCACCCTTGCAGAAAGCATCGAGTAACACGTTATACGTGACCAGATCCGGTTGGACGTCGTGAGCAGCCATCTCCTTCAGTATACCATCGACCTCATTCCATCTACCCGAGCCCAACAAGCCGTGGATAACCAAACTGTACGTCAAAACATTGGGCGAAATTCCCTTTTCTCCCAAAGACGAGAAGAGAAGCAGAGCATCATCAACCTTCCCATCCTTGCAGAGGCCATGGATAGCGGCGGTGTAAGCATGGACATCGGGTTTGCTCGTCCCTCTCTCCAATGCCTCGAGCAATTCGAGCGCGTAGAGGACGTGTCCGCCTTTGCACAATCCGGTGATCATGGTAAGGTTATAACAAGATTCATCATCCGGGTGAGGATGCTCATCCAGCAACTTCGCCCAGAGGTGCACCGCCCATTGGATCTCGCCGGCCGAGAGAAGACCCTTGATGAGGTGGGCGAAGGTATGCGCATTCGGCTCGTCACCGCGCTTGACGAAGAAGCTCAGCATCCCGAACCCGAAGTCGGGCCTTCCGAACCCGCAGCAGCATTGGACGGCGAAGTTCAAGGTGCGGCGGTTAACGGGAGCGTCTCTGTGGAGCATTTCTTCAAACAGGTAGAAGGCAAGGGCGAATCGCCCCATCTTCACCACGGGCCTCAACTTTTTGTTGAAAACGGCAGCAGGAGGCGGCGGCCGCCTCTCCATCATCTCGCGAAACGCGGCGATCGTCTCGTCGTAGCCCCGCGTGAATCCGAAATCGAACCTGGGAGCGGCGGTCTCATCGGCGAATCCAAAATATAATCTTGGAGCGGCGGCGCCACCGTCGCCGCCGCCGCGCGTGAATCTCAAATCGAATCCGGTAATGGCGCAGAGGAATCTGATTTGGGAATTGAATGGGAGTGGAAAAGTGGAGGATTTAGAGGCAGAATTGGAGAGAAATGTTCCCAGAATCATCACAGCGTGACTCAGCTTCATCTTTCTTGAAAGGGTTTTAGAGCAAAAGCTAAATGAAAGAAGGGAAGAGAAATTTCCCAAAGAATTGGAACCAACATCAAATCATGGCTAAATTTGTGAGCTAGTTGAGAAGAAGTGAAGGATTCCAAAAATGGAACTTTGGGATTTTATTATAAACATACTTCCGAATTCCGATACTCGTACATAATCGTACTCATACCCATTCCCATTCCCATTCCCATTCCCATTCCCATACTATATGAGTGGGGTTTGACTACTAGCTTATTGTTACATTGAGATAACTAATTATAGGAAAAATGACTGGATATATTGAGCTATAAAAGTTTTCTTTCTCATCAAGTTATTATCCATATATAATTATCCATTTCTATCAAATACTCCATCCCTCTGTTTTTTTTTTATTTTTTATTATGTTGTTTTGAGTTCAGCATAAGAACTACTTCCTCTGACTCACGATTTCTGAGACGTTTTCCTTTTTGGGCCGTCTCACGATTTCTGACACGTTTCCATTTTGGAAAATAATTAACATTTTAGTTGCACAATTAGTTCTCCCTTATTACAATTAACAAACCCTAATAAATAAAATTAAAAATTAAAAAAAAAATAATTGGATTAGTTCTCCCTTAAAAATTAAAAAAAATTAAAAAAATAAATAAAATTAAAAATTAAATAAAATTACAATTTGTTATCCCTTAAATAATTAACATTTTAATTGCACATTTTAATTGCATGGAATAATTGGATTGCAGTTTTTGATGACAACAAAAAAATAATAATAAAAAAATTAAAAATTAAAAAAAAAACTGCCCATAAATCGATAATTGATTTAATTAATTAACCAAAAAAAATATTAACATTATTTATTTATTTATTCTAATTTATATAAATAATGCAAAACAAATAAACAAAATACCATCACTAAACAATATACTTAAAACACTAAACACTTTCACCATAAATCCCGTGCCGAAAAGAAACGCCTCAGAAATCGTGAGCCAGAGGAAGTAAGAAATTTGATGAATTTTATTCACATAACTAAAAAATCATAAACTAACTCATTCATCCGTTCTTCGTATTTGTATTCACAAAACAGCTTTTCATTAAAAAAAAAAAAAAAAAAACGAGAGAGAGAAAATGACACTTCAACATTGGAAAAATGACCTTGAAGAGTGTGAGGAGATCTTATAATAATAAACCAAAACAACTTACTCCCTCCGTTTTTTTCAAATGACTTGTTTGCTAGTTTGGAACATTTTTATTCAGATGGCCTATTTCCTTTTAAAGCCCAACAAACACCACTTTTATCTTTAACATTACATTTATCTTCAACTCACACTAAATATTAACTATTTTATTATATTTTTAAATATTGTGCCAAAAATAAATAATCCATTTGAAAAAAACCGGAGAGAGTATAAAATAAAAGGGGCAGGAGTGTATAAAAGCAATAAGTGCAAACTTACTTGTCACAATGTACACCTACCAACCAAATAATACTAAAAAAAAAAAAAAAAAAAGATTTTGACATTCTTTCATGTATTTTTCCCTCCACAACAGCAGGAGCTTGATCTCCTACTAAGGTTTCAAGAAGAGTACATGTCTCTCTATCTACAATTAACCTCACCTCTAAGATATCATTGTGCATCCAAAGGTGATGACGTTTGATTCAAAAATATTAATTTTGGATAAAATGAAAGTGCAAATCTACACTGAAAGAGGCGTGAATGGATCGGGAACACAGTTCATTCACGAGAGGATATCTGTACAAATTGAACATTGATTGTGTTAGAATACTACCATGGCCACTGGATTATTTCGATTGTTGCGTTATGTGAAGATCTCGGAAATTGGAGCAGTGCATTCTTCAGATCATCAAGCTCTTTCATTGAAATAGGGTCATCATCGGTTTTGTAAATCACCATCTTCTCCAAGTTTGGAGCTCTCCTCAGCAGGATTTTGGCCACTGTTACCATTGGTTCACCAGAATTACTTGAATCAAAATACTCTTCAAATTTGACCGTCTTCAAATGCATTAAGTCACGATTTAGATTGTCCCTCGTGATTGGACCGTATTTGACAGTCTCCTGAAAAATAACAGAAAAAAAATGAACACTAGTATGCAAGATTTTGTAATATACATACTCAAACAATAAGAAGTGAATTATTTGTCCAATCAAAATCGAAAATTATTTGATAAAGCATTTTTTGACCAAATTATGCCACTGCAAAGTATCACCTCATTACAATACTAGAATTAAAACTATATAGGCTCACATACAAGCAATAATGTAAACTTACTTCAAACTGTAACAGAACATGAGGATTTTTTTATTTTCCCGTTTATTGTTGCAGTATTGAAGACTCCTATTTAGATCATAACACAGCACGCACACATACCTATTGATAACTCATACGACCTTCCCCATCTAATGGTTAGAAGAGATGCATATTACCAACGAAGTTGCAGATCATTGGGACCGAAGAACCTAAAGTAGGGTGAATGTAGTTCGTACTCTCTTATTGAAGTGTACATTGCATGAGTAGTTTCTTAACTGTGTCACCTCTTACATAGCCAAGTCAAGTTTTAATACAACGCTACTATATGTGCTAAGAACTCTAGAATACGAAGTAGAAAACACAAAAACAGGAACTCAAGTATTGCAAAATCATCCATAATATAACTGAGAAAATCAAGGGAACCAAAAAAAAGTATAACTACCTCCAGTTCTTCCGGTTCATAGCAATTTACGATCAGCTCCTGGACGAACGGACAAGATTCAAGCATAGCTACAACACCGCAAGGCTTCGCACCGGACAGACTTAAAACCTCCACCTTCATGAGACGGTTAAATCGCCACCCATGTGTAGCCATGATTGAGAGAGCCTAATTCACAAATTTCACAACGAAATCATAATCATAAAGGAGTCTAGCATTCATCTCAAACCATCACAAGATCCAATGAAAATCGTAAACATAAGTGAAACCAGGGGAAAGAAAAATCCAACAAAGCCCAATAATCAAGGACAAACACAAAAATAACTCAAAAGAACACATATATTTATACTAAACTCCCAGACTATCATGTTCTTTCTAACTAAAATCAAATGATCCATGGAAAGGGCAGGGAGCTCGGGAAGAACACCTCCTAAATTCCATGAAAATAAATCAAACCAATAGATGCCGCATTGCCAATCGATGTGCATATATTAATCATTGAATCCCGACCCCTTGTTTAAGGCATTTAACATTCGACTATTGGAGAAGCAATAAAGAACCAAACACATACCTTGGAAAAGCCATAGTCCACACTGAGTTCCTTGACGCTCCAGCCCAGGTGAAGGTATTTCTCCATGTTGGTGCGTATTGCCTCCAAAGATGTGGAATAGTCTGGTAAAGATATATCGATTCGAGCAGATTCAAGACATCCAACGTTTTCAAACCGCAGCGTTGTTATGGCCCAGGTACAATTCACTATCTCATGTATATACAAATGTTTCATATACGGTGTGCATATCTCCAGCAAACCATCTTCGGGGCATGTCACCGACAGATAACTAAAGCTCCGGCTTCCGATTTCCAAACGGCTGAATCCGAAGCACATGAAGAGCATCAGGGTTTCCAATTGAGGGCAACCTGATAGAATTTCCCCAATTGCTTGCTGCTGCCGGAAATTCACGTTCTTCAGCCGCAGGGACTTCAGGCACCGCCACTCCACCGACGTCTTCACCGACGCGATGGCGCACCTTTCCAGAGACAGTTGCTCCAGCGACGAATTGGAGTATATCGCTGGAGGCAAATCGTACCTATTTGTACTAAAGCTCATGTAATCGGTGTTTAGATTCAAATAGACATCCTTTACTTTGTTTCCGGCGGCAAAATCGAGCCAGGAATCGACGTCGGGGGCGAGGCTTCGGTCGTAATCGAATGTGACGGACAACGATCGGAGCGCAGGACCCCTGCGAAGAGCAAGCGCCGCGTGAACGCCGGCGGCGAAGCGCCGTTCTCCTCGATATCCTTGCTTCTGCACAAAAAGGGGAAGGGCAAAGTCGCCCAGAGGAATCTCCATTGATTAGAGAGAACGGCAGTCCTGGCTGCTTCCTTCAAACCCAGGCGCTTGATAATGTCAAGGAGTAGAGGCTCTGGCAACGCGCCCAGCCGATCCACCTCCATCTCCGGCAATAGTTCACCGCCGCTCCCGCTCCGATGTAGGTTTGCGGCGCTGGCTACGTGGGTGATGAGTTGTCGTCTTCAAAAGAGAGAGATAAACGGGTGTATTAACTCAAATTTTATACCCCTCCCGTCTCTAAGATCATCGTCTTATTTCCTTATTGGGACGTCTCGTTTTCTATTTGGAAAAAATCACAATTCATAATAATTTTCCTATTAGGGAATTAATTGTACCATTAGTAAGTCTCTTAATTAAATTAACATTCTATATTTAAATCTCTCCATTCACTCACATCTTAACACGTCTCTCAATATAATTTAAATTCTAAAACTTTAAATTGTCATAAACTTAGATCGTTTATTCTCCAATATTTATATTGTTATTATTAAATTAAAGATCTTGATGCAATCTTTCATTTAAAATCAAACATCAACATGTTTATATATATGCATCTATGATGCTCTAGTTTGATATATGCCTAAAATACATAAACTACAATATATTTTTATACACAATATTCTTTAAACACTAACATTTCCGTATAAAATCTCGTACCGAAAAGAGAGGTTTCATGTTCTATGAGCCGAAGGGAGTATGATTTTAAAAGACTTTTTATAATACTTTCTCGTCCTCTATTTAATGATCTTAAATCTAGAAGATACATTTTTTCATTTTGAAGATATATTAGTAAATTAATGAATAGTGTTAAAAGTGGAATAATTGTGGACTTATATAATATTTTTAATAGTATTAAGATAACAGAATAATTTTATGTTTAGGTGAATTTGATGTATATACATATTTTCAGACAACTGAAAAATACTAATACTAGTACAATGCTTGTTGAAATTTAACAAAAATCACTTACTATAATGCGACATTTTTGTACTAGTTTTACTTCTCTTGAATGGCTAGTAATCCGCCGTTTAAATTAAGGTTGCGTTCTCTTTTAGGCGAAAGAAAAGAAATATTATATCTTTAAATCTTCCTTATTTCTCACATTTGCTCCCCCCACTTAACTACAATAGAGATAAAATATTATCTCTCCAATTTAGTGTTGTAAATATTTTTCTTAAATTTAATGAGTAAAATGCGTACTCATTGATAAAATGTGAGAAAATGTGACGAAAAGAGTGAGACTTTAAGAACAATTTTCTCTTTTATTTTATTTTTTTTCGCACTAAAGAGAACGCATCCTAATATTAAAATAGATTATGAGAAGTACGTTTCACGAGTAATTAAACAAAGTTTTAATTTGGGTGAAGTTAATATATCACCTCTCACGCATGGTCCATATAAATTTCCCTTTCTTAATTTTTGCTATTTTACGGGATACAAACTTACGAACCGAATCAATAGACCATATTTCCCTTTCTTACAAACTTACGGGTTTTGACTAATTATACGAATTTTTGCTTCAATTTCATTTTATGTGCCTCGAGAGTTTTCTTTCCCATCAAGTTATCAAGTTATGAAGACGAGAGTGATAGCAGATTAAAACTTTATCTATTTAACGTAATAACGAAAATTGAACTTATTCCTTTGTAAATGAGACTGAGGGAATATAATTTATCCATTTCGGAAAATATAAAAGCAATAAGTTCCGAACTTAGTTGTCACAACACCAACCAACCAAATAATACTAACAGAAGCAATAAGTTAAATATTTGCTATCATTTGCCATTCTTTCATGTGTTCCTCTCCAAAACTACGTGTCTCTATCTACAATAATCTGCACGAAATGAACATCGACTATGTTAGAATACCATGATCACTCGATTTCAATATCGATTGTTGCTTTACGTGAATATTTCGGAAACTGGAGCAGTGTATTCTTCAGATCATAAAGCTCTTTCATCGAAACAGGGTTATCATCGGTTATGTAAATCACCATCTTCTCCAAGTTTGGAGCTCTCCTCAGCAGCATTTTGCCCACTGTTAGCATTGGCTCACCAGAATTGCCTGGCTCGAAATACTCTTCAAATTTGACTGTCTTCAAACGCATTAAGTCACAATTTAGATCGTCCCTCGTGACTGGACCATATTCGACGGGCACCTGAAAAATAACAGAAACATTGAATAGTATGCAAGATTTTGTAATTTACATAATCATAAACAATAACAAGTGGATTATTTATCTAATCATTTGAAGACTCCTATTTAGATCATCTCCCTCACCCTACCCTACCCTTGTGAATATTTTTTTGGTTTAGAAGACTCATACGACCTTCCAGAACTATTGGTTCGAAGAGATGCGCCTTACCAACTAAGTTGCGGATCATCGTCACTGAAGCACAGAAGTAGGGTGGATATGGTTCATATCTAATGAGTAGTTCCTCAACCAAGTCAAATTTAAATATAACACTAACATACTAAGAAACTCTAGAATACCGGAATAGAAAGCACACAAATTGGAACTAAACCATGATATATATAACTGTGAATAATCGAGACAAGCAAAAAAATATATATATATACCTCCTCTTCTCCCTCCGGTACATAGCTATGTAAGAACAGCTCCTGGACGAGCGGACAAGATTCAAGCATAACAACAACACCCCAAGGCTTCGCACCAGATAGACTTAAAACCTCTACCTTCATGGGATGGGCTATTCGCCACCCATGTGTAGCCATGATCGATAGAGCCTAATTCACAAATTTCGCAACGAAATCATAATCAAAAAGGGAGTCTAGCATTCATCTCAAACCATCACAAGATCCAATGAAAATCGTAAACATAAGTAAAAGCAGGGGATAGCAAAATCCAATAGAGCCCAATAATCAAGGATAAACACAAAAATAGCTCAAACTATACATATTTATTGTCTATGCTAAAATCCCAAACTATCATGTTTTTTCTCATTAAAATCAAATGATCCATGACAATAGATGCCACATTGCGAATTGATGTGCAAATAGTAATCATTGAATCCAGTTCAGTGCGGCCCGAGTTGAGTTTAAAGCATTTAGGATTTGAATATTGAAAAAGCCATAAGCAAACACAAACACACGTACCTTTGAGAAGCCATGGCTCAAGCTGAGTTTCTTGAGGCTCCTGACTAGGTGAAGGAAATTTTCAAACTTTTCAATGGTGGTGATGATCTCCTCTGATGTGAATCCGTCTAGCAAGGCGAATTCAGCATATTCGAGAGATCCTACGTTTTCGAACCGCACATTTTTTCCCTCTAATATAACTCCTATACGCAAATGCTTCATATACGGTGCCCAAATCTCCAATGGACCATCGTTTGGGCCAGTATAGTATCTCACCGACAGAAAATTAAAACTCCGATTTCCGATCTCCAGACGGCTGAATCCGCAGCACATGTCGAGCGTTAGGGTTTCCAAAAGAGGGCAACCTGATAGAATTTCCCCAATTGCTTGCCGCTGCTGGAAATCCACGCGCTTCAGCCACAGGTATGTCAGGCACCGCCACTCCACCGGCGTCTTCACCGACGCGATGCTGCAGTTTCTCAGAGACAAGACCGCCAGCGTTGAATTGGAGTACATCGCCGGGGGCAAATCGTACCCGACTGGACGGAAGTCCATGCAATCGGTAAGTAGATCCAAATAGACTCTCTTCATCTTGTTATTGGCGGCAAAATCGAGCCAGGAATCGAGGTCGGAGGCGAGGCTCCGGTCGTAATAGAATTCGACGGACAAGCTTTCGAGCGCACGACCTCTCCGAATAGCGAGCGCCGCGTGAACGCCGGCGGCGAAGCGCCGTCTTTCCTCGATATTCTGGCTTCTGCACAAAAAGTGGAAGGGCAAATTCGTCCAGAGAAATCTCCACTGATTCGAGAGAACGGCAGTCCTGGCTGCTTCCTTCAAATCCAGGCGATGGATAATGTCAAGGAGTAGAGGCTCCGGTAGCGCGCCCAGCCGATCCACCTCCGTCTCCGGCATTGGCCTCGCGCCGCTGCTCCGGCTCCGGTGTAGGTTTGCGGCGCTTGCTTACGTGGCTCGTCGTTTTCATGAGAGAGACTTAAACCTGGGGAGGCGAGAGGTGGCTTAGTAAATCGCGAGGCTTTATCACGTTTTTATTTATTTTTTATTTTTTATTTTTTAAATTCGGGTTTATTTCGCCACGTTTTTTTTTTTTTTTTAAATTTATTTACCTAATCTAATGTTTTCTTTTCGATTTTAGCACTATTAATCTACTACTATATAATACTCCCTCTATCACATGACAATTGTCCACTATGGAAATGGCACAATAACTAATGTCATACTACCTCCATCTCACTAAATAAGCCCCAAGTGAGATGGGACCAAAAACCAAGGAAAAAAAATCAGGGCATTTTAAGTACAAATTTAGGCTGAAATTAACATCCACATTTACTGTTCATGTTACACTGTAGCGGAGTTACTGTAGCTCATTTTATTGTTCATCTAATAAAAAATGAATAAAAAAAAAAGAAAGTGCTAAAAGCAAAGGATACGTTGCTTCCGGCAGTTCGCTGTTGTCTGAGGAAATTCGAGAGAGCTTCCATGAATCGAGGTCTTTGGTTGCTGTTTTCTTCCCTGTTCGTACTGATTGCATCGTCCAGTTCTTGGACGAAGCCACTTTCACAGTTCGCACAAACCCGACTCTGCCCCCGTAGAGAGACGGGTTCTTGGCAGTTATAGCACCAATGCGATCCCCCGTCGGTTGACATTCTCGATGCTTCTTCCTAGCTTTACACCCTCAGCTGCAGAAGGTACCTCTTGAAGAATATAAACTGCTGGCAACTATAGATTTAGCATAATGGCAACCTGCTAAGAACAGAATCATCAACAAAACTCGAACAACTCATCGTTCTCAATGAGATCGATCTACCTAGAATGGCGACAAACGAAGCAGCTAAGCATAGAATCAACAAAAACAATCATACAACCTATCATTCTCAATGTGAACTACATGACAGCATATTATCAGCTAAAAACACGAAAAACGCAGCAGCTAAGAACACATTCGACACTAAACTGCGAAACATATCATTCCCAATGAGCTTGAACTGCGAAAAACTCGACAAACAAAGCAACTAAGAACAGAATCAGCTCCAAAATCAAACGATCCACTCAATCATACAGCTTGGAAACTCAATTCACATGATTATGCACTTCTACAACTGAAAAAGAGGACTGTGAAAGTGTAAAATTCATCAATTCCCTCAAGATAACTACATTATTCTTCAAAAGTGTAAAATTTATCAATTCCCTCAAGGGATTGAAGCCAATCACTGCACCAACAACATCATAACTCAAGAAACGAAATCAAGAACTGAAAGAAACACAGATCAATGGCGAAATGCACACAATTACACAAAACCCTTTTCTCAAAACAATTAACCGATCGAAATTCAAGTAATCATTTCACAATGCATCAGTCGAGATTAGCAAATTATTACAGAACACCAAATTCGACAAGACTAATCAAGAATTCAGACAAAACCCCATTACAACAAATCAAACTCGATGCATTCCCAGAAAAGGACCAAGTCCCAGAAACGCAATCAAGAAACGAAATCAGGAAAGAGGGAAAAGGAGCCACCTTGAAAGAACGAACCTCTGAGCCAGAAAAAAAGGGACAAGAACAGCAGAGACCCATCGACGGAGATGGAGGGGAGACGGCGGAGAGTCTGGATATACCTCCAGTTTCGCCCCCCTTTCCCAGCGAGGCAGACGGCGGCGATTCCGACCCAGGGGGTCAGATCTGGGAGGAGGGATGGGACGAGAACGCCTCCGGCCGCGTTTATGGAGAATTCCCGCGAGGGGAGACGGCGGCGAGGGAGGGGTAGGGTTTTGGGGGCTCCCTTCTTCATCCGAAGGGATGGAAAGTTTCGCTCCAACCATCGACGAAGATGGAGGAGAGAGGGAGAGCGACAGATCGGGAGAGGGAGAGGTAGGGTTTCACAGAGAAGAGGGAGGCAGAGAGCTCGAGTTAGAGATGTAGGGTTTCGCAGAGAAGAGAGAGGCGGAGAGGTCGAGAGAAATGGAGAGTTGTGAGAATGGGAGAGAGGCGCAAGCGAGGGGTAGGGTTTTGACCCCTCACAAATTGGGCTCCTCCAATTTTGGGCTGGAGAATTAGGGGCCCAATTATGCTAATTAAGTGTAATTAGGGCGCCTTATTATTTGGTGATGGGATGGCCCATTAGGGCTAATTTTTTGCCAAAAACGGAAATGGGGCTAATAGTTGAGACGGACCGAAACGGCATCTGGGGCTAATTTAGCGAGACGGAGGTAGTAAGAGATATGGATTTTATATTATACCACTCCGGTCCTAGCTTCTTGACTCATTTGCTTTTTGCACGGGAATTAAGACGAAAATGTTTAGTGTATAAAGTATATTTTGTAGGGAATGTAATGTGGTTTATGTATTTAAACATATTTTAGAAACAGAGCATCATATATGCATAAAAACATGTTCTTGTCTGATCTTAAATGAAAGATCGTATAAAAACTTTTAATTTGATATAAAAATCATAAAAATCCGATAACAAACGAGCAAGTTATAATAATTTAAACTTTCGAAATTTAAATTATATTGAACTACGTGCAGAAAAATAAGTGGATGATATTTAAGTATGGAATGTTAAGTGTAATAAGGGGTTTACTAATTGTACTAATTATACTCCAATTCTTTCCAAAAAAGGAAATGAGTCAACAAACATGGGACGTCCCAAAAAGGAATATGAGTCAAGAAGCTAGGACCGGAGTGGTATTGGTTGTGAGAGTGTGATGTTTCCACTTTTGGTAAGTGGACAATTAAATGGGACGTCCCAATAAGGCAACATGGACAATTGCCATGGGACGGAGGGAATATATAATAGTAAACCTGTGGTTATTTTTAGAAATTTTAGTTCATTAATTACATGTATTTAATTTATGTTAACAATTTTTAATATTAATAATTATTTAGTTATATAGTAATTTGTTTATCAACTATTTTTAGAAATCGTGTATTTAAATGTTATATCATTATTATACATGAATATTTTTAGTCGACTAATTAATAGTAAACGTTACAAAAGTATAATGTATGACAATTTCATAATTTTAGCAATTTAACTAATATGACGACTTTAAGTTTATTCAATATTTATGTTATTACGTGTCTAAAGGTAATTATATCTTATACCTCACATATATTAAAAAAACGTCCACTATTCGTTTAGATGTATTTTCTACTTTCAAACTATTTTTTTTATTATAATTTTATAATTTCACGATTAAAAAAAAAAAAAATCAATAGTCACATCATTTTTTCATATTGTGGATTTGAAATACTCCCTCCGTCCCTTTATAGACGTTACATTTCTTTTGGGCACGAGAATTAAGAAATGATGGATTTGTATGTTAAAGTGAAAAGTGCATGTGCAAATTTTTTTTCCTTTAGTATTTTTTTTATCAAATAAGGAAACGTAACATCTACTGCGAGTCGTACCAAAAATGAATATGTAACATCTAAAGGGTGGACGGAGTACTAGATCAAGATGAAACTAACATAAATTTCTATATAGATAGTCAACATCGAATGCAACAAATATTAGCTAATAAAAGGAGAAAGAAAAGAGAGAAAAATAAAAAATAAAAAAATTGGAACAAAAGACCTAAAATATGTTTTCATATGTTCCCACACATCGTGTGAGTAAATAACTAGTGTCGAAGAAAATACTCCCCTACTCACCATAGACATTTTTAATGTGTTAATAGTTTATTTTTTTAGATAGTTTTAAGGTATATATTTATATAATATTTTTTATTCATCATGATATGTCACATTATTAGCGGTTACATTAAGAATGTTCACAACGAGTAGGGGAACATTTCTTTAATACCAAAATAGTGTCAATAATTTCGTTATGTCACTATAGGCACTATTGTCACTAACACTGTCAATAATTTCAAATTTTATTTATCAAACGTCAAGCAAAAATTAGAGACCAAATAATTACCCGATTCTATCGATCCTATTTTGATATTAATTGTATCAATTATTCCCAATTGTTCCACGTGTTACTTTTTTTTCAAACTTCAAACAAAAATAGTAAGACTAGACATCATTTTCACATCATGTGCCTTTTTTTTTTTTTTTTTTTTTTTTTTTTTTTTTTTTTTTTAAGAAAAACACCACTAGGGTAGGGGTTAGGCAGACCCCCAACCTGTATATAACCAGTAATCAGCAACAACGTCTAAGATAAGAGATCAAAATTGATACCCCCTACCCCGAACAATGGAGAAACAACCTGCTCTATGCCTGACAGATAGGAGGTAAGGCAATCTAGATGAAAACCAAAAACTAAATGCCTAATACACCAAGTGACCCAAAAGTGATCATCTTGGGAAATCAATCTCCAACTACCAAACAACACTAACAAAAAAACAGTGGAGATAAACCAAACATAGAAAAAGAAACTATCTGGATCGAAATCTAAAATTCGGATAACCTAATTGATCCATACGAACAAGCCCCAAAAAGTACCGGGGAGTAGTATCTTCATCAAAAAGAGTCATGGAGCCAATCTTGGAACCCTGACGCGCCATGAAGTCAGCAGGACGATTCCCCTCTCTGTGAATGTGAGTGAACTGCACCTGAATGTCACGTAAACGAACACAAATCTGAGACATGATGTGGCGAACGTCAGCAGCCCCTTTTTTCCAGTAAAAAACAAAGTGACAATAGCAGAAGCATCCATTTCGATCCAAACATGAGAAGAATGTAAGATAGTTATTTCTAGGCCATGAAGAAGAGCCCAAAGCTCAGCTTCAAAGCTAGATCTAGCTTCAACAGGACAACAGAATGCCTGAAGCAGCGAACCTGAGGAATCACGAACCAAACCTCCTCCAGATGCCCGATGGGTCGAAACGTCAAAGGAACCATCAGTGTTGAGTTTAACGCACGGAGAATCTGGAGGAATCCATCGAACCATGTATGAGCGTAAGGACCTGTGCACCTGATTAGTACGAGGTAAAAAATCCACCCTCGGATTACACCCTTTCCACTGGGGCGGAAGGAGTAATCCCGCAGCAACAAGCGTAGAAAGTCTACGTAACACCTGAGAAATAACATGAGAACACCGAAAAGGAGAACCACGATGCTTATGATCATTCCTCTACATCCAGATGAACCAATATATCAAGCAAGGAACTAAGAAAGATAAATGAGAGCTAGGAAAACGTATAAAGCATTGCCTCCATCTAACTAAACTACGTGCAATATCAGTGTGCGTGTCTGCATGTGAACGAGAAGGAAACCACTCATCAAAGTGTGCCCAGATAGCCCTAGCCGACTCACTCGAAACAAACACATGCATAATGGTCTCAATGTGAGAGGAGACACAACATTGACATTTAGAAGCAAGAGAGACACCACGTGAAAAGAGAAGGACACCAACGGGGATACGACCATGAAGAAGACGCCACAAGAAAACCGAGATAGAAGGATTAAGACAAGAGTTTCAAATATCACCAAAAAGCGAAAGTTTAGGAAGCTTGTACCTGACCTTATCCCAAGCAGAAGTCACGGAGGACTCACCATGACTCGTGAGGCTCCATCTCATACCATCCTCCTCTTCCCACAAAATCGGGGTCCAACTCAATTCAACAATCAGACTAGGAGACAAAAAAGGAGCACATAAATCATGTAAAAGATTAAGATCCCACACAGACTCATGACAAACACTAGAAACACGAGGGTGATCATTATTATTAGGATTATACACAACTAAAGGTTTATCCTTATACCAAATATCATCCCAAAACGAAATACGACCAGACCCTAGAGACCATCTAATAAATTCATGAGCAGCATGACCAACCTTAATTAAACGACGCCAAATAGGACTATGCACACTAGAAAACTTTAAAAAAGGATACTGGTATTTTTCACATCATGTACTTAGTACTATGGTAATATTCAAACTATTTTCACATTAATAATATCGATTCTGTCAATTGTTCGACATTTCAAGCTCATTCTTTCGTACGCTCTTCATGTTCTCACTTTTCCTTTTTGGTTCCATGTTTGATCTATTGGTTTATTTGGATGGAGAGGAATGATCACAAACATCGTGGTATTCCTTTTCGTAGTTCTCATGTGATTTCTCAGGTTATTAAGCGTCTGCATACTCTGGCTGCCGCGGGATTGCTCCTTCCTTTTCTTTGGAGGCTGCAAACCGAGGGTGGATTTCATGCCTCAGTCAGAACATGTTCATAGGTCGCTACGCTCTAGTATGGTCCGGTGGATCCCTCCTGAAGCTCCTTGGGTTAAGCTCAATACCGATGGGTCCTTTGATGCTGAAGCTCAAAGGGCGTCTGGAGGGGGTTTAGTTCGAGAACATACCGGTATGTTGATTCAGGCATTCTGTTGCCCGGTGGAGGCTAGTTCCAGTTTTGAGGCGGAGCTCTGGGCTCTTCTTCATGGACTGGAATTAGCCATTGTTCATTCATCGCATATTTGGGTCGAGTTGGATGCCTCTGCTATTGTTTCACTACTTTCTTCAGGGAAACGAGGGGCTGCGGATGTTCATCATATTATGACTCGAATTCGTGTTTGATTACGAGGTTCTCATGTTCGATTTTCTCATTTTCACAGGGAAGGTAATCGGCCGGCTGATTTCATGGCGCGTCAGGTTCTCAGACTGACTCCATGATCTTCTTTGATACGTCTTCTGCACCTCGCCTCTTTTTGGGGTTAGTTCGGATGGATCAGTTGGGGTACCTCAACTTTAAATTTAGATATATATATATATATATATATATATATATATATATATATATATATATATATATATATATATATATATATATATATATAGTATTGGCTTGTTTTGCTTTCATATTCATCTTGATGATAGGTTATGTGATGTTAGCTTGCGAGTTGATCACTTTTGGATCTCTCGATGTATCATGCTTAGCTTTTTGTTTCTTCGATTTTCTCGTAATATTCCTCCCACTGTTTGGGCCGGACGTAGATAGGAAAATGTTTATTTGTACGGGGTTAACCAACCATTCGTGGTTAGTTCTTTCCTCAACTTCATCTGATTTATTTCGGGTATATATAGGTTGAGGGTCCGCCTAACCCTCCACCCCCATGGTGTTTCAAAAAAAAAAAAAAAAAAAAAAAAAAAAAACAATAAAAGGAAACACAAAAGTGCAATCCAATAATGTGACAACATCAACCAACCAAATAATTCTAAAATAAAATCTAACTTGTGATCACTTCTCATTCTTTCATGCGTTTTCCTCTCCAAAACAAGCTTGATCTCCTAAACTTTCAAGAAAAGTACATATCTATCTATCTACGATTAATCTCACTAAGGCCTCCCCACCTCACCTCTAAGATATCACTGTACATCCAAAGATGATGATGTTCGATTCAAAAATCTTAGTTTTGGATAAAATGAAAGTGCAAATCTACACTAAAAGAGGCATCAATGATTGAAAAAGCACAAGACTGGATATCTGCACGAAATGGACATTGATTATGATAGAATACCACGGTCACCGGATTTCGATTGTTGCTTTATGTGAAGATCTCGGAAACTGGAGCAGTGCATTCTTCAGATCATCAAGCTCTTTCATCGAATTAGGGTCAACATCGGTTTTGTAAATCACCATCTTCTCCAAATTTGGAGCTCTCCTCAGCAGGACTTTGGCCACTGTTAGCATTGGTTCACCAGAATTACCTGGCTCAAAATACTCTTCAAATTTGACTGTCTTCAAATGCATTAAGTCACCATTTAGATCGTCCCTCGTGATTGGACCATATTTGATGGACACCTGAAAAATAACAGAAAAAATGAATAGCATGCAAGATTTTGTAATATAAATAATCATAAACAATAAGAAGCGGATTATTTGTTTAATCATAATGGAAAGTATCACCTTATTACAATACTAAAATTAAACTATATAGGATCACATACAAGCAATAATGTAAACTTACTTCTAACTGTAACAGAATATGAGGAAAAGTTTGCATTTTTTTTTATCATTTATTGTTGCACTGTTGAAGACTCCTACAACAGAACACAACACGCACACATACCTATTGATAACTCGAATACATGCGTTTTACCAACTAAGTTGCGGATCATTGTCACTTAAGCACCTAAAGTAGGGTGGATAAAGTTCATACTCTCGTATTGAACTGTGTCACTTCTTATGTATCCAAGTCAAATTTAATAAAACACTAATATATGTGCTAGAATAGAGAACACAAAAATAGGAACTCAAGTATTGCAAAATCAACCATGATATAACTGCGAAGATCAGGACAAGCAGAAAAAGAAAAAGAAAAATCTACCTCCACTTCTTCCAGTACATAGCAATCTACGACCAGCTCCTGGACGAAAGGACAAGATTCAAGCATAGCTACAACACCACAAGGCTTCGCACCGGACAGACTTAACACCTCTACCTTCATGAGATGGGCAAATCGCCACCCATGTGTAGCCATCATCGATAGAGCCTAATTCACAAATTTCACAACCAAATCATAATCATAAAGGGAGTGTAGCATTCATTTCAAACCATCATAGGATCCAACGAAAACCGTAAACATATGAAAGCAGAGGAATAGCAAAATCCAACAAAGCTCAATTGACAATTGATGTGCAAATCCAGTTCAGTAAGGCATTTAGCATACGACTATTGAAGAAGTCATACATAAACAAACACACATACCCTGCCGAAGCCATAGTCCAGACTGGCTTTCTTGAGGCTACGGCCTAGGTGAAGGAACTTTTCCATGGTGGTGACTATCGCCTCCATGGAATCGTCGTTTAGTGAAGAAGATAGATCGAATCCAGCAGATTCAAGGGATCCGACGTTTTCGAACCGCACCGATCTTCCAACTGACGAAACACCCATCTCACATATATGCAAATGCTTCATACACGGCGCCCAAATCTCCAGCGAACCCTCACCGACGCGATGGCGCAGTGTTCCAGAGAAAAGGCCGCCAGCGACGAATTCGAGTATATCGCTGGAGGCAAATCGTACCTCTCTAAACGGGAGCTTAGGTAATGATCGATAAGTAGATTCAAATAGACATTCTTCACTTTGCTTTTGGCGGCAAAATCGAGCCACGAATCGACGTCGGATGCGAGGCTTCGGTCGTAATAGAAATAGAAGGACAAGGTTTCGAGCGCAGGGCCCCTGCGAAGAGCTAGCGCCGCGTGAACTCCGGCGGCGAAGCGTCGTTTCTCCTCAATATCCTCGCTTCTGCAAGAAAAGGGGAATGGCAGATTTGTCCAGAGGAATCTCCATTGTTTCGAGAGAACGGCTGTCCTGGCTGCTTCCTTCAAACCCAGGCGACGGATGATGTCAAGGAGTAGAGGCTCCGGCAGCGCACCCAGCCGATCCAACTCCATCTCCGCCGCTCTGGTGCCCTGGCCCTGATGGAGAATAGAGAATAAGCAGAGGATTTTAGTTATTATAGTTTATTTGATATTTTAATGGTTAGGGTTTTAGTTTTATCATATGTATTTTATTATGGAAATTATGTTTTCTACCCATTTTGAAAAACTCAACCCCAAAACTAACCATTTTTTTTTCCATCATATAAATTTACCCATTTACCCATAATGTCCCTTATCCTTGTCTATTTGCAACCCCAAAATTGCTATGGACAAGAGTTTCTTTGTTTGAAGTATTCATCCATCAAATAATTAGTAAAAATGGGATGAGAATCTTGTTTTCACCAATTATGATCCAACGCTTCTAAAATGGTATCAGGGCCCTAGGTTTATTTGGGAATTATATTTATTTATTATATAATTGATTATTAACTAACGGAGGAGACACCAAGTTAAAATGGAACCAGACAATTGTCTGAGTTGTGAGTGTTACAGAGGATACCTCGATTTATTGAGGGATCAGAAGGAGTTTGAACTTACTCAATTAAGAGTAAGACAAGGGATTCTCGAAGATGCCATTCGAGAAAATGCCACTCTCGACCGAATCAAGATCTGTGAAGAGGTCGTGAAGATGTACGTGGATCGCCTTTGGGTAAATCATTACCTAGAAGGAGTTCTAAGACGAGCCATGAGTTTAGCCCATCAAACTCATACCGAATGATGGAGTCATCCAGAGGAGTTGGCCCTAATTTCCTAGAGATTGAACCTGATTTAGCAAAAATCTCTAAGGATTTGAGGGAGATCCAGAAGACGGTGCAAAACTACGGCAACGGCCAGTACGGAGTACCTCAAAAGGTTGAAAAGATATCTTCTCAACAAGATGAAATCCTAAACATCTTGAAAGATATCCAACGACGAGTGGAGAAATTGGAACAACCCCGTTCCAGTTCCTTCAAAAGGAATTTCTTTAAAGCCGAGTCAAGCAGTCCCCAGACTGTATTGCCCATTAAAGAGTCCAACCAGAAAGATCCAGGGTGGGAACTCATAAACAAACTGATTCAAGATAGAAAAAATGGCAAATCTTGAAAGAATTGGTTTGGAAGACCTACAGGCGTTAGCAGAATCATTTGCTGACCTCAGAGTGGTGGATCTAAAGATAAACGAAGGAGATCCGGAGACAAAGCCCGGAGTCCAAGCAGGACCCTCGTTCCATGAGACGCACATTGAAGATGTGAGTTACGAAGCTCACAAAATCAATATGCGAAACGCAAGGTGGAAGCCCTCCAAAATGCAGGATACACCTGTAGGGAAGGCAACGATGGAACCAATCCATCCATACGGAATTCATCTCAATCTCGATGATGTCAACTTCAACGAGAGAGAGGAAGCCATCGAAGAATGGAAGAATTCCATGATTATTGCAGCAGCCACTCTTGACATGTGTCAAGATAGCTTTGCAAAAACTCTCGAGTTAAGCCTCATGGGAGTTGCCAAGATCGCTTGGGAAGGAATGAGCCAAGCAACAAGAGAGTCATGCTTAAAAGGAGACTATCAAAACATGGCTCCTTCTATGGCATATTGGCTAAAACTCCATTTTTTGGGGGAGGGCTATTTCAAGGGATACGATGAGGAGAAAAGAAAGAAATACTTGATGGCGTTCTATAATCTGAGACTTATGGTCTTAGAGCAAAAAACGCTTAACAAGTTTTTAAAGCTCTTCACCTTATATCAACATCAATCCAGGATTGATGAAGAGAAGGCCAAGGAAATTTTCTTCTTAAAATTTCCAAACCCATGGAGAGAAATACTCATTCGTGGATATACCCCAGGTATCCATGATAGTGTTTCCAAGAGGATGTCCTATGTACATGCCAAGTTGATGGAATTGTGTCAACAAGCTGCAGCACAAAAGAACATGAAGAAGTTGAGGAGGATTAATAATACCACCACCCTCAACTGCGAAGGCAATGATCTGCCAACGGTCATTGGAGAAGAACCTTCAGAAAGGCGAAGGTACAAGAAGAATAGGTTTCAACCCTATTCAAAAGAAGGAAAACCCAGGAGGAAATCTTGGAAGCCAAGAACTATGTGGTCCAGACAGAAGGCTGGATCATATAAATATGGGCAAAGAAGCGGTCCATCCAGAAGCATATTTCAACCCAGAAGAACAGACCAGTCTCGGGAGAAATATGTAGCCAAGAAAACCTTCAGAAAAGCTCATGCCAGAGCAAATGAAAGTTTTAAGGATTGCAACTGCTGGACGTGTGGTGCACTGGGGCATATCTCAACCAATTGCCCAGAAAACAGGAGGATGAATAGATTCGAGTCAACAACCGACATTGAGGACACAGTCTATTTAAAAAATTTGGTACAAGTTTACCAGTTCGAGGATATACCCTCTGATGAGAGTATATATGAAGCAGAAGAAGACTTCGATTGCGAAGATGAATCCGACGGATCCATCGATTCAGAATCCAGCTGAAGAAGAGATACATCATCAGGAATGTGAAGATAGAACCGGATATTCTAGCCGGACGATTATCTCACAAAGCCAGATTGATGAAATCATGATGAAAAACCTGAGTATACAAAGATATCAAGGTTTTTCAGCCGGAAACATAGACCAAGTTCTAAGGAACTTTAGTCTAAAGAGTCGGAAGCACCATATTGTCTATGGAATCACAAGACGAGAAATGGCGCTACCAATCGAGCTCACTGGGAATCAAGTGGAGATGCAATTGATTCCAGCAAGTGATATCCGGGAAGATCTATCAAAGATGAAATCGGAGGTTGCTGAGAAGATGAATTGGATCCACATCGGAGCAATTCAACTCGTGCTCAAATCAGCATTATTCGCAGGAGTCGATTCACCAATCGACATTGCAATATGCGATAAGCGAGTACGAAACCTCCAGGACTCTGTGATGGGAACCATCGCAGGAAATCTATGTGCTGGATAAGTGGTGGGATTATATATCCAAAGATTGCTTACAATCTTAATGACACCAACTTCAGCAAAGCCCTGACGTTGTATCAGGACTTCAAGAGAAAAGAGTTGTTGGAAGAAGGGAATAGACCTTATTCCATCACATATCAGGTATCTTATGCGCTTTCCAACTCACATCATACTGAGTTATTCTTGGGAAAGCAATTTATTGAGATACCAGATATCTTCAAAAAAGTGACGACGGCAATTTTTCCCGATAGAGTTGAAATTCCACGACTAAGAGACGTGGATATTCAAATTCAAGATAGGGTAGTTATAAGACATGATCAAAGTCTTAGACTACAATCTGGGAGATTATCATTCCAGGGAGATAGGATTACTTCTCAACCTTTGGGAAGAAGCCTGAGTCTAAAACAACATACTCAACCAAAGTTGTTAGGCTCCGACAAGACGGTTATTACTATCAAATGTCCGGAAGGATGGAGGGGAGTAACAACCAGATTTGATACTACAAGATGGGAAAATCTAGACCAAGGATAAGAATATTTGCAGGACGAGATTTTTCCAAAAAGGTCTTGATTCTATCAAAAGGAATTAAGGCAGTGGAAATCTTGATTGGAGGAGCAGGTCAGACGCCTTGGTATAAGGTTAAGGGTGATGCTATTCGGCCATAATGTGGCCGGCCATAATTTAACTTTTTAAATTTTTTTAAGTATCAAATAATTTATATATTTTTGCCAAAGTTTTTTATATCATAAAAAACTAAAAAAGTGATGCTCTGTATTTTTTACGTATTTTTTAAAATTAACCCTTTAATTATTTGATATTTTTTACTATTTTAAAGAATTTTTTACCTTTTTATCTAGAAAAAAGTGAAAAATATGTATTTTTTGTGGAAAAAATATTTTTAAATTAAAATATAAAAGTAATAAACTATAGTTATCATTTACCATTTTTAAAATTACGTATATTATGAAAAATGTCGTTGTGTGGCCGGCCACATTATGGCCAAATAGCTTTATTGTAAGGTTAAAACCCCTCCAATTTATTTTCATGATACTAGTGCAGATATCTTGCTCGGTAACAATTTCTTGCAGATGTTTAAAAGATACATGCAGGATAATAAAAGGCAGAGATTAGTGTTCACAACGCAATGTGATCACAAAATCATTGTTCAGAGATTGAAAGGAGCATTTAATAGACAAATGCCACTCAATTTTCGCAGCAAGCGTGGTGATAGGACTACTTCGACACCCAAAAATGCAGGATCAGAGAAGATTCAATGAAGCATTGTTGGATCTTAGGATCAAAGGGGAACTTAGCGAGAACGATGAAGAAAATGTTGCTAAGATCCAGATCCTAAAGGTATCTTTAATTTGTAAAGATATTGAAATGGATGCACATGTATCATTGGAAGATGTCAAAAGGAAAATTGTACGATGTTACAATGAGGATCCTTTGGCATGGTGGGAGAAGAATCAACTCAGAGCAACCTTGACGGTTAAACCAAACAAGGTTCACGAGTTTGTTCGATACAGGCCAATCTTGATGAATATTAAAGATCAAGAGGACATGAATGGCATCATCAAGGAACACCTTGATATGAAGCTAATCGAACCAGGGAACTCACCATACAATAGCCCAGGCTTCTTGGTAAGAAACCATGGTGAGATAAAAAGAAATTGTTGGTCCCGAAAAAGAGTAATTGGTGTATGGGGGGGGGGGGGGGGAATACACTAATGCCAACCGTTTTTGACGATTTTAGAAAATCAGGTCGATCAGAAGGTCGATTGTCAAGGTCGATCCTATCAGAGGCAGATTGATCTATCAAGCTCGTTTGGGAACAAGCTTGATTTATCAAACTGTGCTTATGCGGAAGTTGGTGGAGGTTGATTACTCTTTGAAAAATCTATTAAGCCAATGCAGGTTGTTTCATGAAATGCAGGTTGATGCTCGTCAGTTTGATAAAGATATTGAAAGTGCGATAAGAGAGAGAGAGACCGCAATTTAGCGTGGTTCGGAGAAACCCTCCTACGTCCACGTCAGGTCGACTCGACCTGAGAATCCCTTTACCTTTGGATCCAACTTCTCTCTTATTTATACTGACTGAGTATCAGTTCTAAATACACTCTAACTTGAATATATCTAGACATGAGTTTTGGGTCGTGACCCTTACAACCTTTCGTACAGTAACGTACAAACAACCTTTCACTAATTACAGAGCCTGACTAACTCTATAATGGCGAAAAACACAAACGAACTTTCTAACTTCGAACGAGTCGGAGAAGAAATTGTTTGAATTAACGACAAGCAGCAGTGAACGCTTCGTCGTTGTGGCTTTTATCGGAATCTGAAATCTCTCTTTGTCAAGTGTTTGGGAAACTAGTGGAATTTCGAACACTTGAATGAATATGAACTTTGAGAGAGATTTTGGCAGAGTTTGGCATTGATAGCTTGAGTTTCCCGTGCTTGAATCCGATAATGGCTTGAAGTATATATAGGCAGTTTTGAAAAACTAGCCGTTGGAGTCAGGATGACGTGGCACTAGCCGTTGGAGGTTGACTCACTTCTAGCCGTTGGGAAAGTTCGTCCTTGCTGGCACACTACATGGCAAGGATCAGGTCGTGAAGCTCCATGAAGGCGGAGCATCGACCTTGATATGATAATCCAGCTTTTGAAATCTTCTAAGTCAAAGCAGGCTGGAAGCTTGATAAGGAAGGTCGATAGACAGGAAGATATACTAGCTCGATCCGAATGAGGCAGGTCGATAAACGACCTTTCTCTTACAGGGTGGATCAAACTTTCATTTAAACTTTAGAGAGCATCGACCTGCACTAACAGGTAGCAGGTCGATCTATCGGCCTTAACCCTAAACAAGTAAAATATGCCTAAGTGTGGTTTCGATAAACATCATCAAAATCAAACTGCAAGGGGTTCCCAACAGAAATAAACCTCGACTTGTTATTAATTACAAAGGTATTAATGACATTTTGGATTTCGATGGTTATTTCATACCAAGTAGAGAACACCTTATTAACTGCATAAGAAATGCAAAGGTTTTCTCAAAATTTAATTGCAAGTCAGGTTTCTACCAGATCCGCATGGAAGAAAGGAGTAAGAAGTTCACAACTTTTTCTACTCCACAAGGACATTACGTATGGAACGTAATGCCCATGGGACTGGCCAATGCACCCCAGATATTTCAAAGGAAAATGGATAATCTATTTAAAGATTATTCATCATTTATGTTTGTTTATGTTGATGACATTCTTATTACGTCAAAAGATATGAATGAACATAATAAACATCTTGAAATCTTTGCAGATGTTTGTTACAAAGAAGGGCTAGTACTGTCTAAAAAGAAGGCAGTTATAGCAACCCGGAAAATGGAATTTCTAGGAATAGAGATCGATGAAACGGGAATTATTTTGCAGGATCATATCGTGCAAAAGTGAAAGATTTCCCAGAAGATCTCAAGGAAAAGAAGCAACTTCAAAGCTTCTTAGGAGTTGTTAATTTTGCAGGAGCATTTATTAAGAATCTCGCAAAATACAGGAAAGTCTTTAGTCCACTACTAAAGAAAGATGTTCCGTTCATCTGGACTGAGGAACACAAAGAAGGAATGAGAATATTGAAAGGAGTCTGTGGAAATCTCCCCAAACTTTCAATACCACAGGACGAAGATGATTTAGTCCTATATACCGACGCAAGTGATCATGGTGGGCAGCAGTGCTTACAAAGATCACACCGAATGGAGAAGAACCATGCAGATATTGCAGCGGGTTGTTCCCAGCAAATGAAGCCATCAGATGGCACATTAACGAGAAAGAATTCTTTGTAGTTCGAAAGGCGTTTAAAAAATGGCCGTTTTATTAGCAAAGAAATTTACTTTGAAAGTCGATAACACGCAGGTTAAGGCTTTCTTAAAAAACAAGATAGAATCTAAACCTGAAAAGGCTAGATTACTAAGATGGCAAGCTGAATGTCAATATTTTGTTTTTGACATTGTTATTGTGAAATCTCATGAGAATATTCTTGCAGATTTCTTGACAAGAGATGGAGCCTACTGAGTGTAACTCCATCATCATTTCTCAGAAACATCTCCGAGAAAACCTCGAGATGTTATCTAAAGAATGGGACGAGTGTATCTTGAAGGCGGATCAAGCCGGAAAGATACAAGCTGTCGATAAGACGAAAGTCACCGACAGAATATGAGTTTGTAGGCTAGCACAAAACCAGTGCTGGAATGCAGTACAAGCGCCACTCCTTCGGGCGTCCGATAAGGAAAAAGAAGTGTTTCGGTTGCCGGCTCCTATAACGGTAGCAGAGGATTCAAATACCTCTAGCACAAGTCCTATGTTGGTGGCATCTACGGATCCACTGGCCCAAGGAAAAGATGAGATTCAGATGTCCAAATCTAAATCATCATGTCAACCCGGCACCTCTGGGGTTAAAGAGGGAGAGATCAATCTTAGGCCAATGACTGGCAAATCTAAGATTGATACTGTCACATCCCAGTTCCCGAGGGAAGGCACGTGTGCCGGGACGTGGCAAGGGGTTGGGATTAAGAAGCGGGGATAGAAAGGGGCCTAGTATCTTAGGATAATCAACCATATTATTAATGAGTTTATTTAATTAATTATGGGATCGGGACGCACAACACGAACCACGGGGTAGGCAAACCATACTGCCCGTGTCGGTCGCCATGTCTGAACCCATAGACTTTAAATAAAATACGGGATCGGGATGCTCAGCTCAAATTATGGGGTCGCCTGAGCTAAACAACCCATAATGGTTGGCTTGTGTCTGAATACCCGTAACAAAAATAAATATATATAATATATTCTTATAACGAGACTCAGGTATAGCATAGAGATTTTATTTCAAAACCTGAAATTTAACTTAGGAAGCCTAGTACATTGCAGGATCGTTACTAATGACAAGCGTATTTCCAAGCGTAGCGGAAGCTCTATTCTTAAATAGCACAACCACAACAACAATCCTCTTCAGCCACGTCTGCTCCACATGCTCCTTAATCTGCAAAACATTTGGAAAGGAATTGCAGGGTTGAGTACTAATGCACTCAGTGGGTTTGTGCCAAAAACATATATTATAAAAAGAATATCCATGATAATAAAGCACACATAGAAGGGTTTAAAAATCATATAACTTCCATGCACACGAAAACCCATTTTCGTTGATTGCGCGCAAATGCGTATTACCATGTTACCCTTATATTGATCCCGGGACGTACCACTGCCGGATCCCTTAATGATGGAGCCTATAGTTTGGAGAAAATGGAGTATTTCATCCACTAGTTCTCCCCTCGAAGTTAGTACCAATTGGTGATCAACCCAATGATATCTAACCGTGCGCACAACCCCTCGATTAGTGTGTTAGACCAACCAAAAGACCCGATCGTAAACATAAGAGCCTTAAACATGTAATCACGCATCAAAACATTTTTCATGGATAATCCCACATTTTAGAGCTTACTAACTCAAATAATACTATGAAAAGAGAAACCCCACGAATATACTGAAAATAAAACCCCACCTTATAACTTGAGACGTAGAAGAACAGTAACTCAATTCTTTATCTTTAACCACTATGGATCACCTTCGGTGATGTCGCGGCCTTCTAAAACACCTTACACTAGTAGTTTGACTTCTATAACTTAAACAAGAGCAAGAAGGAAGTGATGGACAATTGAATTAATAGTAATCATCTATTTATAGTACCACCACCGTAGGTTAGCCTTGCATTATCATCACTAGGCTTTATGAATCACCAACCTATATTTTTGTGCATGGAAGACACGTACATACATATCCATTCATGTATACATATCCATGCATGTAATAATGAGTCATATTGCATGTATATATGTATCATAATATTTTTTTTTAATATTTATTTAATTTCTTCTAGATGTATAGGAATTCAATTATATCTTTACATATTCGAGTTATTCATATACATGAGTAATATAAATTATTCTTACCATAATTATTTAGACAAAATTATACTAATACGTATATAACCATATTTGTTCCATTTTCTTTATATAACAAATATTAACTACTTCAAGTTAAACTATATAAACATTTATACTAATCCTACATTTTTTATATACTCATAATAACTACAATTATGAGACTCTTTCATCCTTATTTATAAATAAATTATTTAGGATTAGCAAAACTAGTCTATTGATATTTGAGTCATGACAATTAAAATTTAAATTTCATTAGGAAGCTTATTTTCATTTAATAGAATTATTTGAGATATAACAGATACCGATCAAGTTATTCAAGTTTCTTCTTATTGGCAGGCATATCAAGCTAGCTGAGAGAAGCTTCTTACAAGAAAGGGAATTAATCCAAGCTATTGTATAATTGATGGCTCGGGAAAATATCCCAGGGTGTGGATGAAGCCAGGAGCAAATCCACATGATGTTAAGCAATGGTATGATTTTGGAGCTCTTTCTTCGGTTCTTACCATATCACCAGCATTCACAGAGATCAAGAATCTACCCAAATGGATTCAAGAAGATGTGTATGATTCGTGGGCTAACAATGATCAACTTAGCCGCGGTGATGTTTTGGAGTTATACTTTATAAGTGCAGCTCCAGAACCATCAGGAAAAGGGAATCATGAAGCCTTCCATCACCTAAGGCTAAGGAGACCCGATGAGAGAGCCTTAAATGGAGTTAAGGCACTAGATGGAGATGTTCCACTTGTGTCCACCATCTCAGAAGATGAAATCTCAACGCGACGAGCCTGGGGTTTATGGGTTTGTCTCACAGAGATGGACAAAGTCAAGTACCAGTTCAAAATTTTCCAGAACTCGGTAAATGGATCTTTCCTGTTAAATACCATGACAGGAAAAACAACAAGATTTGCAGAGGAAGCTTTTGAAAGAAAGAGAACTTTGCTATGGAAAAACCAGCTGGTGGTGAGTAAAGAGACTCATCGCAAATGTTGCAACATGGCTCATTTTGGACATTGGAATGAACGCATCTGTTCGTCATGCCAAAACCAGAAAGAGCTTGAGTTCGGGAAAGGATTTATGCCAAAGGCAGGACGAGCCCGAGCCACCGACAAGAGAAAGTCACAGACAGGTTCAGCCAAGAGAATGCCAAGGGCCCCGGGGAAAAGTTTTCCCAACAAGAAATAATAGAGTCATGTGACTCTACACAAGAGGAACCCCACCCAAAAAGAAGACGACAAAGGTGGGTTGCAGGATAGAGACATTTCACCAAATATTTTGGTAGAATTCAAAAATGGAGGACCCAGACTCCATTTGTCAAGTTACATTATCAACACTTTCGGTGGAGATAAGGACAGGAGAGCAAAGGCCGACCCTCACCAATACCGCAACTTTCGGTGGAAGAGGAATATGCCAGCGAATTTGGCATCCGAGGCAATAATGCAGGATTAGGGAGATACAATCCTGCATCTATATAAAGAGCAGAAAGGAGAAGAAGAAAGGCATCAACCTTTTCTTTACATTCTTCATAAATAAACATTGTAATAGTTTTTAGTTTTAAGTGCATGAGAGTTTCTATTTTCTCTACCATAGGTAGCTAAGCAAGTTTGTCTCCTCCCAAAAGGAGATAATCTTATGTAATAAATAGTTTATAATTCCCTAATAAAAATTTGGGCTTTTGTTCATCACCTGTCGCCAAATTTTAATTCTTGTATACCAAGAAAATACTCTACGCCCCGAGTAGGAAACGAACGAGGGCTGTGCTGTTTGCTGTTGAAGGAATCCGTGGCTGGAACCATCCGGTGCTCCGCGTGGATGGAATGCGTTTGCCGTAAAACCCAGACGGATAGGACCCGACAGCAACTCGGTCAAAAGGTATGAAGTTGGTTTTACAAAATTTTTTAATTTTGTGGAAGGGTGATGGGCCTGATGATATTTTGCATGGCTAGGAGTGGAAATATACAAAAGCAAAGAGAAATTCATTGTTTAAAGGGCATCAATGACATTTCAAAGAAAAATGGGTATTTTTAATACCATGGGTGTTAAAATCAGTGTTCTAAAAGACGCCGCCTAGGTGCGCTAGTTAGTGCCTCGCCGCCCGACTAATATGTAATCCGTCTAGGCTCTATGCGCTACCCAACGGGCCGCTCTTGAAGCTTAATCAATAGTCTATATGTGTTAATTAATATAGTTTTAGGCAAACTATGATACTCTATGTATGATTTTGGATTTATAATTATGAAACTAACCTATCAATTGTCATAGTATGTGTATTTATTATAAATTTGGCAACAATATTGTAATAATAGTAAAAATAAGCATTATAGTTCGAATCCGCCTAGGCCCCGCCTAGCCGCCTAGGCGCTAGTCAGCCCTCCACCGCCCGACTAGCGCCTAGCGCTTTTTAGAACATTGGTTAAAATGGGTAGTTTTGTAGTGGGGTTTTTGAAAATGGGTAGTTTTAATTTTCTCCCTATTTTATTTTAGTTTATGGGCTGGACATGTTTAGATATTTATATATAATCATTGTGCAGTGAAGGAGTCGAATTTTGATAGTGAAAATTAGGGCGGATTTATTTCCCTTTCTTGTATCTTTCGGTATTATGTAGGGAATCGACCGAATTTCACTTATTCTGCATTCTCTTTCGGTATTGTGTGGATCACAATAAACGGATTTATACACTTCCCCTACATCAGCCCCTATCGAGAAATAACACATACGCAATCACGAAAATGAGGAAAAGGATAACACGAGATTAGTTTACCGGTTCGTCTTTAGAGGAGTAGTAGTAATAGATTTGTTTACCGTTTCGTTGTTCGTCTTTTAACTACGTTTGAAAGGGATGACAAAGGAGGCGGTATTTTGCTATTGTGTTTGAGGGTTTATTTTTAAATGGTTGTGGATATACTATACCCACCTCCATATGTAATTACGTATTATATTTAATATTTTAATCATATGTAAGGGCTGAGTGTAGTACACTTACACCCATATAAAATTCTTTGGTATTTAAGTTGGAATAAAATTCTTTGAGCTAATGGCCGAAAGTCGCCACTTTAATATAACAAACACATATTATAGCGGCAAAGATAAAAATCATAAATAGTAGCAGCCATATTTTGTGCTAATGTCTATTCTACACTTAATGAAAATCATTAGGTAGTTTAATATAAGCCCACTCCTAGTTAGTCCCCTGTGGATTTAGGAGTTTGGGTCCACCATTGATAAAGATATAATCCCAGTTAAAGCTACCTTGAATATTATGTCTACTATAAATCAAGCTTCATCAATCTATCATTAGTCACTAGTCTTGAACCGCAATAAGAGAGGATGAGCAGGAGTTGTTCGAAGAAATGTCTCAATTAATATTTAGAGTATTTAGAGAGAGAAACTGAGATCGAAATTGATATCCAGTTTATTATTCTGGACGAATCTGCCCTCTCCGACCGGAACGAGCGATACTATCAAGGAGAGCCAGATGAACCGGAAGTGTTAACACGTGTCAAGCTAAATTTCTCGAACCGCCACTAAGTTACTAACCATAACAAACTAGAAAAGCTCATCAAGCTCTTTCGTCGAAATGGGGTCACGGCTGGTGTTGTAAATCACAATCTTCTCCAAGTTTGGAGCTCTCATCAGCAGGATTTTGGCCATTGTTAGCACTGGTTCACCAGAATTACTCAAATCAAAATACTCTTCGAACATGACCGTCTTCAGATGTATTATGTCACAATTTTGATCGTCCCTCGTAATTGAACCACATTTGGAGGACTCCTAATAAATAACACAAAAAATGGACTCTGATATACTGGAATAGTAAACACGAAAATGGAACTGAAAGTATTGCAAAATCATCCATCATATAACTGCAAAAATCAAGACGATAGGAAGTAAAAAGCAATCTACCTTCTCATCTCTGTCGTAGATATTTAAGACGAGCTCCTGGACGAACGGACAAGATTCAAGCATTGCTACAACACCATACAAGGCTTCCAACCAGATAGACTTAAAACCTCCACCTTCATGGGATGGGCTATTCGCCACCCATGTGTAGCCATGATCGATAGAGCCTAATTCACAAATTTCGCAACGAAATCATAATCAAAAAGGGAGTCTAGCATTCATCTCAAACCATCACAAGATCCAATGAAAATCGTAAACATAAGTAAAAGCAGGGGATAGCAAAATCCAATAGAGCCCAATAATCAAGGATAAACACAAAAATAGCTCAAACTATACATATTTATTGTCTATGCTAAAATCCCAAACTATCATGTTTTTTCTCATTAAAATCAAATGATCCATGACAATAGATGCCACATTGCGAATTGATGTGCAAATAGTAATCATTGAATCCAGTTCAGTGCGGCCCGAGTTGAGTTTAAAGCATTTAGGATTTGAATATTGAAAAAGCCATAAGCAAACACAAACACACGTACCTTTGAGAAGCCATGGCTCAAGCTGAGTTTCTTGAGGCTCCTGACTAGGTGAAGGAAATTTTCAAACTTTTCAATGGTGGTGATGATCTCCTCTGATGTGAATCCGTCTAGCAAGGCGAATTCAGCATATTCGAGAGATCCTACGTTTTCGAACCGCACATTTTTTCCCTCTAATATAACTCCTATACGCAAATGCTTCATATACGGTGCCCAAATCTCCAATGGACCATCGTTTGGGCCAGTATAGTATCTCACCGACAGAAAATTAAAACTCCGATTTCCGATCTCCAGACGGCTGAATCCGCAGCACATGTCGAGCGTTAGGGTTTCCAAAAGAGGGCAACCTGATAGAATTTCCCCAATTGCTTGCCGCTGCTGGAAATCCACGCGCTTCAGCCACAGGTATGTCAGGCACCGCCACTCCACCGGCGTCTTCACCGACGCGATGCTGCAGTTTCTCAGAGACAAGACCGCCAGCGATGAATTGGAGTACATCGCCGGGGGCAAATCGTACCCGACTGGACGGGAGTCCATGCAATCGGTAAGTAGATCCAAATAGACTCTCTTCATCTTGTTATTGGCGGCAAAATCGAGCCAGGAATCGAGGTCGGAGGCGAGGCTCCGGTCGTAATAGAATTCGACGGACAAGCTTTCGAGCGCACGACCTCTCCGAATAGCGAGCGCCGCGTGAACGCCGGCGGCGAAGCGCCGTCTTTCCTCGATATTCTGGCTTCTGCACAAAAAGTGGAAGGGCAAATTCGTCCAGAGAAATCTCCACTGATTCGAGAGAACGGCAGTCCTGGCTGCTTCCTTCAAATCCAGGCGATGGATAATGTCAAGGAGTAGAGGCTCCGGTAGCGCGCCCAGCCGATCCACCTCCGTCTCCGGCATTGGCCTCGCGCCGCTGCTCCGGCTCCGGTGTAGGTTTGCGGCGCTTGCTTACGTGGCTCGTCGTTTTCATGAGAGAGACTTAAACCTGGGGAGGCGAGAGGTGGCTTAGTAAATCGCGAGGCTTTATCACGTTTTTATTTTTTTTTTAAAAAAAATCTGGTTTCTTTCGCCACGTTTTTTTATTTTATTTTATCTAATGTTTTCTTTTCGATTTTACCACTATTAATACCGAAGAGAAATTTTCCCCTACCCATTATAGACATTTTTAATCGGTTAACTAATTCATTTTTTAGGCAGTTTTAGGTATATATTTGTATGATACTTTTTATTCATTTTTAACCTGTTCACTAATTTATTTTTTTAGATAGTTTAAGGTATATACTTATATAATACTTTTTATTCATTTATAATATGTCACGTTATTCGCGGATACATTAAGAATGTTCTCTGCGAGTAGGTGAACATTTCTCTAATATTGAAATAGTGTCAATAATTTCGTTATGTCACTATATGCACTATTGTCACTAATAGTGTCAATAATTTCAAATTTTGTTTTTCAAACATCAAGCAAAAATATAAGAGACCAAATAATGACCCGATTTTATCGATCCTATTTTGATATTAATAGTAGTATCAATTATTCCAATTGTTCCATGTGTTACTTTTTTTCAAACTTCAAACAAAAATATAAGACTAGATAGTGACATCATTTTCACATTATGTACTTAGTTAGTACTATGGTAATATTCAAACTATTTTCACATTAATAATATCAATTCTGTCAATTGTTCAACAATTTCAACCTCAACAACAATAAAAGGAAACACAAAAGTGCAATCCAAAAATGTCACAACATCAACCAACCAAATAATTCTAAAATAAAATCTAACTTGTGATCACTTCTCATTCTTTCATGCGTTTTTCAAAAATATTACTACTAGTTTTGGATGAAAAACTATGCTAAAAGATGCATCAATGGTTGAGAAAGCACAAGACTGGATATCTGCACGAAATGAACATTGATTATGATAGAATACCATGGTCACCAGATTTCGATTGTTGCTTTATGTGAAGATCTCGGAAACTGGAGTAGTGCATTCTTCAGATCATCAAGCTCTTTCATCGAATCAGGGTCAACATCAGTTTTGTAAATCACCATCTTCTCCAAGTTTGGAGCTCTCCTCAGCAGGATTTTGGCCACTGTTACCATTGGTTCACCAGAATTACTTGAATCAAAATACTCTTCAAATTTGATCGTCTTCAAATGCATTAAGTCACGAATTAGATCGTCCCTCGTGATTGGACCGTATTTGACAGTCTCCTGAAAAATAACAGAAACATTGAATAGTATGCAAGATTTTGTAATATAAATAATCATAAACAATAAGAAGTGGATTATTTGTCTAATCATAACATACAGTATCACCTTATTACAATACTAAAATTAAAACAATATAGGATCGCATACAAGCAATTATGTAAACTTACTTCTAAGTGCAACAGAATATGATGAAAAGTTTGCATTTTTTGTTTTTTCATTTATTGTTGCACTGTTGAAGATTCCTGTATAGATCATCTCCCTCACCCTACCCTTGTGCAATTGTGTTTTTTTTTTTTAGTACAACAGAACACAGCATGCACACATACCTATTGATAACTCGAATACATGTGTTTTACCAACTAAGTTGAGGATCATTGTCACTTAAGCACCTAAAGTAGGGTGGATAAAGTTCATACTCTCGTATTGAACTGTGTCACTTCTTATGTATCCAAGCCAAATTTTAATAAAACACTAATATATGTGCTAGAATAGAGAACAAAAAAATAGGAACTCAAGTATTGCAAAATCAACCATGATATAACTGAAAGATCAGGACAAGCAAAAAAAGAAAAATCTACCTCCACTTCTTCCGGTACATAGCAATCTACGGCCAGCTCCTGGACGAATGGACAAGATTCAAGCATAGCTACAACACCACAAGGTTTAGCACCTGACAGACTTAACACCTCTACCTTCATGGGATGAGCAAATTGCCACCCATGTGTAGCCATCATCGATAGAGCCTAATTCATAAATTTCACAACGAAATCATAATCAGCCTAATTCATAAATTTCACAACGAAATCATAATCATAAAGGGAGTCTAGCATTCATCTCAAACCATCACAAGATCCAACGTAATCGTAAACCAAATTGAAACCAGGGGATAGGATAGCAAATCCAACAAAGCTCAATTGACAATTGATGTGCAAATCCAGTTCAGTAAGGCATGCATTTAGCATTCGACTAGTGAAGAAGTTATACATAAACAAACACACATTCCCATGCCAAAGCCATAGCCCAGACTGACTTCCTTGAGGCTACGGCCTAGGTGAAGGAACTTTTCCATGGTGGTGACTATCGCCTCCATGGAATCGTCGTTTAGTAAAGAAGATAGATCGAATCCAGCAGATTCAAGGGATCCGACGTTTTCGAACCGCACCGATCTTCCAACTGACGAAACACCCATCTCGCATATATGCAAATGCTTCATACACGACGCCCAAATCTCCAGCGAACCCTCACTGCGGCCGCTATAGTATGTCACAGACAGATACCTAAAACTCCGGCTTCCGATCTCCAAACGGCTGAATCCGCTGCACATGTCGAGCGTTAGGGTTTCCAAAAGAGGGCAACCTGATAGAATTTCCCCAATTGCTTGTTGCTGCCCGAAATCTACGTGCTCCAGCCGCAGGGACTTGAGACGCCACCACGCCACCAGCGACTTCACCGACGCGATGACGCAGTTTCCCAGAGAAAGTTGCGTCAGCGACGAATTGGAGTATATAGCCGGAGGCAAATTGTACTTGTCTGGGCGGAAGTTCTTGTAATCATTAAATAGATTCAAACGGAGACTCTTCACTTTGTTTTTGGCGGCAAAATCGAGGTCGGAGGCGAGGCGCCGGTCGTAATGGAAATAAAAGGACAACGATTCGAGCGCAGGGCCCCTGCGAAGAGCGAGCGCCGCGTGAACTCCGGCGGCGTAGCGTTGTATCTCCTCGATATTCCTGCTCACGCAAACAAGGTCGAAGGGCAAGCTCGTCCAGAAGAATCTCCATTGTTTCGAGAGAACGGCAGTCCTGGCTGCTCCCTTCCAACATCCCCGACGACGGATAATATCAAGGAGTAGAGGCTCCGGCAGCGCGCCAAGCCGATCCACCTCCATCTCCATCGCTCCGGTGCTGATAGGTTAAAACCTATCGAGATAAGGGAACGGACGCGAGGAACTCCCCGACGTACACGCTCAAGCACGGCAACAAGGAAGAAGAAATAAAAACGTAGGGAATTAGGGTTTTGTATTATGGTAATGAATAATACAACGCTAATCCACTATTTATAATCTACGGACCTTAGGGAGTTGATTCGACTTACGATTCGGGAAAGAATCAACAAGAAAACCCGAAAAGGAGCTTATAATCACGCTCGACCCAATTAATATAAAACGTCCTAAGCCCAACACTAATAACTCCAAAAATACGAAATAAATAAAAATAGATCAACGATAGAGAATGAAGTCCTCGAACTTCCGAGGAGCTCGACCCCTTCTCGTCGGACGACTCCTTCCTTCCTCATCATCATGCTTCTGCTCATTCCCTTCACTAGTATATAAACCACAACCTCCTGCTCACGCCTCTCTCCTTGGACTTCCTCATGCAACATCGGAGATACGGTGCACGTATCAATAGGGATGGCAATTCTACCCGCAAACCCGATTACCCGCGGGTACCCGCCCCTAATGGGACGGGTTTGGGTATGAAATCATGTACCCGAATCGGGTTCGGGTTCGGGGTGGGGCGGTTTGATGGTCCCCACCCCGTACCCGCTCCGACAATAAATTAAATATTAAAAATTTTAAATTATATTTAAAATTTTAATAAATTTAATATTTTTTTATTAATCTTTATTTAAAAATTTTAATTTATGAATATTATATTAATTAATGAACTATTTTTTAATTATAAATTAATTTTAACATTAAAATAATAATAATTATTTTTCAAAAAAATCAATTTTTTAAATAGATAAATCATTTTTTTAATAAAAATCATTTTTTTAAAAAAAAAAAAATCTAATCGGGTACCCGACGGGTATCCTTCTCCCGGCGGGTAATGCCCGCCCCGTACCTGCATTGATTTAATCAGAGGCGGGTATGGGGGTGGGGAAGCTATACCCAGCCCCGCCCCGCCCCATTGCCATCCCTACGTATCAACTCCCCCGCCGTTAGAATTATCCTTGTCCTCAAGGATTAAGGAAGGAAAATGCCGTTTTATCACATCCATCGGTTCCCACGTAGGAACACGCCCCTCATCATCCTCCCAATGCACTAAACCTTCTTCCACAGCCTCATTATGCCACCATACACGCCGACGGCCAGCCAAACGCACGGGCCGAGAAACCACCCTCCCACGCGCAACACGGCCGGAAATTCTGCCGAACCCGCTGCATGATCTTCCACGTAAGGCCTCAACAAGCTCACATGAAATACATCATGTATCTTGCTACCTTCGTGCAGCGAAAGACGATACGCTACCTCCCCGACGCGCTCCGTTATCGGAAAAGGGCCATAAAACGCCGTGCTAGCTTCTGCGACAAAGGACGGGCCACCGAATGTTGGCGATACAACTGCAATTTCAACAAAACCCTATCGCTAACCTTGAACTCGACGTGGCGACGATGCTTGTTCGCCGACGACTGCATGCGCTGCTGTGCTTTTTCTAAATTCCGCCTCAACCACACAAGAAGCTCCCCCCGTTGACGAATAACGTCGGCGACGGCCGGAGGACAGGTTGCAGAGGGCGCGGCAGCCACTAATGAGGGAGGCTCGCGGCCATAGAGGGCATGGTATGGCGACGTTCCAAGCCCCTCGTGATGGAAACAATTAAGGGCGAGCTCCGCCCAAGGGAGAAAATTCGTCCACTTTGTAGGACGGTCCGACACGAAAGCTCGTAAATACTGTTCTAACCCCCTATTCCGAACCTCCGTTTGCCCGTCAGATTGAGGGTGATAAGCCGTCGAGAACTTGAGCTTCGTCCCACTTAAACACAATAAGTTATCCCACACTTCATTCAAAAAGACCGAATCTCGATCGGAGACCAATGACTTAGGAAAACCATGATGCTTTACAACAGTATCCACAAACAAGTTGGCCACCCTCCAAGCATCAAAACGTGTCGGCAATGGAGCAAAATGAGCATACTTAGAGAGGCGGTCCACCACCACCATGATATCCGTGAAGCCACGAGACTGCGGCAATCCCGTAATAAAGTCCATTGTGACGTGGTCCCACACCTGATATGGAATTGGAAGAGGTTGCAGAAGTCCGGCCGGTCGCTGAGTCGAGTACTTCGTTGTCTGACAGTCATAACATGCCCCTACAAAGCTTTTGACATCACGGCGCATTCCCGACCAATAGAATTGCGAAGCAAGGCGACGAAACGTGCGATCAACTCCGGGATGCCCTGCCGACGGAGTAGAGTGATATTCATATAGCAAGGCTGGCCTCTCCGCCGAATCCTTTGCTACCACAATCTGCCGCTCTCGGAAAATAAAACCATCCACTTCCCGGAAGGCCGCGGATGTCTCTCCCTCGCTAATTTTCT
Source organism: Thymus quinquecostatus (assembly GCA_024222315.1). Lineage (NCBI taxonomy): Eukaryota > Viridiplantae > Streptophyta > Magnoliopsida > Lamiales > Lamiaceae > Thymus > Thymus quinquecostatus. Next base: position 4,881,908 of record CM044167.1, read on the forward strand.
TTCGCAACTCCACCAATTCCGGGATCTTGTTCATATCCTCACGTAAGATTTCCATAATCTCGGGTAGGGGTTGAGCCACGGTCAAAAACAACGCCCCTTCGTCCATCATTGGCGCGTCACCCTCGTCACGCCTAGACAAGGCGTCGGCCACACGGTTTGTTGCTCCTGTTTTGTACTCAATACGAAATTTATAGCCCATCAATTTTCGTACATACAGCTGCTGATCGGGAGTCTGAATCAATTGCTGCAACAATTCACGCAAGCTTTTCTGATCAGAGCGAATGACGAACTCCCGCCCGAGTAGGTACTGACGCCATTTCTGCACCGCTTCTACGATAGCATAAAGTTCCTTGTGATAAGTAGAGGTCACATGGCGTCGCGGTCCCAACTTCTTGCTAAAAAATGCTATCGGTATCTTGTCCTGCAACAATACCACCCCTACACCAAAATCGGAAGCATCGGTTTCAATATAGAACGTCTTGGAGAAGTCCGGAAGGCGCAAAATGGGGGCCGAAGTCATGGCCGATTTCAGCTTGTGGAAACTCTCCTCTGCATGCGGTGTCCACACAAATTCCTCTTTCTTGAGTAAGTCCGTAAGAGGCGCAGCTAGCATGGCATAACCCTCGATGAATCGCCGATAGTAGCCGGTTAGGCCCAAAAATCCCCGTAACTTCTTAACCGATGTTGGAGTCGGCCACGCAACCATGGCCTCGATTTTAGAGGGGTCCGCCTTCAGATGGCCCTCCGAAATTATGTGCCCCAAATATTCCACCGATGCACAACAAAATGAACATTTAGATAACTTTATACAGAAGTGATGTTTCTGTAGAATAGTAAAAACCTCACCGAGGTGTTTGGCGTGCTCTGGAACGGATTGGCTGTACACGAGGATGTCGTCGAAGAAAACGATGACAAACCGATGTAGGTATGCACGAAAAATCTCGTTCATGGCCGCCTGAAACGTCAATGGCGCATTCGTCAACCCGAAGGGCATCACCAGGAACTCGAACTGGCCATCGTGAGTCCGAAAAGCCGTCTTATATACGTCCTCCTCATGCATCCTGATCTGATGATATCCGGACCTCAAATCCAACTTCGTAAACACTCTGGCTGCCCCAAGTTCATCGAAAAACTCGTCTGCTGTTGGGATTGGGAAATGATCGGCCACCGTGACGTTATTAAGGGCCCGGTAGTCAATACAGAAGCGGAACGACCCATCCTTCTTACGAATAAGCAGGACCGGTGACGAAAATGCACTGCAACTCCTTCGAATGATTCCCGCCTAAAGTATCTCACGAACCTGTCTCTCTATCTCGTTCTTCTGAAAGTACGGATAGCGATAAGGGCGAACGTTGACCGGTTTGGTATGCGGCAATAGATGGATTTTGTGATCAAAGGCACGGGGCGGCGGCAATTCGGTCGGGACGGCAAAAACTCTCGCAAACTGCATAATGACGTCCCTCACGGCCGTGGGCAAGTCCGACGGTAGCTCGAGGGTCCCGTCGTCGAGCTTAGCCGATGCATCGACTGCAACAATCTCAAAGCATTCGGCGACTTCTTCATGTAACATTATGGCCGCAAAAGTTTCGCCGACACACGGCGAGGGGAACGGGACGCCACCTTCAAGCTAATCGGCCTCCCCTTCAATTGAAATTCCAACGTTCCCAAGTCATAATCAGTGGTCACCCGATGCAATGAGCTAAGCCAAGGGCGCCCCAAAATCACGTCCGGCCCATGGATAGGCAAGACGAATAAATCCACCGTCAACGTATGCCCTTGGATCCGAAGATCCACTCGCTCCGCCAAGTTAGAACACACTAGGGCCTCCCCGTTGCCCACATACACTCTGAAAGGGGTAATAGGCCGCAACGACAACTCCACGCACTCCGCAATCCGTGGATGAATAAAACTATGGGAGCTGCCCGTATCAACAAGGATGCCAACCTCTACCGAACGCAACCACCCTTGAAAATCCAATGCCGGCGACCGGGGACGGCCATCGATACGATACATGTGATACAAATCAGCCGTCACCACCTCTGAAACCGCCAACTGAGATTCCGGCGAGACCATACCCTCTTCGTCCTCATCATCGGATCCCATGTAAGCCAATAATCGGCCCTTACAAACGTGGCCTGTCGCCCATTTTTCGGAGCAATACCATCACAGGCCCAACCGCTTATTCTCCGCCTTTTCAGCTGCCGATAACCGCACCACGGGCAGTTTAGAGTAGTCCCTGGGTTTGGAGGAGCTAGGGGTAGGGTTAGCCGAAGCCGGCTGTTCAACCAAACCCGGTGTCATTGTGGGAGCCAAGGCTGTCCGCACGTCCCGCCCTTGCCATTGGCGGCGACCTTGCACGGCACTCCTATCCGCAGCCCCGTCAAACTCCATCGCTAGATCCATAGCCGATGCCATGTCGTCGGGTGCTGGAAACGCACCTGACTCTTTATCGGATTCCGAAGACCACCCAAATAGATCGCAAGCAACGTCGACTCCGCCACGCCTTGAATCTGGTTCAACATGCGATCAAACTCCTTGTTATAATCTGCCACCGACCCTGTCTGCGTCAATTTTACGATTAATTCGACATAATTAACGAAATAGTGAGGATCAAAACGCCGGCGAACATCATCTAAGAACTGGGACCACGAGACCACCGGATTGTTCGCCCGATAAGAAAAAATCCAATCGAACGATGGAGGAGCGAATAGCATGACGATGTAGTGAAGTCGATGCTCTTCCGGCAATCGAATAAGATCAAAATAATACTGTATTCGCGTAACCCAGCTGTGGGCGTCGGTACCGTCGAAGATCGGGGGATCCATCGTCATCAAGCGGCTGGGATCCGCTGAAGGCGATGGCTGCTGGAATCTGGGGATGTGCTGATCCGGGCCAACGCGAGAGTGAGAGGGATCCCATGAAGAATTCACGGCTGGGCCCGGGCCCGGTGGGTCCCAAGAAGACGCCCGAGGGGGCCCCATAAGTTGTTGCGGTGTTAGGGTTTGGGAAAACCCTAGTGGCAGGCGGTCGTGCGTCCAAGCACCAGCGGAACCCACTGTCGACGTCAACGGCGGTGCACACGTGAAGGTGGGACCCAACGTGGAAGCGGCCGAAACTCCAGGAATCCACGACGGAGACTTCCAGCCGGGCGGCATCCCGTAAGGCGGGTCCGGCTCAGGCCGCAACGATTCCTGCGACAACGGGACACGATCATCTTTCCCGTCGAACTTCGCTTCCAAACGGCGAAGCAAAGAAATAATCACCTCCATATGCGTAGATGAGGAACTCGAGCTCTCCCCAAGTACCCCCTGCTGCTGGTATCCCGAAGGAGAGGACACCGGTGTCTCCGCCGAAGTCATCGAATTACTCGACATGGGAATTGAGTATCGGAATGAAAGCACCAGTTGATAGGTTAAAACCTATCGAGATAAGGGAATGGACGCGAGGAACTCCCCGGCGTACACGTTCAAGCACGGCAACAAGGAAGAAGAAATAAAAACGTAGGGAATTAGGGTTTTGTATTATGGTAATGAATAATACAACGTTAATCCACTATTTTATAATCTACGGACCCTAGGGTTGATTCGACCTACGATTCGGGAAAGAATCAACAAGAAAACTCGAAAAGGAGCTTATAATCACGCTCGACCCAATTAATATAAAACGGGCTAAGCCCAACACTAATAACTCCAAAAATATGAAATAAATAAAAATAGATCAACGATAGAGAATGAAGTCCTCGAACTTCCGAGGAGCTCGACCCCTTCTCGTCGGACGACTCCTTCCTTCCTCATCATCATGCTTCTGCTCATTCCCTTCACTATTATCATAAACCACAACCTCCTGCTCACGTCTCTCTCCTTGGACTTCCTCATGCAACGTCGGAGATACGGTGCACGTATCAGGTGTCCCTTTCGGGAAATACCACACTTACGCAATCACGAAAGTGAGGAAAAGGAGAAATGACACGAGATCAGTTTATCTAGTCCGTCTTTAGATAAAGGTTGATTTGTTACCCGATTTGTTGTTCGTCTTTTGACTACGTCTGAAAGAGACGACAAAGAGGCAGTAATTTGCTGTTGTGTTTGAGGGTTTATTTTTAAAGGGATGTTGATGTACTACACCCACCCTCATATGTTATTGCCATGTAGGATTTTTTATAAGAGGTGTCAAAGTTATAATTAAAAAAAAAAAATTGTAATAAAACATACTATTTGCATAAATTATAAGAAGTTAGCATAATACATATACTCCCTCTGTCCCACCTAATTAGTCTCATTTGAATATTATATACCTAGCATATGAATATCTAATGGGACTAATTAAGTGGGACGGAGGGAGTACAAACTAACATAATTAATCAAGAACTAAGTTAACGTATTCATTTCCAACCAAACGTACTGTTTTCTTCCCCATTTACAAAATACCGCGAAGAAGAAATAACTTTGAAAAATTGGAGGAATCTCAATTTGTGCAGCCGCGTTTTTTTTTTAGAATTTTAGCTATTTAAATGATTTTATATACATTCGAATAATAATAATAATAATAATAATAATAATAATAATAATAATAATAATAATAATAATAATAATAATAATAATAATAATAATAATAATAATAATAATAATAATAATAATAATAATATTTTATTATTATTATTATTATTATTATTATTATTATTATTATTATTATTATTATTATTATTATTATTATTATTATTAGGGGTATAATATGTATTTCACAATAAAATTTAAGGGGTGTCAATTGACACCCCTTGTCCAAGGGTCCATCCGCCCCTGGTTATTGCGCATTATATTAATACTAGTGCAGTACTCTATGTTATATTTTATAGTAACAATATATATATATATATATATATATATATATATATATATATATATATATATATATATATATATATATATATAGTGATTTATTTGTGTGATTATAATTAAAAATAATAATAACATTGAGTTTACATTAAAAAAAAGAAAAGAAAAAGTAATACATAAGGAAGTAATTTTTAGGTTAATTTTACTCCTCTCGAATGGCGAGTAGCCCGTTGTTTATCAAGATACAAAAAATAGATTATGAGAGATGACGTTTCAAGAGTAGTTCTATTTATTTTCAATGTCAAGCCACCATTCATATGTTGTAAAATATATTAAATGTTTACATCCTCCCGTCACTACTCAATTAATAAAACATATTAAAATTTCCATCCTCCCGTCACTACTCAATTAATAGAACATACCGTTTACTCGTAATAATATGAAAATGGGTTAAGAAATTAAGATTTTTACAATACATATATTTTATATTTTATCCCGTTAAAATTTAACATGAACCGCTTTAAAATGTTATTTTAAACCAAAATTTAAAATAAAATAAAATATCATATATTATTACTGCGCCAAAATTCTATTAAATATAAACTTAGAGAAATAAATTATTACAAATTCTTGGTAGATTAAAGAAGTTTCCTATTTTTTAGATACTTGTACAATTGTATATATGATTAGTGATGAACCCTCGATTTGCGGCCCAAGTTTGTGTATGGTTTGTGTACGAAAATAAAGAGAGACTCAAGAGAATTACGTGGTTCGATCGATGTGATCTCCGTCCACGGGAGGAAAAAGAGTATGTTTTGTATTCAGAATGGCATAAGTGTGTACAATACAATCAATTCTCCTATTTATAGACAAAGTGAATGACGGTTGTGAAGGTGAGAACGTGGAGGTGTGGGCAGTTTTGCCTTGCTCCGGTTTCTTCTCCATCAACCCACGTACTTGGGATTTAGGGCTCAACTCCCTGGGCCTGTGTCTGGTGTGGGCTGGGCCGAGCTGGTGGTGGGCCTGTCTTTACTGGGCCTATGCCGAGCTGGGCCTGTGCCGAGGTGAACTGGTTGGGCTTTTGGGCCTAGGGAGATGGGCCATTTCCTTTCACATCCCCCCCCACAAGTCTTGGGGTGATGGAGGTGATTCTTGCATCTTGTTGTGACGTGCCAGGCTTATGTGAGAATTCGGTGTAATCCGAACTCGCACTTGGTGTACCCTCTTCGAAACTGAGAGTTCGAGATGCTCCGAACTCGCTTTTGGCGTACCCTCGTCGCAACTGAGAGTTCAAGATGCTCCGAACTAGCTCTTGGTGTACCCCCTTCAAAACTGAGAGTTCGAGATGGTCCGAACTCGCTCTTGGCGTACCCCCTTCAAAACTGAGAGTTCGAGATGGTCCGAACTCGTTCTTGGCGTACCCCCTTCAAAACTGAGAGTTCGAGATGGTCCGAACTCGCTCTTGGTGTACCCCCTTCAAAACTGAGAGTTCGAGATGGTCCGATCTGGGCTCCCGCCGAAAACACATAAAGGTGTCAGGTGCACTAAATGCGACGCTTGGGGTACCGATAAAGCAGGGATTGGACGGGCGATTCACGAAACGCCGTCGCATTAACTAGCGTACTCAATACACATTAACTCTCCCCTCTTAATGTACCATGATTGGGGAAAAAGCAATCATTCACTCTCTTTAATTTGCGAAAAACTGAACCCTAACTTTCAAATTCTCCTCACTGTTCATCGTCGCCAACTCCAAACTTCTGCAAATTCTTCAAGAATTCAACCAAAAAGTAAGTTATGTCGTCTATGTCGATTTCTACTTCTCGTTCGTCGTCCGTGCGGTCAGCACATTCTGTTTCTCTAAGTTCTTCGCCGGCGGCGAAAGAAACCGCTGCTTCTTCTTCCTCTTCCATGCCTGTTTATTTTCCCGACCACATGCGGGCTTGTGTGCGGTCTGACTGTGAAACCCCTTATGGCCAGGAGGTAGATTTCCCTGATGATCCTGGTGTTTTCGGGAAGGTGGGGATCTATGATTCTTCCGTTTCTACCTCCACCCTTTATAACCTTGTTGTTCAATATAATTTTCCTCCTTCTGCTCTTCTTCTTCAACCTCGGGCCGGCGACAGAGCCTGCCGGCCCCCTCGTGGTTTTGTTACTTTATATGTCGACCATATTAAGGCCGGTCTGCGCATTCCCTTTCCGGCCATATATTCTGATATTCATGAGACCTTTGGCCGTTCCCCTGCTCAAATTTTCCCCAATAGTATCCATCAAATCACCGGGGTGGGGGTGGCCTGTTCTCGGTTGAATGTTCCCCATTCGGCCAAGACCGTCGGGTCTCTTTTTTCTTTTAAAGATAGAAAACAGGGTTGGTACTATTCTGCTGCCCGCTATAAGTTTTCTTTGTCTGTTCCATCAAAAGTGCCGAACTGGCAGAAGAAATTTTTCTTCTGCCGGTTTGAGGGTGTCACCGAGGTGAGGTGGCACACAGGTGCCGTTAAGCTCTTGCCGAGGCGAAAGCAGTTTGCCGAAGTGGCACAACGGTTTGTTAGCCTCGGCAAGATGCCGATATCACTGGCCAAGCTCGAGTCGGCCGTACCGAGCCCCGATGAACCTTCCACTGCGGTGGAGCCGGGGAGGGGTGAGGTCCCCTTCCATTAGCTTTTTTTTTTTTTTTTTTTTTTTTTAACTTCGGACATCGGCTCTAACTTGTCTTTTGTTTCCTCTGCAGTGAACATGGTGAAGGGAAAGTAGGGGCTTGCCCCGAAGAAAAGGAAGGGTGATGCCTCCAGTACGCCTACCGATTCTAAAAGGCAGGCGACCGGGTCGTCGGAGAGGACCCGGTCTGAAATTCCCACCCCCGTTCTCACGGTGTTCCTCCGTTTGCCGCTGAGGAAATCGATATGGCGGCAGCAGGGAAGCTGGTTATGGGTTCGGCCACTTCCGAGCCCGATCTTGCTATCACCGGGGTCCGATCTGCGACTCCGGTTTTCCCGGCGGTAAGGTTCTGACTCTTCTTCTTTATTTATTATTATTATTTTTTTATGTATCCTATTGACGCTCCGGTTGCGCAGGGAGTGGACCCCACGCTCGAGGATTACGAGATGGCCTCGGGCATCATCAAGAGTTTACTGAAGGGTTCGGTGGCCAAGTTTGAGCGGGCCACCGAGAAGGTGAAGAGGCTTGCCGCCGAGAAGGAGCAGGTGACCAAGGAGTTCGGCCTCGTCGTCACCCGCGAGGAAGAGTTGAGGCAGCAGCTTGCTGCCGCTACTTCCGAGCTCGCCGCTGTCAAGGAGAAAACAGCGAAGAGCGAGGAGGATCTGGGGGCGACCCGAGCTCGCGAAGAAAAATTTGCCGCCGCCCAGGGGGAGCTTTTCCACGCCCTTGCCGAAAGGGTTGTTTACAGCCAGGGCTTCAGTGCCTTGGTCTCTGCACTGACCAAGCCGTCAAAGACCCGGGCGGTGGCCAATGTTCTCGATCGTGTTGCTGCCGACTTCCCCACCCTTGACAAAGGGAAGTACGGCTACAAGTTGATTGACGACGACGAGATGCTGCGGATTTATTTCCGCCAAATTTTGAAGAAGGCCTCCCCCTTCCCGGTGGTGGGGCATTTGGCCGAGAGGCGGACGCCCTTGTCGGCGGACGAAGTGCGCGACTGCCAGTTCGATCGGGACACCGAATTCGAGGGCTTGTGCACTCCCTTCCGTGACGAGCTGGCAGTGCGCCCTCTTTCTCCCGATGTGTCGTCCGAGGACAAGGAGGAGGACGAGGAGGCGGAATTGGAAACTGGCCACGGCGGAGGTGATGCCGAGGTGAACCAAAGCGCCGATGTGCAACAGCCGGGCACCGAGGCTGAGCCTTCTGGCGGGGTCAGTTGATCCTCCCTGTAATTTTTGTTTTTCTGTCTTCTTTTGTCAAACTGTAATTGCACTTTCTTCAATTAATGGAACGACTTCTTTTCGGCACCTGCTTATTTCTGTTCATTTCTGTAGAATAAATCCGAACTCGACGCAATTATGTATCTGAATGAAATCAAACGTCTCAAAATTCTCATCGACTCTAAAGATGGTGAGATCGGACGACTTGATAAACGTGCCGAACACCTTCGGAATGAGTTCAATTCCAAATATACTGCATTACAGATCAAGGCTGATGCAAATGAAGCTCGATACCTCCAACTGAAGGAGGACTATGCCGATGCCGAGAAAATCGAAGCCGAACACACTGAGTATGAGAGGGTTATCAATGAACTTGGTGGTAAAACGATCTCCGAGGTGGAGGCTGAGGCTGTCCTGTTGGAACGGCTGCTTGAAAGCCGCCCCGACCCCCAGATCTTGGTTCGGTTGTGTGATTCGATCGTGCACATAATGTCATACAAGGGCTCGAGTACATACCTTACGATTATGAAGAACGTGCAATCTGAGTCGTGTCTGATCGATCTACGGTTCTGATCTTTTAGGATGTGATCCCACACCTTGAAATCCGAGACTTGGTGGGCGTCTCGAGATCACTGGAACCTCGATCTCCCTCACTCAGAAGCCGGCAGCCGCACTCTCTCTCGCCCTAGGGATTCGCGTGAATCTCTTTCTCACAAGTGACGACTTATGAATTAGGGTTTTTTGTGTGAGAGATGGAGAGTATTTATATGGTACATAAATAAGGAGATATGATTCCTTATTTATCTCCAACCATATCTATGCCATATCCCATATTTATTCCTTTCCATAACTTACAAATCTTATTCCTTAATTAATACGCAATTAATTAGGAATTAATCTGTTCCGTTATGCAACTGTATATCCGGAATTAATTCTAACAAATAGAATTTATTCTCTTATCAGTAGAAGAATAAATAACTAAATATATATCAAATATATTTAGATATGATATTTATCCCCATAAGATTTAATTAAATAAATCTTATCTTATTAGATTTAATCTTATCCGTGAATAACTAAATAATAAATAATTAGATTTAATCCCACAGGATATAAATCTCAATTAATTATATTTATTATCCATTCACCGGATATAAATCCAATATATATCATATACCGGGCCTGAGTACAATTATTGAGTCCAAACTCAATAATACAATTTAGATCGATTCCCGAGGTCTGTTTGGGCCATCCTAGGGATCAGATACCAGACAGAGTTGGGCCTTATCTAATTTGATATTTCCATGTCCACCCCTGAACATGTATCTCATTAGAACTATGACGCACTCCACTAAAGTGTCATAGCTGAATCACCGCTCTGTCCCAATTATGTAGATTGGGTAGGTATTTTGTATAGTTCGACCCCCGTGTTTAAGACCTCCTTATCCGTTAATCAATTAGAGCTACCATGACTGCTCCTAATTGTTAACATCTATTCCTCAGGTAGTACCCGTTCACTCCTCATTATTATACCTGAACTTAATCAGCATGCATGACTTGGTATAATAAACATTGTGAACTCCCTTGAGGGGATAACGTCAGCCTGCACTCACACATGACACGGCTTATTGATAACACTTATTAGACATACTATGCATCTTCGTGTTACCCAAAGTACGACATGATTTAGATGAACTAACGAAGTTCATATCTTCGTAAATCAAAGTAACATCGAAGAATACATATACATCTAATAGTTTACCAAGGTTAAGATCGAGCTAAAGCCTGAGATCTATAGCTCTTCACCTATATCACCTCTGATACAGGGTCAGTATCAGAAGAGCATTATCTCTATTGATCCTTCAATACGTTCCACCGTACCAGCATAATTAGTGATTAGGACTCATCACTACCATTAAGCTGCAGTCAAGACCGACAGCTCAGCCCAAGCTGTCTCGACTGTGAACTGTTTATATCTCACCATTATTAACGACCTTCGTGATCCTCTCCGAACTCAGATCGACACGTGGTCTAAAACATGAGATAATGGACTTTATTCTTGCTTAAACATATTCTTCCAGATAGGGATTGTTAACAGTGGACCTGTGTCGTAACCACTAAAACAACCGGTTTTGCTTTAGGTATACAACAACCCCAACAATCTCCCACTTATACTAAAGTAAAACCTTTATTTATACCAACGCGTCTACAGGAAACCATATGACTTCATCCATGTACAATGTTAACAATCGCACGATCGCAATCGTTAACAACCAATACACTTTTTCTCCCACTTATACTCAAAGATTTTACCTTCACCTTGTACCTTTTAGTGGGAGGCTCACTAAGACATGTCAGCCACGTGCTACAGTATACCTGACATGGTGCACTTAGTGAAGGAACCGTCATCGTACATTCCTCTAGTGTTTCTATTTTCTCCACGAAATCGCCTTAATTTAAGGTACTCACTATGTTGTTACCGGCATTTCCAAATCTCAGAAATTTGTTACTGCACTTAGAATTCTCCAGGGGGTGTAAGAATTCTAACAAATTGAGATTACTGCTAATTCACGAAGCCAAGCCCTGAATTATCTAGCTCCCTCTCAGCATTTCATTGCGTGAGAATCTTCAAGACAATTCTGCTTCTTACGTGAATCCATAGTATAAGGTCGATGATGTCGTTTTTCTAGCTACCATTCGATTATCCGTGTCCACAAACATGATGGACTATATCCGTTACCATGCACACAGCACTAACATATATTTGGCTCCTTATGCAACACGCAGGTGTATTGCAAGCTTTGCCAAGACAGTAGTCTATGAAGAGTACTTGAATAATGTTATACTATCCGACTGTAGGATATATCTAACATTACTCCTAACCTTCATTCTAAACTGTTCGGATAATCACCACTTATTGTGTCAGATAATACTTTCACACCTTATTCAAGTGCTAGTAATATTATCACACAATGTACAAGACAACCATTTCAACGTCTTTTGTAGATGAAAGATATACCATTTGTCAACACATTTTATGAACGAATCTATATGTGTTGTCTGACAAATGAATGCTTTAAATCATTGAACCACACATTTCAATGTGTTTGTCCCGAAGCATAGAACTGTTGAGAAAATTCTTCCCTTTTCTCAAACTACATCCATGTTCGCTCATGTATGTCCTCAACGATTATGAGCATACGTGTAAGTCTTTCGAGTGTTAAACTCATAGACTAATCAATGATAGGCAACTACTTTCATCTAACTTATCTGTTGGGAATTGTTAAGGACTAAATTGTTAAGGGGGAACTTCATGGGACATTTGATAAATGAAGTCATTTGTTTTGATAAGATCCCAAAACCCCAAGCGTCCTTTTCCCAAGCGACCCATTTTGATGTAGTTAATAGGTTAGAATTTTTCTAAGCCTACTCTGTTAGGATGGCTCTTTTATTTTGCTTAGATTAGGCCTCAAAAGTTCAAGTGAAGGCCACTCGCTTGAGTGTGTTTTTCCAAAGCGAAGCAAGTCAAGCAAGCTGAAGTGAAGCGTGCCGAAGAATAGCGAAGCGAAGCAAAGCGAAGCGAAGCAAAGCGAAGCGAAGCTAAGCGAAGCGTGCCGAAGCAAGCAAGGCGAAGCGATCGCTACAGTGGAATCAAAGCAAGTCCACTAAAGCGAAGCGAAGCAAGCGCTACAAAGAAAAGGCGTAGCGAGTCAACGCGGGTCAACACTTAATTAAATAGTCTCTCGAGAAATTTATTTTCCAAGTGACTCACTACAAATATGACCGCGAAGCGACTCACTTCAGAGCGGCCGCTACAACTTCAAAGCGAAGCGAGCCACTACCTACCAGAAAGCGACAGCACAAATTCCCGCTCCGAATTTGAACTCCAGTCAATAGGAGATCTCCGCATTTATTACGAGATCTCCACGTGTCGAAAGCGGAGAGGAGCAGAGGAGTTGACTGCCAGGCCGACAAAGACGCCGCTACAGTACTGGGTCGCTCCAGTTACTGTTAAACTTGGAAGTTAGCCAATTTTGGCAAAATGCCAAAACTGCGCATCTGCAAAAGCTACTGCCTGCGCAAGTACTGTCGAAAGGAGGAGGGACAAGGCCACCAACCAAGCAACGGATCTTAGCCAACCCTCCGCCTATAAATAGTGAAGGATGAAGACGTGAAGAAGCAGAACACTACTTGAGCATTCGAGCGCATACAGCAAACAAACACTCCCCAGCTTTCTAGAAATCTTCGAGTCTTTGTTTCAAGTGTTCTCCGAGTTTCCAGTCCATCGGAACTTGTCTTCACAACCTTCACACTTAGATTCTAAGCCCACTTCAAATATCCAAGCTTAGAAGAAGAACTCTACCCATCTTTGCATCTACTGTAAAGAGTTCTTCATTAGTGTGTTCGTCAACCAAAAACCCTAAACTGTTGTCTGTTAGGTTTTTGAGTCGTCGTTAGGTTGTTCAGATCTAAGGCCCTTCTTTCATCGATTGAAGAAGCCTCGATCGTAGAGTTGAGATCCAAGCTTACACTTACATCGTTTGTGTAAAGCTCGATCGAAGCTAGGCTGTAAGGAAAGCCCGTAATCTCCCTGTCTGTCTGACTGAAGCAAGTGAAGCTTCCAGTCTTTGTTAGGTTTGTGTAGTGAACCCGCAATCACTACGTCTGTCGTTTGATCTAGGCAAGTGAAGCCCGATCCCGACCAGGTTTTTGAAGGACCCGTAACCTTCAAGTTCTTGAGTGAAAAGAACAGTTGCCGTCGTGCAACAAAGTGGACGTAGGAGCGTTATCTCCGAACCACTATAAATCTCTGTGTCGTATCTCTCTTACCTTAATCTTTTTACAGTATTCGATTATCCATTGCACGTGCATATAAACAAACATAACTTGGATTTTCAATTACTTAGGAAAGATTTTAGCTCACCAAATTCCGCACAAAGAGTAAAGTCTCACTCTTGATCAAGCTCTAAGCTTAGGTCAAGAGATTCGTGATTGCTGTAGATCTAGCTCTCGTCTAGGTCTTAGTATTTTCAAGAGCACTTTACTTTATACTCTGAGTTAAGGAATTGAAGTTGAAAAACTTCAAAATACGTATTCACCCCCCCCCTCTACGTATTTTTCCTATAGCATACCGGGACCAACAAGTGGTATCAGAGCAGCGGTTCTTTCGAGCCTCTGCTTTGCATATCCGAAGTGAGTCCCCACTCACTTCACGTTGTCTCACTGAACCGGATCCTATTTCCTAAGTGCATCAAAACCTCACCCACGCATATTGCATTTACTGCTGATAGTTTGCTATGTCTACATACAGTGCATCAAATCTTCCACAGTTCTCGATCGAAGGATACGAGATATGGAGTTTCCGAGTCGAGAGCTTCCTATGCTCAATCCACGACCGGATGTGGGAAGTCATTGAAGACGGACCAATCGAAATCAAGAAAGCAATATCTGTGGAGGTTCCAGCCGCTGAAGGTCGTCCAGCCCACGTTCGACAACAGTACGTGGAGAAGGACAAGGATGAGTATACTCCAAATGACTTCAAAGTTGCCAACCTCGACAAGATTGCACGTCACACGATGCAGAGCACAGTGTCGGACGCCTACCTTCCAAGGATTAGGAAGTGCGCAACAGCAAAGGAAATGTGGGAAACTCTAGCCCTCATTTCTCAAGGCACAGACAAAATCAAGGAAAACAAGCTCGCCGTTCAGATGCGGGAGTTTGAAAATTTGGTGATGAAGTCAGGAGAGTCCATCGACGCCTTCGAGCTGAGAGTTACCAACATTACTGCAACTCTCAACTCGCTTGGGAAGGAACTCACAGACAAGGAAGTAAATCTGAAAATAGTCCGTGCTCTCACAAGGAAGTGGCAGACTATGAAGGAGCTATATCTAGCTACCAAGGATCTAACGAAGCTCACGCCAGAAGTGCTGTTCTCTGAGCTCAAAGCTCACGAGTTTGATCTGAATCGAATGAGCCTCGACGACGAGGATGAAGCGCCCACTACGTCAAAAGGAGTAGCATTCAAAGCTGCCGAAGGGCCAAGCGAGCAGTCGCTTGCCAAAATGACAAGGGAAGAGTTGGAAGAACACATTGCGTTCTTATCAAAGAACTTCAACAAGATGAACTCTCGAGTGGGCAAGTATAAAAGATTCTACAAGCAGTACAAAGGGAGGAGCACTGATGCTCGAGAAGGAAAAGGAAAGAGAGAAGAGACGACCAAGCCGATCCCGCGCGACATGATGGAAGTGGAGTGTTACCACTGCCACAAGATGGGCCACTACAAATCCGATTGCCCAAAGCTAAGTGCCAAAGAGCGCGAAGAATTGAAGGCCAAGAGGGATGCCCCAAGGCGAGCGCTCGTAGCGAGTGAAATGCCAATCGCTTCAACTGAAGATCTCTCAAGCGACTCAGATGCATTCACAGATCCCAACTCAAGCGAGGGAGAGGATCTGGGACTCATGGCGCTCACCGATGAAGAAACTGGGGAGGTATTCTTCTATCCTTCAATCACTTCAATTACACTAGCACACACTGAGGAAGAACAATCCTCTACATGGAGTGAGTTGTTTGACAAACACCAGAAATTGTCAAGCGACCACGAAGTGGTAAAACAAGCTCTGTCTCGAAGCGAGAAGGAGAACCGAAAGCTAGCCACTGAGCTTGACCAAGTCAAACTTAATCTAAGGGCTATGACTAGTAAGTTCGAGGATCTCTTCGCTAGACATCAAAGCTTGGAGGGAAGGTATGAAACCCAATCCACTCTAGTTGCCAACTTAAATAAAGCATCATACGCTAGACAGGCACTAGAGAGTTCTCTTCTACCTTTTGGTAGAAAGGGAGGACTTGGATATGAGGGTGGACCTCCCAAGCCGACTGTCTTTGTTGGTGCATCACACACTTTACCATCAGTCACTTTGGAATTGCCCACTGCATCCAAAGCGACCACCAACAAGGACAAAGGCAAAATGGCTGAGAACCCTAAGAAGAAGCCTATGAAGATGTCTATATCTTTAAGGGCAGACCCTAAGGGCAAGCAAAGTTCAACAGTCCCTAGCACTCAACCTGCTAAGTCTTACCAATCCAAGGGTAAAGGAAGAACTGTTGAAGCTTCTAAGTCTCAAGCCAAGACACGAGAGACAAAGGATCTACCTCCTAAAAAGAGGAGTAATGTCTATGTGTCACGTTATCCGGACTGGAGATGGTCCAACCGGACTAACGTTGAGGGGGAAAATCTTGAAGCAACCAAGAGGCCGCTTCAAACTTCCAAGGTTACTCAAGCGAGTCGGGGTCAAAACCCTAGTTGGACCGCTTCGAGGAAACCAAGCGAGCCGCTTCAACAGACTAGAAACCCTAAGTCAGTCTCTAAACCCAAAGCTAATCCGAAGCGAGTTGCTTCAGGATATAAACAAAATGGGAAGAGCGTAGGTAGGTCTGAAGCGAGCCGCTACCCCTCTTGCACACACTGTTGCACGTGTGAAGCTGCCTATAGGCAGTACACCAAGTTTTCGAAGGTCGAGAAGCCCAAGACACAAGCTTCATCTCAAAAGAGAGTGAAGCAAGTGTGGGTACCTAAGGGAACTAACCTGCAAGGACCCAAACTGATTTGGGTACCAAAATCTGTCTAATTGCAGGTGAGCGCCGTGGATCCCATGCCAAGTGAGGGTCAACCAGTTTGGTACTTGGACAGTGGATGTTCAAGACACATGACCGGCATGAAAGCTCTACTTCACAACTACATAGAGAAGAAGGGTCCACACGTAACCTTTGGTGACAACTCTCGAGGAAGCACCAGGGGATACGGCGCACTGAAAGTTGGAAAGCTCACAATTGAAGAAGTTTCCTACGTGGAAGGACTCAAGCACAACCTGTTATCTATTTCACAGTTTTGTGATAAAGGGTACAGGGTGGAGTTCATCTCTAACAAGTGCATTGTGAAGAGCAAACTCACATTCCAGATTGTGCTCACTGGAGTTAGACAAAGAAATGTCTACATAGCACAATGGGACAGCTGCAAGGAGGAAACTTGTCTAGTTGCAAGAAGTGCTACAGAAATTGGATGGCTATGGCACAGACGCTTGAACCACCTCAATTTCAAAGCTATCAATCGCTTAGCTCGAAAAGGTTTGGTGCAAGGCATACCGAATGAAGTCTTCATCAAAGACCATCCATGCTCACCATGCCAACGAGGGAAGCAGACGAAGAAGCACTTCGTCAGTCTCGAAGAAGCCTCATCAAAGCGAGTGCTCGAGCTGCTTCACATGGATCTGTTTGGTCCAGTTACTCCAATTAGTGTAAATGGAAGGAAGTACACTCTAGTTGTAGTCGACGATTTCTCTCGCTACACTTGGGTTGTATTTCTATTCAGCAAGAAGGAAACACTGACCAAACTGCCACAACTACTCAAGCGATTGGCGGTGGAAAAGAATCAAGCTATCGTGACCATTCGCTCCGACAAAGGCACAGAGTTCCTGAACTCTACAATTGAAGCATACTGCACGGAGCATGGCATAGCACATCAAACCTCTTCAGCACGCGCTCCTCAGCAGAATGGAGTTGCTGAAAGAAGGAATCGAATCATCAAAGAAGCCGTTCGCACCATGATTGCTGACTCGAAGCTTCCGATGAAGTATTGGGCTGAAGCTGCCAACACGGCATGCTACACACAGAATCGGACGCTTCTCAACAAACGGCACGACAAAACACCATATGAAATATGGACAGGGAGAATTCCAAACATATCTTATTTCCATATTTTTGGTTGTAGGGTCTTCATTCACAACAATGGGAAGTCACAGTTGAAAGCCTTTGAAAGCAAAGCTGATGAAGGAGTATTCTTAGGATACTCTACATCTAGCAAAGCATACAGAGTATTCAACTGTAAAACCCTAATTGTGGAGGAATCACCCCATGTCGTATTTGATGAATCTTCTTTAAGTCTTCCACAGGAACAGGCCCAAGCAAATGAAAAGAATCAAAGCAAGGAACCCTCAAATCAACTCACTTGGGACGTGCTTGATGAAGATGATGAGATCAAGGACTCAAGCGAGCAGGATCCCAAAGGAGAAGTCGAAGCTGCCCCCAAGATTCCTGAAGCTAGTGCTGGCCAAGCACCCAATCCTGTCGCTTCGGACGGTGAAGCGAGCGACAAGGAAGCGGATGAAAATGAAGCTGGCGGATCAAAGCGAGCGTGGCTCAAGGATCACTCACCTAGCCAGATCATTGGAGATCCATCCAAGGGTGTAGTGACCAGAAGTCAAGTGTTTGAAGAAAGTGCCATGTTCAGTTGCTTTCTCTCAAACATTGAGCCATCAAGCGTGGAGGAAGCTCTAGCCGATTCTAACTGGGTGATCGCCATGCAAGAAGAGCTGAATCAGTTCACCAGGAACGACGTATGGTACCTCGTGGATCGTCCCAAGTTTCAGCATGTTATTGGCACCAAGTGGGTGTTCAAGAACAAGACGGACGAGGACCACAACGTAGTGAGGAACAAGGCGCGACTAGTTGCCAAAGGCTACTGCCAAGAGGAAGGAATCGACTTTGACGAGACCTTCGCTCCCGTGGCACGTCTTGAAGCGATCCGTTTATTTCTAGCCTATGCAGTGGCCAAGAAGTTCAAAGTGTACCAAATGGATGTGAAGAGCGCATTCCTCAACGGTGAACTCAAGGAAGAAGTGTATGTGGAGCAGCCACCGGGTTTCGAGCAGGGAGATAAAGTGTATCGCTTGAAGAAAGCCCTGTATGGGTTGAAGCAAGCTCCCAGAGCTTGGTATGATACATTATCTCATTTCCTAGTGGAAAATGGATTCCAAAAGGGAAAGATAGATCGGACTCTCTTCACCATCAATCATGGAGATGATATGCTATGGGTCCAGATCTACGTGGACGACATCATATTTGGGTCACCAAACCAGTCGCTTAGCGAGAAGTTTGGAGAGCTAATGAAGACCAAGTATGAGATGTCGATGATTGGCTTGATGAGCTGCTTTCTAGGTCTTCAAGTGAAGCAGCAGGATAATGGAATTTTCATCAACCAGGCCAAGTACACTCGAGATATGCTTGCGAAGTTTGGTATTCAACATGCTAAAGCTGTGAAGATTCCTATGAATACCAACTGGAAGATGGAGCCAGACGAAGGAGGAAAATCTGTAGATCCTACAGATTATCGTGCCCTAATTGGGTCACTTCTCTATCTCACTGCAAGCAGGCCAGATATTGCTTTTGCAGTCGGTGTCTGCGCTCGCTTCCAAAGCAATCCCAAACACAGCCATCTTGAAGCTGCCAAAAGGATTCTTCGATATTTGAAGGGCACTGTCAACATGGGGCTGTGGTATCCAGCGGAGGACAATTTGGAGCTCACTGGATATTCCGATGCTGACTATGGAGGTTGCCGAGTTGATAGGAAATCAACGTCGGGCACATGTCAGTTCTTGGGGAGCAAGCTAATCTCGTGGTTCTCAAAGAAGCAAACAAGCGTAGCCACTTCAACAACGGAAGCTGAATATATGGCCGCAGGAAGCTGCTGTTCTCAAATCCTATGGCTTCGTCAACAGTTGAAGGACTACAAAGTTGAAGCGAATGAAATTCCGATCTTCTGCGACAACAACAGTGCCATATGTATCTCGCAGAATCCAGTGCTTCACACCAGATGCAAGCACGTGGAAATTCGACATCACTTCATTCGTGATCATGTCGAGAAGAAGGATATCAAGCTCGAAAAGATTCATACCGATCTCCAGCGAGCAGATATTCTCACCAAGCCTCTAGCTGAGTCTCGATTCAACCAGCTATGCATGGAATTAGGGTTATTAGACCCTGGTGAAGAATGCTAGTTCCAGGATGCACGAAGGAGTGTTCGCTTTTTCTCTTGAGCGTCACTCGCTTCGGATCTTCACCAACTCAAGCGAGCCACTTCAAATCTCACTCGCTTGAAGAAAATGAAGTTAGGTGGAGAAAGGTGGAGTATTGGAAGAAGTTCCCTACCAACTTATTGGAATTGTTAAGTATTTGGTTAAGGGGGAACTAATGCTTCTCTCGGAGCAAGCTACTTCCAAAGCAAGCAAGATTGCAGCAATCTTGAATTCTGCATTGCTTCAATTTGCCCTAGCTTGGGTCAAAGCGAGCCAACTGCAGATTCATTCTTTAGAATGTAGGAAAGCTTGAAGGTTTACCTTTTTATACAAAAGGTTGCAGGGCTGGTGACATGCTTCTGCGTAAAATACGAGATTGTCTTGTCAGAGCATTCTCATTGTCATCCTGTCCATTTCTGCTCTGAGATAAGGACTTGTACTCATCCCCCATTCGTCGTGAATAAGTACACTTACGTGATGCTCCCTTCGGGTTGTAGTAAGCTTGTGTATTTTATTCATTTTCTCCCCCATTCACTTCGATGGAGGACTCTCTAATTCGTAGAGGAAGATGAATGCCATGAAGATGAATGCCATGAAGATCTAACTCAACGCGTAGCATTCAACATGTGGTATCTAATTCAAATGAAGTCTTCAATTAGTGGTATCAATCTCCTACGAAGTGAGATTGACTGGTAAGTGTTTCAATTTTAAGTACACTAAGTGAGCCGAAGCGTGCTAGAAACCTTCACTCACTACGTGGAAAATATGAAATGAATCTGACACAAATACAAAGAGGAAAACACTCTTGTTTATCCTCGAAGTATGTAAGTCAGAAACATTTTAAATTAAGCAAAGAAATTCATTTTCTTATTCCAGTCGCTTCAGATGGCCAAGCGAGTGCTTCGTCACTCAAAGCTAGCCATCGCAAGCGAGTGCAGAACAGTCACTCAAGCGAATGCCTCTCAAGCGAGTTAAGGCGTAGCGGCCTAACTCGAAGCGAGCGGGCATGAAGCGAGTATGAGCTGTCTGCACTCGAGTGCAATTTTACTTTCTGCTGTGCATTTAATGCAGGTGCAGGAACGACGGAAATAACGGGCGCGTGTTCACACGCTTGAATTTGAAGCGGGAAAAGGCGGAGAAGATCCAGCCGTCGAATCTCAACAGGCCCCAATCTGGAACCGTTCGATCAACGCCGTATACAACAAGCCAACCATAGAAGGCCACGTGGCGACGCCGAGCAAGTGGCGGTTCACTTTTACTGTGATGACGCCGGACACGTCAGAATCCATCACCGCACGTCCGCCGCCTACCTACAGGATTGTCGGCGTTATTACCATTCTACCCCTACCACGTCAGCCATAACCTATTTCTATATATATGGGACGAGGCAGAACTGCAAACCTTTCACAGCCTTCTAAATTTGCCATTCTCGTGTTAGATCTGCAATTACTCTGCAACTCACGAGTCTCAACCCCTTCTATTTCATTGTTAAAATCTTTATTCAAATTTCTTCAAATCTCAACATGGGAAAGAAGAAGAACACCGAGACGATGGAGGAGTTTCTCGAGGAAGTAGACAAATTCATCAATGTCGAGCCTCATCTCGACCCAACAATCATCGAAAGAGAAGGTTTTCTCCGTAGGGCCGTGACCACGGCCGGCCTATGGAAATTTGTAACATTTATGCCGACGAAAATTCTGGCCAAACCAGTCGGAGAGCTTCTGTTGAATCTAAGGAAAGGGCAGAATACGTCATCCTTCTCCGATCCACAGAATGGAGAGCCGGTGGAAGTGGATCTGAGTGATCTAATCGACGAGTTCGATTTGCCAAAGGATGGTGGAGATTCACTGCTAGATTTAGGCTATTCGGCTGGAGTGCAATATGGCCGATTCGCCGTCGACGGGGCCGAGCCAAACTTCAAGAAGGCCAGTATACGCACAAGTTTGAAGGCTCCTTTCAACCTTATTTGCGAGCTTTTTACGAAGAGTATCGCATGCTACGTCGGAAACCTGGAGACCCTCTCCGCGACCAAACTGATTGCTACTGCAATTATTGTTGACAGCCTCACCGGAACCAGCTTCAACTGGCATGGCTGGTTTCTCAAGCAGATCCATGAAGCTGCCGGTGACTTTGCGTTTGTGAAGGGAAGCACCGATCAGATTCTCCGCAAGGGGAAACTGAAATTCTTCTCAAGGCTATCCGTTGCCCTGGAGATGAAATATCCCGGCAAAGTCTGGCCGGAATCCGACGTCATTGCCTACAACAAACAGTCCATCTACTACGACAAGTGGAGAAAGACGAAAAGATTGATGGATCTGGGACTACTTGAGGTAGCAGTACCCGTAGCGAGACCGGTTGCCGAAAGGCAAGCCGAAGTGAGCCAAGCGAGGCAGGTTGCTTCACCCGGGAAGCAAGCCGCGCCAAAGCGAGGCAAGAAGTTGAAGCGAGTCGCTTCACTTGTCCAAGAAAGCGAGGCGTTGGAGAAGCCGCTTGAGGACACTGAAGTGACTCAAACCCAAACCCAAGCTACCCAAACCCAAACCCAGCCTTTAAAAATCCAAACTCCCCAACTTCAAATTCAAACCCTAACCGAAATATCCTCCACTGCTCAGCATCAAACTCATAAATCCCCACACGAAGAAGACACTGGTTCTTCTTTCAAGATCCCAGAAATCCCCCTACTCCATGTCGACCCCATTGAAGCCTACACAACCTTCAAACCACTCCAATCCCTTCAAACACAACCACCACCCACTGAACCCATACAAATATCCGGAACACAAGAAACCTCATCACCCTCTCTGTCCCCCTCTACATCGGCAGCTACAGCCGATACCGCCCAAACTATCGGTGAAGTTTCTATCATTCCAGAATTCATACCACCTGCCCTCTCCGAACAAAAACAAGCTATCGATCGCTATGTTCGAGACAGAGAGCACGCCGCGGAGACAATCAACCTTCGCTACAATCTCAGCTCCGCGAGCGTTGAATGGAGCGACGTGTTCTACACGAATGTAGTCGACTTTCTGACGTACATCACGTACCGAGGAACGGAGTACTACAAAATCTTCAGACTCCTCAAAGCCTTCAAGAAGGAAGAACTGATCGATCTGGAGGCCAAGTTGCTGAACTTCATTGGCGCAAACGGCTTCCATGAATTCCTTGACGGGACCAGCTTTTGGGAGAAGCTGGATGCCAAAGTAAAGGAGGCTTATCCACTCGCCGTTGTACCAAAGCAAGTGCCCACTGCTCGAGAAAGGAAGCTCATCAGGGAACATAAGGAGGAGGTGGAAATGAAGGAGGCTGAAATTGCTAGCCTTCACAGTGAAATCACCAAGAAGAGTGAAGAGATGGAAAAGAAGGCTGGAGAGATTGTCAGTCTTCGAGAAGACTTCAACAAGAGGAGGAAGGAGTTGGAGGGAACGGTGGAGAAGAAGGATAGATTGTTGGAAGAGAAGGAGAAGGCGCTGGAGGCGCAGGCGAAGTTAGTGGAAGATCAAACAACATCTATCACCAAACTCAAGGACTCGCTTGATGCAGAACGGAGTCGCTTGAGGGAGGTTAATGTCAAATTGATCGCCGTTGAGAAAGAGAAGAAGGTGTTGGAGAAGGAGGTGAAAAAGCTGAAGGAGGTAGTAGAAAAGAAGGATGAGGAGCTGATCAGGAAGGGGAGTGAACTAATAAGCACGAAAAAGTCTCTCGATTCACTTCAAACTGAAATGAAGCTGCTGAAGGAAGAAAGTGAGTTAGATAAGAAAGAACTGGAGAGCCGGAGGAAAGATGCCCATGACCTTGACTTGAAGCGAGCAGATTTTTCCATATTACTGCAAAAGGTCAAGGAGCTGGGTGAAGCGTACACAGAAAAGATGGCTGCAAGTGCCGAATTCCATCTCTCTCTAAGCCAGAGAGAGAGGAGTCTTGAGACGATGCAAGCTGAACTCCTAGCAGCTCAGGAATTCTGGTACTTCAATTTGCAGGAGGAGAAGGCAGATATAAGGAGGGAGATTGAAGCGGAGCTGGAGGCTCGCTTCAGGGAAGTAGAGCCATTGGAGAGGATGATGGCATCAGTTGTGGAGAGAGAGAAAC
The DNA here is from genome assembly GCA_024222315.1 of Thymus quinquecostatus. Classification (NCBI taxonomy): domain Eukaryota; kingdom Viridiplantae; phylum Streptophyta; class Magnoliopsida; order Lamiales; family Lamiaceae; genus Thymus; species Thymus quinquecostatus. The sequence goes on from CM044167.1 coordinate 4,905,551, forward strand.
AATGTAAATATCTGCTCGAAGAAATTTCCATCAAAACAGCTGACTTGGTGGCGCCCTCCATAGGAAAAACTGAGAAGATGCTTCAGGCCATCTTCAACACGGTCAACTCTCTACACCAATCCCTCTCCGGGAAATCAGTAATCCTAACCCCTGGCAGTGATGATGCCAAAAAGGGGGAAGGACAGATGGAGCTAGGAGGAGTAGGAGGTTCAGGGGAAAGAATAATTGGAGTTGAGAGGATGTTGGAAGGAGGTAGTGGTACCGGTGAAAAGGAGGATGAAGCGTGGGCTCTGGGCGAAGTAAAGGGCAAAACAAAACTCACGGAGGAGGAGTTGTTGAAAGAGCTCGAAGAGCCTAGCAGGCCGCTTCAGGATAAAGTGCTAAGTGCTTCCATTGCACGGCATCCTCCAGTGACCGTGATATCGAAGGAGGAGAAGCTGAGGCAGGTGGAGCAGGATGCTGCCATGGCGTGGGAGTTGGAGCAAGTGTTTAACCTAACAAAAAATTCTATTGCTGCAGGTGCTTCATCTAGCTCCCAAGTGGCCGCTACTCCCAAAGTGCCCACTTCAGACGCCGCGCCAACTTCAACAGCCGCACTCACTACGACCACTGCTGCACTCACTTCGTCAGCAGTCGTCCCTCCAAGTGCTGCCAAGAAGGATATGCCACCTCCCCCACCACCGAAGCTGCCCTTGAAGCGAGCTGCACCAGAATCGAAAATCGATGACTCTACGGCTAAGCGCCAAAAGTCTAAACATGCAGTCGCTTCAAGAACTGAAAAGGAAGAAAAGAGGAGAAAGGAGAGAGAAGGAGGAAGGAGCGAAGCGGAGAGATCGAAGACAGTGAACGCCAGGCGTCTTCAAGTGATTGACGCACGAATCGAGGAGCAGTTCAGCGAAGTACTGCTTATTCAGTCCTCTTTGGTTCGCAGTGCGTTCGTTCCCCTCATGCCTGATGAGTCCGAAGCATGTGAAGCCCAAGCCATAAAAGATGCATGCGACGTGACTACGAAGGAAATGATAGAGTCGGGTCGCTACCCTAAAAAGGAAGAGCAAAACTATATTAGGAAGCGACTCAACGAAAGGCGTCCTCTGTGGAGTGGCGAATCAGGGAAGAGATTCACTGATATAATGACTAAGCTGTCAAGAAGATCAGAGGAGGAAATAGCCAAGAGAAGGAACGAGCATCTTGACGCAAGAGAGATCGAGGACTTCATTCCGAGGGATCTGCTCGAGCAGTGGCTATACTACAAGGACTTGTTCATCAAAGCGTACTATTACTGGGAGGTAGTGCCACTGCAGAATGAATGTTCTCGAATCAGTGCTCTCAGCAATTTTCTTGCTACCTACGACGACAAACTGCGCCGAAAGATTTTTATGATGGCTGAACAAGCTCAACCGAAGCCAATTGTCGTCAAGGTGCCAGAAATAAAGGACTTCCCCATGCCTTATCATCCAGGCACGGATGTTCCTAACAGGGGAGTCACTGATGCTGAAGTAGATGAAGCGTTCAGGCTGGAGAGTGCATGGAGAAGACCAAGCATCCACACAGTAGGCACTATGGAAACAAAAGTCTTATCAGCCTATAGTATTGATGCTACAGATGTAGAAGAGGAGAAGAAGGAGGAGGAGAAAGAGGAGTAGGATGAAGGGGCAGGAAACCATTGAAATTACATGCTTCATTTTGTGTGAACATCTTGTTCATATATCCTATTTTTAAATTTCTGTCTCTTCTTGTGTCATTTACTCGCTTTGTGAATGACTTTATATTTCTGCTACAAACTCATTAATTTAACCGAAAAAAAAAGGGGGAAAGGAACTTAAAAGAAAATTACAAACGAAACTGCAAAGGAAGCAGTCGCTTGGAGTTCCCTTCACGGTTAAATAGACTAGGTTTATTATTCTTATCTAAGTCGTATGGGTTTTGGCATCATCAAAAAGGGGGAAATTGTTGGGAATTGTTAAGGACTAAATTGTTAAGGGGGAACTTCATGGGACATTTGATAAATGAAGTCATTTGTTTTGATAAGATCCCAAAACCCCAAGCGTCCTTTTCCCAAGCGACCCATTTTGATGTAGTTAATAGGTTAGAATTTTTCTAAGCCTACTCTGTTAGGATGGCTCTTTTATTTTGCTTAGATTAGGCCTCAAAAGTTCAAGTGAAGGCCACTCGCTTGAGTGTGTTTTTCCAAAGCGAAGCAAGTCAAGCAAGCTGAAGTGAAGCGTGCCGAAGAATAGCGAAGCGAAGCGAAGCGAAGCGAAGCAAAGCGAAGCGAAGCTAAGCGAAGCGTGCCGAAGCAAGCAAGGCGAAGCGATCGCTACAGTGGAATCAAAGCAAGTCCACTAAAGCGAAGCGAAGCAAGCGCTACAAAGAAAAGGCGTAGCGAGTCAACGCGGGTCAACACTTAATTAAATAGTCTCTCGAGAAATTTATTTTCCAAGTGACTCACTACAAATATGACCGCGAAGCGACTCACTTCAGAGCGGCCGCTACAACTTCAAAGCGAAGCGAGCCACTACCTACCAGAAAGCGACAGCACAAATTCCCGCTCCGAATTTGAACTCCAGTCAATAGGAGATCTCCGCATTTATTACGAGATCTCCACGTGTCGAAAGCGGAGAGGAGCAGAGGAGTTGACTGCCAGGCCGACAAAGACGCCGCTACAGTACTGGGTCGCTCCAGTTACTGTTAAACTTGGAAGTTAGCCAATTTTGGCAAAATGCCAAAACTGCGCATCTGCAAAAGCTACTGCCTGCGCAAGTACTGTCGAAAGGAGGAGGGACAAGGCCACCAACCAAGCAACGGATCTTAGCCAACCCTCCGCCTATAAATAGTGAAGGATGAAGACGTGAAGAAGCAGAACACTACTTGAGCATTCGAGCGCATACAACAAACAAACACTCCCCAGCTTTCTAGAAATCTTCGAGTCTTTGTTTCAAGTGTTCTCCGAGTTTCCAGTCCATCGGAACTTGTCTTCACAACCTTCACACTTAGATTCTAAGCCCACTTCAAATATCCAAGCTTAGAAGAAGAACTCTACCCATCTTTGCATCTACTGTAAAGAGTTCTTCATTAGTGTGTTCGTCAACCAAAAACCCTAAACTGTTGTCTGTTAGGTTTTTGAGTCGTCGTTAGGTTGTTCAGATCTAAGGCCCTTCTTTCATCGATTGAAGAAGCCTCGATCGTAGAGTTGAGATCCAAGCTTACACTTACATCGTTTGTGTAAAGCTCGATCGAAGCTAGGCTGTAAGGAAAGCCCGTAATCTCCCTGTCTGTCTGACTGAAGCAAGTGAAGCTTCCAGTCTTTGTTAGGTTTGTGTAGTGAACCCGCAATCACTACGTCTGTCGTTTGATCTAGGCAAGTGAAGCCCGATCCCGACCAGGTTTTTGAAGGACCCGTAACCTTCAAGTTCTTGAGTGAAAAGAACAGTTGCCGTCGTGCAACAAAGTGGACGTAGGAGCGTTATCTCCGAACCACTATAAATCTCTGTGTCGTATCTCTCTTACCTTAATCTTTTTACAGTATTCGATTATCCATTGCACGTGCATATAAACAAACATAACTTGGATTTTCAATTACTTAGGAAAGATTTTAGCTCACCAAATTCCGCACAAAGAGTAAAGTCTCACTCTTGATCAAGCTCTAAGCTTAGGTCAAGAGATTCGTGATTGCTGTAGATCTAGCTCTCGTCTAGGTCTTAGTATTTTCAAGAGCACTTTACTTTATACTCTGAGTTAAGGAATTGAAGTTGAAAAACTTCAAAATACGTATTCACCCCCCCCCTCTACGTATTTTTCCTATAGCATACCGGGACCAACAAGTGGTATCAGAGCAGCGGTTCTTTCGAGCCTCTGCTTTGCATATCCGAAGTGAGTCCCCACTCACTTCACGTTGTCTCACTGAACCGGATCCTATTTCCTAAGTGCATCAAAACCTCACCCACGCATATTGCATTTACTGCTGATAGTTTGCTATGTCTACATACAGTGCATCAAATCTTCCACAGTTCTCGATCGAAGGATACGAGATATGGAGTTTCCGAGTCGAGAGCTTCCTATGCTCAATCCACGACCGGATGTGGGAAGTCATTGAAGACGGACCAATCGAAATCAAGAAAGCAATATCTGTGGAGGTTCCAGCCGCTGAAGGTCGTCCAGCCCACGTTCGACAACAGTACGTGGAGAAGGACAAGGATGAGTATACTCCAAATGACTTCAAAGTTGCCAACCTCGACAAGATTGCACGTCACACGATGCAGAGCACAGTGTCGGACGCCTACCTTCCAAGGATTAGGAAGTGCGCAACAGCAAAGGAAATGTGGGAAACTCTAGCCCTCATTTCTCAAGGCACAGACAAAATCAAGGAAAACAAGCTCGCCGTTCAGATGCGGGAGTTTGAAAATTTGGTGATGAAGTCAGGAGAGTCCATCGACGCCTTCGAGCTGAGAGTTACCAACATTACTGCAACTCTCAACTCGCTTGGGAAGGAACTCACAGACAAGGAAGTAAATCTGAAAATAGTCCGTGCTCTCACAAGGAAGTGGCAGACTATGAAGGAGCTATATCTAGCTACCAAGGATCTAACGAAGCTCACGCCAGAAGTGCTGTTCTCTGAGCTCAAAGCTCACGAGTTTGATCTGAATCGAATGAGCCTCGACGACGAGGATGAAGCGCCCACTACGTCAAAAGGAGTAGCATTCAAAGCTGCCGAAGGGCCAAGCGAGCAGTCGCTTGCCAAAATGACAAGGGAAGAGTTGGAAGAACACATTGCGTTCTTATCAAAGAACTTCAACAAGATGAACTCTCGAGTGGGCAAGTATAAAAGATTCTACAAGCAGTACAAAGGGAGGAGCACTGATGCTCGAGAAGGAAAAGGAAAGAGAGAAGAGACGACCAAGCCGATCCCGCGCGACATGATGGAAGTGGAGTGTTACCACTGCCACAAGATGGGCCACTACAAATCCGATTGCCCAAAGCTAAGTGCCAAAGAGCGCGAAGAATTGAAGGCCAAGAGGGATGCCCCAAGGCGAGCGCTCGTAGCGAGTGAAATGCCAATCGCTTCAACTGAAGATCTCTCAAGCGACTCAGATGCATTCACAGATCCCAACTCAAGCGAGGGAGAGGATCTGGGACTCATGGCGCTCACCGATGAAGAAACTGGGGAGGTATTCTTCTATCCTTCAATCACTTCAATTACACTAGCACACACTGAGGAAGAACAATCCTCTACATGGAGTGAGTTGTTTGACAAACACCAGAAATTGTCAAGCGACCACGAAGTGGTAAAACAAGCTCTGTCTCGAAGCGAGAAGGAGAACCGAAAGCTAGCCACTGAGCTTGACCAAGTCAAACTTAATCTAAGGGCTATGACTAGTAAGTTCGAGGATCTCTTCGCTAGACATCAAAGCTTGGAGGGAAGGTATGAAACCCAATCCACTCTAGTTGCCAACTTAAATAAAGCATCATACGCTAGACAGGCACTAGAGAGTTCTCTTCTACCTTTTGGTAGAAAGGGAGGACTTGGATATGAGGGTGGACCTCCCAAGCCGACTGTCTTTGTTGGTGCATCACACACTTTACCATCAGTCACTTTGGAATTGCCCACTGCATCCAAAGCGACCACCAACAAGGACAAAGGCAAAATGGCTGAGAACCCTAAGAAGAAGCCTATGAAGATGTCTATATCTTTAAGGGCAGACCCTAAGGGCAAGCAAAGTTCAACAGTCCCTAGCACTCAACCTGCTAAGTCTTACCAATCCAAGGGTAAAGGAAGAACTGTTGAAGCTTCTAAGTCTCAAGCCAAGACACGAGAGACAAAGGATCTACCTCCTAAAAAGAGGAGTAATGTCTATGTGTCACGTTATCCGGACTGGAGATGGTCCAACCGGACTAACGTTGAGGGGGAAAATCTTGAAGCAACCAAGAGGCCGCTTCAAACTTCCAAGGTTACTCAAGCGAGTCGGGGTCAAAACCCTAGTTGGACCGCTTCGAGGAAACCAAGCGAGCCGCTTCAACAGACTAGAAACCCTAAGTCAGTCTCTAAACCCAAAGCTAATCCGAAGCGAGTTGCTTCAGGATATAAACAAAATGGGAAGAGCGTAGGTAGGTCTGAAGCGAGCCGCTACCCCTCTTGCACACACTGTTGCACGTGTGAAGCTGCCTATAGGCAGTACACCAAGTTTTCGAAGGTCGAGAAGCCCAAGACACAAGCTTCATCTCAAAAGAGAGTGAAGCAAGTGTGGGTACCTAAGGGAACTAACCTGCAAGGACCCAAACTGATTTGGGTACCAAAATCTGTCTAATTGCAGGTGAGCGCCGTGGATCCCATGCCAAGTGAGGGTCAACCAGTTTGGTACTTGGACAGTGGATGTTCAAGACACATGACCGGCATGAAAGCTCTACTTCACAACTACATAGAGAAGAAGGGTCCACACGTAACCTTTGGTGACAACTCTCGAGGAAGCACCAGGGGATACGGCGCACTGAAAGTTGGAAAGCTCACAATTGAAGAAGTTTCCTACGTGGAAGGACTCAAGCACAACCTGTTATCTATTTCACAGTTTTGTGATAAAGGGTACAGGGTGGAGTTCATCTCTAACAAGTGCATTGTGAAGAGCAAACTCACATTCCAGATTGTGCTCACTGGAGTTAGACAAAGAAATGTCTACATAGCACAATGGGACAGCTGCAAGGAGGAAACTTGTCTAGTTGCAAGAAGTGCTACAGAAATTGGATGGCTATGGCACAGACGCTTGAACCACCTCAATTTCAAAGCTATCAATCGCTTAGCTCGAAAAGGTTTGGTGCAAGGCATACCGAATGAAGTCTTCATCAAAGACCATCCATGCTCACCATGCCAACGAGGGAAGCAGACGAAGAAGCACTTCGTCAGTCTCGAAGAAGCCTCATCAAAGCGAGTGCTCGAGCTGCTTCACATGGATCTGTTTGGTCCAGTTACTCCAGTTAGTGTAAATGGAAGGAAGTACACTCTAGTTGTAGTCGACGATTTCTCTCGCTACACTTGGGTTGTATTTCTATTCAGCAAGAAGGAAACACTGACCAAACTGCCACAACTACTCAAGCGATTGGTGGTGGAAAAGAATCAAGCTATCGTGACCATTCGCTCCGACAAAGGCACAGAGTTCCTGAACTCTACAATTGAAGCATACTGCACGGAGCATGGCATAGCACATCAAACCTCTTCAGCACGCGCTCCTCAGCAGAATGGAGTTGCTGAAAGAAGGAATCGAATCATCAAAGAAGCCGTTCGCACCATGATTGCTGACTCGAAGCTTCCGATGAAGTATTGGGCTGAAGCTGCCAACACGGCATGCTACACACAGAATCGGACGCTTCTCAACAAACGGCACGACAAAACACCATATGAAATATGGACAGGGAGAATTCCAAACATATCTTATTTCCATATTTTTGGTTGTAGGGTCTTCATTCACAACAATGGGAAGTCACAGTTGAAAGCCTTTGAAAGCAAAGCTGATGAAGGAGTATTCTTAGGATACTCTACATCTAGCAAAGCATACAGAGTATTCAACTGTAAAACCCTAATTGTGGAGGAATCACCCCATGTCGTATTTGATGAATCTTCTTTAAGTCTTCCACAGGAACAGGCCCAAGCAAATGAAAAGAATCAAAGCAAGGAACCCTCAAATCAACTCACTTGGGACGTGCTTGATGAAGATGATGAGATCAAGGACTCAAGCGAGCAGGATCCCAAAGGAGAAGTCGAAGCTGCCCCCAAGATTCCTGAAGCTAGTGCTGGCCAAGCACCCAATCCTGTCGCTTCGGACGGTGAAGCGAGCGACAAGGAAGCGGATGAAAATGAAGCTGGCGGATCAAAGCGAGCGTGGCTCAAGGATCACTCACCTAGCCAGATCATTGGAGATCCATCCAAGGGTGTAGTGACCAGAAGTCAAGTGTTTGAAGAAAGTGCCATGTTCAGTTGCTTTCTCTCAAACATTGAGCCATCAAGCGTGGAGGAAGCTCTAGCCGATTCTAACTGGGTGATCGCCATGCAAGAAGAGCTGAATCAGTTCACCAGGAACGACGTATGGTACCTCGTGGATCGTCCCAAGTTTCAGCATGTTATTGGCACCAAGTGGGTGTTCAAGAACAAGACGGACGAGGACCACAACGTAGTGAGGAACAAGGCGCGACTAGTTGCCAAAGGCTACTGCCAAGAGGAAGGAATCGACTTTGACGAGACCTTCGCTCCCGTGGCACGTCTTGAAGCGATCCGTTTATTTCTAGCCTATGCAGTGGCCAAGAAGTTCAAAGTGTACCAAATGGATGTGAAGAGCGCATTCCTCAACGGTGAACTCAAGGAAGAAGTGTATGTGGAGCAGCCACCGGGTTTCGAGCAGGGAGATAAAGTGTATCGCTTGAAGAAAGCCCTGTATGGGTTGAAGCAAGCTCCCAGAGCTTGGTATGATACATTATCTCATTTCCTAGTGGAAAATGGATTCCAAAAGGGAAAGATAGATCGGACTCTCTTCACCATCAATCATGGAGATGATATGCTATGGGTCCAGATCTACGTGGACGACATCATATTTGGGTCACCAAACCAGTCGCTTAGCGAGAAGTTTGGAGAGCTAATGAAGACCAAGTATGAGATGTCGATGATTGGCTTGATGAGCTGCTTTCTAGGTCTTCAAGTGAAGCAGCAGGATAATGGAATTTTCATCAACCAGGCCAAGTACACTCGAGATATGCTTGCGAAGTTTGGTATTCAACATGCTAAAGCTGTGAAGATTCCTATGAATACCAACTGGAAGATGGAGCCAGACGAAGGAGGAAAATCTGTAGATCCTACAGATTATCGTGCCCTAATTGGGTCACTTCTCTATCTCACTGCAAGCAGGCCAGATATTGCTTTTGCAGTCGGTGTCTGCGCTCGCTTCCAAAGCAATCCCAAACACAGCCATCTTGAAGCTGCCAAAAGGATTCTTCGATATTTGAAGGGCACTGTCAACATGGGGCTGTGGTATCCAGCGGAGGACAATTTGGAGCTCACTGGATATTCCGATGCTGACTATGGAGGTTGCCGAGTTGATAGGAAATCAACGTCGGGCACATGTCAGTTCTTGGGGAGCAAGCTAATCTCGTGGTTCTCAAAGAAGCAAACAAGCGTAGCCACTTCAACAACGGAAGCTGAATATATGGCCGCAGGAAGCTGCTGTTCTCAAATCCTATGGCTTCGTCAACAGTTGAAGGACTACAAAGTTGAAGCGAATGAAATTCCGATCTTCTGCGACAACAACAGTGCCATATGTATCTCGCAGAATCCAGTGCTTCACACCAGATGCAAGCACGTGGAAATTCGACATCACTTCATTCGTGATCATGTCGAGAAGAAGGATATCAAGCTCGAAAAGATTCATACCGATCTCCAGCGAGCAGATATTCTCACCAAGCCTCTAGCTGAGTCTCGATTCAACCAGCTATGCATGGAATTAGGGTTATTAGACCCTGGTGAAGAATGCTAGTTCCAGGATGCACGAAGGAGTGTTCGCTTTTTCTCTTGAGCGTCACTCGCTTCGGATCTTCACCAACTCAAGCGAGCCACTTCAAATCTCACTCGCTTGAAGAAAATGAAGTTAGGTGGAGAAAGGTGGAGTATTGGAAGAAGTTCCCTACCAACTTATTGGAATTGTTAAGTATTTGGTTAAGGGGGAACTAATGCTTCTCTCGGAGCAAGCTACTTCCAAAGCAAGCAAGATTGCAGCAATCTTGAATTCTGCATTGCTTCAATTTGCCCTAGCTTGGGTCAAAGCGAGCCAACTGCAGATTCATTCTTTAGAATGTAGGAAAGCTTGAAGGTTTACCTTTTTATACAAAAGGTTGCAGGGCTGGTGACATGCTTCTGCGTAAAATACGAGATTGTCTTGTCAGAGCATTCTCATTGTCATCCTGTCCATTTCTGCTCTGAGATAAGGACTTGTACTCATCCCCCATTCGTCGTGAATAAGTACACTTACGTGATGCTCCCTTCGGGTTGTAGTAAGCTTGTGTATTTTATTCATTTTCTCCCCCATTCACTTCGATGGAGGACTCTCTAATTCGTAGAGGAAGATGAATGCCATGAAGATGAATGCCATGAAGATCTAACTCAACGCGTAGCATTCAACATGTGGTATCTAATTCAAATGAAGTCTTCAATTAGTGGTATCAATCTCCTACGAAGTGAGATTGACTGGTAAGTGTTTCAATTTTAAGTACACTAAGTGAGCCGAAGCGTGCTAGAAACCTTCACTCACTACGTGGAAAATATGAAATGAATCTGACACAAATACAAAGAGGAAAACACTCTTGTTTATCCTCGAAGTATGTAAGTCAGAAACATTTTAAATTAAGCAAAGAAATTCATTTTCTTATTCCAGTCGCTTCAGATGGCCAAGCGAGTGCTTCGTCACTCAAAGCTAGCCATCGCAAGCGAGTGCAGAACAGTCACTCAAGCGAATGCCTCTCAAGCGAGTTAAGGCGTAGCGGCCTAACTCGAAGCGAGCGGGCATGAAGCGAGTATGAGCTGTCTGCACTCGAGTGCAATTTTACTTTCTGCTGTGCATTTAATGCAGGTGCAGGAACGACGGAAATAACGGGCGCGTGTTCACACGCTTGAATTTGAAGCGGGAAAAGGCGGAGAAGATCCAGCCGTCGAATCTCAACAGGCCCCAATCTGGAACCGTTCGATCAACGCCGTATACAACAAGCCAACCATAGAAGGCCACGTGGCGACGCCGAGCAAGTGGCGGTTCACTTTTACTGTGATGACGCCGGACACGTCAGAATCCATCACCGCACGTCCGCCGCCTACCTACAGGATTGTCGGCGTTATTACCATTCTACCCCTACCACGTCAGCCATAACCTATTTCTATATATATGGGACGAGGCAGAACTGCAAACCTTTCACAGCCTTCTAAATTTGCCATTCTCGTGTTAGATCTGCAATTACTCTGCAACTCACGAGTCTCAACCCCTTCTATTTCATTGTTAAAATCTTTATTCAAATTTCTTCAAATCTCAACATGGGAAAGAAGAAGAACACCGAGACGATGGAGGAGTTTCTCGAGGAAGTAGACAAATTCATCAATGTCGAGCCTCATCTCGACCCAACAATCATCGAAAGAGAAGGTTTTCTCCGTAGGGCCGTGACCACGGCCGGCCTATGGAAATTTGTAACATTTATGCCGACGAAAATTCTGGCCAAACCAGTCGGAGAGCTTCTGTTGAATCTAAGGAAAGGGCAGAATACGTCATCCTTCTCCGATCCACAGAATGGAGAGCCGGTGGAAGTGGATCTGAGTGATCTAATCGACGAGTTCGATTTGCCAAAGGATGGTGGAGATTCACTGCTAGATTTAGGCTATTCGGCTGGAGTGCAATATGGCCGATTCGCCGTCGACGGGGCCGAGCCAAACTTCAAGAAGGCCAGTATACGCACAAGTTTGAAGGCTCCTTTCAACCTTATTTGCGAGCTTTTTACGAAGAGTATCGCATGCTACGTCGGAAACCTGGAGACCCTCTCCGCGACCAAACTGATTGCTACTGCAATTATTGTTGACAGCCTCACCGGAACCAGCTTCAACTGGCATGGCTGGTTTCTCAAGCAGATCCATGAAGCTGCCGGTGACTTTGCGTTTGTGAAGGGAAGCACCGATCAGATTCTCCGCAAGGGGAAACTGAAATTCTTCTCAAGGCTATCCGTTGCCCTGGAGATGAAATATCCCGGCAAAGTCTGGCCGGAATCCGACGTCATTGCCTACAACAAACAGTCCATCTACTACGACAAGTGGAGAAAGACGAAAAGATTGATGGATCTGGGACTACTTGAGGTAGCAGTACCCGTAGCGAGACCGGTTGCCGAAAGGCAAGCCGAAGTGAGCCAAGCGAGGCAGGTTGCTTCACCCGGGAAGCAAGCCGCGCCAAAGCGAGGCAAGAAGTTGAAGCGAGTCGCTTCACTTGTCCAAGAAAGCGAGGCGTTGGAGAAGCCGCTTGAGGACACTGAAGTGACTCAAACCCAAACCCAAGCTACCCAAACCCAAACCCAGCCTTTAAAAATCCAAACTCCCCAACTTCAAATTCAAACCCTAACCGAAATATCCTCCACTGCTCAGCATCAAACTCATAAATCCCCACACGAAGAAGACACTGGTTCTTCTTTCAAGATCCCAGAAATCCCCCTACTCCATGTCGACCCCATTGAAGCCTACACAACCTTCAAACCACTCCAATCCCTTCAAACACAACCACCACCCACTGAACCCATACAAATATCCGGAACACAAGAAACCTCATCACCCTCTCTGTCCCCCTCTACATCGGCAGCTACAGCCGATACCGCCCAAACTATCGGTGAAGTTTCTATCATTCCAGAATTCATACCACCTGCCCTCTCCGAACAAAAACAAGCTATCGATCGCTATGTTCGAGACAGAGAGCACGCCGCGGAGACAATCAACCTTCGCTACAATCTCAGCTCCGCGAGCGTTGAATGGAGCGACGTGTTCTACACGAATGTAGTCGACTTTCTGACGTACATCACGTACCGAGGAACGGAGTACTACAAAATCTTCAGACTCCTCAAAGCCTTCAAGAAGGAAGAACTGATCGATCTGGAGGCCAAGTTGCTGAACTTCATTGGCGCAAACGGCTTCCATGAATTCCTTGACGGGACCAGCTTTTGGGAGAAGCTGGATGCCAAAGTAAAGGAGGCTTATCCACTCGCCGTTGTACCAAAGCAAGTGCCCACTGCTCGAGAAAGGAAGCTCATCAGGGAACATAAGGAGGAGGTGGAAATGAAGGAGGCTGAAATTGCTAGCCTTCACAGTGAAATCACCAAGAAGAGTGAAGAGATGGAAAAGAAGGCTGGAGAGATTGTCAGTCTTCGAGAAGACTTCAACAAGAGGAGGAAGGAGTTGGAGGGAACGGTGGAGAAGAAGGATAGATTGTTGGAAGAGAAGGAGAAGGCGCTGGAGGCGCAGGCGAAGTTAGTGGAAGATCAAACAACATCTATCACCAAACTCAAGGACTCGCTTGATGCAGAACGGAGTCGCTTGAGGGAGGTTAATGTCAAATTGATCGCCGTTGAGAAAGAGAAGAAGGTGTTGGAGAAGGAGGTGAAAAAGCTGAAGGAGGTAGTAGAAAAGAAGGATGAGGAGCTGATCAGGAAGGGGAGTGAACTAATAAGCACGAAAAAGTCTCTCGATTCACTTCAAACTGAAATGAAGCTGCTGAAGGAAGAAAGTGAGTTAGATAAGAAAGAACTGGAGAGCCGGAGGAAAGATGCCCATGACCTTGACTTGAAGCGAGCAGATTTTTCCATATTACTGCAAAAGGTCAAGGAGCTGGGTGAAGCGTACACAGAAAAGATGGCTGCAAGTGCCGAATTCCATCTCTCTCTAAGCCAGAGAGAGAGGAGTCTTGAGACGATGCAAGCTGAACTCCTAGCAGCTCAGGAATTCTGGTACTTCAATTTGCAGGAGGAGAAGGCAGATATAAGGAGGGAGATTGAAGCGGAGCTGGAGGCTCGCTTCAGGGAAGTAGAGCCATTGGAGAGGATGATGGCATCAGTTGTGGAGAGAGAGAAACAATGTAAATATCTGCTCGAAGAAATTTCCATCAAAACAGCTGACTTGGTGGCGCCCTCCATAGGAAAAACTGAGAAGATGCTTCAGGCCATCTTCAACACGGTCAACTCTCTACACCAATCCCTCTCCGGGAAATCAGTAATCCTAACCCCTGGCAGTGATGATGCCAAAAAGGGGGAAGGACAGATGGAGCTAGGAGGAGTAGGAGGTTCAGGGGAAAGAATAATTGGAGTTGAGAGGATGTTGGAAGGAGGTAGTGGTACCGGTGAAAAGGAGGATGAAGCGTGGGCTCTGGGCGAAGTAAAGGGCAAAACAAAACTCACGGAGGAGGAGTTGTTGAAAGAGCTCGAAGAGCCTAGCAGGCCGCTTCAGGATAAAGTGCTAAGTGCTTCCATTGCACGGCATCCTCCAGTGACCGTGATATCGAAGGAGGAGAAGCTGAGGCAGGTGGAGCAGGATGCTGCCATGGCGTGGGAGTTGGAGCAAGTGTTTAACCTAACAAAAAATTCTATTGCTGCAGGTGCTTCATCTAGCTCCCAAGTGGCCGCTACTCCCAAAGTGCCCACTTCAGACGCCGCGCCAACTTCAACAGCCGCACTCACTACGACCACTGCTGCACTCACTTCGTCAGCAGTCGTCCCTCCAAGTGCTGCCAAGAAGGATATGCCACCTCCCCCACCACCGAAGCTGCCCTTGAAGCGAGCTGCACCAGAATCGAAAATCGATGACTCTACGGCTAAGCGCCAAAAGTCTAAACATGCAGTCGCTTCAAGAACTGAAAAGGAAGAAAAGAGGAGAAAGGAGAGAGAAGGAGGAAGGAGCGAAGCGGAGAGATCGAAGACAGTGAACGCCAGGCGTCTTCAAGTGATTGACGCACGAATCGAGGAGCAGTTCAGCGAAGTACTGCTTATTCAGTCCTCTTTGGTTCGCAGTGCGTTCGTTCCCCTCATGCCTGATGAGTCCGAAGCATGTGAAGCCCAAGCCATAAAAGATGCATGCGACGTGACTACGAAGGAAATGATAGAGTCGGGTCGCTACCCTAAAAAGGAAGAGCAAAACTATATTAGGAAGCGACTCAACGAAAGGCGTCCTCTGTGGAGTGGCGAATCAGGGAAGAGATTCACTGATATAATGACTAAGCTGTCAAGAAGATCAGAGGAGGAAATAGCCAAGAGAAGGAACGAGCATCTTGACGCAAGAGAGATCGAGGACTTCATTCCGAGGGATCTGCTCGAGCAGTGGCTATACTACAAGGACTTGTTCATCAAAGCGTACTATTACTGGGAGGTAGTGCCACTGCAGAATGAATGTTCTCGAATCAGTGCTCTCAGCAATTTTCTTGCTACCTACGACGACAAACTGCGCCGAAAGATTTTTATGATGGCTGAACAAGCTCAACCGAAGCCAATTGTCGTCAAGGTGCCAGAAATAAAGGACTTCCCCATGCCTTATCATCCAGGCACGGATGTTCCTAACAGGGGAGTCACTGATGCTGAAGTAGATGAAGCGTTCAGGCTGGAGAGTGCATGGAGAAGACCAAGCATCCACACAGTAGGCACTATGGAAACAAAAGTCTTATCAGCCTATAGTATTGATGCTACAGATGTAGAAGAGGAGAAGAAGGAGGAGGAGAAAGAGGAGTAGGATGAAGGGGCAGGAAACCATTGAAATTACATGCTTCATTTTGTGTGAACATCTTGTTCATATATCCTATTTTTAAATTTCTGTCTCTTCTTGTGTCATTTACTCGCTTTGTGAATGACTTTATATTTCTGCTACAAACTCATTAATTTAACCGAAAAAAAAAGGGGGAAAGGAACTTAAAAGAAAATTACAAACGAAACTGCAAAGGAAGCAGTCGCTTGGAGTTCCCTTCACGGTTAAATAGACTAGGTTTATTATTCTTATCTAAGTCGTATGGGTTTTGGCATCATCAAAAAGGGGGAAATTGTTGGGAATTGTTAAGGACTAAATTGTTAAGGGGGAACTTCATGGGACATTTGATAAATGAAGTCATTTGTTTTGATAAGATCCCAAAACCCCAAGCGTCCTTTTCCCAAGCGACCCATTTTGATGTAGTTAATAGGTTAGAATTTTTCTAAGCCTACTCTGTTAGGATGGCTCTTTTATTTTGCTTAGATTAGGCCTCAAAAGTTCAAGTGAAGGCCACTCGCTTGAGTGTGTTTTTCCAAAGCGAAGCAAGTCAAGCAAGCTGAAGTGAAGCGTGCCGAAGAATAGCGAAGCGAAGCGAAGCGAAGCGAAGCAAAGCGAAGCGAAGCAAAGCGAAGCGAAGCTAAGCGAAGCGTGCCGAAGCAAGCAAGGCGAAGCGATCGCTACAGTGGAATCAAAGCAAGTCCACTAAAGCGAAGCGAAGCAAGCGCTACAAAGAAAAGGCGTAGCGAGTCAACGCGGGTCAACACTTAATTAAATAGTCTCTCGAGAAATTTATTTTCCAAGTGACTCACTACAAATATGACCGCGAAGCGACTCACTTCAGAGCGGCCGCTACAACTTCAAAGCGAAGCGAGCCACTACCTACCAGAAAGCGACAGCACAAATTCCCGCTCCGAATTTGAACTCCAGTCAATAGGAGATCTCCGCATTTATTACGAGATCTCCACGTGTCGAAAGCGGAGAGGAGCAGAGGAGTTGACTGCCAGGCCGACAAAGACGCCGCTACAGTACTGGGTCGCTCCAGTTACTGTTAAACTTGGAAGTTAGCCAATTTTGGCAAAATGCCAAAACTGCGCATCTGCAAAAGCTACTGCCTGCGCAAGTACTGTCGAAAGGAGGAGGGACAAGGCCACCAACCAAGCAACGGATCTTAGCCAACCCTCCGCCTATAAATAGTGAAGGATGAAGACGTGAAGAAGCAGAACACTACTTGAGCATTCGAGCGCATACAGCAAACAAACACTCCCCAGCTTTCTAGAAATCTTCGAGTCTTTGTTTCAAGTGTTCTCCGAGTTTCCAGTCCATCGGAACTTGTCTTCACAACCTTCACACTTAGATTCTAAGCCCACTTCAAATATCCAAGCTTAGAAGAAGAACTCTACCCATCTTTGCATCTACTGTAAAGAGTTCTTCATTAGTGTGTTCGTCAACCAAAAACCCTAAACTGTTGTCTGTTAGGTTTTTGAGTCGTCGTTAGGTTGTTCAGATCTAAGGCCCTTCTTTCATCGATTGAAGAAGCCTCGATCGTAGAGTTGAGATCCAAGCTTACACTTACATCGTTTGTGTAAAGCTCGATCGAAGCTAGGCTGTAAGGAAAGCCCGTAATCTCCCTGTCTGTCTGACTGAAGCAAGTGAAGCTTCCAGTCTTTGTTAGGTTTGTGTAGTGAACCCGCAATCACTACGTCTGTCGTTTGATCTAGGCAAGTGAAGCCCGATCCCGACCAGGTTTTTGAAGGACCCGTAACCTTCAAGTTCTTGAGTGAAAAGAACAGTTGCCGTCGTGCAACAAAGTGGACGTAGGAGCGTTATCTCCGAACCACTATAAATCTCTGTGTCGTATCTCTCTTACCTTAATCTTTTTACAGTATTCGATTATCCATTGCACGTGCATATAAACAAACATAACTTGGATTTTCAATTACTTAGGAAAGATTTTAGCTCACCAAATTCCGCACAAAGAGTAAAGTCTCACTCTTGATCAAGCTCTAAGCTTAGGTCAAGAGATTCGTGATTGCTGTAGATCTAGCTCTCGTCTAGGTCTTAGTATTTTCAAGAGCACTTTACTTTATACTCTGAGTTAAGGAATTGAAGTTGAAAAACTTCAAAATACGTATTCACCCCCCCCCTCTACGTATTTTTCCTATCATAGACTAATCAATGATAGGCAACTACTTTCATCTAACTTATCCTTTACCAGTCAACTTGGTCTGTTCATTGTCCAAGAAACTAGATTTCTTGATGAACAATTCACAATTTTCGAGACACACCCGAAAATACTCCCACTGTGACAAGGATTCTTAAATAATCTTGTGCAGATCCTTTTGGTTATCAGTCTTGTACTTCCGGCCTTATAATGTTCCAATCCACAATTTCTTTTTATTCTTGGACGTTAATCAAGAATAAATGCTTGTCTTTTCTTGAAAAATAACTACTTTGTCCAACTAATTACTAAATCTATCATTGAAATTGCGACACATCGTGTGCAAATTATCCTTATTTCAGAACAGATTCAACAAATGAAACTTACAATTAGCATCTCCGTAGGGAGGAAGACTCATTGTCAACGTGAATGCTAATTAATTCATTTTAAATCACAATGAAATCTATGATCAACATAAATGCTGATCACTTCATTTCAAATAAGGAAAGGAAATAGATTTAGATATAGTGACGTAGTATTTTGTTAAATGACAATATCGAACAAGAACTACCACATTTATCGTAACACATTTTGGAATATCCTTCAAAATTCACAGTTTATTACTCCCACTACGAATGATATATCAAAACAACCAGTATTAAAGAAGTAAATCTCTAATACAATGTCAGGAAGTAATCATCCATCAATATCTGAAAACATAAGTATCCTGCCAAAATAAGGCAGCTAATGTGGTAAAAGAGTAATAATCCAGAATCTAGTATCCAAAAACTAAGATAAAACGTAAGATAGAAATCTCCAAGTCTGCTGGACAACTGCATCAACTGAATGTTGCTTGTCGAGCTCAAGAACTTGAAGTCGTCCTACTCGTTCCTTATAGTCGAACCTACAAAGATTGCAACAAACCACAATTAATATCCACCAGTTAAATCCGTCCGTGAGGACTGAACTAGTATAATTTGGTTTTTGATGTTACAAGAGTCTGACATACCTCCATCTATCTTCAACTTCTTGTTCCTCCTCTGATAGACCTTTATAATCGGAGGTCTCTCCTTCCTGGCATCATTCACTTCCTCAGTAGGCTGATCAGAGCTCAGCTCATTCACATCGTGAACAAGACTTACAGACTCGGAATCGCCCACTTCATCAATGGATTGATCAGAGCACAACTCATTCACATCATGAACGAGTTCCTCAAAATCAAAATCATCAATCCTCAGTGACTGGAGGTACTCATCAATGATGTTTTCGTTGTCCCGAACCGTGAAACGTTGATTGACATCAACATTCCTTATTGGACGGTCCAAGAACTTCCTTTCCTCCTCATAAGTAGTTTGCAGAATATCAATCCTCTCCGCATCTACCACGAGTAACTCCGCAATGAGAGCCATTGGGTCCTCGTGAACGATGTGGGACAGGACGACCGCTTCTCTGAGAGCCAGGAACCAAGTCGGGAAACATGCAAGTAGAAGCTCGCAAACAGTCTTTCCCGACATAACACCACCATAGAACACGTACATCCGTACAAGGTTTTTAAACCTCATGAGAAATTTCTTTAGGTTAGGGAAATCAGGGAAATCCTCATACCTCAAGAAACCTATCTCTTTTCGTGCCAGGAAACCGAGTAGTCGAAATCGAAAGGACTCCGGAACACCATCGGAATAAGCTAAACGACAAATCTTCGTGCGAATAGAAACAATAGACATATCTAAAATAAATAACAAGTAAACAACTTATAAGCGCAAATAATTTATGTTATCAATGTTAGAAACCCAATAATAACATTGAACCAACAAACGAGTAGCCCGATACTATTTACAAATAGTCCACTACAGGTGAATGCTATCCATAAAATTATCGACCATGACCGCAGTCTATTTTATTTCTTATCCCATCACACGAACCATAGTGAAACAAAGAAATAATAACCCGTGCCTCAGGACCCTGCTAAATCGAGAAGTGACCTCTAAAGGAGGATTCATCATTAAGCAGCTAAGCTACAACCATATTTTAATATTCCGAAAAATTAATTCTATTAAGAGTAACCCACCTGTTAAGGAGGAATTACCTTTATAAAATCATTTTTCCATATTATCAATTTTGAATTTAACCAATGAACCATAATCAGTGTCTCCTATAGGGAGGAAGACTCATTGTCAACGCGAACACTAATTATTTCATTTTAAATCAAATTATCCTTTTGAAGTCTAAACCAATGAAATCCATAACTAGCATCTCCTATAGGGAGGAAGACTCATCGTCAACGCGAATGCTAATTACTTCATATTTAAACCAAATATGGAGGTCCTTTAAATCAATTAACCAATAATCGATTAATAATACCGCTTAGTCTTTTTAAGGGTTTGTGTGACAATCGTAGCACATAGACAATTAAGTCCTATCACATGATTTCTAAGCGCAAGTAATAAAACATGCTCACATTGAAATCATTAAAACCGACATGCTATGACCCCTATGCATGTTATTTCTATTACGCAAACAATGAAAAGCAACTATAACATGCAAAACATGCTAATCATCTTCATCGCGCAATTTAAATCCATCCATAGCATGCATAATAATTAAATAAATAAATAGGCTGCCGACCGGGAATAGAAAGCCCTATCTATTACATTTAATTAAATAAAACAACCCCGGAACAAGCTCCGGTCTTTAATCTTCAATTTGGAAGCCAATCCCGATCTTCAAGTCCACCTTCCAAAATTAGCAAGCGCTCGAAATAACTAGGGTGCGGAAAACCCTAGTTTCCAAAAACGGAAAGCAAATTAATTCCGAACGAACTAGGGTACGAAAACCCTAGCCGTCGACGATCATGCCTAGGTTTCGGAAAACCCTAGCCGTCGTCAACGTCATGGGCTGAACGAACAGCCCGTCGTTCGAAAAATCCGGCCACGCGCCGCCGCCGAGCCACGCGTGCTGCACACGCGCCGTCGCGGAGCGTGCCGGGGACACCGTCTCGGCTCCACGACGAGCCTGACGTGGCTAGGTCCGGGCTGGGTGCGTCCGTTGCAACCCAGCCCGAGCCACTGATCGTCACCGTCGCCAAAACCCCGTCGCCGTCGCCGTTTTCGCTGCAAACTGCAGCGCCGCCGCCGCGAGCCGCCGCCGGTGGCTGGCATGCCACCGGACGCTCCCACTGAGCTCGCCGGCGTCCCAGCACCACCGGAGGTGCTGGGTTCGAGCCCGGGCAGCCGTGGCTAGCTCCGGCAGCAGCGCGCGCGCAGGGAACAAACCCAGCCGCCGCCGCTGCCGTTTTCGCCGCTACAGCCGCCGCCGCCGGTGGTCAGGGGACCACCGGACCTGCTGTCCACCTCGGTCCGCGCCCCCATCGCCGTCGAGCCATCATCGAGCCGCGGGCTTGAGCCCAGCAGCGCGCGAGCACGAAAAACCCGTTAGGGTTTCGGCCGCCGCCGCTGCAACTCGCCGCCGCAGCCGCTGCCGCGCCTCCACCGTCCGTCTGGCGCCGCCATGGCTCGTCTCCGACGTCGAGCCAGGCGCTGGACCTGCGTGCAGCCACGGTTCGAGCCTGAGCAGCGCCGACAGGCCCGAAAACCCGCTAGGGTTTTCAGTCGCCGCGCTGCACGAGCCATCGCCGCCGTCCGCCGCCGATTCTGCCGCCGCCAGCCCTCGTTCCGGCATCGCCTGAACCCTAGGATGAACCCTAGGGGTTCAGCCGCCGTGAACGATGAGGGGCAGCCGCGCGAGTCGCGGCAGACTACGCCACCGCCGTCGTGCGTCCGACGCGCCGCCACGTGCGGCCATCGTCGTCTCGTCTCTTGTTCGTTCCTCGGACCTCGTTCCTCAGCAATTCTCCGATTTACAGCATACAATATAATACGAAAATCGAAAAATACAAGAAAAACGAATCCTATTCTAATCGGCACCTTATTATCTCGCCGATTCAAAAACAAACGAACAACGATAAATCGAAAAAACGATAAAACAACGCACGTAATTCCCGGACAGCAGCATGCACACATAATCATAATTACGAATGCATGAAAATTAAATTCGACTCAACACAGAGTCGATCCAAAAACCTCGGGCTCTGATACCACTTGTTGGAACGGTTGCTTGAAAGCCGCCCCGACCCCCAGATCTTGGTTCGGTTGTGTGATTCGATCATACAAGGGCTCGAGTACATACCTTACGATTATGAAGAACGTGCAATCTGAGTCGTGTCTGATCGATCTACGGTTCTGATCTTCTAGGATGTGATCCCACACCTTGAAATTCGAGACTTGGTGGGCGTCTCGAGATCACTGGAACCTCGATCTCCCTCATTCAGAAGCCGGCGGCCGCACTCTCTCTCTCGCCCTAGGGATTCGCGTGAATCTCTTTCTCACAAGTGACGACTTATGAATTAGGGTTTTTTGTGTGAGAGATGGAGAGTATTTATATGGTACATAAATAAGGAGATATGATTCCTTATTTATCTCCAACCATATCTATGCCATATCCCATATTTATTCTTTTCCATAACTTACAAATCTTATTCCTTAATTAATACGCAATTAATTAGGAATTAATCTGTTACGTTATGCAACTGTATATCCGGAATTAATTCTAACAAATAGAATTTATTATCTTATCAGTAGAAGAATAAATAACTAAATATATACCAAATATATTTAGATATGATATTTATCCCCATAAGATTTAATTAAATAAATCTTATTTTATTAGATTTAATCTTATCCGTGAATAACTAAATAATAAATAATTAGATTTAATCCCACAGGATATAAATCTCAATTAATTATATTTATTATCCATTCACCGGATATAAATCCAATATATATCATATACCGGGCCTGAGTACAATTATTGAGTCCAAACTCAATAATACAATTTAGATCGATTCCCGAGGTCTGTTTGGGCCATCCTAGGGATCGGATACCAGACAGAGTTGGGCCTTATCTAATTCGATATTTCCATGTCCACCCCTGAACATGTATCTCATTAGAAATATGACGCACTCCACTAAAGTGTCATAGCTGAATCACCGCTCTGTCCCAATTATGTAGATTGGGTAG
The DNA here is from genome assembly GCA_024222315.1 of Thymus quinquecostatus. NCBI lineage: Eukaryota > Viridiplantae > Streptophyta > Magnoliopsida > Lamiales > Lamiaceae > Thymus > Thymus quinquecostatus. The sequence goes on from CM044167.1 coordinate 4,928,049, forward strand.
GTATTTTGTATAGTTCGACCCCCGTGTTTAAGACCTCCTTATCCGTTAATCAATTAGAGCTACCATGACTGCTCCTAATTGTTAACATCTATTCCTCAGGTAGTACCCGTTCACTCCTCATTATTATACCTGAACTTAATCAGCATGCATGACTTGGTATAATAAACATTGTGAACTCCCTTGAGGGGATAACGTCAGCCTGCACTCACACAGGACACGGCTTATTGATAACACTTATTAGACATACTATGCATCTTCGTGTTACCCAAAGTACGACATGATTTAGATGAACTAACGAAGTTCATATCTTCGTAAATCAAAGTAACATCGAAGAATACATATACATCTAATAGTTTACCAAGGTTAAGATCGAGCTAGAGCCTGAGATCTATAGCTCTTCACCTATATCACCTCTGATACAGGGTCAGTATCAGAAGAGCATTATCTCTATTGATCCTTCAATACGTTCCACCGTACCAGCATAATTAGTGATTAGGACTCATCACTACCATTAAGCTGCAGTCAAGACCGACAGCTCAGCCCAAGCTGTCTCGACTGTGAACTGTTTATATCTCACCATTATTAACGACCTTCGTGATCCTCTCCGAACTCAGATCGACACGTGGTCTAAAACATGAGATAATGGACTTTATTCTTGCTTAAACATATTCTTCCAGATAGGGATTGTTAACAGTGGACCTGTGTCGTAACCACTAAAACAACCGGTTTTGCTTTAGGTATACAACAACCCCAACATGTCCGAGGTGTGATACGCGAGTGCAAGAACCAGGGTTCGGAGTCGTGGGAGGTTGCCGAGCATATTTCCGAGCTGCGATATTTGACGAACTTATTCCCACTAATCCTGACCCGGAACCCAATAATGAAGAAGTGGCTAGATCGGTATCCACACGTGCAGCCTGCCAAGCAGAATGTCGGTCGGTTTCGGGCTCTAAGTCCAACTGTTCCGTCTCGTTTAATTAAGGATCGGCTAGACATGCTTCTTCCTGTGCCAAATCGCAGACCTCCCATTCCGAACCGCGGTGATGGCAACTACATCGCTCCTCAGATTACACATAGAGGCCGATCTTCTGGTAGCCGATCTGCAGGAGTGAGCCGAGGTGGCGGGACCAACCGAGGTGGCAGGGGAAGCCGCAGCGCGGGTCAAAGCTCGTGGAAGAAAGAGGAAATAAATATAGATACTTTGCTGAACCCACCTACCACCGGTTGGGCCAGGTACTTTAATTATAGCAAAAAGCCGGATGGAAGTGGTCCCTCTGGCTAACATGTAAAAATGTAGACCTGCATAGAATAACAAATATTTTGATTTTGATCATTTATTTTTAAAATTTTTTTTTACGTGGCGAACTGCCTATTTTCGAACTGGCAATACTGCCCTTATCGGCTTCCGAATTGACACGTAGGTCGTTGTTGGGGTCTTCCAAAGTGGCCCTGGGGCCTGACTTCGGCTTTCGACGTTACACTTGGGTCTTCCCTCGATCTTAGGATGGCTATTGCCTATTATCCATGGCCGAGGTGACACTTGGGTATTAATCGGGTTCCTGTTTTGCCGACCAGGTCGGTAAGGGTGGTCCCCTGTTCGTATGATTTTAGTTTGGTATCCTAACACTTGTCCTCGTCAGGATAGTGTATAATATTTAGAAGTAACGCATATAGGTGGAGCAATGCAAAATAATGCGAACACAGTAAAAGTAAAAACTGCAAACTTTCATTACCCTGAAATAATTTGGGAACAAGACTCGAACTGAAAGGAGACTGAACTGACGTACTGAAATAAACGAACTGACAAACGAACTGACGAACCGACCGACAAAACAAGACTCGATCCTATATGATACTCCCCCACTATGCGTAATACCTCTTTAAATGGATAACGTTCCATGGCCGCTGTATGGGCTCCCCGGACAAGCTGGACAGTCTATAAGCACCTTTGTCGAGGTCCTCGTCAACTCGGTAAGGTCCTTCCCACGTGGCTTCCAGCTTGCCGAGCTTGCAAGCCTTGCTGACCTCATTGTTCCGCAGGACTAAGTCTCCTACGCGGAACTGCCGGCCTCTAACTCGCCGATTATAATATCGGGCCATGAGTTGTTTGTATCGGGCTTCCTTAATGTAAGCTGCATCCCGTTTCTCCTCCAATAGGTCGAGATTCGCACATCGGTTCTCAGTATTCACTTCGGAGACAAAATGGGTCGTACGTGGACTTGGTAGTCTGATTTCGACCGGGATAACAACTTCTGTCCCGTAAGCCAGGCTGTACGGTGTTTCGCCATTTGTGGATCGAGGCGTAGTCCGGTAAGACCATAGAACATTAGGAAGATTCTCTGCCCACAGTCCTTTGGCTTTTTCTAATCGAGTTTTAAGGCCTTTGACGATTGTCCGATTCGTCACTTCGACTTGGCCATTTGCCTGTGGGTGAGCCACCGAGGTGAAGTGCTGCTGAATTCGCAGTTCGTCGCACCATTCTCTGAAAACCTTGTCTGTGAACTGGGTCCATTGTCGGATACCAATACATGAGGTATTCCAAAACGGCACACTATGTTCTTCCAAACGAAGTTGCGAGCATTCTTACTTGTGATTGTAGCTAGAGGCTCCGCTTCAACCCACTTAGTGAAATAATCAATCGCGACTATGAGATGTCGCAATTGGCCAGGTGCCTATCGAATGGGCCTACAATGTCGATTCCCCATTGTGTGAACGGCCAAGGGCTTTGCATTGTTGCCAATTCGGTCTGGGGTAGCCTAGGCACGTTGGCGTGCAATTGGCATTTCTCACATTTTTGCACCAGCTCGGTGCAATCTTTGAACATTGTGGGCCAGAAATACCCCCATCTTATAATCTTCTTTGCTAGGGCCCGAGGTCCGATGTGGCTTCCACGGCCCCCTCGTGCACTTCTCGCATGACATAATCTGCTGAGCTCGGACCAACACACCTTAGTAGGGGCTGGAGGTACGATCTTTTGTAAAGGACATCATCCAAAACGGTATATCTCAATGATTTTGACATTATCCTTCTCGCCTCAGTTTTGTCCTCAGGCAACTCCCCACTCATCAAGTAGGCGAGAAGATGAGTCATCCACGTCGGCTGTTGCTCGTCGTCTAAATCATTGACCTCGGCCTCTTCTATGCTCATGTGTTGGACATCTTCAACTGGTGACGAACCGGGCACCGCTGCAAGTTTGCTGAGAACGTCAGCTCGGGAGTTCTGAGTTCGGGGTATGCGTTCGAGCTGGAAATACGTGAAAGCTTCCTGCATGCCCCGTGCCTTAGCTAAGCATTTCTTCATGTGATCTCCCTTCGCTTCGTATTTCCCCAGCATGTGGTTCACAACTACTTGCGAATCGCTATGTACTTTGATGGCGGTGACCTTCAAGTTTGTGGCTATTCGGAGCCCGGCCAGCAGCGCTTTGTACTCTACCTCATTGTTGGTGGTTGCGAACTGAAAACGAAAAGAATAGGTGAATTCCTTCTTTTCCGGGTTGATGAGGAGAACTCCTGCTCCGCTTCCCGTCTTTCCAGAAGCCCCATCAACATACTTGTGCCAACAGTCTTGAGGCTCTACTGTGGGTGAGCGGGTTGGGTTGGGTGCCGAGGTCGGGACTTCGGCTATGGAGGTCTCAACCAAGAAATCTGCTAGGGCCTGCCCTTTGATGGCCTAGCGGGGAGCATAAGTGATGTCGTGCTCTCCCAATTCTATGGCCCACTTCGCTGTTCGTCCCGACGCTTCGGGCTTTGTCAATACCTGCCGAAGTGGGGAGTCTGTTCGGACCTGGACAGAATGTGCGTGAAAGTATGGGCGTAAACGCCGAGCAGCGTTGACTAATGCCAAAACAATCTTTTCCAACGGCTGATATCGCACCTCGGGTCCCTTGAGTGGCCTGCTTATGAAATATATTGGCAATTGATGCCCTACTTCTTCTCGTACGAGCACCACGCTGATGGCTTCCTCCGAGGTTGCCAAGTATAAAAATAGCATCTCTCCCCCTTTCAGCACCGACAAGGTTGGCAAATTGTTGAGATAATCCTTTAACTGGCTTAGTGCAAGATGGTGTTCCGAACTCCAGTTGAATTCGAGCGCCCTTTTCAAAATCTTGAAAAAGGGCAACTGCTTCTCCGCGGCTTTGGAGAGAAACCTGCTCAATGTGGCAAGGCACCCAGTGAGCCTATGTACGTCGTTGATCGACTTCGGATCCTTCATTTCCAACACAGCTTTGACTTTTGATGGATTCGCCCTTAGCCCCTCTTGGGAGATCCAACAGCCTAAAAACTTCCTCGAGGTCACAGCAAAGGTGCACTTTTGGGGGTTAAGTTTTAGGTTGACCTACCGAAGGAGGGAAAGCACAGTTCGGAGATCGGCGACACTGGTACTTTCCTCCTTACTCTTCACCACTATGTCATCGACATAGACTTCTACTTCTTTTCTGATGTGCTCCTTGAATATCTTGTCTACCATCCTTTGATAGGTGGCTCCTGCATTTTTCAATCCGAATGGCATTTTGCGGTAAGCAAAAATACCGAAGTCCGTAATGAATGCTGTCTTTTCTGCGTCTTCGGCATCCATCAGGACTTGGTGGTATCCCTTGTACAAATCAAGGAAGCTGAATATCCTGTGACCGACTAGGGAGTCCACCTTCTTATCCATGTCGGGCAGAGGGTAGCAATCCTTGGGGCAGTGCTTGTTAAGATCGGTGTAATCAATACACATGCACCACCCTCCTCCAGCTTTCTTGACCATCACCGGGTTCGCTATCCAAGTCGGGTAAGTGACTTCGAATAGGATTCCGGCGTCTAGCAACTGCATCACCTCGGTCCTTATTACTTGATTCCGCTCTGCTGCGAAAGAACGTTGTTTCTGTCTTATCGGTCTGATCTCGGGGTCAATCTTGAGCCGATGTGTGATTATCTGGGGTGACACTCCTGTCATGTCCAACGGGGACCACGCGAAGACATCTTTGTACTCCTTTAAGAGCCGAATAACCTGTTCGCGGAGGTGTGGGAGCTCGGTGAAGCCTACTTTGACGACCTTGGCAGGGTCATCTTCGCATAACACCACTTCCTTCACTAAGCTCACCTCGGCAGGCGACGTCTTCCTCGGCTCTTCGGAGTTCGGTAATTGCTATGCTTGGGGCAATTGGGGTGGTGCCCCTTGCCCTTTGAGTGCCACATGCAAGCACTCCCTTGCTACTTTATGATCGCCTCGGATTACCGTGACCCCCCCCCCCCCCCCCCCCCCCCTAGTCGAGATTTTGATAGCCAAGTGATAGGTAGAGCAGATCGCTCTCACTGCATTCATCCAAGTCCTTCCCATGATAATGTTGTAGGGAGACTTGGCCTCCACCACAATGAACTCAGTCACATCGGTAAAACTCATCGGGCCCTTCCCTACGGTGACCGGGAGTTCGATTGTTCCCAGTGGATGGGTTTCCTCTTGAGTGAAGCTTCTCAAAGGCCGTGTGGTCGGCATGATCTTCGACTTATCCAACTCCATGTTGTCAAAGCAGTGTTTGAACATAATGTTCACCGACGCCCCAATATCTATGTGTATCATTTTGATAAGTTTATTGGCCACTACGGCCTCAATGACAATAGCATCGGAGTGCGGCACCATAGAAGGCACCGGGTCCTCGGCAGAGAAGGTTACGGTCTCTTCTTTATTGAACCTCTTACTGGCCGGCTCCCTATTCGGGAGATTCCACGCCCCATTCTTGAGGGATGACTTCGTCTGCCCCTTGGCGAGTGCGGAGATTGTTGCGACAACCCCATCGTATTGATAATCTCCGTCCTCATCGGCATCGTCGTCATCGTGCTTAGCCTTCTTCTCGGCTTCCGTGCTGCAACCTCCTCCTTTGTACTGCCTTTTCTTCTTTTGATTTCGGGGGGCATCGACTTGGTTGACTCCCACACTTCGGTCTTGATACTTCTTGAGTGGGCCGCTACGGACTAGGCTTTCGATGTCCTGAGCTAGGTTCCTGCCGTTTTCAGTTTCATGTCCGTAGTCGTCATGAAATTGGCAAAATTTGTTCCTTGACCTCGGCTTGCCATCCTCTTTCATCGGCCTTGGTTTCTCGAACAAGTTAGCATGTAACTCGAGGATCTCTGTTCTCGGCTTGTTCAACGGGGTGAACTGCGGAGGGGTCTGTTGTGCGGGCTGAGACGCGGCCGGACCTCGTGGTGCCTGACTCTGCCGAGGTCCGAGACGGGATTCTAATGGACCCCGCTGAATTCGCTCCATAACACCTTTCCGAGGCGTATCTTCTTTCTTTTTCGAGGCCTCACCTCGATCAACCTCTCTTCGGCGCTTCGTCGCCTCATCGATCTTAGCGAACCTGTCCGCTATTGCCCACAACTCTGTAGTAGTTTGTGGTTCTTTGGCCAGAATCTCCTTATAGAGGAGGTCCGAACTGATGGCATTCTGAAATGCCGAGATAATGAGTAGATCGTTGGTGCAGCGAGTCTGTAAACACTCCCCGTCGAACCGGGTCATGAAATCTTGTAGGGATTCACCTCGGCTCTGCTTCACGGTTAGCAGGTGAGCCGGGGTGTGTCTCACCTCGGCACGCTGGGAGAAACTCCTAGCAAACACGTTCATCAGATCGGCATACGATCTAATCGACCCGGGATGCAGTCTGTCAAACCATTCCGCGCATTATCGATCAGCAGCTCGGGGAACAGTTTGCACATGTGGACACTCCCTAGACTCTGGTTCAACATGCTGTATTTGAACTGGATAACGAAATTGCTTGGATTTCCTACCCCATTATATGGCTTGATTTTTGGCATCATATACCCAAAGGGCATGGGTGTGTTGAGAATTTCCTCGGAGAGCGGACTGATGATCCTACTGAACGCATCGAAGATCTGTGCTCTCCCAGCCAGGTGTCCTTGGGGGGGTGCACCATGGGGCGGTGCTGTAGCGTAGTTCGGCTGGACCACGTATGAGTTCGGCTGGACCACGTATGAGTTCGGCTGAGGATATCCCTGAGTCTGTCCTCGGACTTGCTGGAGATAATGTCACAAATCTTGTCTCCCGGGTCCGAGGTGAGGAACTCCCTGTCCAAAGTGAGGGACTCCTTGTGTACCGGTGTACTAACTGATGAACTCGCGTCCCGGGGCGGTGGTGAGGTAATTTCTCAGCAGCTCCTCGATTCCAGGAGGCGGAGGAGGCGGCGGGGCTGCTAAGTTCGGTTGGATGACTGGAGAGAGGCGTGCGGCTAAGCTCGGTCGCATGGCTGGGGACAAGCGTAGAACTGCCTCTGGACCGAACAGCTCGCGTTCCCGATTTGTCGTGAGATCCTCCACATGGCCCTCTGGTGTTGATTGGTGGGCCTGCGGTCCCAGGCGCGAGCTCACGGGAGCTCGGCGTGCTTGGACTGGTTGTGCCTGTGAGGATGGCGGTGCCGCTGTGCCTCCTGCAGCGTTCTGTTCGCCGAAATTAGGAACCTCTGGGATCTCTCCGGCTTCAGTTTGATCATTGACGGGAACGTTGTGGTGCGGTTGTTCTTCACGGACTGCAGAAGCGGCAGGTTCTTCAGGTTGCTTCCGACGGCTTCGTCGGCGGCGAGGAGTTCCTAACAGTGATCGACTTCCGGTGGGGGCCATGAATGGTGAGAATGAGCAGCAAATACGAGTTCAAACACGAATTTTCGTTCCCACAGACGGCGCCAGTGATGAACCCTCGATTTGTGGCCCAAGTTTGTGTATGGTTTGTGTACGAAAATAAAGAGAGACTCAAGAGAATTACGTGGTTCGATCGATGTGATCTCCGTCCTCGGGAGGAAAAAGAGTATGTTTTGTATTTAGAATGGCATAAGTGTGTACAATACAATCAATTCTCATATTTATAGACAAGGTGAATGACGGTTGTGAAGGTGAGAACGTGGAGGTGTGGGCAGTTTTGCCTTGCTCCGGTTTCTTCTCCATCAACCCACGTACTTGGGATTTAGGGCTCAACTCCCAGGGCCTGTGTTTGGTGTGGGCTGAGCCGAGCTGGTGGTGGGCCTGTCTTTACTGGGCCTATGCCGAGCTGGGCCTGTGCCGAGGTGAACTGGTTGGGCTTTTGGGCCTAGGGAGATGGGTCATTTCCTATCAATTAGTATGTCAAGTTGTGCTATGTTTTTAGTGATAAACATGTTAAGGACAAAGAGGAAATCGAGTATTGATATTCAGGATATCAAGTTGCCTGTTATTTAATTGTTTCTTTCAAGAAATATGTTTAATGCTAAGGTAAAAATAAAAATCTTAGTTATAATCTCAAAAAATAAATTACTTAAAGAATTCCTTAATTTAATATAATTGGATTAAATTATTAATAAATAAGCCAAATCAATGAGAATTAAGGAAAAAAATCAAGAAAATCATACGTGAAGCTACGTATGATCGGGATCCATAACGCTATTATATATATATATATATATATATATATATATATATATATATATATATATATATATATATATATAGATTTTAGTCATATATAAAAGGTGGATATATTACATTTACACCCACATGATAAAAAAATTCTCGATATTTAAGTTGGAATAAAATTCTTTGAGATAATGTGTGAAAGTCGTCACTTTGTTATAACAAACCCAAAAGTATAGGAGCAAGGATACAATCATACAAATCTAAAATAATAGCAGCCATATTTTGTGTTAATGTCTATTCTATCCTTAATGAAAATCATTAGATGAGTTTAATATAAGCCCACTTTTAGGGTTTATTCTTATATGAGTGTGGGTGTAGTACACTCACGTCTCACATTTGAATATTATATTATTATAATTAGTGAAGTTTTATATTAATATTTTAATCAAAATATGAGAGGTGACTGTAGTATACTTACACCCATATAATTTTTCCACTTTTAGTTTCTCCTTCTCCCTCGCTCCCTCACTCTCTCTCTCTCTCCATCTATGTCGCATTTCAACTCTTCATACTATGTATTTATGAAAGTTGATAAGTTTTGAAGTTAATATTTTGGAAAACATTTTAATATCACTAATAGAGATTACGTTCATTTGTACGTAAATATTGTGAATGAAGTTTTCTCTTTGTTTTGTTGACGTATTATCTTAAAACTTTCTTTTGAATCAATAGTTAATTCTTTGTTTTATAAATTCATATCTATATGAATAAGTACATAGTTGAAGACTAATTAGAAAAACCAAAATACTATTTGTGTATTGCGGGATAATTTTATGAAATATCACTAAACTATACTTAATGTTACAAATTTATCACTGAACTTTAATTTGTTTTAAAATTATCACTGAACTAATATTTTGTTTCATTAACACTTTTCCGTTCAATTTTTTTCTTGCGTGGCAACCGGAATTTCAAGTAGGCTAATCAAAAGATTGCCACGTCATTTTTAAATTTAAAAATAAAATAGCTCCACCTCCACGTCATTAACACCTCCTGATCAAAAAAAAAAAAAAATAGCTCCACCTCCTGGCTCGGCTACCACGCCTTCCTACACGGCCTCTCCTCCGCCGTCTCCACTATCGTCCTCTCCGTCGACTACCGCCTCGCCCCGGAGCACAAGCTCCCTGCCGCCTACGACGACTGCTACGCCGCCCTCGAATGGCTAGCCTCCTCCCTCGCCCTCGACCCATGGCTAACAAACGCCGACCTCTCCCGCGTCTACCTCGCCGGCGACAGTGCCGGCGGAAACATAGCCCACAACGTGTCTTTGAAATTCGTCGGAGCTAACATCCCCAACGTCTCGATTAGAGGGCTGCTGCCGATTCATCCGTTCTTCGGCAACGAGGCGCGGATGGAGATGGAGGCAGCGAAGGGATATTTTATTTTTGAATTGTAAAATGATGTGACAATCTTTTGATTAGCCTACGTACGTGGAATTTCGGTTGCCACTTAAGAAAAAAATTGACGGATTAGTGTTAATGAAACAAAATATTAGTTAAGTGATAATTTTGAAACAAATTAAAGTTTAGTGATAAATTTGTAACAATGAGTATAGTTCGGTGATATTTCATGAAATTATCCCTGTGTATTGCTCTATTTTTCAAAATTAAATGAACCATATTACTCTTTTTAATAAACTCGTGCAATGAAATGGTATGTTTTATTTTATTTTATTTTCTCTAAATTCATGTATAATATACAATATATATTTTGAAAAGTTGTCTAGTGGTGATAAGAAATAGGTATATCATGTTTGACTTTTTAATGAAATAATAATTTAATTAAATTTGTGTAATTAAATAAATATTAAATATTCTTTTAATTTTTTCTCTTAAATCCATGAATAATAATATGATATTTTAAATTGACCTTAAATTAGATTTTATCATAGGAACAAAATATACGAATCAAAATTTGTCACTCAAAACACTTTTATAATAGGTACATAAATTTGTCCCGAATGCGACTATCGCTTAAAAAACCTATGGATCACCGACTATTTTGGCAACACCTTTGGCAATTGTCTTACCCGCCGGATTTACGAGAGAAAACGTATGTTGCCAAAACCAGAATCAACTCGTTGTCATCAATTTTGTCGGCAGATTAACATTTCCTTTTTTTTCCTGTAGGGAAACTGTGGTATGATGATGTAGGCAATCAAGGGCGGAACCAGAACTAAATCACCATGGGGGCTAATCTATAAAATTCGACAAAATATACACTGAAACGTAATACGAATAAAAAAAAAATTGACAAAAAATACACCGAAACGTAGAGATTCCAGCGACGACCGTGGAGGCTTCAGCCTATGCTAGCCCCCACCTAGTTCCGCCACTGTAGGCAATATTGTCCCTTTCCTTGGGATTAGCAAGGAAATATAGAAGCATGTGTCTTGAATTGCATGAAGATAATCAACTATCCACTTATAGATAGGATTGACAAAGACAAAGAGATGAAACTTAATAGTTAGTCCCCCGTGCATTTAAGAGTTTGGATCCACCATTGATAAAGATACTGTAGTCCCACTTGAAGCTACCTTAAATATTATGTCTACTACTACATAAATCAAGCTTCATCACAGTCTATCATTAGTCGCTAGTCATGAACTACAATAAGAGAGGATGAGCAGGAGTCATTCGACGAAATGTCTCAATTAATATTTAGAAAGAGAAACCGAGATCGAAATTGATATCCAGCTTATTATTATGGACGCATCTGCCCTCTCCGACCGGCACGAACGATAGTATCAAGGAGAGCCAGATTAACCGATCAAGCTAAATTTCTCGAACCACCACTAAGTTACTAACCATAACAAACTAGAAAAGCTTGTGAGAATCCGATCAACCTTAGCTAGTTCATCCAAAGATTATGATTGTTGATTAAAAAAACCTTTAAATAAAAATCTGCATTAACAGAGTTATGAATGATTGATAAAACACAGGACTGAATATCTGCACAAGATTAACATTGATTATGAAGATTGGATCTCAATTGATGCTTTATGTGAAGATTTCGGAGACTGGTTTAACGTATTCTTCAGATCATCAAGCTCTTTCATCGAAATGGGGCCATGGCCGGTGTTGTAAATCACAATCTTCTCCAAGTTTGGAGCTCTCCTCAGCAGGATTTTGGCCATTGTCAGCACTGGTTCACCAGAATTACTCGAATTGAAATACTCTTCGAACATGACCGTCTTCAGATGTATTAATTCACAGTTTAGATCGTCCCTCGTAATTGAACCACATTTGGCGGACTCCTGATAAATAACCGAAAAAATGTGTTAAGAACTTTAGGTATACTGGAATAGAAAACGCGTAAATGGAACTGAAGCATTGCAAAATCATCCATCATATAACTGCGAAAATCAAGACAATAAGAAGTAAAAAACAATCTACCTTCTCATCTCTGTCGTAGATATTTAAGACGAGCTCCTGGATGAACGGACAAGATTCGAGCATAGCTACAACGCCACAAGGCTTCCAACCAGACAGACTTAAAACCTCCACCTTCATGAGATGGCCGAATCGCCACCCGTGTGTAGCCATCATCGATAGAGCCTAATTCACAAATTTCACAACAGGAAATCATAATCTAGCTAGGGAGTCTAGCATTCATCTCAAACCATCACAAGATCCAACGAAAATCGTAAACATAAGTGAAAGCAAGGGGAATAGCAAAATCCAACTTAAGCCTAAATGTAAATACTAGTTAAGCCATTTAGGATTCAACTATTAGAGAGAAAACAAACAAACCTTAGAGAAGTCATAGTTCATGCCGAGTTCCTTGAGGCCGCGGCCGAGGTGAAGGTACTCTTCTATGGTGGTGACAATCCCCTCCAGAGATGCGGAATCGAAATCTATTAAACAGAGATCAAATTTAACAGATTCAAGAGATCCTACATTTTCGAACCGCACCCTTCTTCCGTCTAATGTAAAACTCATCTCATGTATATGCAAATGCTTCATATATGGCGCCCAAATCTCCACCAACAGCTGATGATCGCTGGGTTCATTTAAGTATGCCACCAGAAGAGAACGAAAACTCCGGCTTCCGATCTCCAAACGGCTGAATCCGCTGCACATGTAGAGCGTTAGGGTTTCCAAAAGAGGGCAACCTGATAGAATTTCCCCAATTGCTTGCTGCTGCCCGAAATCCACGTGCTCCAGCCGCAGGGACTTCAGACGCCGCCACGCCACCGGCGACTTCACCGACGCGATGACGCAATTTCCCAGAGAAAGTTGCGTCAGCGACGAATTGGAGTATATAGCCGGAGGCAAATTGTACTTGTCTGGGCGGAAGTTCTTGTAATCATTAAGTAGATTCAAACGGAGACTCTTCACTTTGTTTTTGGCGGCAAAATCGAGCCAGGAATCGACGTCGGAGGCGAGGCGCCGGTCGTAATGGAAATAAAAGGACAACGATTCGAGCGCAGGGCCCCTGCGAAGAGCGAGCGCCGCGTGAACTCCGGCGGCGTAGCGTTGTATCTCCTCGATATTCCTGCTCACGCAAACAAGGTCCAAGGGCAAACTCGTCCAGAGGAATCTCCATTGTTTCGAGAGAACGGCAGTCCTGGCTGCTCCCTTCCAACATCCCAGACGACGGATATATAATATCAAGGAGTAGAGGCTCCGGCAGCGCGCCAAGCCGATCCACCTCCATCTCCACCGCTCCGATTTGCTGCCCGTATAATTTATGTATCATCTAAAGGATCGAACTTAACTTATAGGTGTCGAATCTTTAGTTTTATATTATACCAGTACTAATTTACTAACAGTCGAAAATCGACGGGTGCTAATTATTTTAAACATTCAAATATTTTATCAGTGAAATTTATATAAAAATAATTTATACTATGATCCTCGATTTCTATATACTTGCAAACAATAAGAGGAAGTTAAAGAATAATAAATATGAAGATTCAATTCGATGCCGATTCATATTATATTTAAATCTTCGACGTTTAAAGACTTATAAAACAACTTGGTGCCGAAAACGACAAAGCCAAGTTCCTCGAGAATTTTAAAAAAAAATTTATTTTAAAGTAATACAAAATATTAAATTAAACGAAACAATATGAAAATTATATAGAATTCCAGACCAAAATAATATGTTCGGCTCCTTTTCTACAAAGCTATAGAAGTTTGAGCATAGTCTTCCTTCTGCAATTTACTCTCATGTAAATCAAGAAAAATTAATTGTAGAAAATAAGATCCAAATATAATAATTTTATGTATACATTATTAATATTTGAATTTATAATTACCGTACAACTTTTGAAATATTTTCGAGTACGCAACATTAGTTGTGGTGTTGAAGCTTAGCCATCTTCGTCACATATCAAAATTCTGAGATATATTTTCCTAGTGATTCTCGATATTGCGACGTAAAACTGTCAATGGCTGAAGACCGGTTTTGGTAGGTATAACCCTACGTTAGAGATGGATTGTCCTTGACTAATTAATCTAAAGAATTAAACTAGAAGAAATCAATTAAACTACCTAGGCAAAAATCGAAAAGAAAGCAATAACAAAAGCAACGAAGAAAACGAATCTAGACATAATAATTAAATCTGGAAATTAAAGCAAATAAATCTAACTCTAAGAACTTGGAAAATGAAGGAATCGAAAACTAGGAAAAATGAATCTAATCTAAGAACTTGAAATCGAACGAACGAAACGAAATTAAACGAAGCAATTACGAAAATAAATCTAGAACTAAGGAAAGCAAATAAATCAAATAAACGAAAGCAATAAAGAACTTACGAAATTAAACGAACAACGATCCGGATCGAAAAAGGAAATCTAAACTAGAGTATTTGAATTCGAAACTAGAGCTAAAACTAAGGTAAAAGTTGATACAAATTCGTCCCAGAGTACTAGTATTTATATTAGGTAGAAAACCTAATTATTAAGGAAATAAAATCCTGGACGCGGACATCTGGAAGGTCGTCCAGATTTGTTAAGGACTTGGCCGATCGTCCAGAGCAGGCACTGGACGATTGCGCGCGACTCTCTTGTTTCGGCCGTATCTTCCTCATCCAAACTCCAAATTGACCTCCGTTTTCGCCTATGTACTCCTATCGAACCCCTCTTTGACATAATGCTTTCATTACATCCAAAATGAATCTTCAATAAAATCATGAGAGGTTAGAACTTCAGGTCAATGATTGCTCAACAACCTTTCTTCTCGTTTTCTTCTCGTTTCCGCCCTTTTCATCCTACAAGTACCAAAAACTCCAAACAACCAATTCATAGCCAAAGACACACGAAAAACACAAAAACACAACAAAAATGGACACGAAAAGACTACTAAAACCCGAACATTTACACACCAAACAACCACGATCCGATTCCGTGAAGGCTTCCGGGTCGCTCTCATTTCGATCATCCCACTCCGGTTCTTGAGTTCTAGTGTCGACCCTACACCAATCATCAAGCAACATTGTAGCTTCAATGTTTTCCGGCTTCATGGTTGATCTTCTTTGATCTAGCATGAGTCCTCTGGTGCTAAAGGCTTGTTCAACGGACACGGTAGATGCCGGGACAGCGAATAACTCCTTCTCCATGATAGAGAGTATGGGGAACTCCGTTCTCTTCGACCACCATCGCAACACATCGATCGATGGAGCACTATCTTCAACACCATAAACAAAATGAGATTGCAAAAATATATCCAATTCACCATTACCTTGGGCCATTGGATTTTCATAAGTTCTAGTATTGTACATACCTTGCATTTGTTGAACTAAGGGATCCAGTGGATCCATAAAAGGTAAAGCAAATGAAGAAGATGTCATAGAAAAATTAGAAGAAGCACTAGAGTTGCTAGAAGAATCTTCTCTACCATGCACCGAATAATATTCATCAAAAAGATCTCTCAAACTCCTATTTAGCCTAACCTTGATTAGATCAACATCCGGAAGATCAAAGAAGATTTGTTCACCATCAATTACAACACCACTCATGTCCATTTGTTTAAAAGCATCATAATAAACACCCAACATTTGACAAACACCATCATATCTCCATTTAGGATCCAAACACTTAGCAAGCAAGAACACTTCCGGAATCTCCCTAAAATACTTGAGCCACTTTTGAACCATAAAATAAATCACACCAGTCAAGTTTGGCCTTAGAAAACAACTCTTAAAAGACATAGCAATATACGTGCAATGTTCCAAAACATTAACCGAAGTAGAATAGTAAACACCCGATAATTGTTTAGTAGCATTATAAAAAACTTGAAACAATCCAAAAACCTCCATGCAAGCATCCCAATGAGACTCGGTAAGAACTAATTAAACCTCCTTAAACTCCTTTCTAAAAAAATCATATAAATGCCCCTTATACTCCATAGTACCATTAAGCATTTCATAAGTAGAATTCCAACGATGTGAGACGTCAACTCTAAAACACGTATACACAAGATTCTTTTGACGACAATATTTTTGCCATTTCTTTCCCACGACTTTTTTTGCATGCAATATTTTAATGGCATTCCGAATAGGACTAACGGTTTCATCTAGAACACTAAGCGCATCTTGAACACATAAATTTAAAATATGAAAAATTCATCTAGAATGAAAATATTTTCCTTGAAAAGAAGGTGAACATGCATCAATGAGTTGAGGAATACTAGCCGTGTTCGACGATGCATTATCAAAACCAATCGAAAATACTTTGTTAACCAAACAATACTCATTTAAAACGGTAATAATAAGTAGAGCAATATTTTGAGCCGAATGAGGCTCCTCGAACACCCTAAATGCAATCAAACGTTTTTGAACTCTCCATTTATGATCAATCCAATGACAAGTAATTCCCATAAAACTATTCTTATTAAAATTATCGGTCCAAACATCGGCACAAATAGAAACTTTATGCCCCAAACGAGTCAAATATTTCATCAAATCAACCTTTTTTTGTCCATGCATTGTCTCCTAATCCTTTTAAGAACGTTTGTCCTAGTGACTTTATTAGCATTGGGACTTAATCCCTCTTTAAAATTATCTTCATACTCTATCCTATCCGCAAAATTAAAAGGTTGTTTATCCATAGCAACAAATCTAGCAATCCTATCTTCATATCAATTTTTCTCAAATTTAAATAAAGGAGACGTACCTGGGTAATTGATTGGTGTGTAAATGTTAGGATTTTCGTAATGTTTTTGAGTCCGTTTTCGTAATGTTTTCGTGTCTTTGTGTGTGTTTATGGCTATGATTTGTTTGTTTGGAGTTTTTGGGACTTGTAGGTGATTATGGGTAAAAAGGAGCGGAAACGGATCGTAAAGGATGAAAAAAGACGACGAGACGACGAACGGACGTTCGAGGTCAGTTTTAAGAGCTGGACGCCGTCCAACTTATCTGGACGCCGTCCAAGATCACGGCCAAAGGGAAGCTGGACGCCGTCCAGCGTGTTGAGCAAAATCATGCAGAATGAATTTCTGGACGCCGTCCAACTCCGGCGGCCAGGCTGTTCCTTCCTTATATATCTAGGTTTTTACCTAGTATATATATTACATCCTTGTACACGAATTCTAGACATCTTTTAGCATATTTTAGCTTTAGTTTTCAGCACTACTTTAGATTAGTTTTACTTTGTTCGGATCCGGATTCTTAGTTCGTGCAATTCAATTCAAGTTTTTCTTTTACTTCGCGTTCTTCGTTCTTCGTTTAATCCTCGTAAGTTATTTATTGCTTTCGTTTACTTGCTTTACTTGCTTTCTTAGTTTTAGGCTAGATTATGTTTTACTACATAATTAATTGCCCTGCAAAGTTTTCCTTCGAGATTCGACATTGGGTTTTACTTGCTAGTGCTACGATAGGATTTCGTTCTATTGCGAACACTTTTTAGTGAAACAAATTTTGGCGCCGTTGCCGGGGAACACTTTAGGCGATTTATTGTGTAGTATTTTTATTTGTTTTATTTTTATTTTCATTTGTGTTATTTCGATTTCTTGTTTCTCCCACTCGGTGCGTTTAACCCGTTTGTTGAGTGTTGTGTATGCATGGTCGCCGAAGTCTTCAAAGGAATTTAGCGCCCTACTTCGACAACATCCATCAAAGGAAAGCGATCTTAGCCGCGAAGGAGAAGGAAGAGATTGATTCACAAGACTTTTCCTTAGTCTTGTTATTTGCAGAGCCCGAAGCCATGGCAGCTAGAGTCATGGGCGATTTTGCTCGCCCCACATTCACAGCCACCACTTCGGCGATTGTCCTGACGGAAGCGGTCAGGATTCATGAGCTTAAACCTCATCACATGGCGTTGCTCCCATCCTACCTAGGGCTGCCCAACGAGGATGCTTTGACGTTCATCCGAGAGTTCTGCACGGTGGTGCAGACTTTCCCACTTTCGGGACTCACGGAGGACAACTTGAAGATGAAGTGCTTCCCGTACACCCTCAAGGATCGAGCAAAGTCGTGGTATTTGGCGCTCCCGGCCAACTCTCTCGCCACATGGAATGCGGTGTGCGAGAAGTTCATGCTCAAGTACTACCCGAACCGTAAGACTCAAGAGGTGCGATCGAAGATCATGAACTTTTCCCAAGACCACGATGAGCCATTTCACGAAGCATGGGAGAGGTTCCAAGAGCTACTTCAACAATGCCCTCATCATCAAATGACACCGGAGTTGCTTTGGCAATATTTCTACGACGCCCTCAACCAAACTTGTCAGTTCATGGTGGATAGTTCGGCCGGAGGCAACATAGCGGTCAAGACAGCTGACGAGTTGAAGGAAATTTTCGAGACGCTTGCTGCGAGTTCTCAACAAAAATCAGCTAGACAGAGGAAAGTGGAGGCGAGTGCAGTTTCGATGAGCCCCGATTTGAAGAAGCAAATTGCCGACATGTATAGGGATCTCGAAAATTTGAAGATTAAGCAAAGTGCACCGGATCAAGCTCAAGCAGTTTCGGTGTTACGGAGCGGAAGACAGGTGGAAAACGGTGTTAATAGGCCACCTCAAGGGCATTCAAGTGATAGATGGAGCCCGAGCAAGCAATGGAGCGACGGCAGAAATCGGGCAGTCCAAGGTTCTACGGCGTCCAACTTCAGGTTGGACGGCGTCCAACTCTGGACGGCCGTCCACCCCTTCTGGACGGGCACTCAACGCGCAACTCCAAAATCCAACAGAATCAGGATCTGGACGGCGTCCAGAACCAAGTTGGACGGCGTCCAACCCTGGAATTCCGAATCTTGCAGCTCCCGAAGTTGGACGTCCGTCCAACCCCGACAAGCAACGCACGGAGGCCGAGGAACCCGAGAAGGAGCCCGAGAAAGAGTCCCCACCTCTACACAAGACTTCCAATCCTTATGTTCCTCCCATTCCTTATCCAAGTCGTGTGAAGAACAAGAAGCGGGATCAACAATTCATGGATTTATACAAGCTTCTTTCAAAGGTGGACGTGAACTTGCCTCTCCTTGATGTTATTCGCAACGTGCCACCGTTCGTAAGGTTCGTGAAGGAGTTGACATCGAGGAAGAAGCCGTTCGATGAGATGGAGACGATTGCGGTATCGGAGGTGGCGACATCCATTATGCAACACCCTCTTCCACCTAAGCAACGAGATCCAGGTTCTTTCGTTATCACTATCTCTTTAGGTAATGGTAAGGAAGCATGTGGTATGTTAGATTTAGGTGCCGGTATTAATCTCATGCCTTATTCTATCTTTAAGCAATTAGAGTTAGGAGAACTTAAACCCACTCGCATGAGCCTTCAATTGGCGGATAGGTCCATTAGGTACCCTAGAGGTATTATTGAGGATATCCTTGTTCGTGTAGGGGGTTTGATTGTTCCCGTTGATTTTGTGGTTTTAGAGATAGGTGAGGTCCAAGAGAATGGTATTGAGCACACACTTTTGCTAGGTCGTCCTTTCATGGCTACTACTAACACTTTGATTGATGTGAAGAGTGGTGTGATTAAGATGTCGGTTTTAGGAGAGGATGTTTCGTTTTCTGTGCATAAGAGTCGACCTATGTCATCGGTCAATTTAATTGATAATTTTTCTTTCATCGATAAGGTTGATGCCTTGGCCGAGTGCTCTTTTGTGCAGGATTTTGACATCGAGGAAGTGTGTTGGGGATCCGGAGATCAAATGGAATGGGAGCGAATGGAGAGAGACATCGGGATCAAAATCCCGTTTCCCCCTCAAGACCCCGAGCCCGGCTCGAAGATTCCGGAGCCGTTGAAGTTGAAAGAGCTACCATCGCATTTGAAATATGTGTTTTTAGAGGGAGGAAATCAAAAACCCGTGATTATCTCTTCATCTTTGTCTCTTGCAGAGGAAGGAGCTTTGGTGGGCATACTCAAGGAGAACAAGCTCGCTTTTGGATGGAGCTTGGCGGATATTCGAGGTATTAGCCCGGCCATGTGCATGCATCGCATCAATCTCGAAGAAGGCGCTCGCCCCAAACGAGATGGACAAAGGAGGCTCAACCCAATGCTCATGGAGGTCGTGCGCAAGGAAATCTACAAGCTATTGGCGGAGGGTATTATCTATGCCATCGCCGATAGTGAGTGGGTTAGCTCGGTGCACGTCGTTCCAAAGAAGGGAGGAATCACGGTGTCGAAGAACGAGAAGGATGAGTTGGTCGCCTCGCGCCCGGTTACCGGTTGGAGGATGTGCATCGATTATAGGAAGCTTAATGCTTCCGCCAAAAAGGACCACTTTCCTCTCCCTTTTATTGATCAAATGCTTGATAAGTTAGCCGGGCAAGAATTTTATTGTTTTCTAGATGGTTTGTCAGGTTACTACCAAATCGCGATAGCTCCGGAAGATCAAGCGAAGACGGCATTCACAAGCCCTTTTGGGACCTACGCTTATAGGAGGATGCCATTTGGTCTCTGCAATGCACCGTGTACGTTCCAAAGATGCATGATGTCTATTTTTTCGGAATTTATCGGTTGTTGAGATCTTTATGGATGATTTTCTGTTTTTGGGTCGTCTTTTCATGATTGCTTGATGAAAATAGAGAGGGTCCTTAAGAGATGCATTGAGAGTGGTCTTACTTTGAGTTGGGAAAAGAGTCATTTTATGGTGAAAAGTGGTATTGTTTTAGGCCATGTAGTCTCGAGTAAGGGTATAGAGGTCGACAAAGCGAAAGTGGAGGTGATTGAAAAATTGCCACCACCTAGTGATGTCAAAGGTATTAGGAGTTTCCTTGGTCATGCGGGCTTTTATAGACGATTTATTAAGGATTTTTCTAAGATTAGCCAACCTCTTTGTCGTTTGCTTGCTCAAGATGTGTCTTTCCACTTTGATGATTCTTGTATGCATGCTTTTCTCACCTTGAAGGAAAAACTCATCTCTGCCCCCATTATAGTTGGACCCGATTGGTCATTGCCTTTTGAAATTATGTGTGATGCTTCTAATAATGCCGTAGGGGCTGTTTTGGGTCAAAGAGTCGATAAGATGCTTCGTGTGATTTACTATGCTAGTTTAACTCTTAATCCGGCTCAAGTGAATTACACCACCACCGAACAAGAGATGCTTGCCGTTGTTTTTGCCTTAGATAAATTTAGATCTTACATCATTGGGTCTAAGGTGATTATTTATAGTGATCATGGTGCTCTTAAACATCTTTTGACTAAAGCCTAAGCAAAACCTAGGTTGATTAGATGGGTCTTATTATTGCAAGAATTTGATATTGAGATTCGTGATAGAAAAGGTAGTGATAATCTTGTGGCCGACCACCTCTCTCGTCTCGATTCACCTCCCCCTTATGCTTCTCTTGATGATATTTGTGATTCTTTTCCTTTTGAGAATGTTAATGAAGTGGATGTTACTCCTTGGTTTGCCGATATTGCTAATTACTTGGCCGATAAGGACACTAAACCCGTCCTTAACGCTCAAGAAGAGAAAAGGTTTCTTCGTTTGTGTAGGCAATACTATTGGGAGGACCCTCACTTATTCAAGCTTGGGAAGGACGAGGTGATTCGAAGATGTGTTCCCGACCACGAGCAAGCCGAGGTGTTGCGACATTGTCACGAGGAACCGAGTGGAGGCCATTTTGGTGGGCAAAAGACTGCACATAAGGTACTTCAAAGTGGGCTATATTGGCCCACCACTACAAGAAAAATGCTAATAGACAACAGACATTACCTGTTGTCTATTATGATATTTGGTGTTGTCTATGGCGGTGTTGTCTATTAGTGGCGGTTATAGACAACATGTATTCCCCCGTTGTCTATTACAATATAGATGACAGAGATGGGCTGTTGTGTATATTGTGTTGTCTATATAGTAATAGACAACACTAAATAGACCATTGTTGTTGGACCCGTTGTCTACTACTACATGGCCATTTTTTTATTTATTTATTTATTTATTTATTATTATTATTATTATTATTATTATTATTATTATTATTATTATTATTATTATTATTATTATTATTATTATTATTATTATTATTATATTTAGTAGCATATCGAAATGACCTCCATTTCGAAAATTTCAAAATAATCAAATATATGAAAAATTAATGCTTCAATATTAAACAACAATCTGTCAATAAACAATTATTTATGTACAATTATCTCATAATATAAAATTAGCTAACTATGTCTATCTAGAAAAAATGAAATATCAATATTCCATTGTCTTGAGTCTTCCTTCCATTCATTAGCATAGCTTCACCAAGAAAATCATCCAACTAGAATTGACCTGCGCAAAGATGTATCCAAGCACCACAATAAGCATTCAATAAAATCTGAAACGAACTCAGCTCAGTTCAAATGTGACTAATTACTATTTAGGATACCATCATCTCACATCATGTGATTCATGTGCATTAACTATAAGCTTAATATGAGAAACTTGTTGAGAATACGGCACTGACCTTGAAAAGGAACTTGTTAAGTTGAAAAAATTTTGGAAAAGAAAAAATATGAAGTAAAGGAAGCAATAAGAAGAGAATACTAGAAGAAAAGAAAAGATGGAGATAGAATTGCTCATACCTTCAAAGCTCATAGTTCCATTACTGTCGAAATCATACATCCTGAAATGCAGAATCATACAAAAATGTCAAGAATGTAATCTATCCACACCCTCTCCCTCTCCCTCTCCCTCTCCCTCTCCCTCTCCCTCTCCCCTTTGATATAAACCTCACCTGATCATTTGCTGAACAATTGATACAGAGAATTGAAGTTTCCAGCGGCCAATGCACTCTGATCATCAACATCACATTTATTTAAATATTTAATACTACAACAAAGAAACCCCTCACTCGTTACATTATAATGGGTGCTTGAGATATTCTCTTGTAATGTATTATCAAATCAATACTGCTATTCTATTAAGAAGAAGAAAAGAAACCCGACCTTGTGCTGAACAACAGTGATATTTCCTGTTCTGTGCAAGTCAACACGATCGAACCAGTCTCGCAAAATCGCCCGATTCTCCATTCCTGGTTATCCTCCAACAATTCAATTGATGACTTCTCAAAAAGGAGTTCGATTTTGGTTTTCCCTATAATAATTATTTGAATACTAGATAAGCTCTCTAGCAGCAGTTGCTTTAGGGAGTTCTGCAGCAAAGAATTTGTTCAATCAAGTTGAGTAAACATCTTTTTCACATAAAACACCAACAAACAGGTCCCTTACCTTTCAACTTATAAGATAGTTCTTCACTGACTTGTGCTCCAAATGCATAGTAGTGTCTCGTCGAGACAGAATATATCTTCATCCTTGCTTCTTCCTCACTAAGTTTTTTAAAAAGTCCACAAACCATGAATAAAGTAAGAAGCAAAAGTACGTTCATTCATAAGTTATGATATAGCTATATGTAGAACAAGTCGAAACTAATTTGCAATCACCAGCAAGTAACTACGGTATAAAAACCAAAAGAACCTCTCTAGCAGCAGCTGCTTTTTCAGCATTCAAAGATTAAAGAATATCATAATACTAAAGATTCAGAAATAAATTATCTATCCCATGAACTCGAGGTCCGATTAATTGATTTTAACAACTAACTGCAAGAAAACAACCTTCTCAGTGTAATAAAATCAATACGCCGGACAAGTGAATACATTGACTGAAAACTCCAGCATCTCGGACCTCCGCCCCCTGCTGGAAGATTCACTGCCGGTGAAACTTGACCGCTGAAAGTAGAGAGGGAGAAGATTGATTATGATAAATATAGAAAGTAAGAGAAATTTGTAGCATCAGATTGTATTCGCGAAGAAATTTGATACAACAACCACCGATTAGGGTTGTCGTTGATGGTGACGAGCAGTTGTAGGGAGGCGGAAAGAGGAGACACAAAACCTATGCTTTACTGCCCAAACCCTAGGCTATCGGCGAAAATAGTGCCCAATTGAAGAATCAAACCGACATAGAGGAATTACCGCCACAAATTGAGGCATTACCTTAGCCTTGCCTCCTGGTTTCGGCGGTGCCAATGGCGATGACGGTGAGAGTTCGCGGCGCGGAGGAGAGGCGCAGCGGCCGCTTCTCGCTTAAGAGCCGTAGAGCGGGGGACTGGTTTGAGGACAAACGGAGGGGCAAAAACATGGTGGAAATCGGGAGCCTCGCTTCGCCTTCACCATGGTGACTCTTCGAAGAAGAGTAATTTCGAGGGGCGATAGAAATTGAGGCGCAGAGAGAGGAAGGCCATTGATAAAGCTGAAAGGATTAATAAGACAATAAGAATAGGCGGTGAAAGACAACAGGTTTACAAACCTATTATCTATATATTAAAAAAGTGCGGCTATAGACAACAGCCTTACACAGTGTTGTCTATATGTTTTAGAAGCGGCTATAGACAACGGATTTCATTAGCCATTGTCTATATATTTATAGACAACAGCTTTTTATGTGTTGTAAGTTAAAAAAACGCAACAACATAACTAGAGACAACAGTTTTTGATCTGGCCATTGTCTATTACATAATAGACAACAAAAGTGTTAAACCTGTTGTCTAAATCCTGTTGTCTATATGCATATTTCTTGTAGTGCACTCTTTTTAAGGATGCCCAAGCCTTCTACCTTTCTTGTGATCGTTGTCAACGTGTTGGCTCGATTAGTCGACGCAATGAGATGCCTTTGAATCCTATCTTGGTGGTTGAGGTATTTGATGTGTGGGGAATTGATTTTATGGGTCCTTTTCCCAAGTCTCATGGATTCGAGTATATTTTGCTTGTCGTCGATTACGTGTCTAAGTGGGTAGAAGCCATACCCACGAAGACATGTGACTCTCACATTGTCTTGAAGTTTGTGCAGGAAAATATTTTGTGTAGGTTTGGTTTCCCTCGTGTGATCATTAGTGATGGGGGAAAACATTTTTGCAACAAATTGTTCACCAAGCTCATGAAGAAGAACGCCATCACTCACAAGGTGGCGACTCCTTATCATCCACAAACTTCGGGACAAGCGGAGACGAGCAATCGACAAATCAAAGGGATCCTCGAGAAGACGGTGAAACCATCAAGGAAGGATTGGGCCGACAAGTTGAACGACGCTCTTTGGGCATATTGCACGACTTACAAAGGCGTGCTTGGGATGAGTCCCTATAGGCTCGTCTATGGTAAGTCGTGTCATTTGCCCGTTGAGATTGAGTTCAAGGCATATTGGGCTCTCAAGCGCATCAACTTCGACCTCGACGATGCTCACGATCGGAGAATTTTGCAAATGGAGGAGCTTGACGAGCTAAGGAACGAAGCCTACGACAATGCCAAGATCTACAAGGACAAGGTGAAACGTCTACATGATAGACGCATAGCCTACAAGGAGTTCAAACCCGGAATGAAGGTACTTCTCTTTCACTCTCGTCTTCATTTATTTCCGGGTAAGCTTAAGTCTAGGTGGGGAGGTCCATACACGGTGGTGCAAGTTTTCCCTCATGGTGCGGTAGAAATCAAGAACGAGGATTCGGGATATATCTTCTCGGTCAACGGGCAACGATTGAAGCCGTACATCGAAGGGTCGACATTGCCTCAAACGGTGGAGACGATTCTCATCTCCGACCCCCCACTTTCCGAATGAGTTTTTGGTACGTCGAGCTAATGACGTTAAACAAGCACTTGGTGGGAGGCAACCCATGTAAAAAAAAAAAATGTAGTTTAGGTTTCATTTTTCTTGTTATTTTCGTGTTTTTGTTGTTTTCTTTTTGGATTTTGTTGCTGCATGGATTGCATGGCGTAGTTTATATGGCAAGTTTTATGTATGCGGTGGAGTTGTTCGTTGGTTTGGAATCCTTGTGGCTCAAGGATTCAGTCCATATATTTTATTCCCGCTTTAATGAGAAGATTTGCATGAAGATTATATTTACCCTATTAAGGATATGTTTTAAGATATGCCTTAATTATCTCTTAGGGTTATGCGAGAAGTATATAAGCACGAAGATCTTATTGGTGCCGCTGCGCGTCTTAATAGATCATTGAGAGCTCATCTTCTTCGTGCGTTCGAGAGTTAAGTTTTTCTTTTCATTCATCAATAGTTGGGGTAGTTAGTTTATTGGTGAGTGATTGTAATTCTTTGAACGTTCCACGTTCAAGGACGGGTTTCATCTTTTCAATTCTGTGAAAAGTGTTTGGGTAGACTAGTGAGAGTTTACCGAGGATTCATTGGTGAGGAGTAGAGTCGGTGAGGAGAGAACGTTCGGTGTTGCTGATGTTCACGAGTCTTGTATCCCTTATACTCATCATAGTGAATTGTTTCTTGGAATAGCTTCCCCCAGACGTAGGTGTGTTTATCACCGAACTGGGTTACCAACTTGTGTTCTCAACTGTGTTACTTTCTGTGTTACGTGTTGAGTTACATTTACCTACCAAAGTAGGGATTATACAATTGCAGATTTTCTTGCAGGGAGTAATACACATGGATTGGCGTGAAGAGAGGTCGAGACGAGGACGAAAAGTCGAAATCAGTTTTTGGGCAGATTCGACATTTGGACGGTGTCCAACTTTTCTTGGACGGCCGTCCAAAAAGGCCCCCTCCAGCTCAGGTTCACGAGTTGGACGCCGTCCAACCCAAGTTGGACGGGCGTCCAACTCCACGCGACCCAACTCAGTTTCGAGAGTTGGACGCCGTCCAACTCAAGTTGGACGGCCGTCCAACCCTGGACGGGCCTCAACCTATTTCGAATTCAATTTTCTCCTTATACGTAACCTAATTGCTCTTCTATCCTACTTCTCTCTCAACCCCCTCTCTTTATTTCAGGAGCCCAGCCGCCGCCGTCGCCAATTTCGCCGCCGTTCGTCGCCGCCGCCGCCCATTTTGCTGCTGCACGACGCCGCTTGTGTTGCTGCTATTGCCGCCTCCCACCTTTGCTGCTCCGCCGTCGCCCGTGTTCGACGCCGCAAGATTCACAGCCGCCACCACTCCCCAGTCGCACGCCGCCGTCAGCCCAGCAGCCAGCCGTCGCCGTTTTTCCCGTCGGAGGTCCAGCCGTGCTCAGATTTCACGTTGGACGCCGTCCAACAGTTTTTGGACGCTGTCCAGAATCCCGTACTGTCCCGGCGCGATTCGTTCCCATTTTCACCCTTTCTCATCCCGGATTCATTCTCCAGCCTTCCTACTTCAACCATGGCACGTGGTAATGCGTTCAACAACGCTCGGATCAACCGTCTCGAGGCCGATCGACCCACCGGAGCCACACCGCAGCAACTAGGTATGCTACGAGGCGTTCCGTTTCCCACTGAACGGATCGCTACTACCCACCTTTATCTTCATTTACGTGATTTGGATATTAGGCCTCCTAGACATTATCGTATGAATTTTCTTCGTAATTTACCTGTGTGGAGTACACTTAGAGGATATCTGAATTGTTTAGGATTGCCTACTTTGGTTTCGAATGAGTGGGATGGCCATACTAGCCTTTGTTTGGAGATGTGCTGTAGTTTTAGGCTGGAATTGAATGAGGGAGGGGAGTTATGCATGTTTTGTACTTTTAATGGCGAATTGGTAGAAGTCACTAGGGCTGTTATGAATGAGGTTTTTGGATTCCATGCTGGTGAGGATTTGGTTGAATATGTGCCTTCAAACTTTGATGTGGCTGCTGCTTGGTATGAATTGTCGGGGGTAGCGAATTATAAGACTTCGGGGGTCCCGAGTGCATTTATTTGTGATGATGCTTTAGTTATCCTTCACCGTTTCTTGTCTTGCATGATTACTGCTAAGAAGGAACACAGTAAAGTTAATGTTGTTGAGATTTATTTGCTTACTTGTGCTCGAGATGGTGTTCGTGTTGGTTTGGCCCCTTTTATTTGGGCTCAGTTGGCTAACGTGCAAAACAAGAGGGGGGCACACCCTACTTTGAGTTACATTGCCACAGGTCTAGCTCGCCACTTCGGAGTAGACGTTGCACAGTGTGAAGGGCTAGCCCCGAGCCAGGAGATCACCCCTTCCGACTTCATCAAGGCCCATCTCATGATTTCTCCGACCGAATTCGTCCCTGTGCAAGAGCGCCCCTCGGTGAAAGCTCATTACAGAAATCTTAGGCAACGAGGGATTGTACACGAGGAGGAGCAAGCCCACGAGGCCGAAGGTGATGACGAAGAGGGAGGTGGTGATGAAGACGAGCAGCAAGAAGAGCTCAAGAGGAGCACCAAGAGGTCCCGGCCGATGACGACCTCCTAGCGTACCACTTTCACCGCCGTGATCGTGTTCGAGGCCGTCGAGCCATGGAGGCCGAGACTCCCCCGTATTGGGCTGAGTTTCGAGGCGATTTTACACACTTTCAACAAGGTGTGTTTGATCGTTTCGACTCATTGACTACCCAAATGACGGGCTTGTCTACCTAAGTGTCGGGCTTGGATAGGAGGGTGTCCAACATCGAGAGCCATTTGATACGATACACCGACTTCTCGATTGGCTCTACCTCAGCTCCACCGAACCCAAATGATCCCCGCTATTGGTCTCCGCACGATCCCCGAGGGAATGACCCACGGTTCGGAGGTCCTTTCAACTAATCTTAGCCTTGTTTTTGTGTCTTTTCATTTGGTTTTGAGTCTTTTGTTTCGTTTTTCTTTATTTTGTGCAATTTTACGCTTTGGTATTGTGTTTTGTGTTTGTTTTGTAGGTACTACTTGGAATTTCTCGGGATTTCAAGTGTGTTGGTCGACATTGTGCGATAAGTTCCTTCTATCCCTTCCTTTTTATTTTCTCGCAATGAGGTCATTGCTTGATTCTAAGTGTGTGTGTGTGTGTGTGTGTGTGTGTGGGGGGGGGGGGGGGGGGGGGGTCTTTGAAACTTTGGCATGATGTGTTTAATTTTGTTGAGTCTTAGGAGTTAATTGAGTCAAATGAGCATGTGATGATAGTATTGTGGATTTGGCCGATGATAGAAAATTTTTGTTGATTTTTGGAGAAAAATTCATGATCTTTATTATGCATGGAACCTTGGCGAAGCGACGCATTTTATTCATTGAATTTGAAGTATGCTATGATGTCGGGAACTAGTTAGTTTGAACCCATGAGAATTGAGCTATTTGTGCATATTTATGCCTATTCTTTGATTGAGTGATCATGCATGCTTCGTTGTTTCTAGAACTTGCCTTGTTTCTCCATCAAGACCTTAGTATATTTACGAACTAGGAGATGATCTTAGGCCATCTTTCTTTAGCCACATGATCCCTATACACTAACCTTGTTCATAAACCTTCTTTTACCCCTTTTGAGCCTTTGTTAGCCGTTCTTTGTAAAACCGGATGATAGGAGGTTTGGATGGTTATGAGTATCCTTAGTATTTGTTGTTGGTGATATGGAAGGAGTTGAATAGAAAATTTTGGTTGTGGTGAAGAAGGAGGAGAAAGAGCTTTAGATGCTTGATTTATGTAGTTAGCTATCCCTATGAGCTTAAAAAAAATGAGAAAAAAAAAAATAGAGCCTTTGTTCAACATTAGAAAGAACGTCTATTAGTGGAGCTCTAGAGAAAAAAAAAAAAAGAAAAAAAAAAAGAAAAGAAAGAGAGAATAAGAATATAAGCATAAGGGGGTAGTTAGCTTTGATTTATATAGTTGATATTTTAGCATCTTTGAGTTTGTATTTGGTGTGTTGGATGGTAGAAGATGGAGTAAAATCCATACTTTGGTTGGAGTTGAA
The DNA here is from genome assembly GCA_024222315.1 of Thymus quinquecostatus. Lineage (NCBI taxonomy): Eukaryota > Viridiplantae > Streptophyta > Magnoliopsida > Lamiales > Lamiaceae > Thymus > Thymus quinquecostatus. The sequence goes on from CM044167.1 coordinate 4,957,525, forward strand.
AAGAGGTTGATGATTTAGATTTATTTGAGTCACTTAGCCTATACTTTCCCTACCTTAACCAATGTCCCTACATTACAAGCTTATATAAAGATCTTTTTGATCCTAATTTGTAAGTATTACATTAGGTGGAGATGTTGAGATTGAAGGCAAGCTTATGGTAAACATGTTGCATTGCATTGATATTGAGTGAACCCTATGATGTGCATTATCTTATACATATTTTCTCTGAGAGAGTTGAGTGTTCACTTTCATATATAAAATTTCACATGTTGGAGAGTGTTCTTTGATGGATTAGTAGATTGTGTTGATTGATGCTAAGGTTGTGTGCATAGTTTTGATCATGATCATGAGAGTTTGTTTTCGAAAAGTTTTGAGGCCTATATAGTTCACAATACTTGAGTCTATTGTTTATTTCGTTTTTATATTGCTTGAGGACAAGCAAATGTCTAAGTGTGGGGGATTTTGATTGGTGTGTAAATGTTAGGATTTTCTTAATGTTTTTGAGTCCGTTTTCGTAATGTTTTCGTGTCTTTGTGTGTGTTTATGGCTATGATTTGTTTGTTTGGAGTTTTTGGGACTTGTAGGTGATTATGGGTAAAAAGGAGCGGAAACGGATCGTAAAGGATGAAAAAAGACGATGAGACGACGAACGGACGTTCGAGGTCAGTTTTGAGAGCTGGACGCCGTCCAAGATCACGGCCAAAGGGAAGCTGGACGCCGTCCAGCGTGTTGAGCAAAATCATGCAAAATGAATTTCTGGACACCGTCCAACTTGAGTTGGACGCCGTACAACTCCGGCGGCCAGGCTGTTCCTTCCTTATATATCCAGGTTTTTACCTAGTATATATATTACATCCTTGTACACGAATTCTAGACATCTTTTAGCATATTTTAAGCTTTAGTTTTCAGCACTTAAACACTTTAGATTAGTTTTACTTTGTTCGGATCCGGATTCTTAGTTCGTGCAATTCAATTCAAGTTTTTCTTTTACTTCGCGTTCTTCGTTTTTCGTTTAATCCTTGTAAGTTATTTATTGCTTTCGTTTACTTGCTTTACTTGCTTTCTTAGTTTTAGGCTAGATTAGGTTTTACTACATAATTAATTGCCCTGCAAAGTTTTCCTTCGAGATTCGACATTGGGTTTTACTTGCTAGTGCTACGATAGGATTTCGTTCTATTGCGAACACTTTTTAGTGAAACGGTAATCCGTAGTCGAAGCGGCGGTACCTCGGATTTGAGTTTGAGAGGTTGATATTCCGGCCTCGAAAGGATGAACGTTATCCAAGTGCCTTCGCAACGTGCCATAGCCTCCCCCTTCGATCCATTTGAAGGAAGATGTGCAATGGTTGCAATACGCAATGTATCTCTTTCGCGGATCGGGATAGGGAGGAAGACCTTCGGCAAGAACGACCTACACTTTTTTATAGTGTGTGAGGAAGATGTCGGACGAGGGCATCTTCTTAGTCTTTGGTGGCGGAGGAGGAGGAGGCATGCCTTCGTCGTCGCCTACGTCGTTGCCCTCGTCGTTGCCTTCGTCGTCGCCTTCATCATCATCGACGTCGTTGGTGGAGCCTTGGTATTCGTAACCGTGCTCCTCCATTTCATGAACCATCGCTTCATCGCATCCTCTTCTTGTTGAAGACGCAAGGCCATTTGTCTATCAATTTCCTCCGCCATTGCCGCCTTTTTGGACCGCGGTCGAGATTCACCTTCGCTTTGAGTGGCAATGGCCTTACCCTTACCCTTACCCCTACCCAATATTCTTGACATTATTTTGTCTTTGGGAAAGTGAGTGTAAGTAAGTGAGTGAATGTATGTAAGTAAGCTTGAAAGATAGAGAGATTGAGAGTAGAGCTTGAGTTGAGAGTTGAGAGTAAGTAGATAGAGAGATTGAGAGTAGTTTGGGTGAATTATGTTTCGTAAGAGTGTAGTATATATAGAGGAGAGTGTATAGGGGTGGTGATAGGAAATGGCCCACCTCCCTAGGCCCAAAGGCCCAAAACAGACAAGCAGGCCCAAAACAGACAAGCCCACATCGTGAAGCCCAGATCGGAGGGGCCCAGATCGGCAAGCCCAATCCATGCTAAGCACAAGCCCAGGGAGTTGAGCCCTAAGCCCAGAACGTGGGCTGATGGAGGAAAAACCGGAACAACCAACACCTCCATGACCTCCACGATTCCACCTCTGCAACTGCCATGAGTTACGTCTATAAATACGAGAACCAATTGTATTGTAACTTACTTACGCTCTTTTGAATACAAAAACATACTCTTTTCCTCCCCGTGGACGTAGATCGCACCGATCGAACCACGTAAATCTCTTGTCTCCTTTTTACTTTCGCACATAAATTACATACGAATTTGGGCCGCGAATCGAAGGTTCATCACTGGCGCCGTCTGTGGGAACATAAATTCGTGTCTGAATTTTTGATTCTTGCTGCCCAAAAATAATCAACAATGCCGAATGGGATGACAACGCTGCTGGGAACTCCTCGCCGTCGACGGAGTCGCCGACGACAACCGGAGGAACCAGCCCCGACGGTGGACGCGGAGCAACCCCAAAATAACATCCCTGAGGGCAATCAGATCACCACTGGAGAAATCCCAGAGGCCCTTAACTCCGGTGAGCGGAACGCCACTGTGGACACGGCGGCACAGCCATCTTCACAGTTAGCCCAGCCACACCGAGCTCCCATAAGTTCGCGCCTGGGACCACAGGCTCACCCGACACCGGAGGGCCATGTCGAGAATCTCACTGCCAATCGGGAGCGTGAACTATTTGGTCCAGAGGCAACCCTACGCTTGTCCCCAGTTATCCGACCGAACCTAACTGCTCACCACTCTCCAGTCATTCAGCCGAACTCGGCAGCCCCACCGCCTCCGCCTCCAGGGATCGAGGAGCTATTGCGAAATTACCTCACCACAGCATCCGGGCGTGAGTTCCTCAACCAGTACACGGGAGTCCCCCAGTTCGGACAGGGAGTCTCTCAGCCCGGACAAGGAATCTCTCAGTTCGGTCAAGGACAGAGGCCCGGACAGGACTTGCGACACTATCTTCAGCAAGTCCGAGGACAGACCCAGGGAGGCCAGCAGCCGAACTCCCATATAGTCCAACCGAACTATGTCACTGCTCCGCCCTATAATGCACCCAACCAAGGACACCTAACTGGGGGAGCGCAGATCTTTGACGCGCTTGGTAGGATTATCAGTCCGCTCTCGGAGGAGATCCTCAATACACCAATGCCCTTCGGGTACACGGTGCCAAAGATCAAGGCGTACAACGGAATCGGAAATCCAAGCAATTTCCTTAGTCAGTTCAAGTACAGCAAGCTGAACCAAAATCTGGGGAGTGTGCACATGTGCAAGCTGTTTCCTGAACTGCTAATCGACAATGCACGGGAGTGGTTCGACAGTTTGCCCCCTGGGTCGATCAGATCGTATTCCGATCTGATGAATGTGTTCGCTAGGAGTTTCTCCCAGCGTGCCGAAGTGAGACACACCCCAGCCACACCTGCTAACCGTCAAGCAAGGCCGGGGTGAATCTCTACAAGACTTCATGACCCGGTTCGATAGAGAGTGCTTATCGACTCGGTGCACAAACGACCTTCTCATCATCTCGGCATTCCAAAATGCTATCATCTCGGACCATCTCTACAGGGAGATCCTGGCGAAGGACCCAAAGACCACTACCGAACTGTGGGCTATTGCGGACAAATTCGCTAAGATAGAGGAGGCGACCAGACGTCGAAAGGAGGTTGACCGAGGTGAAACCTCAAAGAAGAAAGATGATGCACCCCGAAAAGGGGTAATGGAGCGAATTCAGCGAGGTCCGATTGAGTCTCGTCTCGGACCTCGGTAGAATCCAGCACAGCGAGGTCCGCCTACAAGTCAGCCCGCACAGCGGCCAGCTCCGCAGTTCACTCCGTTAAACAAACCAAGGACCGAGATCCTTGAGCTGCACGCTGGCCTGTTCGAGAGACCACGGCCGATGCGGGAGGACGGCAAGCCGAGGTCGAAGAATAAGTACTGCCAGTTTCATGAGGACTACGGACATGATACAGAAGACTGCAGGAACCTGGCTCAAGATATCGAGAATCTAGTTCGCAACGGACAGCTCAAAAAATATCAAGATCGGAGCTCGGGGGTAAATCAAGTGGATGCTCCCCGAAGTCAAAAAAAGAAGAGACAGTATAGAGGGAATTGCAGCACGGATGCTGAGAAGAAAACAAAGCACAATGAGGATGATGCCGACGAGGACGGAGATTACCAATACGAGGGGATAGTTGCTACGATCTCCGCTCTCGCCAAAGGACAGACTAAATCGTCCCTCAAGAACGGAGCTCGGAGCTTGCCGAGCAGCGAACCCGCTAACAAGAGGTTCAAGAAGGAGGAAGCCGTAACTTTCTCGGCCGATGACCCGGTGCCCCCCATGATGCCGCACTCCGATGCCATTGTTGTTGAGGCTGTGGTGGCTAACATGCTGATCAAAAGGATTCACATCGACACCGGGGCATCGGTGAATATCATGTTCAGACATTGCTTTGATAACATGGAGCTGGAGAAGTCAAAAATCATTCCAACCACACGGCCGCTGCGGAGTTTCGCACAGGAGGAAACCCATCCCCTAGGGACGATCGAGCTGCCCGTCACAGTAGGGAAAGGGCCGAGAAGCACCACTAACATGACCGAATTCATGGTGGTGGAGGCCAAGTCCCCATACAACATAATCCTAGACCGTACTTGGATGAATACAGTGAGAGCGATCTGCTCCACGTACCATCTAGCAGTGAAGATCCCGACTAAGGGAGGGGTAGCCGTTATCCGTGGTGATCAGAAGATGGCAAGAGAGTGCCTGCATGTGGCTCTCAAGGGGCTAGGGGCAGCGCCCGAACTGCCCCAAGCATAGCAATTACTGAACTCCGAAGAGCCGAAGAAGACGTCGCCCGCCGAAGAGAGAGAGGTGGCTTTGTACAATGACGATCCCACTAAGGTCGTCAAAGTCGGGCTGACCGACCACCCCCATCTTCGCGAACAGGTTATTCGGCTTCTAAAGGAGTACAGAGACGTCTTCGCGTGGTCCCCATTGGATATGACAGGGGTATCACCCGATCTGATCACACATCGGCTAAAGATCGACCCCGAAGTGCGACCGATCAAGCAAAAGCAGCGCTCCTTTGCAGCGGAGCGGAATCAGGTCATAAAGACCGAAGTGACCCAACTGCTGGATGCTGGGATTCTATTCGAAGTCACTTACCCGACCTGGATAGCAAACCCGGTAATGGTCAAGAAGGCTGGGGGAGGATGGCGCATGTGCATCGATTATACCGATCTCAACAAGCACTGCCCTAAAGACTGTTACCCTCTGCCCGATATCGTCAAAAAGGTGGACTCGCTGGTCGGTCATAGGATATTCAGCTTCCTGGATCTGTATAAGGGATACCACCAAGTCCTAATGGATGCCGAAGACGCGGCTAAGACAGCATTCATTACGGACTTTGGCATCTTTGCTTACCGCAAAATGCCATTTGGGTTGAAGAATGCAGGAGCTACCTACCAGAGGATGGTAGATAAAATATTTAAAGAGCATATCGAAAAGGAAGTGGAGGTCTATGTCATAGTGGTGAAGAGCAAGGAAGAGAGCACTAGTGTGGCCGATCTCCGAACTGTGCTCTCCATCCTTCGCAAGGTCAATCTGAAACTTAATCCCCAAAAATGTACCTTTGCTGTGACATCGGGGAAGTTTTTAGGTTGTTGGATTACCCAGGAAGGGCTGAGGGCGAATCCATCAAAAGTTCAGACCGTGTTAGACATGAAGAATCCAAAGTCAATCAACGATGTGCACAGACTTACAGGGTGTCTCGCCGCACTGAGTAGATTCCTATCTAAAGCTGCAGAGAAGCAGTTGCCCTTCTTCAAAATCTTAAAGAAAGCACCCCAATTTGATTGGAGTTCGGAGCATCATCACGCCCTAAACCAACTAAAGGAGTATCTCAGGGATCTACCGACCTTGTCAGTACCGAAGAAGGGAGAGGTGCTTTTTCTTTACTTGGCCACCTCGGACGAAGCAATTAGTGCAGTTCTCGTGCGCGAAGAGGCAGGTCGCCAGTTGCCAGTTTACTTCATAAGCCGGTCACTAAAGGGGCCCGAAGTGAGATATCAGCCGTTGGAAAAGCTAGCTTTAGCACTTGTCAATGCTGCTCGGCGATTACGCCCATATTTTCACGCGCACCCAATTCAAGTCCGAACAGATTCCCCACTTCGGCAGGTGCTGACGAAGCCCGAAGCCTCAGGACGAGTAGCGAAGTGGGCGATAGAACTGGGAGAGCATGACATCTCTTATGTCCCCCGACAGGCCATCAAAGGGCAAGCCTTAGCAGATTTCTTGGCTGAAACCTCAATATCCGAAGTCCCGAACTCGATACCAGAGCCAGTTCGTACAACGGGGGAGGAACCTCAAGACTGTTGGCATATGTACGTAGATGGGGCCTCGGGAAAAACTGGGAGCGGTGCTGGAATCCTCCTTGTCAGCCCAGAAAAGAAAGAGATCACATACTCACTTCGATTCCAGTTCGCGACTACCAACAATGAGGTGGAGTACGAAGCTCTGCTAGCCGGACTCCGGATAGCCACCGATCTGAAGGTCGCGGCCATAAAAGTACACTGTGACTCCCAGGTAGTCGTGAATCATATGCTAGGCAAATACGAGGCGAAGGGAGAAAGAATGAAGAAGTATTTGGCTAAGGCACGGAGCATGCAGGGCTTTTTCAGATACTTCCAGCTCGAGAGAATCCCCCGGACACAAAATTCCCGAGCTGATGCTCTCAGCAAATTAGCAGCAACGCCTGGCACTTCACCGGTGGAAGATGTCCAGCATAGAAGCATAGACGAAGCCGAGGTCAACGATCTAGATGAGTCACAGCCGACGTGGATGACCCCGATCCTAGCCTATCTGGAGAGAGGGGAATTACCTGAAGATAAGACGGAGGCTAGAAGGATACTGTTGAAGTCATTGAGATATGTTGTTCTGGACAATGTCCTTTACAAGAAATCGTACCTTCAACCCTTGCTCAAGTGCGTCGGCCCGACCTCAGCAGACTACGTTATGCGAGAAATGCATGAAGGGGCATGTGGAAGTCACATCGGACCTCGGGCGTTAGCAAAGAAAATTATGAGATGGGGATACTTTTGGCCCTCGATGCTCAAGGATTGCACCGAACTCGTGCAGAGGTGCGAGAAGTGTCAGTTACATGCAAATGTGACAAGGATACCACAAACCGAGCTGACTGCGATGCAGAGTCCTTGGCCCTTCGCGCAGTGGGGGATAGATATAGTAGGCCCATTCGATAAAGCACCAGGTTAGTTGCGACACCTCATAGTGGCAATTGATTACTTTACGAAGTGGGTGGAAGCAGAACCCCTATCCGCGATTACGAGCAAGAACTCCCGGAATTTGTATGGAAGAACATAGTATGCCGATTCGGCATACCTCATGTCCTCGTATCCGATAACGGGACCCAGTTCACGGACAGGGGTTTTTAGGGAATGGTGTGACGAGCTGCAGATTCAACAACATTTCACATCGGTAGCCCACCCTCAAGCAAATGGTCAAGCCGAAGTGACGAACCGAACTCTCGTCAAAGGTCTCAAAACCCGGCTAGAGAAAGCTAAAGGGTTATGGGTAGAAAACCTTCCGAACGTTCTATGGTCCTACAGAACAACGCCTCGAACAGCAAATGGCGAAACGCCGTATAGCCTGGCATACGGAACAGAAGCTGTAATCCCAGTCGAGATCGGACTCCCCAGTCCGCGCACGACCCATTTCGTAGCCGAAGTAAATGATGAGAACCGGCGTACGGACCTCGATCTGCTAGAAGAAAAGAGGGATACAGCTTACATAAGAGAGGCCCGATACAAACAACTCATAGCCCAATATTACAATCGGCGAGTTCGAGATCGGCAATATTGCGTAGGGGACTTAGTTCTCCGAAACAATGAGGTCAGCAAGGCTTGTAAGCTCGGCAAGCTGGAGGCCACATGGGAAGGCCCATACCGAGTAGACGAGGTCCTTGGTAAAGGCGCCTATAGGCTTTCCACTCTGTCCGGGGAGCCCATACAGCGACCTTGGAATATAATCCATCTGAAGAGGTATTATGCATAGATGTGGAGTATCATGTCGAGTAGCACGGTCATTTTTGTCTTTTGTCAGTTCGGTCTTATTTAGTTCGGTTTATTGTTCAGTCCGGTCTTGTTTTCCAAAAATTATTTCAAGTAATGAAAGTTTAAGTTTTCTTTCCGTATCTCTTATTTGTGTTCGCATCATTCTGCATTACTCCACTTATATGCATGTTACCTCTAACTCAAAACACTATCCTGACGAGGACAAGTGTTAGTAAAATAAGATCGTACGAACCAGGGGACCACCCCTACCGACTTAGTCGGCAGAACAGGAACCCGACCTGACCCAAGCGTCACCTTGGCAGTGGATAATAGGCTATATGCCATCCCGAACCAAGGGAAGACCCAAGTGTCACATCGGAAGCCGAAGTTAGGCTCCCAAGCCACTTCGGAAGACTCGAATTTGACCTATGTGTCAGTTCGAAAACGAAAAAAGCAGAAATGCGATTCGAAACAGGCAATAAGCCAACAGATACACTAACAGAGTTTATACAAAATGTGTTTATTATTTTGCAGAATTTTACAAGTCACGTGTTAGAAGGCCCGCCCTCATCTGGCCTCTTACTACAATTAAAGTAACTAGCCCAACCGCTAGTCGGCGGGTTCATCAAAAAGTCAATATTTATATCTTCCTTTTTTCGGGAGCTTTGTCCCGAACTGCGACCACCACCGCGCCCACCACCGCCTGACGTCCCAGTTCGGCTTGATACAGACCGGGAAGAACTTCGACCTCGGGGGACTATCGGAGCTCGGTAATTCCCATCCCCTCGGTTCGGTATCGGTCTGCGGTTCTGAACAGGCATCAGCATGTCCAACCGGTCCTTAACCAGACGAGATGGAACAGTAGGACTCAGGGCGCGGAACCGGGGAGCATGTTGTTTAGACGGTTGCACGTCGGGGTACCGGTCAAGCCACTTCTTCATTATTGCGTGGCGAGATAGTACCAAAGGGAACAAGTTTGTCAAATATCGCAGCTCGGATATGTAGTCGGCGACTTCCCATGAATCCGATCCGCGATTCTGGATCTCCCGCACCACACCTCGCACAGCCTCGAACGCATCAGCCTCGACTTCGGATATCGTCTTACCGCCGAGCTCGTGGATAACCCTTTCGTATTCGGCATGCTCGTCTGCAATCCTCTTGGCATCCGCATAATCTTCTTTCAATTGCAAATACCGAGCTTCATTGGAATCAGCCTTGAGTTGCAAAGAGTTATATTTGGCGTCAAATTCATTTCGAAGGTGCTCAGCGCGTTTGTAGAGCCGCCCGATCTCGCCATCTTTGAGATCGATTAGAATTTTAAGTCGCTTAATTTCGTTTAAAAGCGCAGTCTTATCTGTTTCGGATTCGTTCTACAGAAAGTGCAAGAGAAGATAAGCATGCAATAAAGGAAATTTCATTGACAGAATTGATTACATGTACAACTTCAGTACAGACATCAAAACAAAGGAAAAAAAAAAAGTGGAGGGTTCAACTGACCCCGCCCGTGGGTTCGGCAGTTGTGTCCTCGGCCCGCACCTCGGCGTCAGCCTCCTTTTCCAAATCTTCTTCAACTACGGGGGGCGGTGTATTTGGGGACAGCGGGCGACTCGCCAGCTCGTCACGGAACGAACTGCAAAGATCCTCAAAATCGGCATCCCTGTCAAACTGACAGGCCTGGATATCGGCAGCTGTCAGCAAGGCCTGCCCTTCCGCGAGATACCCCACAACGGGGAACGGAGAAGCCTTTTTCAAAAGCTGCCGGAAGTATATGCGCAGCACTTCTTCGTCCTCGATTGGCTCATATCCAAACTTCCCCTTGTCCAGTTCGGGGAAGTTGGTGGCCACCCGGTCTAGCACCTCGGCCACCGCCCGTTTCTCCATCGTCCTAGTCAATGACGACACCAACTTACCAAAACCCTTGCTGAATATTATTCTTTCAGCAAGGGCCTGGAAAACGTCGCCCTGGGCGGCGGCGATCTCGGCCTCCCGAACTCGGGCAGCTGCAGCGTCCTCCTTGCTCTTCGTCACTTTCTCCTTGGTGGCGTTAAGCTCGGCAGACATACGGTCGACCTGCTCCTGCAGAGCGGCTTCCCGAGCTGTGGATTCGGCGAGCGCCTTTGAAATCTTGGCCTTATCATTGGCCAAGACCTTGTTCTTCTCCAAGATACGGTGGTACTTCCCCACCGATCCCTTGAGGAAACTTTTGACCGCGCTATTCACACGGTCATACTCCTCGAGAAGAGGATCCACACCCTGCATGGATTACTACCATCAGTCAAAAAAAAAAAAAAAAAAAAGAGGAAGACAACTGAGATCTAAAGGAGTTATATTTACCGCTGGGAATACAGGTGCGGAAGTGCGAACCTCAACCATCTCGGGTTCGGACGACGCCGAACCCATAACAAGCTTTCCTGCAGCCGCCGCATCGACCTCCTCCGCGGCTACAGAAGTGTTACCCCGACCTCGGGGGGTAGGAATACCGGACCGAGTCTGTTCGGAAGACTCGGTCGCCTGCCTCTTCTGCCCGGACGGCGAACTAGTGGACTCACTCCTCCTCTTCTGCGAGATCGGCTTCTTGCCCCTCACCAAATCCACTGCAAGCAAACCGAACGTTAGTACCGATGTCACACAAGGAAAAGTACATAAACTGTAGGGGAAGGGACCTCACCCCTCCCCGGCTCCACCGAAGTGGAAGGTTCATCGGGGCTCGGTACCGCCGTCCTGAGAGCGGCCAGCGACATCGGCATTTTGCCCAAACTGGCAAAACGCCCTACCACTTTGCCAAAATTTTTTGGCTTCGGCAGCAGTACGACGGGACCGGAGTGCCACCCGAAATCAGTGGCACCCTCGAACTGGCAGTAAAAAAACTTCTTCTGCCAGTCCTGCACTTTCGAGGGCACCTGGACAGAGAACCCCTTCTGCCGATATGAGGAGTAGTACCACCCTACCGTCCTAGACTTAAAAGAAATCATCCCACCAAGGGTATCTACCGAATAGGGAATACCCAAACGAGAGCAAGCAATACCCATCCCGGTTATCTGGCTAACGCTATTCGGGGTGATTTGGGCAGGAGAGAGACCAAACACACGGTAAATATCGGCATAAATGGCCGGAAATGGTACACGCAGACCAGCCTTAAACTGGTCCACGTACACGGTGACACACCCGCGAGGGGGGCGATAAGCCCTATCGTAAGAATTCGGCCGGAGGAGAAGAACAGAAGGGGGAAATTCAAATTTCACAGCAACATCGTAGAGAGTGGAGGTAGAAATGGTGGATTCTAAACAACCAGCGCTCCCAGCTATTCCGGGAGGACACTCGGAAAACTCAACTTCGTGCCCGTACGGCTCCTTACAATCGGACCGTACGCAAGCACGTCTATCTTCCGGGAAACTAACCGGAAGAGAGTTCGACGACGACGCGGCGGAAATTTCTTCCGTCGCCGCCGGAGAATGTACAGAAGCGGGGGAACGATCATCCCCGATAGAAGAAGTGGATAAAGAAGTGGAAATCGACATCAAAGAAGACATAACTTACTCTCAGTTCTTGAAAATTCGGAAAATGTAGTTGGTGAAGATGAACAGAGAAGAGGATTTGCAGATTAGGGTTTCTTTTGCGCAGAGAAGAAATGAGCAATTATGTTCAATCATAGGCATTAAAGGGGGGAAATAAACGCGTATTGAATACGCCTTCAATGCGACGGCGTTTCGAACCCGTCCAATCGAGGCTTTATCGGTACCCCAAGCGTCGCATTAAATGCGACTGACAACTTTATGTTTGGGCGGGAACGACATCGGAATTCCCCGACCTGCGATTCCCACAAATTTAGAGGCGATACGCCAGTTCAGTTCGATATCTCTCACATTCAGAGGGGGTACCAAGACCAGTTCGGACTTCCTCACACATTTCAGAGGGGGTACCAAGCTCAGTTCGGACTTCCTCACACATTTCAGAGGGGGTACCAAGCTCAGTTCGGACTTCCTCACACATTCCAGAGGGGGTACCCAGCTCAGTTCGGACTTCCTCACACATTTAGAAGGGGTACCAAATTCAGTTCGGCCTACCCCATGCAGTTTTTAAGGGTACCAGCCAGTTCGGGATTCCTCACATATTTCGGAGGGGGTACCAAGTACGTTACTCAAATAAGCTAATACTCACCAAGCACAACAGGAAACATCAACTCCATCACCCCACGCTTTTTGGGGGGGGGGGGGGGGGGGGGATGTGATAGGAAATGGCCCACCTCCCTAGGCCCAAAGGCCCAAAACAGACAAGCAGGCCGAAAACAGACAAGCCCACATCGTGAAGCCCAGATCGGAGGGGCCCAGATCGGCAAGCCCAATCCATGCTAAGCACAAGCCCAGGGAGTTGAGCCCTAAGCCCAGAACGTGGGCTGATGGAGGAAAAACCGGAACAACCAACACCTCCATGACCTCCACGATTCCACCTCTGCAACTGCCATGAGTTACGTCTATAAATACGAGAACCAATTGTATTGTAACTTACTTACGCTCTTTTGAATACAAAAACATACTCTTTTCCTCCCCGTGGACGTAGATCGCACCGATCGAACCACGTAAATCTCTTGTCTCCTTTTTACTTTCGCACATAAATTACATACGAATTTGGGCCGCGAATCGAAGGTTCATCAGGTGGTTTTGGGGTTTGAATGGGTGGGGTGGGGGGTGCAACGGCTAGGAGCCGTTGGGCAACGGCTAGGAGGTGAAGAAATGCCAAAAAAACGGCTAGGAACCCACTTGGGCCCGGCGGTCCCAACGGCTATATTAAGCCCGGCGGTCCAGAGCTAGGCCCGGCGGTCCGGCCCGCCGGTTAACCGCCGGGCTACGGTTCGAAGAGACAGCGGCCCGGGCCCGGCACGGCTGATTCACGGTCCCGGTCCGGTCCATGCCCGTTGACCGGCGGTCCGGGCTAAACCCGTTGACTTCCGGGCCGGTACCGGGCACGAACCGGCGGGCCGCCGAGCCCATGCACGTCTAATTAGAGTATAATTAGTACAATTAGTAAACTCCTTATTACACTTAACATTCCAAACTTAAATCTCATCCACTCATTTTTCTGCACGTAGTTCAATATAATTTAAATTTTGAAAGTTTAAATTATTATAACTTGCTCGTTTGTTATCGGATTTTTATGATTTTTATATCAAATTAAAGGTCTTGATACGATCTTTCGTTTAAGATCACACAAGAACATGTTTTTATGAATCTATGATGCTTTGTTTCTAAAATATGTCTAAACACATATACTACATTACATTTTCCCTACAAAATACACTTTATACACTAAACATTTTGTCTTAATTCCCGTGTATAAAGCAAATGAGTCAATTGCCTAGGACCGGAGTGGTATAAAATTGATTCTATACAAATAATTTATTGATAAATCTTCGTGAAACTAATAGCAAGAAACAAAAGTAATACTCCCTCCGTCTCATATTAATTGTTCACTACAGAAACGACAAGTTTTTAATGCTATAAGAGATAAATAGATTTATATAATACTAGTAGTGAGATAATAGATTTTCTAATTTAAATAAGTGGACAATTAATATGAAAAATGGAGGGAGAAGTATATATAGATGTTCCCCTTTTAAATAATTATTGTAAATGCAAACAAAGTGATGAAACTTAATAGTTAGTCCCCGTGCATTTAGGAGTTTGGATCCACCATGATAAATATATAATCCCACTTGAAGCTATGCGTTAAAGAGGAATGAAGTGATTGGTGCTCACCTCATCATTTTCTCGTTTTAATATTTTTTGTTCGATTTTTAAAATTGTAAAATATTCTAACATCTTATTTGTTAATATTGAAATCATTAAAATTAACAAAAAAATATATAAATCAAAGCTGGATTTGATTTATTATTCGCCTTTTGAACTTAGAAGGAAAAACGAGCAAATCGAGCTTGTATTTTAATTTTTTTGTGAATTTAATGATTTCAATATTAATTAATAAGGTATTTATTTACATTACAATTGAAAAAATTGAACAAATTAATGTCGAAATGAAAAAAATGACGAAGGTGTTCATGAAGGTGAGCACCATTAGAGTAGCACATAATTCCTGATGCGTTAAATATTATGTCTACTTTTAATCTTATTGCAACAAATAATATAATCGAAATAAAAGTTTTTCGAGTTTGTTATGGTTAGTGGCGGTTCTAGAAATTTAGCTTGATGTGTGTTAACGCTTCCAGTCACATACTTTATCCGTTTCTCCTTGATACTAAAGCTCGTGCCGTTGGAGAGGGCAGATTCGTCCGGAAAAATCTCCATTTTCGAACATATATGGTAGCTAGCTGACTGCGTATTTATAATATTCATTCGACTAGGAAGCCCGTTCTTTTGAATATATAAGAAAATTCTAGTTGAGACATTTCACCGAACACCTGCTGCTCATCCTCTCCTATTGCAGTTCAGACGTTTCCCCAGAAACATTCGTATTCTATTTTCATAGATGTTGACAGCAATTACAAGTGACTAATGATAGAATTGATCGATGAAGCTTGATTTCTGACGTGAGAATCCAATCAATCTTAGCCAGTTCATCCAAAGATTATGATTTTTGATTCAAAAATGTTGGTTTTAGATTAAAGAAAAATCTACATTAACTTAATAGAAGTATGAAGATTGGATCTCAATTGATACTCTATGTGAAGATTTCGGAGACTGGATCAGCGTATTCTTCAAATCATCAAACACTTTCGTCGTCCAAACAGGGTAGGTTTGCCAAATCACGATCTTCTCCAAGTTTGGAGCTCTCTTTAGCAGGATTCTAGCCATTGTTAGCGTTGGTTCACTAGAAATACTTGAATCAAAATAGTCATCGAATATGACCGTCTTCAAATGCATTAAGTCACAATTTAGATCGTCCCTCGTAATTCGACCACATTTGACAGACTCCTGAAGAGAAACAAAAAAACATGAATATCATATAACAGAGAAAATCAAGGCAAGCAGGAAAAAGAATGACTACCTCCTCTGTTTCCGGTACATAGCCATATAAGACGAGCTTCTGGACGAACGGACAAGATTCAAGCATAGCTACAACTCCACAAGGCTTTGCACCGGACAGACGTAAAACCTCTACCTTCATGAGATGGCCAAATCGCCACCCGTGTGTAGCCATCATCGACAGAGCCTAATTCAAAAATTTCACAACAAAATCATAATCATAAAGGAAAGTAGCATTCATCCCAAACCATCACAAGATTCAACGAATGTCATAAACATAACTATCAAAAGATGTAATGAATATCTTGAAACACACAAACCTTAGACTCGGTCATCCAGAGTTTCTTGAGGCCGCGGCCGAGGTGAAGGAACTTTTCTATGGTGGCGACTATCCCCTCCGGAGTTGCGGAATCGAAATCTGTTAAGATGGGTTCAAATCTAGCAGATTCAAGAGATCCGACGTTTTTGAACCGCACCTTTCTTCCTCCGTCTGAGGTAAAACCTATCTCGTATATATGCAAATACTTCATATACGGCGCCCAGATCTCCAGTGAACCATCGTCGTTGGGTCACTGCAGTACATCACTAACAGAGAACTAAAACTCCGGTTTCCGATCTTCAAACGGCTGAATCCACTGCACATGTCGAGCGTTAGGGTTTCCAAAAGAGGGCAACCTGATAGAATTTCCCCAATTGCTTGCTGCTGCTCGAAATCCACGCGCTCTAGCGACAGGGACTTCAAGCACCGCCACTCCACCGGCGACGTCACCGACGCGATGGTGCAGTTTCGCAGAGACAGTTGCGTCAGCCACGAATTGGAGTATATAGCCGGAGGCAAATTGTACTTGTCTGGGCGGAAGTTATATATATCGTTATATAGATTCAAACAGACACTCTTCACTTTGTTTTTGGCGGCAAAATCGAGCCAGGAATCGACGTCGGAGGCGAGGCGCCGGTCGTAATGGAAATCAACGTGCAAGGTCTCGAGTGCACGGCCCCTCCGAAGGGCTAGCACCGCGTGACTCCGGCTGCGAAGCGTTGATTCTCCTCGATATTATCGCTTCTGAAAACAAAGGGGAAGGGCAACTCCGTCCAGAGGAATCGCCATTGTTTCGACAGAACGGCAGTCCTAGCTGCTCCCTTCCAACAACCCAGGCGACGGATAATGTCAAGGAGTAGATGCTCTGGCAACGAGCCCAGCCGATCAACCTCCATCTCCGCCGCTCCCTATGTAGGTAACGAAAGATAACTCAGTTCGTCTTTCGACTGGTTTGGGAACGATGATTATGATTTACTAGAACACTTATTTATGGGTAAATTATGAGCCTATAAAATTAATTTACTTGAGCTCAATGCTTGAGCCCCAAGCAGCGTTTTTAATAATTCAATTATTTTACGTTGAGAATAATTTATATGGTAAATATTGGGATTGGGTTCTTTTGGTATAAATTTTGGATTGGAAATATTCAATTATTTTTCATTGGGAACAATTCACCGTCGCTACTCACCCAGGTGAAAAATTCAAAGTCTGCGCCAACTCTCTCCGGCTTGAAATTTAGGAACTCTTGTTTGGCCGGACAACCCAACACCGCCGCACCTTCCTCTACCGTGTTGCTCGCCGTTCTAGCAGCCCGTCTCTATAATTATTGAGGCCCTGTGCTAATTAAAATTTTAGGCCCATAAATTTTACAATAATAATAATAATAATAATAATAATAATAATAATAATAATAATAATAATAATAATAATAATAATAATAATAAAAGAAGAAGAAAGAGAGAGGGAACGCCGACACTTAATTAAAGGAGGATAAGCGATTATGGAGTATTAAAGAAGAAAGAGAGAAATTAAAGAGGAAGAATAAAAAAAAAAATCTGATGTGCCCCTATTTATTAAAAAATTTAAAATGAAACAACTGGGCTTATATTAAAATTTTTGGACCCCTATTTATTTGGGGGCCCTGTGCTGAAGAACACCTTAAGCTTGCCTAAGGACGGGCCTGCGTTCTAGATAGTCGCGTCTGGCGTCGCCGTTCCAGGCAATTGGCCCTACGGCCCCTACCCTCTCGCTGCTTGCCGTAAGGTATTTTCGCTGCTCTCCGAAGTCCTTCAAGTTTATTATACTAGTAATTCACTCACACTGTGTGGGGGGATATATGAAAAAATATTTTAGGTTCTGTGGTACAATTATTTTTTTCTCTATTTTCTTTCTCTCTTCATTAGCTAATATTTGTTGCATGAGATGTTGACTATCTATAGGGGTTTATGTTAGTCTCATCTTAATCTAGTATTTCTCATCAACAATATGAAAAATTATGTAAATATTGATTTTTTTTTTTTATGATATTTAAAATTTATAATATAGTAATAGTTTGAAAGTAGGAAATTCTCACTCTATCTTCACGAATAGTGGACGTTCTTAAATATATGTGAGGTATAAGATATAACTACCTGTAGACACAAAATAATAATATGGAATAAACTTAAAGTCATCATATTAGTTAAATTGCTAAAATTATTACATTGCCATATTTTTGTAACGTTTACTATTAATTACTCCCTCCGTCCCGCCAAAGACGTTACATTTTTTTTGTCAATTTCTGGCACGTTTTTCCACGCTTCTTGATGAAGTGCTTTAAAATAGATTTTTGAAGAATTTTTTCTTTTGCGGGATAATACAACTATCATAGTATTCCGTAAAAGAAAAAATATTCTTCAAAAGTCTATTTTAAAACGCATCATCAAGAAGTGTGAAAAAACGTGTCAGAAATTGACAAAAAGAAATGTAACGTCTTTGGCGGGACAGAGGTAGTAGTTGACTAAAAAAAATATTAATGTATAATAATGATATACCATTTTAATAAACTCTAACAATAGTTGATACACAAATTAAATAACTAAATAATTATTAATACAAAAATTTATTATCATAAATTAAATTAAATGAATGTAATTAATGAACTAAAATTTCTATAAATAATTACAGCCTTACTATTATATAGTATATAGATGTTTTCAACAAAGTACTACTTTGGAATGACTAGTCTAGGTTTCAATTTCATTGAAGATTTTTTTTTCTCTTCTTGTGTAATGGGTGAGTTGCAGTAAATTCAGGGATTATAAAATGTCCTCTACATGCACGATAAAAGTCCACAATGAAACCTATTTTCTGATTTAGCCTTTTTTTAAGCAGGAGCAAAATTGAATGTAGAGAGAGTTATCTTGTTACAATATTGCCATGGAGGATTGGACCTGAATTTTGTGATTTGCTCCTGTTCCTTGAGGTAAGTTGTTGCTACATTCTTGACAGACTTGTATCTCTACATGTATTGCTCATGCTCTTTTGCACGAGGAAGATGAGATCCTGTTATTTGTTGGTATAAATTTGTTACCGTATCACTACTACTATACTTATTTAGTGAAATTTCTTGATCATCTTCTTTGGTTATGTATTGGTGGTGCTGTTTGTAGTGGTGTAACAGTGCAAGTATGTGCAGGGAAAGTAGAAGTAAGTAGTTTGTAGATTTGAGTTATGTGAAGTTTTGTAGTAATAGTAAAATTGGTTGGTTTAAGTTGAGTTAGGTAGAAGAAGGTGGAGGTGAAGTTTAGTAGGCTGTAGAAAGAGATGGCTTGTGAAGAATATGAAGAAAAATTGAGGAAGTTTAGATTTGCTTTGTGTTTTCAGAATGTAACAAGTATTAGTAGTCTGAAGCTTCAATCTCAAATACAATACCATGGTTTTGTTTTTAATTGGGGTGACATTTATTTTCAATTTTATGATACAAACAAAAAATGATTTCGGTGTTAAAATTGAATTGAAATTCCTTCCAGATGCAAGCTTGAAGAGGGGTAGAAGTAGTAGTAGTAGTAGTAGTAGTGGTTGTTCCTCCTCTCTTACTGTTACATTCTGAGATACAGAGCTAATCAACACAATCTCTCTCTTCATTTTCACTCTGCTGCGGAGTTGCATTCAGATCGATCACCTTCTTCTTCTTTTCCTTGCTCCCTCCAATCTGCTAATTGGTGAGTAGAGATTCTTACTATGATTTATGAGTTTAATCACGTTCTTTTCCTATTTAATTATGCAATTACTACTATATTGGTTTCTTCTTCTTCTTCCTTTTTTGTGTGTGCAGAAGATGGATTAGAAAGAATCACCTTCCTGCAGCACCATCTTTTCTTCCTACAGCATCTTTTCCTACTCAACACATTCCCTTTTGTTCTTGTTCCAAATCACCGTTGCCATCAGTAGATACCAAACATTGCTATTTTAGTTATGTAGGCATAAAAATAAAAATTAATATGGTGAGGGAAGATTAATATGCTTAAATGAAATTTATCTTAAGATCGGATTAGTAGTAAACATGGTTTAGTATGCCTTACTCTGTTGTGCCTCTATGCTCATTGCTCGAAGCTCCACCAATGGGAACCTAACCAAATTTATAGTCGTGTTCGTAGATTATGTTTGCTGACCAAGTAAATTTCTCTACTTCTGTTATACACTACTCAACTAATGTTACCTACCTCAAGTCTTATAGCTCTTAAATCTCTCTTAAACTGGAGTTGGATAGTATAGCACTTATAGCTAATCTTACTGTTTGAGTTCAACACAAACACACACACAAGCGCACGCGCGCATGCACTTAAGATGACTCGATCTGAGTTGCACTCTTTTATGCCACTTTCTTTCTATTGATGTATAGCTATGTTGCATATGATTAAAGTGGCTATGTTGTCTGTGACGACAAATTTGATATTTCTTTCTTTCTGAGTGTATACAAATTTGATATTGTATCTTTATGCAGGCTCTATTTTTTTATTGGTTAACTTCCAACATGTTCTCCCTGGCGTATAGTTACAGTTAGTCGTGCTACTCTCTCTCTCTCTCTCTTGTTTACAAGCTCTTGTTTATGGTAAGTACATTTTGTTGCCTGTGTGTTCAGCGGTTAGAAAAAGATGTATGATGGATAAGGAGTGGATGTCTAAGCTTCTTTGATGAATTTTTTGCTGAATTATGCTCGTGGATGGAAGAAAGAAGATATTTGCATATCATAGTAGTTGATGAACATAGTTAGTTGGATATTGTAGTATTGTTTTGAAGAAAAGTCTAGTATTTAATTTAGGAATATATGTTATGATCATATACATTGTGAGATGATTGTACTTTTTTACGTTAAATATATGAAAATTTTAGATTTAAATATATAGTTACTTTTAGTTATTGTTTGAAAAGAAATTTGATAAAACAAATTCAGGGTAAAACAAAAAATAAATATTAAATTATAGACAACAGTTTTTTTTTTTTTTTTTTTTTTTTTGAAAGGAAATTATAGACAACAGTTGAAGTTACATGTTGTCTATAATAATATAGACAATAGTCAACACATGTTTTCTATAGAGAGAATACCCAAAACTAGTCATTCTCAAAAGAAAAAAGTATTTTTTAACCACTAAAAATAAAATGGTCTATATCTAATCACTTTACATATTTTGTGACAATTATACCCTTAATGAAATATTGACAATTTTAAAATTAAAATATGAATTTCTAATTCTCAACCCACCCCACCCCACCCCACGTCGTTCTCTTTCTCTCTCTACGTCTTTGTTCACCGCTTCTCCCTCTCTTCCCTCCTCTTTATGCAAAAATTGCAGGTGTTGCCGCCTCCGACGACTTCCTCCTCCTTCCTCTCTTCGCTTCTTCCTCGTTACTGTATCTCACGCCGTCGTCACCATCTCTCTCTCTCTCTCTCTCCCCCCCTTCTGTTCTCTCTCGTCTTCTGTTCTCCTCCACCAAAATTCAGCCATCCATCGCATACACCATTGTCGCCATCTCAATGCACGTTGTTATCATCATGGTCGTTGTTGCATCTCCTTCTCTACCAATGGGTATGTCTATCCAACAACAAATAAATAATAAGTTGAGGATTACACGAATTCACGATTACTCGTGTTCGTGTGCACGACTGACTGGATATTCAAGACAATTTTGCTCGTGTTCGTGTGCACGACCGAGTATTCACGACAATTTCGCTCGTGTTCGTGTGCACGACCGAGTATTCACGATGGTTTCGCTCGTGTTCGTGTGTACGACTCAGGTACTTACGATTGTTTCGCTCGTGTTCGTGTGCATAACAATAATGATACACTTATTTCGCTTGGAACGATGGTTCTTCTTCGATTTGCTGGAGAGGGTTCAGTCATGGAGCTCGAGCTGACCTTGTCCGGTGGTGACAGCAGCGGCGATGGATATCAGGCTATGTAGTGGTGGTGGTGGTGGTGGTGGTGGTGGTGGTGTGTGTGTGTGAGCGCGAGAGAGAGAGAGAGAGAGAGAGAGAGAGCACAATAGTGCCGGCGATTGTGTGCTCAGTAGCAGTGGCGGCTATGGCGGCGGCGACTATTGCAGCGCGGTGGGAGAAGAGGGAGAAGAGAGATAGAGTGCGTGGGGTTGTAATGGGTTGGGATAAGGGTTTTGTTTTTTTTTTTTTTTTTATCCTTTTCTTTTAATTTTTATTTTTTAAGTAGTAAGGGTATAATCGCTAATTCAGGTCTAAAATAACTAAATTTAGACCATTTTATTTTTAGTGGCTAATTTTTTTTTTTTTACGAGATTGACTATTTTTGTCCTTGCCCCTATTCTATATGTTGTTGTCTATATTAATAATAGACAATATAAAATTACGCTAATAGACAACACAGAATATAGTTGTTTATTATGTTATAGACAATTAAAAATGTCCGCTGATTGTGTAAACATGATTGGCTTATAAACAACAGGCGAGGACCTGTTGTCTATCGCCGCCCTTAATATAATAGACAAGTCCAAGATAGACAACAAAAGAATTTTTTAATAGACCACGGGATTTGGCTGTTGTCTTTTACCTTTTTTTTTTTGTAGTGCCGGTCTCTTATTAATTGGGCTCAATAATCAAGGAATGAAGGTGAATGGTGAGCTTAAATGTATATTTTGTGAGAAGGAAGTATGAAAATTTTGCCAAAATTGTTATATGTTAGATGGTATACCTGGTATCTGAAAGTTGATACTGTTGATACCCTTATCTTACGTAGTCGTAGGATACGGTATGATACCTTACCAAAAATCACGATATAACTTAATTACGATATTTTTTATTTTTTTTATGCATTATGGATGATACTGTGTACCGAATTTTCCACATTATCTTTAGTTTTACCCACCCTATTATCTTTTAGATGAATTAATTTTGCTCTAAGAAAAGATAGATATCGCGCGCCATTTAAACTATATATATGATGGACTTTTTACGGTTAATAAGTTTTGAAGTTAATATTTTTGAACAAGATTTAATATTATTATATATTGACCTAGCTCGTACATAAATGCAAATCAAATAAACCAAAGCATACATTCGTTCGACTTTTATATATATTTCAAACAAATAATATTCATAACCTATCAAAAATAGGGAATGTACTTTGTGGAATGTTCAACGTAAAAACGTTCGAAATCAAAAGAGATATCCCGTAGCTTAGTATAAGTTATAAACTCAATGTCGAATATCCATGTTCAGCTTACTCAAACTGGTAAACTATAACTTGTGGCCTGAACTTTCACTCCATGTTCAGTTTATGACATAACATTTGAAAAATAACTTAATGTGGCCTGTACTTTCATTCTTTATAACCTTTGAAATTTAAACTACTTATGCCACCATCTAGCTTACTCAAATGGGTAAATTATAACTTAAGTTCTGAACTTTCACTTCATGTTCAGTTTATGACATAAATCATGCTAGTAAATTGAATAGTTGCTTGAAAAGTTGAAAAGTCACCAAGAATTTCATATTAATTAGATCAAAAATGTATGTCAATAAGATAAGGTCAAACGCTATAATAAATAAAAGAATGATAATTTGAATATGAAAATAAATTATTCTATGCCCAATTTACGAATAAAATAAATTATAAAATAAAATAAAAATGGAAAAAGAAAGTTTAGGCGGGAAAACTTAGCTATACTATTTTACTTTAGTAATATTATATAGATTAACTGTGAGTGAATAAATTTTCTCTTTTAGGTAAGTGAACAATTAATATGGAAAATGGAGGGAGAAGTATGTATATATAGATGTTCCCCTTTTAATTAATTATTGTAAATGCAAAGACACATAGATTAAACTTAATAGTTAGTCCCATGCATTTAGGAGTTTGGATCCACCATTGATAAAGATATAATCCCACTTGAAGAAGCTATACGTTAAATATTAGTATACTTCTAATCTTATTTAGAGCTGGCAAAGTAGCGAGTCGGGCCAAGCCCGACCCAGTCCATCGGGCTTTTGTGGCTTTTCCATGTAGGCCTGGCCCGGCCCACAAAATTTCGGGTTGCTACATTTCGAACCCAACCCGGCCACCTAAGGGCTGCCGGGCGGGCCAGACCGGCCCGGAAAAGTTTTTCCTAAAAATTTATATTTTAAGATATTAAATAATCTATAAAATAAATTAATGAATTATACACCAAGTTAAATAAAATAAATAAGTAGTATTCATACCAAAAATTCAAAAATAAAATTAATAAGACAATAAAAAATGACTAAATGTCTTCCAATTCATCATCTAAATTAAAAATATATATATATATATATATATATATATATATATATATATAGTTATTAATCACTGTTTTTAATTACAAAGTAGCGTGACACAAAAAATAGTATAGAAAATAGGGTTTTAGAATTAAAATATGAGAGAAATTAATTAAAAATAATTAAATAAAATCAAAGATATGGGCGGACCTTTTTAGCCCGGAAACCACGGGCTTTTTAGCCCCAAAGCCCAGTCAACCCGGCGAGCCATATGGACGGGCCGTTGCGGCCCGATTTCTTATGGGCCTAAATTTTGCTGCCAGCCCAACCACAAACCCCAAGCTGGCCAGCGGGCCGGGCTTATTTAGCCAGCTATAATCTTATTGCAACGAATAATATAGTCGAAATAAATGTTTTTCGAGTTTGTTATGGTTAGTGGCGGTTCTACAAATTTAGCTCGTACCGTCGGAGAGGGCAGACATTTCGCCGAACACCTCCTGCTCATCCTCTCCAGGAAAGCAACAGCCGGAAATATTAGTTGAGACATTTCGCCGAACAACACCTCCTGGCTCCTGCTCATCCTCTCCTGTTGCTGTTCAGACATTTTCTCA
Source organism: Thymus quinquecostatus (assembly GCA_024222315.1). Taxonomy (NCBI): domain Eukaryota; kingdom Viridiplantae; phylum Streptophyta; class Magnoliopsida; order Lamiales; family Lamiaceae; genus Thymus; species Thymus quinquecostatus. Next base: position 4,981,835 of record CM044167.1, read on the forward strand.
AAACCCTTCGAATTCTATTTCCATAGATATTGACAATAATTACAAGCGGCTAGTGATAGAATTGATCGATGAAGTGATAGAGGATGGGGCGATTTTCCTCTATCAAACGAACGAAAATAAATAAAAATAAAGAAAAATGACAGTCGCGGGCTTTCCCCGTCGATCACGTCAGTACGATAAAGAAAATTGACAGTCGCGGGCTCTCCCCGTCGATCACGTCAGCAGAAACGAAAGGAATAAAATACGGCAGAAAGGAAAAAGTAAAAGACGGCAAAATAAAATAGGGTTTCTGTATTATATTTCTTCTTAATGAAAATAAGATACAACTCTCCTATTTATACTAAATAACTAGGGTTGATTCGACCTACGATTCGGGAAAGAATCAACAAGAAAACCCGAAAAGAAACGACCCAAATAATTAAAACGGGCTAAGCCCAACAAATAATTAAATTACAAAATATTCGTATCAACTCCCCCACCCTAGAAAATCACCTTATCCTCAAGGTGGAGAATCAAACTCTTTATAAATTTCATCAAGTGCGTAGAGACCGAAAATAACCAATCGAGCCTCCACACGAACCACCATGGCTATGTTGGCGTCCCACAAAACTGCATAAGTTGCAGCCATAGCTGAAGTTTCCGGCGGCAGTACTATGGCAGGCGCCGAAGAAGTTGGCGGCGTAACCGTTGCCGAGGACACCATCGCCATTAATTGGGTGGTTGTTGGCGTAATCATGGTCCCAAAATCAATGAAGGCAATTGATTCAATTGCTCGTGTAATTGGATAACTCCACCAATATTCGCCCCCTTCGAAATCTCTCAATGAAAGCACCAATTGATAGAGGATGGGGCGATTTTCCTCTATCAAACGAACGAAAATAAATAAAAATAAAGAAAAATGACAGTCGCGGGCTTTCCCCGTCGATCACGTCAGTACGATAAAGAAAATTGACAGTCGCGGGCTCTCCCCGTCGATCACGTCAGCAGAAACGAAAGGAATAAAATACGGCAGAAAGGAAAAGTAAAAGACGGCAAAATAAAATAGGGTTTCTGTATTATATTTCTTCTTAATGAAAATAAGATACAACTCTCCTATTTATACTAAATAACTAGGGTTGATTCGACCTACGATTCGGGAAAGAATCAACAAGAAAACCCGAAAAGAAACGACCCAAATAATTAAAACGGGCTAAGCCCAACAAATAATTAAATTACAAAATATTCGTATCAACTCCCCCACCCTAGAAAATCACCTTGTCCTCAAGGTGGAGAATCAAACTCTTTATAAATTTCATCAAGTGCGTAGAGACCGAAAATAACCAATCGAGCCTCCACACGAACCACCATGGCTATGTTGGCGTCCCACAAAACTGCATAAGTTGCAGCCATAGCTGAAGTTTCCGGCGGCAGTACTATGGCAGGCGCCGAAGAAGTTGGCGGCGTAACCGTTGCCGAGGACACCATCGCCATTAATTGGGTGGTTGTTGGCGTAATCATGGTCCCAAAATCAATGAAGGCAATTGATTCAATTGCTCGTGTAATTGGATAACTCCACCAATATTCGCCCCCTTCGAAATCTCTCAATGAAAGCACCAATTGATAGAGGATGGGGCGATTTTCCTCTATCAAACGAACGAAAATAAATAAAAATAAAGAAAAATGACAGTCGCGGGCTTTCCCCGTCGATCACGTCAGTACGATAAAGAAAATTGACAGTCGCGGGCTCTCCCCGTCGATCACGTCAGCAGAAACGAAAGGAATAAAATACGGCAGAAAGGAAAAAGTAAAAGACGGCAAAATAAAATAGGGTTTCTGTATTATATTTCTTCTTAATGAAAATAAGATACAACTCTCCTATTTATACTAAATAACTAGGGTTGATTCGACCTACGATTCGGGAAAGAATCAACAAGAAAACCCGAAAAGAAACGACCCAAATAATTAAAACGGGCTAAGCCCAACAAATAATTAAATTACAAAATATTCGTATCATGAAGCTTGATTTCTGACGTGAGAATCCAATCAAGCTGCCAGTTCATCCAAAGATTATGATTTTTGATTCAAAAATATTGGTTTTGGATTAAAGAAAATCTACATTAACTGAACAGAGGTATGAAGATTGGAACTCAATTGATACTCTATGCGAAGATTTCGGAGACTGGATCAGCGTATTCTTCATATCATCAAACACTTTCGTCGTCCAAACAGAGTAGGTTTTCCAAATCACGATCTTCTCCAAGTGTGGAGCTCTCTTTAGCAGGATTCTGGCCATTGTTAGCGTTGGTTCACTAGAAATACTTGAATGAAAATAGTCATCGAATATGACCGTCTTCAAATGCATTAAGTCATAATTTAGATCGACTCTCGTAATTCGACCACATTTGACAGACTCCTGAAGAAGTAACAAAAAAACATGAATATCATATAACAGAAAAAATCAAGGCAAGCATAAAAAAGAATAACTACCTCCTCTTTTTCCGGTACATAGCCATCTAAGACGAGCTTCTGGACGAACGGACAAGATTCAAGCATAGCTACAACACCACAAGGCTTCGCACCGGACAGAGTTAGCACCTCTACCTTCATGACATGGGCGAATCGCCACTCATGTGTAGCCATGATCGATAGAGCCTAATTCACAAATTTCGCAATGATAGCATAATCAAAAGGGGAGTTTAGCATTCATCTCAAACCATCACAAGATTCAACGAATGTCATAAAAATAACCATCAAAAGATGTAATGAATATCTTGAAACACACAAACCTTAGAGAAGTCGTAGCTCATGCAGAGTTTCTTGAGGCCGCGGCCGAGGTGAAGGAACTTTTCTATGGTGGCGACTATCCCCTCCAGAGTTGCAGAATCGAAATCTGTTATACCGGGAACAAATTCAGCAGATTCAAGAGATCCGACGTTTTCGAACCGCACCCTTCTTCCTCCGTCAGATGTAAAATCTATCTGGTATAAATGCAAATTCTTCATATACGGCGCCCAGATCTCCAGTGAACCATAGTCGTTGGGGTCATTCCAGTAAATCACTGACAGAGAACTAAAACTCCGGTTTCCGATCTCCAAACGGCTGAATCCGCGGCACATGTCGAGCGTTAGGGTTTCCAAAAGAGGGCAACCTGATAGAATTTCCCCAATTGTTTGCCGCTGCTCAAAATCCACGAGCTCTAGCCGCAGGGACTTCAAGCACCGCCACTCCACCGGCGACGTCACCGACGCGATGGTGCAGTTTCCCAGAGACAGTTGCGTCAGCGACGAATTCGAGTATATCGCCGGAGGCAAAACGTACTTGCCTGGACGGAAGTTCTTGTAATCGGTGAGGAGACCCAAATCGACATTCTTCACTTTGTTTTTGGCGGCAAAATCGATCCAGGAATCGACGTCGGAGGCGAGGCTTCGGTCGTAATAAAAATAGAAGGACAAGGTTTCGAGCGAAGCGCTAGCGCCGCGTGAACTCCGGCGGCGAAGCGTCGATTCTCCTCGATATTATCGCTTAAGCAAACAAAGGGGAAGGGCAATTCCGTCCAGAGGAATCGCCATTGTTTCGAGAGAACGGCAGTCCTGGCTGCTCCCTTCCAACCCAGGCGATGGATAATGTTAAGGAGTAGAGGCTCTGGCAGCGCGCCCAGCCGATCAACCTCCATCTCCGATGTATGTAACGAAAGATGAAAAATAACACAGAAATTTGTTTACCCAATTCGTCGTTTGGAACGATGATTATGATTTATATTAGAACGCTTATTTATGGTAAATTATGAGCCTAAAATTAATTTACTTGAGCTCAATGCTTGAGCCCCAAGCAGCGTTCTTAATAATTCAATTATTTTAAGTTGGGAATAATTTATATGGTAAATATCGGGATTGGGTTCTTTTGGTATAAAATTTGAATCGGAAATATTCAATTATTTTTCATTGAGAATAATTCATATGGTAAAGTAGGGGTTTTTATTAAAATTGTTTTCTTATTAAAATCTCATATTATGCGTAGTTGCAAATAGAGTACAACGAAATATACATACATGATTGATGAACCCTCGATTTATTGCTCGGTAAGATTAATAGTTTGCGTGGAATTTGTATGCGGAAATAAATGGAGACACAAGAATTACGTGGTTCGATCGATGAGATCTACGTCAACGGGGAGGAAAAGAGAGTATTTAGTATTCAAAGTAGCACGAGTGTGTACATTACAATCGATTCTCCTATTTATAGTTGAGATTGACGCCAGTTGTGAAGGTGAGATCGTGGAGGTCGTGGGTGGTTTTCCTGCTCCGGCTTCTTCTCCATCAACCCACGTACTTGGGATTTAGGGCTCAACTCCCTGGGCCTGTATTTGGCGTGGGCTGGGCCGAGCTGGTGTTGGGCCCGTCTTGACTGGGCCTACGCCGAGCTGGGCCTGTGCCGAGGTGAGTTAGTTGGGCTTCCGAGGTAGTTGGGCTTTGGGCCTAGAGAGATGGGCAATTTCCTATCACATCCCCCCCAAAAGTCGTGGGGTGATGGAGTTGACATGGGCTGTTTGCTGTTCGGCTGTTACGCATATGTCCATGTCGGGGTTTAGTTACTTGCCCTTGCTGTGTTGTGTTTTTCGTACCCTCTTCGAAAACTTCGGAGTTCGGGATGATCCGGACTCGTACTTGGCGTACCCCCTTTTAAACTCGGAGTTTAGGAGAATCCGAGCTCTTACTTGGCGTACCCCCTTTTAAACTCGGAGTTCGGGAGAATCCGAACTCTTCTTGGCGTACCACCTTTTAAACTCGGAGTTCGGGAGAATCCGAACTCTTCTTGACGTACCCCCTTTTAAACTCGGAGTTCAGGAGAATCCGAACTCTTATTTGGCGTTCTCCCTTCAAAACTTGGAGTTCGGCATAGTCCGAAGTGTGCGTGAGTTTCCCGCCGAAGGCGCATAAAGTTGTCAGGTGCATTAAATGCGACGCTTGGAGTACCGATAAAGCAGGGATGTGACCGGCCGTTAGCCGATACGTCGTCGCATTAAATGGCGTACTGTATACGCATTAAATCCTTCCTCTTTTATGTTTGATGATTGGGGAAATTGAATCATTTACTCCCCTCGTTGAATTAAAAAAGAAACCCTAGTTTCAAATTCTCTGTCATGTTCATCGTTGCCAACTTCAAACTTTCTGCAAATCCTCCAAGAATCCAACAAAAAGTAAGTTATGTCTTCCTCACTGTCAATTTCTGCTTCGCATTCATCGTCTGTACGGTCGGTGCCTGTTGCCACCGTTTCTTCATCTTCTACAGCGGCGGCGGAAGAAATCGCCGCCGCGTCATCGTCTTCTTCTATTCCGATTGTTTTTCCCGACCACACACATCCGTGCGTGCGGTCGGACTGTAAAACCGCATACCCAGAGAATGTAGATTTCCCTGTGGATGTTGGTACTTTCGGAAAAGTAGGGACTTTTGAGTCCACTCTTTCTACTTCTTCTCTGTATAAAATCGCCGTTAAATACGACTTTCCCCCTTCTGTTCTTGTTCTTCAACCCCGGTCCGACGATAGAGCTTGCCGTCCCCCCCGGGGTTATGTTACTGTGTATGCCGACCACCTGAAGGCCGTTTTACGCATTCCCTTTCCGGCCATTTATGCCGAGATCCATGAAGTTTTTGACCTCTCCCCCGCCCAAATTACTCCCAACAGCATCCATTAAATTACCGGGCTGGGGGTTGCTTGTACTCGGTTGAATGTTCCTTTTTCAGCCGAGACTGTTGGAGCCCTGTTTTCTTTCAAAGAAAGAAAACAGGGATGGTACTACATTGCATCTCAGCGGAATTTTTGTGTCACCGTTCCGTCGAAAGTGCCGAACTGGCAGAAAAAGTTCTTTTTATGTCGGTTTGACGGGGCCACCGAAGTCGTGTGGCACAGGCTTGCCGAGGCGGAAACACTTTACCGAGTTGTCGGATCGGTTTAACAGCCTCGGCCCGATGCCGATGTCATTGGCCGAGCATGAGACTGCTGTACCGAGCCCCAATGATCCTTCCACTGCGGTGGAGCCGGGGAGGGGTGAGGTCCCCTTCCTTATAATTTTTTTTTTTTTTTTTTTTTTTTTTTTTTGACTTCGGTACTAATTTTGTTTCCTCCTCCATTGCAGTGAATATGGTGAAGAAGAAGGGGCCCGCCCAGAAAAAGAGAAAGGGCGAGGCATCCAGCACTCCTGCCGACCCGAAAAGGCAGGCAACTGGGTCCTCGGAACGGACCCGATCTGAAATTCTGACCCCCCCGGACCCACAGCATTCCGCCCTTCGCTGCAGAGGACGTTGATGTGGCCGGGGCGCAGAAGCTGGCCGTTTTCTCGGCCTCCTCGGAACCGGATTTTGTTGTTACCGGTGTCCGATCTACAACTCCAGTTTTCCCAGCTGTAAGTATTTAACTAACACCCCCCCCCCCCCCCCCCCCCCCCTTTTTTTTTTTTACTGATGGGATTCTGTGTGTAGGGTGTTGATACCGCGCTGGAGGACTATAATCTCGCGTCGAGCGTGATTAAAAGTCTACTCAAGGGCTCGGTGGCTAAGTACGAGCGAGCCACCGAGAAGGTGAAGAACTTGGCCAGTGATAAAGCCAAGTTGGCCAAGGAGCTGACCTCGGCCTCAGTTCGCGAGGACGAGCTGAAGAAGGAGCTGGCTGCCGCTAGATCCAAACTCGCCGCTGCCAAGGAGAAAGCAGCGAAAAGCGAGGAGGAGGTTGTGGCGGCCCGGGCTCGCGAAGTAGAGATTGCTGCCACACAGGGCAGTGTCTTCCATGCCCTTGCTGAGAGAATACTGTATAGCAAGGGCTTCAGTGCGCTGGTCTCCGCCCTGACCAAGCCGTCCAAGACTCGGGCAGTGGCCGAGGTGCTGGACCGGGTGGCTGCCGACTTCCCCACACTTGAGAAGGGGGAGTATGGCTACAAGCCGATTGATGACGACGAAATGCTGCGCATTTACGCCAGCTGTTGAAGAAAGCCTCCCCTTTTCCGGTGGTGGGGCATTTGGCTGAGAGGCAGACGCTCTGGTCGGTGGACGAAGTGCGGGACTGCCAGTTCGACCGGGACGTCGAGTTCGAGGCCTTGTGTGGTCCGTTCCGGGACGAGCTGGAAACGCGTCCGCTTTCCCCAGATGTGTCGTCCGGGGACGAAGAGGAGGAGGAGGAGATGGAGACAGAGAGGGAGGCAGGTGCTGGCCGCGCCGGGGCGGGTGATGCCGGGGTGGAGGAGACTGCCGAGGTGCGACATCCTACCACCGAGGTCGAACCTTCTGGCGGGGTCAGTTGATCCCCCCTCTCTTGTAAAAAAATTTCCTTTTTGTTTTCTCTTTTTGCCGAATTGTAACTGTACTTATCCACAATCAATGAAATCACTTTTTTTTTCGGCACTTGCTTATCTCTGTTATTTTTATTTCCTGTAGCATAAATCTGTGCTGGATGTAACTGCATATCTGAATGAAATCAAACAACTTAAGATCCTTCTCGATGCTAAGGATGTCGAGATCGCACGACTTGACAAACGTGCCGAACACCTTCGAAACGAGTTCGATTCGAAGTATAATGCATTGCAGATCAAGGCGGATGCCAATGAAGCCCGATACCTCCAATTGAAGGAGATTATTCGGATGCCGAGAAAATCAAAGCCGAACACACTGAGTACGAAAGGGTTGTTCACGAACTCGGTGGTAAAACTATCTCCGAAGTAGAGGCTGAGGCTTTTGAGGCTGTCCGAGGTGTGATACGCGAATGCAAAAACCGAGGTCCGGACTCGTGGGAAGTTGCTGATCATATATCCGAGCTGCGATACCTGACGAACTTATTTCCGCTAATCCTATCTCGCAACTCGATTATGAAGAAATGGCTAGATCGGTACCCACAGGTGCAGCCTGCCAAGCAAAATGTCTCTCGATTTCGGGCCTTGAGTCCGACCGTGCCATCCCGTTTAATTAAAGATCGGCTGGACATGCTTTGCCTGTTCAAAACCGTAGACCTCCTATCCCGAACCGCGGGGATGGAAATTATGTTGCCCCTCGGGTGATTTCACGAGGCCGAACTTCTAGTGACCGGGGTGGCGAAAATTCCCGCAATATTAAACAAGGTGGTGGAAGTGGTCGTGATGGCGGCCGAGCTGCGAAGAAGAAGGATGGAGGTGTAAATATAGATGACCTTCTGAATCCTCCAACTGAAGTGAATCCTCCGACTCGAGGGTTGGCTAGTTATTTTTGCTGTAGTAAGAGGCCTGATGGTAGTGGTCCTTCCGGGTAATTCTCTGTTTGTAACCTGCACATTATATAATAAAGATTTTGCTTTGGACATGGTGTATGCCCGTTGTTTTTTTTTTTTTTTTTTTTAAATTTTTTACTTGGCTAATAGTCTGCTTCCGAATTAGCGATACCGCCCATTCGGCTTCCGAAGTGACACTTGGGTCGCTGTTTGGGACTCCCGAAGTGGTCCGGGGGCCTGATTCCGGCTTCCGACATGACACTTGGGTTTCCCTCGGTCCTGGGATGGCATATTGCCTATTATCCGCGACCGAGGTGACACTTGGGTCTTAATTGGGTTCCTGTTTTGCCGACCAGGTCGGTAGGGGTGGTCCCCCATTCGTACGATTTATTTTTATGTATTTTAACACTTGTCCTCGTCAGGATAGTGCATGAAATTAGAGGTAATTGTGCATATGAGCGGAGTAATGCAAGACAATGTGAACACTTAAAAGATAGAAACTGCGAACTTTTCATTAAACTTTGAAACTTTTGAAAGATGGACTCGAATTTGACAAGGACCGAACTGAAAGACAAACGACTAAAAAAACAAGACTCTATCCTACATGATACTCCCTCCTATGCATAATACATCTTCAAATGTATAATGTTCCATGGCCGTTGTATGGGCTCCCCGGACAAACTGGAAAGTCTATAGGCGCCTTTGCCGAGGTCCTCCTCAACTCGCTAGGGGCCTTCCCATGTGGCTTCCAGTTTGCCGAGCTTACAAGCCTTGCTGACCTCGTTGTTTTGTAGGACTAAGTCTCCTACGCGGAATTGCCGGCCTCTAACTCGCCGATTATAGTATCGGGCCATGAGTTGCTTGTACTGGGCTTCCTTAATGTAAGCAGCATCTCGTCTCTCCTCTAATAGGTCGAGATCCGCACATCGGTTCTCGTCGTTCACTTCGGAGATGAAATGGGTCGTTCGCGGACTCGGCAGTCCGATTTCCACCGGGATAACAGCTTCAGTTCCGTAAGCCAAGCTATACGGTGTTTCACCATTCGTGGATCGAGGGGTAGTCCGGTAGGACCATAGAACGTTTGGAAGGTTCTCCGCCCATAATCCTTTGGCTTTCTCTAATCGGGTTTTATGGCCTTTGACGATTGTCCGGTTCGTCACTTCAGCTTGGCCATTCGCCTGAGGGTGAGCCACCGAGGTGAAGTGCTGCTGAATTCGCAGTTCGTTACACCATTCTCTGAAGACCTTGTCTGTGAACTGGGTCCCGTTGTCGGATACCAAAACGTGAGGTATTCCGAAACGGCACACTATGTTCTTCCATACGAAGTTGCGAGCATTCTTACTTGTGATCGTAGCTAGAGGCTCTGCTTCCACCCACTTCGTAAAATAATCTATTGCGACTATGAGATGTCGCAATTGGCCTGATGCCTTATCGAATGGGCCCACAATGTCGATTCCCCATTGTACGAATAGCCAAGGGCTTTGCATCGTTGCCAGCTCGCTCTGGGCAGCCTTGTCACATTGGCATGCAATTGGCACTTCTGGCACTTTTGCACCAGTTCGGTGCAGTCTTTGAGCATTGTGGGCCAGAAATACCCCCACCTCATAATTTTCTTTGCTAGGGCCCGAGGTCCGATGTGACTTCCACAGGATCCCTCGTGTACCTCGCGCATGACATAGTCTGCCGAGTTCGGGCCAACACACTTGAGCAAGGGCTGGAGGTACGATTTTTTGTAAAGGACATCGTCTAAAACGGTATATCTCAACGATTTTGACAATATCCTTCTTGCCTCCGTTTTGTCTTCGGGCAACTCCCCCCTCACTAAGTAGGCGAGTAGAGGCGTCATCCACGTCTGCTGTTGTTCCTCGTCCAAATCATTAACCTCGGCCTCTTGTATGCTCCTATGCTGGACATCTTCAACCGGCGAAGAATCGGGCATCGCTGCCAGTTTGCTGAGAATGTCAGCTCGGGAGTTCTGAGTTCGGGGTATGCGTTCGAGCTGGAAGTATGTAAAAGCTTCCTGCATACCCCGTGGTTTAGCTAAGTACCTCTTCATCCTTTCTCCCTTCGCTTCGTACTTCCCCAACATGTGGTTCACAACTACTTGTGAATCACTATGTACCTTGATGGCTGTGATCTTCAAATTTGTGGCTATTCGGAGTCTGGCCAGCAGTGCTTCATACACTACCTCGTTGTTGGTGGTCGCGAACTGAAAACGAAGTGAATAGGTGAATTCCTTCTTTTCCGGGCTTATGAGTAGAACTCCGGCTCCGCTCCCCATCTTTCTAGAGGCGCCATCAACGTACATGTGCCAGCAATCTTGAGGCTCTACTGGGGTTGTGCGAGCTGGGATTGTTGGCTCAGATGCTGAGGTCGGGATATCGGTTATGGAGGTCTCGACCAAGAAGTCTGCTAGGGCCTACCCTTTAATTGTCTGGTGGGGAGTATAGGTAATGTCGTGTTCCCACAACTCTATGGCCCACTTCGCTATTCGACCCGATGCTTTAGGTTTTGTCAAAACTTGCCGAAGTGGGGAGTCTGTTCGGACCTGAATGGGGTGCGCATGAAAGTATGGGCGCAAACGCCGAGCAGCATTGACTAATGCCAGGACGAGTTTCTCTAGTGGTTGATACCGCACCTCGGGTCCCTTGAGTGATCTACTTATGAAATACACGGGCAGCTGACGCCCTGCTTCTTCTCGTACGAGCACCGCACTGATAGCTTCCTCCGAGGTGGCTAAGTACAAGAACAATACCTCCCTCTTTTGGAACCGACAAGGTCGGCAGGTTGTTGAGGTAGTCCTTCAGCTGGTTTAGTGCGAGATGGTGGTCCGAGCTCCAGTTGAACTCAGGCGCCTTCTTCAAAATTTTGAAAAAAGGCAACTGTGAAAACCATGCATTTTTGTGCATAACATAATGCATTTTTATACATAACATGTTGCATAAAAAAATAAATATTATTTTATTTAAAAAAATGCATATAATCCTATATATTTTTTATGCAACATGACATACATATAAGGTAATTGATCTTAATTTGATCTATGACTGTAATTGATTTAAGCATGATTATAAGGTATTGTAAGCATGACTAGGTTTAAGCATGAATTTGTACATTAAAAAGCATAATGGTGTTGTAAGCATAAATATATACTGATTTAAGCATGATTTTATATAGTTTTAAGCATTTTTCGCATTTAGCACGCCAGAATTTATTTGCACACGATATATATATATATATATATATATATATATATATATATATATATATATATATAAAGAGATTACAAAAATAGTGGTTACTCAATTGCAAAATCAATTTCAGTGGCAATTTTGTAATAAGTTACAATTTCAATGGTCTAAATGTAAAAAGGATAGGCATAGTTTGAACCCAAAAAAATCATCCGTCACCTTCTCTTCTCTCTTTCTCCTCTTATCTTTCCTCCTTGCCACTTGGCAAGTATTTATTGGTGGAAATAATTACATGAAAATAAATCTTATTTTCAAAATAATGCATATAAATATTTATTTTAATTAAAAATTATAGCACAAATTATGATTTTCAATTCTCTACAAATGGACACCGATATTGTTATACTTTGAATCACAAAAAAAAAATAATAATAAATAAATAAAATAAAATCTTCTCATCTCATTTTCTATTATTTGATATTTTGATTTTGTATTTCAAACAATTGTAATTTTGTATTTTAACAAATATTTATAATTTTCTTTTATTTTCTTATTTGATTTGAAGGTTGAATTGAGTTGGGTTGTTGATAAATTGTATAGATTGAGAAATTGGATTGAATTGTAGATTGTGTACGTATAAATAAGTATATAAATAAGTCACTTAAAAAAATCATGAAAAACTTAATTGTTCATATATGTAAATTTCATAAACAAGCTATAATTTACGGTTTTCACTTAAATCAAGACATGACTTTACGTTTTTTTTTTTTTTTTTTTTTTTTTTTTTTTTTTTTTTTTTTTTTTTTTTATTCACATTTGCAAAATAATCTCTTTTCTTAGGGTTCAACTTTTTTTAGGATTCAATCCTTTTTTTTTTGTAGGGTTTAGTTTTTTTGATTTAGTAACTCACGTTGACGCATCGGGCGGGACGACAAATGTTGTATATACGGAAATGTTCCGAAATGCATAACATATTGTGTTGTTGTAGGGCACTAACATTATATTTGTTTGCTCTTAGTGTGTGTATGTTTAAGTTCCGTTTCGCGGCTATTATTAAATACTAGTTGTGCATTAAAATAATAAAAAATGACTATTAATTAATTTCTAAAATCATATATTGATGGTCTCGCGCCTTCACAATATTAGAATTTCCCGTTTACGTCAAAGTGTTCCAATTGTTGATAATATATGCAAGTAGAGGATAGTTCGTTATTAGAATTTACCCTGAAGAAAATGAAATTTTCTAAAAAAGTATTTGAGGTTTTACAAACAGGGTCATTAGATGAACATAAATTTAAAGTTGATGCCATGTTAGTTTATTTTTCAAAGATCGATCGTAAACTCAATATGGGGTGAAAGTTTAGGCCATAAGTCATAATTTACTCCAAATAAAAATTACAAAATATGAATCTGAGATATTCCAAAATCATCGATAATGTGATTAAACTGGAGACAAAATCACCTACTATATTTTTGTCATAGATGTTGTTGGCACCATATTCTCGGAGAACTTATTTAAAGATAAAGTGTACTACAGTAATATTTAGCACTTTAACGCATACTTTACTTTTAAAAATCCGAATATCATATATTCATAAAAATATACCGACAACTGATTAAATAAAATATCGCAACAAGACCTTAAATTTGACATAAATATTATAAAAATCGGAAAATAAACAAGAAGGTTATGATAGCTTAAAATATTAAAATATGAAATATATCAATAGGGATGGCAACGGGGCGGAGCGGGGCTGGGTAAAGCTTCCCCACCCCCTTACCCGCCTCTGAAAATTCCCCCGGAACCCGCCTCGAAACCCAATTAAATCAATGCGGGTGCGGGGCGGGATTACCAGACGGGAGAAGGATACCCGTCGGGTACCCAATTACAATTTTTTTATTTAAAAAATTGATTTAAAAAAATAATAATTAATTAAATTAATGTTAAAAATTAATTTAAAATTAAAAAATAGTTAATTAATTAATATAATATTAATAAGTTAAAAACAAAAATCACTAAAGATTAATAACAAAATATTAAGTATTTATATTTACTAAAAATTAAATCTAACTTTAAATTATTAATATTTAATTTACTATCGGAGCGTGTACGGAGTGGGGACCCGCTGTAATACCCTGCATTTGCTTTAGTTTAATAGATGAATATTATGTAGTTCTATTAAGATAGCTATATTAAAATATCTAAATTAGATATTCTCTTTAAAATGAATTATATCAAAAGGGGATAAGAATAAGAGAAATAAAATAAAAGAAAGAAAGGAAAAAAAATAAAAGAAAAAAAAAAAGAAAAGAAAAGAAAAGGAGAGAGGCGTAGTTTCATCACCGCCTCAGCACTCTCTTCTCTCGCTCTTACTCTAAGCTCTCCCTTATCCCCATCGCTCTCTCTTTTGCTATCTTCTTCTCTCCCTCTCTTCTTCGTCTCTCTCAGATGCTATTTCCCCTTCACCTTTGTGCAGCACGGTAAGAATCTCACCCTTATCACTTGATTATCTTCGATTTTACACAATTTCTATGAATTGGTCGAAAATATGTGAAAGGAGTTGGAGGTTTGTGAAAATATTTGAGGATAGGTAGCCATAGGTTTAATACCTAATCCTAATTTTCCTTTACATCTATTTGTTCCCTTAACTACGATTTATATGAGTTGAGGCTTGATGTTAATTTGGTCGATTAAAGGTAGTAAACAGATTTTGTTTCGTGAACCCCTGTTTTTACAGCAGCAGGACAGCCTCTTTAGGTCTCGATTCTGAAGGTTATTCTGAGACAAAATATAGCATAATAGGTACCATTAGAAACATCTTTTCGTTAGCTTTCTAACGGTATCTTTGGATTTCTAATCCAACATCACATGAGAGAGTTATGAGCCTCCGAAGTCAGAGTGTACAGTCTGTCAGCGAGAACTTTAGCTCAACCTTGCTGTTATTATTCTGGCCTTTTCTTTCAGTCAAAACCTAACAAATTAGGTATCATTGGAAACCTCTGTTTGTTGGCTTTCCAAAACTATTTTTGGATTTTCATTTGGAGTTTAAACGAAAAAGTTATAGACCTTCGAAGTTAGGTTGTGCAGTCTACTGCGGGAATTTTCAGTGCATCTTTGTCGACGCAATTTAATGTTCAATTCATGTTACAAATCTAATATCGTTGCGGGGTTTTAAAGACTAAAATCTCAGCTTCTTTTCTATGTTTTAAACTGGGAAATTGGCATGACAAATGGTGGGTTTTATCATAGCTTTGATTGTCTTAATCTTTGTTTTAAATTAGACTTGAAATGTTGGTCTTGATAATGTGTGTTGCTGCTAATTGTTATATTAGAGTCTTAAGACTTGCAAATTAGATTAAGCTCTTGATTAAGGTAAGCTAATAATTGAGAATTTAAATACCATACCTGAAGATTGAATTCGTCCATCATCATCAACGCTAAGGCATGATCAAAGTTTTCAAAGAAAACCATTCTCTTTGTTTTCTGAAAATTCAGCTCACTTACGGCCTCTGCTGTGAACAAACCCTTTATAATATGAGTTTGAAACATTCTTTATGTTAAAGTATCCCCTCTTAGCTTCCCGAGGACATTTTATTCCTCCAAAACCGAATTCGTATGAATTTATCATGATTTTTCAAAGATTATGTGTCCAGATTTCAAAATCTGCAGAGGCAGCTTCTGCCCCAGTTTTGATGTTCAGTTTTGAACCCCTTATCTTGCTAATTTCCGAATGGAATTTGAATGAAAGTTATTCTATGTGGTCTCAGCTTTCCAAAACATCTTGAGTCATTTAAATTCATCAAGTAACGAAGGATTTATGGTTGTTTAAAGTTAGACCCCTGAGGTTTTCCAATGTTTATGGTTTTTAACTCCTTTAAGGAAAAAATCTGGGATGTTAACAAGTTATAGCTTGAGATTATAGATTTTCACAACTTTAAGCCATTCGTCAATCCAAGATGTATTCGTACCGGAACAATTATTTTGCTACAGCCTCGCAAAGTATCATCTTTTGCTCATATAGTGAGGTTACTTGATCCATACCTCGCGATGCACTCCAGGCTATGAACTCCAAATTGATATTCGCGTAAATCATTTCCCTAGATTCTATCCTTGTGACTTGCTAATTCTGACTTAATGGTCATATGATCAAGTTTAAGAGACGAGCATATAAATCAGTTCGATTGTTAACCATAAGCTATAGGAGCTATTCTTGAGTTCTGAGATTCATAATCAAGAGTTGAATGAAGTAATGAACATGATGAATGATAACCACATATATGCATGCACATAGGTGTATATAAATGATATACGTTCGTTAGAATGTTATACATGAAGTTATAATGTTATATCCCTTTAATTAAAGTAAAAGAAGGAGAAGATAAGTTAAAATCCCCTTATTCAATGAACTCTTAATAAAGATTAAGGTTAAGATTATCGGAAAAAGTTTAAAGAATAAGATAAGAGTATAAGCTAAGTAATAAAGTTGTTTCCAATAAATTCCAGTTTCTTATTGCTTATAGTTATACCCTTGTTTCTATGAAGGAATGAGTGGTTGTCCAAGGCTTGGAAATAAATTAAGAAGCGGAGTAGTAAGTGAAAGGCTAGCTGGAATCAGGTGGGCTTTCGAACTAAAATGAAATGAATATGCCTCTGTATGTATATGAGGATTATGCTTTCAAATATTGACTTGACAATGTTTAATGCTTTTGTGTGATACCACCTACTAAAGAAGGACGATATCGGCTCCTGTGTGATGCAGGATTTGTGTACACGTTGTGATTGTGTGCTTTCCATTGGTTAGCCGATCACGGTGATTGAGAGGTAGGCCTACCTCTCAACACATAAGTTTATGAGATAGTAGTTGTGGTGCATGCATAATGAGAATGATTATATGATAATTGACAGCTGTCTATGAAGTAAAAGTATTTTAGCAAGGCACATGGTATGTTTTACATAAGAAATCTATTGTGCTAAGCTTAAAAATGGCAAGTTCAATGTATAGCCCTAAGAGGCAGCTTTCAATGATTTGGCATATGTTCACTGAGTACTTAGTTAGTACTCAGCCCTGCATGTTATTTCTAAAATATGCAGATTATAGAAGATATGCTGGGATGAAGATGAGAGTGTGCACAGGAGAGCTTTAGTTGTCATTTTGAAAGTGTCTTCTTGAGTATATGACAATGTTAGTAGTTCGAGTTCTAGGATTATATGTCTTCATACATGTAGTCCATTTTGACGATCCATTCCGCTGCAACACTCGATGTAATTGTTGATTTTTCTTATGAGCTCAAAGCTGATATGTAAATTGTTATTTTCATTGGAACTCTGAGACAGCTTTACTTCATTGGAAGTTATCTAATGTTTCAAATGTGTAAATGTTATTTCTAGACGACCTTTTTGTTATTTTTGAAAAGTTGTCTTCAACCTTTGTTTATCCTTGACTCGGATACTCGAACCCTTGATTATTCTTGTGTACAAATTAATTGAACTTCTAGATCTGTTGGTACACAAACATTATTGTCTCGTTATCAGGATTCATTTGGTTTTGATCGATTGAGTAAAAACAAGTTGTTGAGAATATCATGTTATTCGGTTTACTTCGCCCTAAGTTGCGGTCTTTCCGGTCTATTAATCTTTATTCTAAATCGGGCCGTGACAGCCGCAATCCCGCCCGTGTCCCGACCCAATTCGGGTACATGATGTGGGGCAAAGTGAAAAGGAAGAAGAGGGTGAGTTTGAGGCAGGTGGAGATGGCGATGGCGAGCGTGTAGTCGAGGGGACGAAGCCGTTGTTATTTTGCAGGAGAAGGAGAAGGGAATAGGGCCCCGGAGATATGGGCTATTTCTTTAATTAATCTTATTCTTATTACTGTTACGTTATTTATTGTTGGTAGAGTAGGGTTAGTGTTGGGAATTGTTAAGGATAACATGTTAAGGGGGAACTCAAATGGGACGCTTTAAAAATGTACGTATATGTTTTGATTTGATCCCAAAACCCCTAAGTATCCTATTCTCAAGCGACCCTACTTGATGTAGAATAGGTTAGAGTTTTTCTAAGCCTATACTGTTAGGATGGCTTCAATTTTACTTTAGATGCTTAGGTTTTAGACTGCAGGATTTCCAAGCAAAGGCCACTCGCTTGAGGGTGTTTTCCAAGCAAAGCGAGTCTACCGAGCCGAAGCGAAGCGTGCCGAAGAATTGCGAAGCGAAGCGAGCGCTACAGTGAAAGTCAAAGCGAGTCAATGTTACTTAAGTAAATACTCGGGAAATTTATTTCCAAGTATACACTACAGTATGACTTGAAGCGACTCACTTTGAAGCGGACGCTCCAAATCTGAAGTGAAGCGAGCCCGTACCTAACAGAAAGCGACATCACAATTCCCGCTCCAATTTAAACGACGAGTTCAAACTTCAGTCAAGTGAAGATCACCGCATGAATTGCAGATCTCCACGTGGCGATAGGAGAATGGAGCAACGGAGTTGACCGCCAGGCCAACAAGGACGCCGCAACAGTACTGGCCGCTCCAGTTACTGTTGAAATTGGCTCTTAGCCATTTTCTGCAAAGAGACAAACTGGCGCGTCTGAAAAGCAGCAGTTCTGTGCAAGTACTGTCGAGAGGAGGAGGGACAAAGCCACCAACCAACAACGGATCCTGGCCAACCCTCCGCCTATAAACAGTGAAGGATCAAGACAGAGAAGAGTAGAACACTACCTGAGCATTCAGCGCATACAACAAACAAATACTCCCAGCCTTCGAGCATACTTTCAA